>JAJJWW010014342.1:0-610842 GCA_023531295.1 Papaver armeniacum | reverse complement strand
CCATCACAAGAACGTGTCGGAAGTCATGGACGGTTAGAGATGAACCGGAGAAGTGGGCAAGACCGGTCGTGTATCACCAATGCACAACTCCACTACTCCATCATTCCACTTCCTCCACTTCCCACGAGAGACGTGAATAAGGCTCAATGACTTGTATAAATAGGTTCTCCGCCCTATTTCACACAACAACAACACAAGTTCGGGATTTACGTAAAATCAAGTGTTAATACAAAAAAATCGTATTCAAACACCCAGGCCTCGCTTGCATCAACCGCAAGCCCGCTCACTTTTCTCGTTACAAGTCATAAGCAAGCCAACACCTTCACAATCTCAACACCTTCTTCGCTTCCCTCCCTAAGATCAACCCCATCTCCTTCACTTTGTGACCGAAACAAGTCCTGGAACGGCCATTTCTTGGTTTAGGCCGGACTTGCACGAGATTGATCTCTCGAATCTACAAGCACTCACCGCCGCGGTGGCATTTGTTTAAAGGTTTAAATTCATTCCTCATCCACACCCCAAATTACAAAATTCTGCAGGAGTAGTTTTCACCCATAAACAGGTGGTTAAAGTAAAACCTTTTCCTTGAAGATCTTTTTGAATTTCTTCAAAAAAAGCTTCGTATTTGCGACCGGTAGGGAGCCATTTTCAGTATGGGAATGAATGAAGAACTGAAGATCAAAAGAAAGAAGAAGAAGAAGATTTACGTGAGTTAAAACGGAAATTACGGAGGAGAGTTGAAGAAAAATTGCGAGAGAAAGTAAAAAAGAAGAAGATGAGGGTGAGAAAACTATATATAGAGAATAATTCTCGAGAAGATAAACGCATTTAATGCGAGAAGGGACGTGAACGGTTGAGAAATAACGGTTTGAAAGAGACGTGTCAAGAAATGGGTGGAAGAAGAGACACGTGTAATAAATTCTGCGTAATAGTACGGAATCATACAAATACAGAAAAATATGAAGATAGGAACAGCTGCGGCATTTTGAAAATACTAGTTCTCATGACGTTCTCTTCTTCGGCAGAGAAAACATGAGAAGAGGCAAGATGTAAGATCGAATATCGCAACACCAAGATTCTCGCGAAATCCATAAACGACACACTGCGAAGATATCGCGATGGAAGTAAAAACGACGTAACGGATGACGACAAACAAAACACGAGAAAGATGTGAAGATGTAGCGAGATCGAGGAGTGTCGCGAGATTTGACATTTGTATATTTGCGATACTTCGCAAGACATACCCGAAAATAAAGGACAAATTAGTTTGTCATCCACTATGTAATGTCCTATATAAAGAGCCGAATAGGCTTACGAAGAGAAGGATCATTTTTTCGAGTGTTGAGTAAGTCATTAAGAGAGAAAGTTTAGAGTGGTTGTAATTCTTTGGTTTATCTCCTTTTCATCTTGTAATATTTCGGAGTTTGATCAATAAAATTATAATTGTTCGTCTTAAAATGATTTGATTGTACGGATTCTTGTGAGGGTGTAGTGTGGTATTTCCTCATAACTACACTTGTACTTCTCCAAAGCACAACGTCGAGGAAATATTTACAGCCCTCAACCACTTTGTCTCGAGCAGCGCTTGTATCTCGGAAGAGGAAGCGGTCTTGAAACCTCGATCCTTCTTGGAAGATGCAAGCAAGGGAAATTTGGGACTCTTAACCGTTGCCCGTTTGAAGGATGTCGAGTTCGATAACACATTGATCGATATGGCCTCCGAATTCAACGTCATCACTCTCAAGACCTTAAAATCAACAAAGATTTCAAAAGCAGAGGCTACTCGCAACCCAACTGTGATTAAGACTCTAGAAGGAGAACTCGTAGATGCATATGGATACATCTATCTTGAAGTAAAATTGGGTGATGCCTCGACACAAGAAAAGTTCTACTTAGTCGGAGAACATCCAAACTATGACATGATCCTAGGCGTTCTTGGATACACGACAACAAGACAACACTTGGAGTTTGCCCTCTACCGGCCTACGACACCCGAAAGGATCTCTACCAGGATGTCCGGACCTCAGAAGACTTTCCGTTGCCGCACCCGCAGCTTGCCAATGTGACACAACTTCCGGAGAGAGCCCATCGAAGATACATTAAGAGGTTTCAAGCTCAAGTAAGTCTCATCACGCAACCCTTCTTGCAACCAATCACTCCTCACTGATAAGTCCCTGGGATTGGCTCCAACCAACAAACCAACCCCGGCTAGGAGATGTGAATGGGAAGCCGCCCCTTCAAACGTTTTATCAAGAGCTTAGAGGTTGTCTTAGTCAAAGACGATAAGGCCAAAGTCCAGTGTCTGCACGCCCAAACCCATTTGGAATTGGAGATCTCGGTGACGAAGACAACCGCATTCAAGGTTGGGAGCATGATGGTGAAAATGACCACTCCACCCGACTCACCCACCGAAAGGGAGGATGAACCGTACTGGTAGCGTATGTTATCCTAGGCGGCTACCGCAAGCTCATCAACGCTGAAAAAGTGGAAGGCATAACAATTCACTCACGATGGCTCAAACCCTACCGAACCTAAGACGCTCCGCTACCACATTCCAAAGATCCTCCACACTTTAAAAAACGCTATGCTATTTCCTCCTCCGTGTTTCTTTTACAATTACTTTTTCATGCCATATTTGTAATTCCTCCGTAAAATGATTGCAATACTTGCATTCATAGTTAGGATTTCAATTTTCAATTTTCAATTTAATTAAAGCATTATTTCCATCTCGAGAACCTCTTTACCCCTAAAAACACAAAGTCCCGAGTCGGCCCTAAATCAACCCACTAGAGCAAGGAAGGAAACCCTAAGCAAACATCTCATGGGAAGAAGGAAATAGAATGTGTGCACAAAAAGAAGATGATTTGAGGCATTTACCCCTGGAAAAGACCAAGGAGATCTCACGTCAAGAGCACATACGGATGCAATCTTAACGAGGGGTTATGACATAAACCTTTATTGAAAGTAAGCAAACAAGAAGAAAAGATCTTGAACTCACCCGCCACCGAGTACAAGAAAGATGTTCAAGAATTACTGAATACACTTGAAAAGAGAAAAAGAAGTAAAGAGGTTTAGCCGTCAAGAAGAGCGACCGCGCCCGCACCACCGCTAGGTCCTGCTTCAACGCCATCACCTACTACCGCTTCTCCCTTCGAGCCTCGCCTTCCGCCCGGATGTTTCCAGCAACACTCTCCGTCCCTAACATCATCTGGTAGGAGCAGCTTCCAAGTCTTCCTCAAAGGCCACAAAGAACATTAGGGTTGTGGCCGACCGCACGAACACTCAGGTCCGTCTGTGTCAGAGTCAAGGATTATCACACCGTCCTGGATTGGATAATCACGCCTATCTTCATCCGGAGGCCGTTTATGCTCCACCCTCCGCCTTTTAACCGCGCCGGCAAATCTCTCCGCCCTTGCGCTTACCGGTGCTCGCAACGCTTCCTCATGCCTCCACCGCTCTTCCATGTCGATCGCAAAAAAAGGGCACATATGCGTCCCCGGCAATACGCAGGTGCGGGAATGGACATTCCATGTATAGCACGACCGACTACGCGAAGTGGGAGGTCAATTTTAGCCATTACCTCTTCATGCGCATTAGTTTCGGGTTTGTCAACTTCTCAAACTTTTTTCCGAGAAGTTACGAATGATCATCGCCACCGTTTCCATGATAAGCCGCAAAACAAGAAGAAGTTATGAGCACACAAAAATGTATGTATCATCATCATCAATCGAAGATCGATGACTACGGAGCAATACCCGAGATATAGAAGGAACGACTATGTGATGAGAAGAATCCTTAGAAATTTTCTTTATAATCTAGCAAGTCAACGAGAATCCCAGAGAAAAGGAGTCTCTACTTGCCACCTATAAAGGCTACCGATTCGAGATAACGATCAACGATGCTTATCGAATATATCCGAGGAAAGCTACCGTGTAATGAAGGGGAGTGCACCTAGTCCAAGAAATGGGCCAAGCGGCTGTCTAGATACGTGCGGAGGAAACCAAAGCGACTCGCCGAGATCAAGTCCTGCTTCCTCCACCATCCTAATCAGGACCGACCAGTTCTGGGACAACACTCGATGATGTCGACCTATACGATAAATGTATATTCACTTTAGCTTGGTCATTTCGTATACAAACTTGTCACCATCTTATGCCTACCCCACAATAGCGTAACCATTATGCGCTAGGCGAGGGACTTAATGTTGATGGTGGATTTTAGTTTAGGGATAAAATTGTAAAGCCAAAATTAGGCGCTAACATCTTGCAAAAGATAAAGCCATTAATAAGTGATGAATACTTCTTCACTTTACTAATTCACCTAGAATGGAGCATGTGGCAACAATCCCAAGTATTCTGTGAATTAAATACACGAAATTCATCTAGGTTGGAGCATGTAGCAACAATCCCATATACCCCGTGAATTTACAACATTATTAATTAATGCATGACCGGCCTTGTATTTCCTGTACTCATTATTGGTGCGGCATGATGACCGAGTGTTGTTCTCGTGCAACACGAACCTCCAAGCATTAATAATGAAGCATGTACGAAATACCCGTACAGCCGCAACTCTCGGTGTGTTATACTAGCCCGATTGAGCATACATCTCTCGTGTGTTATACTAGCCCGATTGAGCATATTTGAATCTGGATTGTCCATATCGGTCCTCGTAAACGGTCACAACCATCCAACTTCACCAAAGATGATTGGATGACTTGGATTGGCTCCATAACCCCCAAGCGGGTATTGGAATATTCACTACCGACCCAACGCGGCCCCGCATGGTCGGCCTCCCCAAAAGGGTGGCATAGCTTGCCGAATCGTCCAAGCCAAAGCAAAGATGGACGAAAAACCTTAAATTAGGGTTTGCGGCACATTGCATGTGCCGCAAAAAGTCTCAACCATCCATCTTCGCAGCATAGATGGAGGGTGTAGATGTAGATTCAAAGGGCCTGAGCATGTCAACACACTCACTGTAAGCCCGCCTACATACATGACCGATCGGTCAGGACCAACTATAGTTGGTCGTTCCAGTTCGTGCGCCCAAACAAGGCATGACGCACGAACGGTGAAACCCTAATTAGGGTTTGAACATCACGAGCGTCCATTTTCTCCTGCACGAATGAACGGTCCAAGATTAAACTAAGCGTGTCCGGTGCGTATCAACATGACCACCGTGGTCCCATCTATCTCCACACCCGATCGGCCAAGGCATATCATTCCCGGTTGCCTCGATTCGCACGCCCAAACTAGGCGTGGTCACACCTCCCAATTTGCAAACTAATCTCGACCACTCAACTTTGCCTGACAAATTGAATGGCTTAGATCACGTTTCTATGGGATATTAAAGGATGGACGTGTACACCAGCTCGCCTCCGTATACTCGTACTAATCGGCCAAGACCGACCAAACTTGGTCGTCTTGAAACGCGCGCCCGAAGTTGGCTCGCGCAAATTGATCTCGACCACTCAACTTCGCCGGACAAATTGAGTGGCCCGAATCATACTTTCACGAGACAATGAGGTATGGGCGCCTACATCGGCATGCCGTTTACACGCATGCCCAATCGGCCCTACCAAAAAGTGTTCCCAAGCTTGGTTTCGACCAAGCTGAAGAGTGATGCTTGCGCACCTCTTCAAGAAACCTAATTCCACTAACGGTCGCAGATGAGTGTCTCAAGATCATCTCGTCCGTTCAACTTCACCTGCTTGGTTATATATCCCTAGTCAGGAGTTAATTGGTCAATGAGGCGTCGTGATGATTACCATCTCGCCACTCTACCACACCATGTGGTCGGACAAGGGAGTGCTTGCTTGCGCAGCCTCCAAACTATCACATGAAGTAGGCTGGACATGATGCTCAACAGCGATGCTTCATACATGCCGAATATATTCGATGCATTACCTGCATAGAATACACACGATATTTCATAAATGTCGACTTCCTAAATAACTTAGTTATTTAATCTAGCATGACATGCTACTTTCCGTGGGTCCCATAATCCACACACTTGAGACATCAATCATGTCACAAACTGGGGGATACATACTTTGGGTATTGGTCTGGCGGTTTACATCGTGCATCGTGCAACGCGCCATCACAAGAACGTGTCGGAAGTCATGGACGGTTAGAGATGACAGAATAAGTGGGAAAGACCGGTCGTGTAACACTAACACACAACTCCACTACTCCATCATTCCACTTCCTCCACTTTCCACGAGAGACGTGAATAAGGCTCAAATGACTTGTATGAATAGGCTCTCCTCCCTATTTCCGAAAAACAAGGCAAGACAAGACAACAGAGGCAAGTGTTGATACAATCGTATTCAAACACCGGAATCGATATCTTACATCCTAGCAAGCCGTTCAACTTTAAGATACAAGTCATACATATCCAACACCTTCACAATCTCAACACCTTCTTCGCTTACCTCCCTAAGATCAACCCCATCTCCTTCACTTTGTGACCGAAATCGTCCAAACGGCCATTTCTTGGTTTAGGCTGGATTTGCATGCATTGATTTCTCGAATCTACAAGCACTCCCGTGTAGTGCATTTGTTTAAGGTTTAGACTCATTTCTCATCCACACACCCAAATTACCAAAACCGCAGAAATAGTTCTCACCCATAAACAACACGACAAGAAGATAAGGACGCTTTTCTAATTAGACGTCAAGGTCAAGTTTCCAAGAAAGAGAGATGGTTCAAATTAGGTTGAAAGGAATACTCGGGTTCCCTAACCTCCAAATCTAACTTTCACAGGAGTTCAAGTTCTTGAGTGGGGGCGCATGATACATGTGTATCTTCCTCTCTCCGGAATTAGTGATCCTCAAGAAGGATTGAGGATAGAATTGTAATTTAAAGAAGGAATACTGATTTTTTAGGCAGTATTCTTAGATAAGGAATATTTCTAGACAAGGTAATATTCCTAGATAAGGAAATATACCTAAAAAGGGAATATTTCCTAGACAAGGTAATATTCCTAGAAAAGGAAATATACCTAGAAAACGAATTACTCCTTGATAAGGAAATAGATTCCTAGAAGGTTTTAGGGAAACCATTAAAGCTATAAATAGAGATGTTTAGCTCATAGCTAAGACATCTAGAGTGTGGTTTGTGATAAAGACACACCTAGATCACAGAGGGAGGTTTGTAAGACAAATCACCTAGAGATAAGTTTGTGAGGCAATTAATTATTGTAAAAGCAAGCTTAGCAAAACAGTTTAAGGTTGATCCATTGTTTAGAGAGATTGTGAGCGTAACAAAGAGAGAATTGTAATCGTTTTCTTGTTCATAATCTAGAGAAGATATATTTCTTCGAATTTGGTTTCTAGTGTGTTCTGCTTTAGTTTTCATCTATTATTATTCTGAATTCCGCCTCTAAAATAATAGTCACCAAGGTACAGTAGATCAATACGTATCACAACTGCATATTTCATGAATACCGAGCAATTTCGAGAATTACTTTTGTATAGAATCGAACGATTGGACGGCTCCTAGACAAACTTGCCTCGCTAGTATAGAGCAATAACTTCTTCGGGATGTAACAATGTTTTCCCGACTATATAAAAGACATGTGTATAGAATCATTATGATTGACGGCCCCTAGACAGCTTGCCTCCGCTAGTATAGAGCGATAACGTCTTCAGGATGCGATAACGTGTTTTCCCCGACTATACTATACATAATAAGTATGAGCTTCAACTAGCTCATATCTCTCAATTCTTGAATAATTAATGCTCCTAGACAACGTGCTAGTATAGAGCCATTAATTAATTATTTCTAGTCACTGAATTCATTAACTGAATCCCTAGAAAATATTCTACGCTCTTCATAATATTTCATTACTTCAATTCATGGCTCTTCCCAGCAGAATTCCATGGGTTAGTAATAGATATTCAACGTACGGGCATCTGAGCCGCTATCGAGTAAGCCCTGACCAAAATGGTGCAAGTGTATTCAGCAATAATACGAGCACCTGAATGCACGAACGAGCATTCCAAAATACGAAGGAACGATGAACCTATGCAAAATAGGAAGAAAAATAATGATAATAAAATATTAGCTAAGGCGCTAGGGGACTGGGCGTCTGGGCCCGTCGACCGGCCAGTCATGCCGCGGCCAGTCCCACGCCTAGTTCTTTATTTTATAATATTATATTATTTTTCCTTGATCTCATGAAAATTCCTTCATTTGAACAAAACTCCTTTGTTTTAAGGAAACTCCTCAGTTTCATGGTGTTTCCTTTGTATCAAGGAAATAATATAAAATTAGGAAAAGTGTCACGGGACCGGGTTCACTAGCCGGCCGTTCATGCCCTAGTTGTGGCCGGTCCCACACCTTGCGTTCCTTATTATTTTATTATTATTATTTCCTTCATCCCATGAAATTCCTCAATTTCATGATATTTCCTTCACACCAAGGAAAAGATATAAAATTAGGGAAGGGTCACGGGACCGGGACACTAGCCGACCAACCATGCCCTAGCCATGGCCGGTCCCATACGCCCCTTATTTTATCATTATTATTATTATTGTTTCCTTCATCTCATGGAAACTCCTTCACTTCAAGGAAACTCCTTAGTTTCAACAAACTCCTTGATTTCATGATATTTCCTTAAAATCATGAAAATAATATAAAATTAGGAAAAGTGCCATGGGACCGAGCTTATTGGCCGGTCGGCCGTGCCTTAGCCATTGCCGGTCCCACACTTCATGGTTCCTTATTTTATTATTATTATATTATTTCCTTCATCTTATTAAAATTTCCTCGGTTTGAGCAAAAACCTTGATTTATTCATATTTTCTCAAAATGTTGCTCAAACGCGCATCAGAAAATATCAAAATTCTCAGGACTGAGACACGAACACTTTGGTGACATGAGCATATTACCTTGACCGACCAAGGTTGGCTCTTTGGCTTGCAAGAAGCCGGTCCCACATATTTTCATAATTTGACCTAATTTGTTCATATTAGGTTCAAACTCTTCCAAACAACTTGGAATTTCATCAAATGATCGTCAATCGATCCCATGACCAACTAGGGTCAGTCCCATGACTTCTTGGTCGGTCCCTGTTGATGGTGGTTTTTAGTTCAAGGGCTAAATCATAAACCCTATATTTAATGCGTTGTCATCCTGCAAAGGAACAGAAGCCATTTAAAAGCAATGAGTGCTTAAGCCTCTTCGCTCACACATGTATTGAGCAATTCAATATATCTGTATATATGAAATTTACTCATAATGGTGCGTGCAACAACAATCCCAAAATATTCTGTGAATTCTATCTTCCACCAGCATTATTCACTAATGCATGACTTGCCTAGTATTTTCCTACGCAATGTTCCCAAATAGAACTCTCAATATTGACATGACATGACGATTAAATGTTCACTCTCGTTGCCAGAGGAGCATGAATATCACGAAGTGTCGGTATTAAGATTTTCATGGAAGTACTCACACAGGCTGCATCACTCTCGGCAAAGAGACCAACGTGTTTACACACCTTTCAATTAAAAGTTAGCGTGATCGAATGCGTTTAAATTCCTTAAGGGAAATCTAGACTGTCCATATTAGTCTTAAGAAATGACCACGACCACATGATTTGGCCACACAATTTAATAGGTCTAGCCTACTCCTAACAGGACTAGGCGATCGTCACGATAAACACCGGCGGGCCCACTAGCATCCCTGCCGGTCGAAACTCCTTAGCTCATCCGCTACACACTCAAACGCTGGCCTGAACATGGACGTTCACGCTATTTAAAAAAAGTCTCAAACGAACTAGACCGACCATGACGGTCTTTGCATCACATCCGTCCAACATAACCAACCAAGTTGGACGGCATCGATCGTATTATGGGCGATCAAAGAGGTGCCGTTGTGTTCACCGGCAACTCACCTTCATCTTTAGTCGATCGAAACTCACTCCGGCAATCCGTAGGCGCATCAAAACGATTTCCCAAAGTAGGATGATCGCTATTTGTTGAAAAATAGCTCAAAAGAGCTAAGACCGCCAATACGGTCTCAAAACATCACGACCGCCCAACTTGGCTAGCCTAGTTGGACGGCTTAGATTTTCCTTCGAATAATTAAAGAAGTGCTAACGTGTTCACCATTGACCCAACTCCACACTTGGTCGATCGACCCTCTCATAACAAGTCCAGAGCACATCAAATCGCCGGCCCAAAGTAGGGAGAACGCGCCATTTGAAAACCCTAAAAAATGCTTTGCGGCAACGCACTACTGTCGCAAATCGATCGTGACCACTCATCTTCGCCAGCCGAATCGAGTGGCTTAGATCTAATTTCAGATGGTCCAAGAGATGTCAGCATGCACACCAGCGGCTCATCTTTGCCCATGACCAATCGGCATGTTCGAATCAGCGCCCAGCGCTTTGATTCGATTAGCTAAAACAGGATGGCCGCACGACTTCCAAACCCTAAATACGACAACGACAATATACAACTGTCGCAAATCATCTCCTACATCCAACTTCGCCAGCCTAGTCGGATAGTGTAGATTTGTTTTCGTAAATCTAATAAAGTAGCATTGTGATCACCGGCCATCTCTTCCCCACAGGGAGCGATCGACCAAGTGATAGCTCGCCCATAGGGTCCTCAAACGAACACCCAAAGAGGGCCGGTCGTGTTGCTTTTAAGACGCTTGATTCGTGACGGATTAGATCGAGCTCATAAACAACGATGCTTCTAGCACATCGATTATTTTCAGCTTCTTATTCGAAAGCGATGCTTCACATATATCGATTATAAGCAATGCTTTATTAATATTGGTTTTACAAATAAATTATTATTTGACTTAAAAGCACTACATGCTGCTTTCAGCAACGAGTCCCACGACTCAACCCACTTACTCGATACATCAAACATGTCACAAACTGGGGGATGCTCACTGGGGTATTGGTCCGTGGCATTTACGAGCGTACGGCGTAACGCGCCATTACTAGAAAGTGTCGGGGAAAGACGGACGGTTAACACGTAATGAGAGTAGTGGGAAAACGTGTGATCAGTCTTCCCTCATAACGGAAACTCGATGATCACCACCTTCCGCACAAACCCACTTCTCCACACTTAACTTCTTCCACTTCTTATGAGATCGGGGGCGCTCAATGACTTGTAGGAATATGTTTTCAATCTATTTCGAACAGACAAAATACAAGTGTTATCAACACAAGTAGCCAGAAACCATTTCCTGATACAAGTCATAAAACAACCACACCTTCATAATTCAACATTTTGATCTCAAACACCTTCTTCGCTTCCCTCCCTAAGATCAACCCTTCTCCTTCACCTTTTGACCGAATTGAATCTGGAACAGCCATTTCTTGGTTTAGGCCAGAATCTTACAGATTGATCTCTCGAACTCAAAAGTACTCATGTGCAGTACATTTGTTTAGGGTTTGAATTCGTTTCTCATCAACACACCCAAATTTACCCAAAACAGTGATTCAGTTTTTACCCCAAAACAACTCGCGACCACAGTGGGAGATTAATCTCTCGGTTGCAAGATTAATTTTCAATTTCATTTCAATTTTCTCAAAGAATTCATGATGGAATCTTAGGTCCGGATCGGCGGCAAATCCCAATGTTACGGGCGCCGACAACACTCCCGGTGTCCATATTCCTACTAGGAGACACCAATGTACCGCCTACCAAAGACAATCAACGCATCTCGTGGCACTACATCCTCAACCACCAACACCAACGGCACCGGAAACGTTCCCTTAGGCGTGACACCTCAAATCACCAGAGCCAGAGCAGCTGTCGCCGCCCCCAATGTTTCTTCGAGCGTCACACCCCTGATTGTTACTAGAGCTACTGCAACTCCCCCATCAGGACGAGAGACTGCAGGAGCCGAGGGAAGCCAACCCCTATTACGATTGTCGATTTAATGGAGAGACAAGAAATTCTCGCTAAGGATCGACGGACATGGCTACAACTCGTAAAGAGGTACTCACTTTCCTCGAGACGCTAACAAAACGACTACCACAAGAGACGCGTCATCCCGTGGAACCAATAAGGAGTACTTTCAACAATTTTGGCGCAAGCACTTTAACGGGCGTGCATTCATAGATGAGGAAGTTCTTGTTGCTCCTGAGCGCGCAAGAGAAAGGGATCAACCGTCCAACTTCATCACACGTGAGGATCTGGAGCGTCTCCTCCAAAATCGAAGCAAGGAAAACCCGGTGGACATGCACCAGCATTAATCTCCATATCCTCCTGATGTGCAAAGAGTTCATCTTCCGAGAGGATACTCCTGTCCTCAATTTTCCCTTTATGACGGAACTGGTAATGCTCGTGAACACATCTCTCGTTTTCTGGAGTCATTAGAAGAGCACGAATACAATCATGTCCTCCGCCTGAAAGAGTTCTCAAAGTCACTTACCGGGAGAGCGTACACCTGGTATAACAACATTACACCAAACCGCATAGCCAATTGGATTCAAGCACTATGATCCAAATGTGACTGAACATTAATTATTAGAGTTGTGCATTAATGGCATGGCGCCTGTCTATCGCGCTTTACTGGAGAACCCGCTCTTCCGGACATTCTCTGAACTTCATGAAGCTGCTAAGCGGTTGGCTACAACAGTAGCAGCCTTGCTGGAAGGAATCCGGCCTGTCAGGAATGAAGATACACGTGAGATTCAAGGAAACAGACGTCTCATCAACAAACAATACAACACTCAACCCTATGTAAGCGTGGTGAGCGTAGGAGGAAAGACAAAGCTCCAGCTTGCACAAAGAACAACTCAAACGTGCACACACCGCCGCATCAAACGACCCCATCCCGAAAGCCGCGGCTAAGACTCCTGCACAACAACAAGAAACTGGAGATGCTGCTCCAAACTTCCCGTTCCCGATCGATGAAGTAATTGAACTCCTGGAAGTATGGATTCAAAATGATGCCATCAAACGACCTCTTATCGGGCGCCCACCAACTCAGGAACAAATGGCAAATCCCAAATATTGTCGTTACCACAGATGCAGGAGAACTTCACTTGGGCACCGAGGAGTTCGCAGAGACCCTTTTCCCCGTCAGGAGTTGCATAGTTCCTGGGGACTCCGTCCACGAAACCGTATACACCATGATGGAGCATTTATGCAAACAACAATAGGCGAGTTTCCGCACACGGGGAATCATGGAAGAGTTGCTTCACCAAAAATAAAGAAGGGGGAATAAACTCGCATGCGTGATTTATTAAAGCCCGTCAATATTCATGGTCGTGGTCGACCAAGGTTCGTGCTCATAGCTGTCGCTCCTTCCTTTCAAGATCCATGGACGTATCCACCACTCGTCACTACCAAGATTTGTGCCTCGTAGTCATCGCTCGTCCTTGTCAAGGATCGTGATCGCAACCATCCAATCTCCAGCCAACCTGTTTTGTACATAGTCATCAACAAGAGGGTGATATCCTCATCATGGTAAACCCATCGACCGCACAGGATAGAATCACGTAAACCACAGTTGGGGACTGAGGCTCAGCATGAAATTCCTTAGCCGTCAGTCAATGACTTCTTTAACACAAGAGAGACGGTCAATCAAGAAGCATGTAATTTGCAAGGGAAAATCAAACTGAAGGTTGGTCGAATCCTTAACCATTATTTTTATCCCCCCTATTTCGAATCACCATTGCCAGCATTGCATGCGTTGAGATGTTACAGTAGAAACGATGTTCTTTCCCATGAGGATAAAACACGACCTGCCGGCCAGCACTATTTGTGTGTCGTCTTCCCATCTCTCATATCATATCGCCTCGAAGAACGGGAAGACCTCATTTTTCGAAATGTTAAGGGCGCCTTCACCGGAGTTCTCTCCCGGGCCGCTTCAACGCGCTCTCTCCCGGCCGCTTCAACGAACGCTCTCTCCCCCGAAGCCGCTTCAACACTCTCTCCAGAAGAAGCCGCTTCAACGCTCTCCACAGAAGAAGCCACTTCAACGCTCTCTCCTGAAGCCGCTTCAACGCTCTCTCCAGAAGAAGCCGCTTCAACGCTCTCTCCTGAAGCCGCTTCAACGCTCTCTCCAGAAGAAGCCGCTTCAAAGCTCTCTCCTGAAGCCGCTTCAACACTATATCCATAAAAAGCCACTTTAACGCACACCCGTAAGCCGCTTCAACGCACGCTCTCCCTGAAGCCGCTTCAACGCTCTCTCCGTAAGAAGCCGCTCAACGCTCTCTCTCCAAGCCGCTTCCGCCTCTTCGAGGCCGAAGCCGCTTCAACGCCTTTTACCAAAGAAATGCAATGGAAGTACGTCTTTCAAGAGAAATGAGCTCGGGATAATTACACTGGGATCGCCAAAGACATGATGCCTTCACGTCCTCAACCGGTTTATTTCTAATATCGGCATCATCACCGTTGAAGCTTTACGAGCCACGGAAATTCTCAAGATGAAGACGTACATGTGCATCAAAGACTCCAAAAGTACAAATCGGAGATGTTTTCACGTATCCGGCCATCGAATCTGAAGTGTAACTGGGGACTGCTCATCGCATCCCATTCCATACAACCATCCAAGATTCAGAAGGCGGTTCAAAAGATATCGCTTGAAACGAAGTCCTCAAAGATTCGCGGCACATCGTACATCCTTCTACCTACCTAGCTCGAACGCCACAAATCTTCAAGAAGCGTGTAGTCCGCAAGGGGAATATCAAACAAAAGAATGGGAGAGCGCAAATTGCAAAATCATGTACACAGGCTCTACTCTAACCTTACCGGGGAGCGCTACGTCTAAGGTTTCAAGCCCTGGCTCCAGCCACATGAAACAAAGACTACTAAGAAGTGTCATCAATGCTAGGGCCAATGACGCCTTCACTAGAGTCCTATCCGGAACCTGCTTCAACATCCTCTCCGGAAGCCACTTCAACATCCTCTCGAGCTGCTTCAATATCCTCTCGAGCTGCTTCAACATCTTTTTCAGAAATTGCTTCAGCAGCCTTTTAAGGATATTCCCCATGATAGGGCTCGTCCACATCAGAGTCGAGGATTATGACGTCGTAATGAAAAGGGTATTCATGTTTATCCAGGAGTTCATGTTATGCTCCACCCTCCTTCACTTTAGCCGGGCAGCAAACCTTTTAGCCCTAGCACTTGTTAGCTGAGATGCTTCATCGTGCCTCCACTTTTCCTCCATGCTGACCGAAGCCAGGAAAGCTTGGACACGATGTCGAACGATACTCGGATGTACAAGGGACTTGGAAGGAATGCATATCCCAACCAACAGTATGCCTAATCTACCTAGGCCAACCGACATCATGTTAGGGGAACGCTTACCTGGATACCTCTTGAACGTGACATATTCCAAGGACAGGCCGACCCATCTCTCCTGATAACATCTAACTTTGTCTCATAAGTTTTACCTTTATTTTTCACCATCTAGTGCTTACCCCTCAACAATGTCACTGTTACGTACTAAGCAGGGGACTTAATGTTGATGGTGGTTTTTAGTTCAAGGGCTAAAATCATAAACCCTGTATTTAATGCGATATCATCCTGCAAAGGAACGGAAGCCATTTAAAAGCAATGAGTGCTAAAGCCTCTTCGATCACATATGTATTGAGCAATTCAATATATCTCGTATATATGAAATTTACTCGAATGGTGCGTGCAACAAGAATCCCAAAATATTCTGAATTTTATCTTCCACCAAATTATTCACTAATGCATGACTTGCCCGTATTTTCCTACGCTATGTTCCCAGCCGAACTCTCAATATTGACATGACATGACGATTAAATGTTCACTCTCAGCAGAGTAGCATGAATCTCCCGAAGTGTCAGTATTAAGATCTGCATGGAAGTACTCACACAGGATGCATCACTCTCTGACAAAGAGACCAACGTGTTTAAACACCTTTCAATTAAAGTTAGCGCGATCGAACGCGTTTAAATTCCTTAAGGGAAATCCATACTGTCCATATCGGTCTTAAGAAATGACCACGACCACATGTTTTGGCCACACAATTTAATAGGTCTAGCCTACTTCTAACAGGACTAGGCGATCGTCACGATAAACACCGACGGGCCCACTACCATCCCTGTCGGTCGAAACTCCTTAGCTCATCCGCTGCACACTCAAACGCTGGCCTGAACATGGACATTCACGCTATTTAAAAAAAGTCTCAAACGAACTAGACCAACCATGACGGTCTTTGCATCGCATCCGTCTAACTTAACCAGCCGATTTGGACAGCGTAGATCGTGTTTTGGGCGATCAAAGAGGCGTTGTTGTGTTCATCGGCAACTCACCTTCATCTTGAGTTGATCGAACCTCACCCTGCAATCCGTAGGCGCATCAAAACGATTGCCCAAAGTAGGATGATGGCTGGTTGAAAAATAGCTCAAAAGAGCTAATACCGGCCAAAACGGTCTCAAAAAATCACGACCGCCCAACTTAGATAGCCTAGTTGGACGGCTTAGATTTTCCTTCGAATAATTAAAGAAGTGCTAACGTGTTCACCATCGACCCAACTCCACACTTGGTCGATCGACTCTCTCATAACAAGACCAGAGCACATCAAATCGCCGGCCCAATGTAGGGAGAACGCGCCGTTCGAAAACCCTAAAAAATGCTTTGCGGCAACGCACTACGTCGCAAATCGATCGTGACCACTCATCTTCGCCACCGAATCGAGTGGCTTAGATCTAATTTCGAGATGTCCCAAGAGATGTCAGCGTGCACACCAACGACTCATCTTTGCACATGACCAATCGGCCTGTTCGAATCAGCGCCCAGTGCTTTGATTCGACTAGCTAAAACAGGGATGGCTGCACGGCTTCCAAACCCTATATACCACAACGGCAATATACAACTGCCGCAAATCATCTCGTCCATCCAACTTCGCCAGCCTAGTTGGATAGTGTAGATTTGTTTTCTCGAAATGTAACAAAGTAGCATTGTGATCACCGGCCATCTCTTCCCCACGGGGAGCGATCGACCAAGTGATAGCTCGCCCATGGGTCCTCAAACGAACACCCAAAGAGGGCCGGTCATGCCGCTTTTAAGACGCTTGATTCGTGACTGATTCGATCGAGCTCATAAACAACGATGCTTCTAGCACATCGATTATTTTCAGTTGCTTACTCGAAAGCGATGCTTCACATACATCGATTATAAGAAATGCTTTATAAATATCGATTTTACAAATAAATTATTATTTGACCTAAAAGCACTACGTGCTGCTTTCAGCAATGAGTCCCACGACTCAACCCGCTTACTCGAGACATCAAACATGTCACAAACGGGGATGCTCACTTTGGGGTATTTGTATGGCGATTTACAGCGTGCGGCATGCAACGCCCATTACGAGAAAGTGTCGGGAAAGACGGACGGTTAACGGTAATGAGAGTAGTAGGAGAACGTGTGATCGCCTTCCCTCATAACGAAAACACGATGATCACCACCTTCCGCACAAACCTACTTCTCCACTACTTAACTTCCTCCACTTCTTATGAGATCAGGGGCGCTCAATGACTTGTACGAATAGGTTTTCAATCTATTTCGAACGGATAGAACACAATTGTTATCAACACACTAGCCGAAACCATTTTCCGATACAAGTCATAAAATAACCACACATTCATAATTCAACATTTTGATCTCGAAACACCTTCTTCGCTTCCCTCTCTAAGATCGACCCTTCTCCTTCACCTTGTGACCGAATTGAATCTGGAACGACCATTTCTTGGTTTAGGCCAGTCTTACGTATTGATCTCTCGAACTCAAAAGTACTCCTGTGCAGTACATTTGTTTAGGGTTTGAATTCGTTTCTCATCAACACACCCAAATTTACCCAAAACAGCAGAATCAGTTTTTACCCCAAAACAGTCCCTCACTCCGTCATAATTAGGTTTCGTCACCTAAGGCTCATAGGAGCATTATTTTAATAAATGATTAAACCATCATTTAATCATCCTTTCACCAACCGGTCTTCAAGAGACTTTGGTATTTGCTCACTCGAGCATCTGGCGCTACATGGTCGACCCATCATCTCATGTAGCCGGTCCCTCCTTCACTCCGTGGTTGATTTCAATAAATTGATCAGCAATTGATCGAAATTAGGGTTTCGAATCCAAGGTTCATAATTTCAGATTCAAGCACTAATAATTTTATGTTGATCCCGTAATCAACACTTTAATTATTATTACTCGGTTCGATTCTTGTATTTTAAATTAATAATTCATCAAACGAGCAACATTTGCTCGGATGAGCAATATTTGCTCAAACTAAGGAATATCGGTTCAACTATCAATATTCAACAATTCATCAAATGAAAAATATTTGTTCACCTTAACTATCAACATTTATTCGACAATTGTACCTCTGTCTCAACAGACACGTTCATTTCACGAGTCCTAGAATATTTACAAAGCACGTTCAACTCGGCAATACAAAGACTCGTCGTCTCATAAAGTCAATAACTGACTAACCAAATACACGTCTGCCTTGCAGATTCCACAATCACGAGACATCAATCGTGTCACATGGGGGATATCAACTAGGGTTTCGGTCTCAGCGGTCTCTACGACGTGTGTTCATACACACGATGAGAATGTGAGCAAGTCGTGTAAGCAGTTAGAGGAGTTAGCAAAGTAGTGGGTGGAAAATCAACCAAATCTCCGCACGATGAGCAACTGGTTTTAACACGATTCCCGCTTCCCCACTCTTTGACTCCAGCGACTGTCACACTTCATGGGATCAAGGTGTCTACAATTCTTGCAGTATAAATAAGTCTCTGAATCACGATTGAAACAACAGACAGCGAGAGAACAAAAACTCAGCGTCTGAACAATTACTCTCAACAGAGCAAATTCAATCAATCAGAACTTATCTTATTTCTTCATGCAGAATACACAACACACCTACAATTTCGATCACCATTGATCTCACACATTTCTTAGCTTCCCTCCTACAGATCGACCCTTCCTCTCTTGTGATTGAATTAACTCTGGAACGGCCATTATCTTGGTTTAGACCGGAGTCCTATAGATTGATCTCTCGAATTCAAAGCACTCCCTTTTGCAGTGCATCCGTGTGAGGTTAGACAAATTCGCTCGGTTCAAGGAGTTTTTCTCCGCACGGTCGTCTCTAAATTCCTTAAAAACCAAGAAATCATTTTGCCCCATCTACACTCGCATATAGCCCCATAGCCTTGGAAAAATTTTCGTAGTACCCGGTAAGACCAAGAAACCCCCTTAACTCTCGATGTTAGTTGGCGATGGCCAATCTTTCATGCTAGCAATCTTGTTTGGGTCCATCTACCCCATCACTGTAACAATATGACCTAAGTACTCCCGGTTACATCGGCCAAAGCAACACTTAGATAGTTTGGCATATAGTTGATGTTTCCTTAATAAGGACAAAACAATGTGGAGGTGTTCAATGTGTTCTTGCATTGAAGAGTTGTAGATCAAAATGTCATCAAAAAATACTAGAACAAATTTCCTCAAATAAGGCTGAAAAATCTCATTCATTAGGGCTTGGAATGTAGCCGAGCATTGGTGAGTCCAAATGGCATCACCTTGAATTCATACGTCCTTGGTGGGTTCTCAAGGCGAGTCTTGTATATATCCGGGCCATAAATTCGATTTGATGATACCCACCCTGAGAGATCAATCTTTGAAAATATGAAGAAGCATGTAGTTCATCCAGAACTCATCAATGATGGGTATAGGGAATTTATCCTTAACGGTGAGACGGAAAGCTCGGTCATCCGCTTTTCGCGAAAAATTCTACTAGTTAGGTGACGAGAGGGAAATAGCTTTCTCTTGAAGGCTGGTACTGACGTCTACACAATTCCTTTTCGAGTAATAGCCGAGAAGACAGGCCTTTCAAAAAAATTGGTAAATAAGCGGGGCGTGAGACGGATCGAAGCGGGTCAAAGTTCCTTTTATGAATCGAATAGAGAAGCTAAAAGCGTCCTTCTGCGTGACTCCTTTACAATATTATATAAAAAGAAAAGCGAGCATTGCTTAAATTAAATGAAAGGCCGCTAAACGTGTCTACATGGGCCTTAGAGAGTAATCAGTTTACTATAGTGTAGGAGCGTAGTGACGAAGAACTAAGTAGCTGACCTCTTCTTGCATAAAAGAAGTTCTACGACCGATGTTAGTTTGGAGTTTACGAGCGTTAGCAAATATCTCGGAAAGACTAGATTAGTGGAGCTCGTTGTTTTGCTGCATTGCTTCTTGAAGAAGGTATTACGTCTAGGTGCTCACACCCGCTCATTCTTGGTTGGAGATGTAGTCAAACTGTTTTCCACGGTGGGAATCCTATGTTACATTTCATAGGGAAAGAAGTGTTAGCGATGAAGCGGCTTGTATGTGACAAGCGATAGCAATCTCGGTAAACTTGCTATCTCTAGCAAGATACTTGGTGTAGCTTATCTTTCTTTGAAGAAAAGATTGCGTTTAGGCAGTATCTGTACCACCAAGACTAGCAAAAGTACCGTGAGTGAATATCTTAGCACTTAGCAAGGCCTCTACTAAAAGGTATTATATAAAGATGATAGCTCAAAGTTTACTCGGTTGACCGGAGAGATCTCATAATTTAATGTAAACCTTTGCTCCCAATTCAAGGTCTGGAAAGAGTTGTCGATTGTCCCTCCGATGGCTATAAGGCGGAAAAAGAAGCGATCGATGAACCTCCGTAAAAAATCTTATATTTAAAAAGGTCTTTAAAGCAATTAAAAAAATTTGTAATAGATTGGGGACCTCTCCTAAATTATGTATTTAGGTATGATCTCCTCTTTTTTAATGCATAAACTCCTTCTTTCGATCTGGTTTTGAACTGAACGAAATGGATTAAAAAGTACGGAGCTATCGTCGAATCGAAGATACTCGTAGACACAGTCAAAAAGTTTCTTCCTTCCTTAGTCATAGTTGTCTTGCTCTTATAGCGGCTTCGCTTCAAAGTTGAGCGGGGAAGTTGGGAAGGGTAGCAAGAGTGTTGAAGGTGCTTAAGATAGGTCTTGGCGATAGCAGGCCAAGGATGACCATTAGGTTCTTCGGTTAATTGGAAAAAGAAGGATTGACAAGAAAAGATCTTTGATTACGATGAAAAGAAAGACTCTCAAATAGACCGAGATCCAACTACGGGTCATTTCTTGGTGAACATAATCTGCCATCATTTCTTCGATTCCTGCATTTATGTGTCGAATAAAGAGAGGTTCAGTAGGGAAATGAAAGAGACGAGAATCAACGGAAGCGAGGGTTAGTCGACTTCAAGGGTGGGTTTGAGGACTCACTCGTGACTACGAAGTGATGGTACGGAATTGGATGATGTTATACTTTGTAAACTCCCACTTACTTGTTAAAGTAAGGGAGGAACTCACTTTCTTGTCCTACAAGTAGGTCCGGAGATTCGAAAGAACTCGATCGTAGAGGCCTCTCCTTTTAGTCGAGTAAGAGAAATCTACTTAACCCACCTAGGTTGTTTACTTACTTGTTATACGTATAGATTCATCCCCTCTTCGAGCTTGAATTGCTCAAGCTTCCTTTATCTTCATATACCTCCCCACCAATAGATAGAGACAAATGGGAATAACCAAACCACATCTACAAAATGCCAATACCATGCAGCTGCTTCAAAGCCAACATGATGCTCCTTGGTTAGATGACCAAGATATTGGCGGAAACCTCACGATCGAGAAGAGAGTCCCTATAATCACATGAAAACCGTGGAAAGCCGGTTGCTAAGGAAAAGGTAGAACCATATACACCGTCCGAGATCGTGAAGGGTGCTTGGTAATATTCCATTACTTGAAAGCCGGTGGATACTAGAGCCATTAAAACGGTAGCTACTAAAGCATAAATGCGCGTCTTTCCTTCCCCGCGAGTATAGCATGATGAGCCCAAGTTACGGCAGCTCCGGATGAAAGGAGAATAAGGGTATTAAGAAAAGGGATTGCCCAAGGATCTAAAACAAGAATCCCTTTCGGCGGCCAGCGAGATCCGATCTCTACCGTAGGTGACAAAGATGAATGGAAGGACGCCCGAAGAAAGCGAAAAAGAAGAGAACCTCTGACACTATGAAGGGAATAAAACCATATCGAAGTCCGTCTTGTACGACTTTGGTATGATGTCCTTCCAAGGTGGATTCGCGTAGAACATCGCGCCACCATACGAACATGGTATAGAGGATCAAGATGAGACCTAAACGAGAAGTCTTGCACCCCTTGATATGAATGCATGTACATCACACCTCCTACGGTAGTTGCTAAAGCCCCGAGTGAACCCGAAATAGGCCAAGGACTTGGATCTACCAAATGAAAAGAATGCCTCTGAGATTCAATCATAACAACTTTGACTCATTGTAGTAAACCTTCCCACTTCCCTCTTGAGAACACCTTCTAAACTGAGAAGGGCTCTTTGGGATCAAAACTTTCTCTAACAGTACAAGGTGGGAAGGTTCTTTCATTATGTTGGTAGAAGTCTTTCTAGACTCCTTTGTTCGAGTCTCTTTGAGCCTCTCGCATACGCTCGAGTCTCTAAAGAGCCTCTCCCCGCCTTGTGGAACAAGACAGTAAGTAAATTCCCATAGGTCGAGGGTTGGGCGTGGCCGATCTAACGATCGAGTGTCTAAGGTCCCTAAAGGGCCCCTCCTTTAAGAAGCTCCGACGAACGATGTGAAGGATTCATTCTTTAAAGAACGATGCTTCCTTGACCGTGGAGAACGTGGATTAGCATTATGTCCTTCTTACAAGGCATTCCCCATACAGGATTGAGAGAAGTGCTAGATGAAGACTTCGAGAGAAAATAGAAGATGTTTCTTTCCATTCCTCGTGAGCCGCCGATCTCTCCGAAGCAAGAAATCAACGTCATTTTCCTCCCTTTTCCCATTAAGTCCACAGAGTGGCACCATTGGGAGACTTCCGATAAGCTTGAGTACATGTAGGATAGACCGGTGCTAAAAGCTTTGCTAGAGATCGATTCTCCATTAGATACCTTGCTACAGATCTTGGTCTCCCGCTGTGAAAGCGATTCGTTCCGTAGTTTGAGAATCCTGCCGATCCCTAGAAACCCATTGGAATCATTAGTTATGGCAATATAAAAAGTAAAGAGAGAAGGCATGACCAGGAAGAATTGTGTAAACTAGGTAAATTGATCCAATTGAGGCATGATGGATAGAGATTGAATGATTCCCCTAGACAGACAGGATGTAGGAGTTGCGAAGAAGAAAACTCTCTTTTTTTGTTGGTTGTTGACCAACGGAAAGCATGGGAGTTTCCTGACTTCTTGCTCACGAAAGAAGATACTTATTCTACGATATTAGTTGTGATATCTACTTATTATAGGCTGTTGTCTCTTTTTGAACAAAGAATGACCCTCATTTATTCATCTCAGATGCACAGTGAATCACGAGACAGGAGCGAAGACCTTTGATATTGGTCTACAAATCGCTGCAACCAATGTCCCGAAAGTAGCCTCCGTCCTTTAGTAGAATGATGGGCTCTTAGGAATAGAAGTGGGCATGATTGGAGCTTAGCTTCTAGGACTGTGTTGATGAAGCTCTCTTTCTCCATCTAATCTTGATTTCTGTCAGAAAGCACGATAGTCTCAATTGGCTTATTCGATGCGAACTCTCTTCATTTTTGAGTTAACCCGATCGAGTTCACCTCTTTCTTTATTTTCTTCTCTATTAGCTTCTTTCTTCCAACGTCCAACGGGGTAACTTCGCTCGCCTAAGAAGGAAGGAGCTGTGGTACTTTTTGGATCAATTGCTGAGGAGCAGACGATCTTGGCTTAGAGAGATGCGCCTTTTAGCTTGTTATCGCTTTTTAGGTTCTTGCTCTGGTTTCAGTTCCATATGGGGATGAATCCAATCCTAGGATAGGGCATTAACCTTTCTGGGAAGCCGGTCCGCCATCATAATCAGTTTTTTTCAAGTAGCTGCAATTTAATCGACTAGTCTTGAATCAGCTGCTAGAGAATAGGCTGCTAGGGTACAGTTTGCTAACTCGTTAAATTAACCGGTGTTACATTTACAATTGAATGCGTATCGGTTTGTGATTGAATCGATGAGCGCAGCAGATCCGGATCCTAGTGCTTTCGACAGATCCTTCATTTCAGTACTTTCCCTCCCGGTAAGAAAACGTATGCGCGTGACTAATCGCACAACATCGATGGCAAGCAAATGACTCTTTCATGATTGGACTTAGCAGCAGTGGTGGATCATCACATATCTGGCTATCTGATCTCTCCGATCTGCTTGTGTGTTTCTCATAGGTCTCTCTCCTTGTCCCTATCTCTCAATGTAATGAGACCTCCGAAAGGAAAGACTCGTTTCTCCGCCAATCTTTCTAGAGAGGGATCAAAATTCAACCTATTGGAACTTCGAGGGCGTTAAAGGAGCTGATGGTAAGGAGATTATTGATCCCAAAAAACCATCCAAGGGTGGCGCAGATATAGCATATAGCATACTCTGGTTTAGTTATTGAAGCTTCGTCATTAAGCCTACGCAAGTGGATTCTGATCCTGAAGTTGATGATGTAATTGATACTAAAAATCTGGGGAAACCTTCTCCTTTTAACTCTTCCATGAAAAAGCCAGCTAGCGAAAGAAGTATAGGATAACGTTTTTTCTGACCAACTCGGTATCGAAAGGCTAATCGTCTTTCTTTTTTTTATACCGAGTATCAATACAATTTCTTATTTCGAGGTGAAGCCTCAAAAAAATCGTGGTTGGGAAGGTCATAGTAGCCAAAGCCATTGGAATTATAAATTTTATATAAAGAGTTTATCCGTAAGAGTAGCGGGCTAGGCCTGCCTGGAGAGGACAGTTCGGGAGCATAACCATTTATCTGGGCTACTGGATCCAAAGTTTTTAGTTCCTTAGCTGTTGCAAGCGTACAACCCGAAAGTTGAGCTTATGTTAGTCCCTTTTGAGAATTGACCTACTTCTTTTTTAACTATGAGGTCTCGAATATACTACCAAAGGCCCTAGCTTTTTCTTTCGATACTCTCCCTTTTATTGAAAGTTTTGACTCTTCGCATTTATAGAAAGAACCTAAAAGACAGGAATCCTACCAAGGTCCCATTTTTCCATCTTTGTTGTCCATTTCGTTAAGGTAGAAAGAAGAAAAGACTATGAAATCAAAGTCAGGTTAGCCGCAAGAGAGTTTGATCGCTATGGGTATAACCACTGCCCTTACATTAAAGTGAGCCTGGTTTGAAGGGCAGTAGCATAAAAAATATAATACTTAAAGCTAAGGGCTGGTCAAGTATAGTGGCAATAACCAAGGTGGGATATTCGCCTCGATTCAGAGTTAGTAGTGATTTCACCTAAGCGTTATTCGGAGTGTGACACGCGGATATGAGCTGCTAAGGTTTGAAAGTTCAGGTAAGAATCGGTCAAAGCGGAACGTTAAGTGAGGGAAAAGTCCCAGTCAGAATCGTGGAATAGGAGCCCTGGGCTTTCGCCACATCCCTGTACTCACCTTGGTACGGTTCTTCGCTCGGCGCTTAGCTCATTTTTTTACCCCAGATATCAAACCTTAGGGCATTACTCAGAGAAAGACAAAAGCAAACTAAACAAACAAGCTCGGCTGGCTAATCAATGGTTCGCAGGAGGAGTAGAGTGATTAGCGGGAATTGGAGATTTCTCGTTCGCTAAAGTCCTGTCTGCCTGCCCGTTGATTCAGTACGTTCCTATCCCCTTGGGAAGTTTGATCAATCTTCCTCACCTCTAATGGTTGGTATTGAGCAGCCAGGTGGGGGTTAGAATGGGATCTATCTCATTCCATCGTATATGACATGCACGTTTTTCTCACCCTTGTGGCTAAGAAGGAGAATCCCAGTGGAGTGGTTGATTACAGACCAATTGCTTGCTGCAATGTGGTGAAGATACGCGAGATTATAGGCCCACGATTTTGGTGTTTGATGCGTCTTTGTTGGTATACAATTGCAATTTATCCCTTACAAGTGTAAGCTTTAGAAGAGAAGGCAGAGATCGTGAGTAGGGCAAGGAGACACGACCCTGACAGGATGGTTTTCTTCTTTTATTAGTCCCCCTTAACTCGCAAAAGAAGTCAATCCTGTATGGGGAATGCCTTGTAAGATCATCTCAACCCGGGCAAGCGATGGTTCCGAAAAAGGTTGTTCTGGTTCTCGTCCAAATAGCAATTAAGTTTCAAAGGGTTTGAGCTTGGAAGCAACCTCACATCAACAGATGATCAAACCAGCCTCCACTCTTGTACTTTCTTTCAGAACCTTGCTCTGGGCATGAGGGGCCGTGGATACATCTGTCATCGGCTACACACGAATGGTGGAGCAAAAGTAAAAGAGGAACTCCAACTCCCGCCACCCATTCGCCGGAACTTCCTTAGTGCCTTAACCTTCTCTACCGCTTCCACAGCTTCTTCGTCGTCTGCCGCTTCTCTTCTATGGCATATTGCCCAAGGATGTGAAGCTCTTACCCGCTGTTTGACTGCTAGACTTTCTAACTGTTGAAGGCTCGAAGAACTGAGTGTGAAAGACTAAGGTGGCTGCCCCTTGTTGCGTCACAGGCAAGACTAGCCATCTTGTGGCATTGGGAGGACCAGAAGGCGATAAAGGCTTTTCGAGCCAACCTATCCAGTGGACTTACTTTCATTCCCCTGGAAGCCCTTTTTAAGCCAGGTAACCTAATTGTCTCTCTCGGTAAGCCTTTTGCTATAAGACAATCAAAATCAACAGCTGCTACGAGATTGAATCAGCTTCAGGCTCTCAAGCAAAATAAGCGTCTGCCAACGGTAAGACTTTCATTTAAAGGGTAAAAGCCCGTCGTTATACTTGGTCTAGAGGCGCTATTTACGCCCAACCTTTCACTCTACGAAACCCAACTCATAGTAATAGGCAGGACAGGAGATGACTACGTTAATGCGAGTTAGGCTCCTCGGCTTTCATTGAAAAAGACGAAGCCCCAATATGCATTGAACTGTCCCAAGTCGAAAGGTTAGCCAGATTGGACGGGGCTGCTTAGCGCTTTTTTACGCTTCCTCGAGTGAAGTGCCCCATAAGCTATAAGGGCGAGCCTTTATAAAAAGCGATTGAACTTACATCCTGCAGGAATCGAACCTACGAATTGCCCTGTTTCAGCCATGGATGCAAAGAGACTTGGCGAGTGAACTAGGTGAAGCTTCTAGAGCTTCTATTTATGCATGCATTCTCGAGCTTCGATTTCTTCAGTTAAAGAGGATTCCAGAAAAGAGAGAATCAGAAGACGTGTTTCCAGAACGAAGAAGAATAGAGTGAAGAAGGGGGAGTTAGCAAAGTTGGACAAGATTGGAATGAGCATAGATACATGGATCGATGTACCAGATCGGCTAATGCTACCAGGTTGATGCAATGTATTCCACCAGTTGACTGAAAACTTGATTATTGGTATATCGATCGGTCCAACACAGATTGAAATGGAAGCCAGTTCAACAGAAAGCTTTTGAAAACGCAATGCACCCAGGTAAATAAGGAACAAGATGAGTACAGAAGTTAAACGAGCATCCCAGACCCAAAAGGTGCCCCACATAGGTCTTCCCCAGAAAGCTCCAGTCACTAAGGTAAAGAACGTAGAAAAAGCACCTATTTCTGTACCGGTTCCAGAAGATCGAAGAAAGAGGGGATGCTTTGTTAATAGAAAGAAGGAACTGTTTATAGCCGTCACGAGATAAACGAGTATACTCATCCAAGCCGCAGGAACATGTACATATAGAATACGAGAATTTCCACCTTGTTGAAGATCTGGAGGTGCAACCCGAAGACTTAAATGAATAGCCATCGCAGTTAAGAACAATTGAAATCCAATGAGAATGTATGCGTAGCTTCTGGTCTTTGACATAAAGAAGGAAGGTTGTAATAACGAAAGGGACATGTTCTAACTTTGATCTAGCTAGTGGAAAGACATTCCTGTATATTCAATCAAAAAGAAAGAAGAGAAAGAGAGTTCACTGGGAGTTAGCGCCTACGCTTGCTTGCTAACCAAGACATCCTGGCAAGCTCCGTCAGTTAGATTCTTTACTTTACTTATTAGTATAAAAAGTACTCACTATCAAAATGAAAGACGATCGATTATCTACCCAAGAAGAGAGAGAGTCCCACATACGAGAAAAGGTCACAAATGAAGTTGAACCAAGTAACATTGCAAAGGCATAATGATAAACAAATCCACTTTGAAGTTGACTGATTCGCTCGGCCAATCGTCGGAATGTGTACGAGATACCATAAGGGCCCAAGATCTCAATAGCACCTTTGTCTAAAGCTTCGAATGAGACTTCATATCCGAAACGCAGGAAGGATCTGACTAGAAAGTCATTCAAAACTTGATCGAAGAACCAGCGTTTATTGAAGAAGCAATAGAGTCGATTACAAAAAGTACTTGTTTGAAATGCTCGTTGGAATTGATCCGCTACGGGATTGACATTATACGCTACAGAAGCCCCTGAAGTACTAAACGGAATAGGTATTAGTTTGGTAATGGTTGGAACAGCAAACTCAGATTCGGCAAGAATCTCATTTTTTGGTAGTACGAAGGGGGAATTGGCCCAAAAATTGGATAGGGGTCAAGACGCAGCCGGGCGCCGTCGGCTGACTCAAGTGCCCCCCGAACCGCGCGAAATGGTCGCCTATTACACGGCTCACTAACTCTGCCTGGGTTGTGGGTACCTATTATTCGTCGAAAGAAAGAAAACTACATTACATAAGTCAATTCTCATTTTGATTACATAAGACAATTCGATGCTCGGATGTGTTTCAAGATCGAAGAAAGGCGTGACTCTCCTCCTTTTAGGCGAAGGTGGGACCAAGGAAGAAGTCACTTCATTATGGGGCTTTTCAACTAAAATTTCTTAGGGGATCCCGGATCTAGCCTTAGCTAAGCCAGCCTCTACCAATTGGGACATGGGCACTGGGTGCTACGGCCATCCCTTTTATCTTTCAATCTATTCTCATTTTGTGGAACCAAACTCTCCTGAATAGACGCCACTAATAGAAGCTGTTCTTTCTCAACATTAGATGTGAAGGAGGCCTAATCTCTACAGAAGTTCCTAATCAGTCCCCCATACTTCGTGAGTTCAATTTCCTGATGAAGACCCACTCGCGTAATCAAACCACGAACAATTCAGGGTCGGAACCTATGCACGGCTAAGGAGGGGAGTTTCCGCTTACACCTTGTCTTTCTGTGGCCAGCCATATCTGGTATGTCCTTTGACAGTGGAACACAGGTGCTTACGCCGCTTCTGCGGACTCCTACTTTATGAAATATATTAGATATAGCGAAACAACTGGAGCTAATCCATTCGTTTCTTTCTATCTATCTTAGCTCGTGCTAATCTCCTGTTGACTGACCAGTCTTTGGTTTGTCTTTCGCGTTTCATCCATCGTGGGGTAAGGGCCCAGGGCAAGAGGAAACTCAGCTTGCACTAGCTTCTCATGGTCCAGAACAGAGAAGGCATAGGTTTAGTCAGAAGTGTTCGAAGGAACGGAACCTTCTATCCAAACGATTCATAATGCAGAAGCTCACGTTCCCAGAGTACAAAACCACTCATTATAGAGGCAGGCGAGCCTAGAATACTCCAAAAAATCTATAACAAAGTGGACCGAGTAGTCACTCTTTTTTTTCCAACACGTCCGTGTACTTCGAGTCGCAGAGAGCAAGAGAAGCCAATTCCTAGCTGTTCACACGTCTACTAGGGAACTACACCGCGCTTAGTTAAGAGTTTGCATAGTTGACATGACATGGGAGGAACGAGAATCGCCTTTTGAAAGAGAGGTAGGGAAGCAACGCTAAGGGAAGATAGAAGAAATTTCGTACCTTTCACTCATGCTTTGCTCTTCCTGTTCTGAGCCTGGTCGTGCCGTTGAAGCAGCTGCCATCGGCCGATCTCCTTGTGGCGAAAGCAATTGATTCGTTTCTTTGTAACCAATAGGCTGCGGCACATATCCAGTGACAAAGATGAAGTGGGCGCCCATCGGCTTCGCACCGGTTCCCTCGTTAGAGTCCTCATACGGGCCCACCCATGCATTCTTAAACTACGCAAGAAAAACACTCTTTTCTTACCCATTCGAGTCTAGCCCTTGCGCCAGTATAGGTTGGCTGAGGAGATCTATATCCGTGTGAAACTGGTGGATCAGACGAATGCGACCCGCAAAGCGTTAGCGGCAGGCTTAGCTTAGAGCCCGATAAAGAGATGAAAAGTAGAGCGCACTCAAAGACAGAGCACGGAACTACTTAAGCGTTTAGCTGTGTACACCATCTTAAAAGCATGGGGTCGGATTGAGGTCGACAGGGAGAAAGACCATGCGGTTAGCTTCCCTTCTTTCGTCGCATAACGCGCGCGGGCCCAGGTAGAGAGTGTCAATATATATATGAACTGATCTCAGCCGTAGACTTAATTGGCTTATATCTATGATCGCGGCTTTCTCATGTCTGATAGGTTGACTAGCCCATTGACCGGAATCGAACCTATAACTGATGGACCAAGAAAAGACGATCATGTTTCGCAGTGCGAGGTATGGGTTAAAAAGAAGGGGCAAGCTATTGATGATAGCCATTCTCAGGAAGCTTAGCTTAGAGCCTTTCCCATGCATGTCTGTCCCGGCAAGCCGAAAAGAGCTCTATTGTGCGTTTGTTTTTTCCATATTGCAAAAGCAAAGAAAGGAAAGTCTCGGATTTAGACTTCTACGTGCCGTGTATTACGCGCAAAATGATTACAACCACATTGACTGGCCTCATCGATACTCCTCGCCTTCTAATGCATTTTTCTTTTAGAAGCTGGTCACTAAAGTTCTTGGTTGCGGGCCTGGGGCCTCTAAAGACCCGATGTGATCTCTAGACTAGATTCCTCCCTTTGCCTTACCCTGGATTTCCTTTCCTATATGCTTTTCCGCCCGATGGATGGATGAAAGAACTATGCTACTAGGTATACTTATTCAATGGATGAGACTTCCCAATGGAAGAAGCCGATTTCGTAGACAAGTGTCTGTCTGCCCAAAGGAACTCTGCCCTCTCGTCACGCTTGCACCCTTTTTCCCTCTGATCACTTGGTCAGTACCAATCCTAAGACCAAATGCTATCTCAAAGGAGTACATGCTGGTGCTCTAACACGGACGTCCTTGATCTGGGAAAGCAACTTTGGGCTAGGTGCTAAGTAATATTGATGTACCCGGGTACCCTTTATGATGGCATATGCCAGGTCACATTCTTTGCCTAGAAGCATTTGGCACCAACAGCCCCCACTAATCTGTCTTGCTTTCAATAGTCCCTTTCTCTAGATGTAGGCCGATGAGCAGTGAAAGAGGATATTCCATTGAAATGATTTGACTTGTAAACTGCCTGCCTAGCCGACCTTTGAGGGGATATAAATTTTTTTTAAGAGCTAACTTACCTAGCTGATCTAGCCACTGGCCTTACTCTTCTAATTGATTTAACGTCCCCGTTGAAGTGATCAAAGAGCTTCGAGCGAGCATTGACAGGCAAAAGTCAGGGTTATTGGTTTATCCCGCAAGTTCGAGACTCTCAGTTGAGGAGGATCGTAGCCAGCTTACTTGACCCTTTACACATCTGGTAGATTTAAGCGCTCTTACAGGGCATTGGAATAACCGATCTATGGCACCTTTGAAAGTCCTATGTTCAGCAGTAATAACGGAAGCGTAGAAAGGTTTCGTCAACAAGAAACTTACGATTCTGATTCAACATTCATGGGGCATAAAGCAGATGTGGCATTTCTTTCTTCTATAAGATGAGACCTCGGAATACTTTTTTAAGCTAAGGCCTTGCTTTAGTTTTATTGGTCAGGTATATGATTAGAGTCTTTCACAGAGGTACTGAAATCACCGATTACACTGACTTGGGCACTTTCGCATATCTACGTTATTTGGGCATTCCTTTTTCTACCGGGGCTCTCAAGATTCAAACTAGGATTGTGCGATAACATCCCCTTGGCTGTAGTGCAAATACGAACATTGCCTTGACAGACTAACTATGTTCTCTAGAACAGCATCCGTTCCCTTTGAAGGCTGACTCTCGCTTCTTCTTTTTCTACCCTTGAAAATGAGTTCTGAGATTGAACTAGTAAACCGTCTGAGATAGGACTTTTCCCGTCCTTCAGCTCGAGGAACTTCCCCTTTGCTGTAGTTGAGTTCCCTAGTTATCAAAGATTGGTTTACAAAGATAGATAGTACTTGGCGAACCTTAAGTGAGTGAGGGGTGATGTTTATTATCTCTTTCTTTCTCAGGTAACTAATTATATGACATTACATATGATAAAAGTTGCATGTGGTCTCACCACCATCTGAAATGCGCGAAACCTCGATGGCTTGAAGCAAGTCCATGAAGATTCTCCCTTTTCTATGGGGTGAACAGAGTTCGTTATAGTATAGTTCAGTTCAGTCCCGGAGGGATCAGAACACGAACAAGATTAGGAATGCCATCATTAAAGCAAACAGAGCAATCGCTTCTGTCAGAGCGAAACCTAAGATTGCATAGCCAAAGAGTTGTTTTGCCAATGACGGATTTCTCGCCACAGACTGAATTAAAGAACTAAAAACGTTTCCAATACCAATGGCTGCGCCTGCTAGGGCAATAGTAGCAGCTCCAGCTCCAATTAATTTCATCCCTTCTAACATGACAGGTCATTTTTGTGAATCTTGCTTCTTTTTGTCATTACACCGCGTCCACTCAGAGGATCCCTCTATTCATCATGCTTGGGCATAAGCCCTAAGACATGGAAGATACTACGATCCCCAAGCTTTTCAGCTGTCCGAATGGCATCCTCAGAGAGGGGTAGATCATTACATTCCAAATCTATCTTAGGGCAAGGGGCAAACCGAGAGAGACTTTTAATTCTGTCTCTCTTCCGCTTCTTCTCCCTTGCCTCCAATTTAGTCAATGCATTTCTGCAAGCCGAAGCTTGCAAGAAGCATAGTAAACTATCGGGTCCATCTGAATTACTAGTGCTGCACCGGCTCCAATTAATTTCATCCCTTCTAACATGACACGTCATTCTCGTGAATCTTGCTTTTGTTTTGTCCGTATTGAAGTTTTTCTTCTCTTATGAGTTTACTGAATGAAGACTTAGATCAACAAGAAAGAAAAAGGAGATATAGCAGCTCGGTCCAGACCTATCATTGAATCGTTCCCAGTAAGATAAAACTCTTCTACTTTGTTTCGTTGAATGGAACTTATACCTTTTTTCATATAAAAGATGCTGTGTTTTCGACGGCATTTCTTGTCTTTCAATTAGGGTGATTCATCAAACGGAAATCCCATCTAGCAGGAAAGCGCATTCACGAAAAGGCACCTAGCTTACGAGGCCAGATACTCCTTATTCCCAGATCTCAATACCAGCGAAAGCAGGGCTAACACCTAAAGACATCGTTAACCGTGCCATGAACAGCGCTCAGAGTCGATTCTGTAACAGGAAAAGTGAATACCGCTACTGCTCTACGCCTTACTAAGAGCTATACCACAACTAACAATGTACTAGGACTGTCGCATATCGGTTGAATGTCGCATATCTGCTGTCTCTTCATTTATGTAACTACAGCACATATCGGCTCCTTAGTCGCAGATCAGCTAATGGGACTAGAGTTTGAGTTTAGGAGGTTGAGGAATTCTTTATTGATCAAAATCCGGGATGAAATGACTCTACTAGGCAACTAGAGGTCTATGCCCGCAGGTCGCCCGAGATAGTCTTACTAATTACGCGCCTTTGTTTTCTGCTTCGCCGGGAAGGTGGTTGCCACTTCTTTATTCTAGCAGTTGTCGGGAAGAGAGGGACCGAGAATTCTAGATTCTTCTAGTGACAACAGAATAGAGACTTCAGCCGTCTCATGACCTCAGGTAGCTGCTAAAGAACTGAATATAGAAAGATGGACGAGGCGATTGAAGCGATCTGATCAATTCAATCATTTCCAATAGGGGCGTTGAAGCAAGGTATCAGTTAGTGCACCGGGGATCATATGAAAGGAGGAAGACCATGACTCCGTAGTCTAAATCAACCTATTCATAGCGGAAACCGAGGACCGGTACAGCTAGAAATCTATGAGCCTGTTATTTTGCTTACAGTTGCGCACTCGAGAGAACTAAGATCCCTTCCCGGTAGGTATTTGTAAAGGAAAAGAGTCATTCTCGTAAGCTTCAAAGCACCACTCTCACGACTTTGTTCATCTTGATCTCTTCAATTCCCAAATTCCGTAGTGCATATTGAATCACAAGGATTTCTTCGTACCTGCATTCACTTATCTTTGAGCGCTCATTTGCTTTCTTGGATACGGTAGTTGGTGATTGACAAAGCAGATTGCCGATAGGCTAATCTAGAGCCAAGGCATGGTCTTCCAAAAGATAGACTCATTGATCCATTTCCTTTGAGCTTCCGGGTCAGCAATGAACATATACAATGCCGGATGCGCCTAGCGCTTGCCTTATGATTTTCCCAATTCGTCGAAAGATACATAGACTTCGTTAAAGACCTATAGGACCTGCTGCCAAGTAGATCCAATTTCTGCGTTGGTGTCGAATATTCATTCTTCACTCACTGAGAATGGCAACTGGCCTACTCGGATGGAGAAATAGAATCAAAGTACTTCGTCGAAATAACGTTTGTGGAAATGGAAAGAAAAGCTTCTTCTTTTTTGGGTTGTTAGTGGAAAGACCAGATTCATACTTGACTTTCTTCAATAGGGAGATTTTTCCACCTTTTTATGGATGATTCACCCCTGAACTAACTACTGGAGACGTACTACTACCTGTTGATCCTTTGAATACCGTTGATGCCATTGATCGAAACGTTTCTAGCTTTTCGTAATAGCCCAAAGGAAGGTCAGCCGCTACACCACCGATGATATAGAAAGGCGAAGAACCCCCCTTTAGCTCATCAATGAAGCTCCTAAGAGCAAAGACTTCAGATCTGCCCCAGCTAAAGATCCCGGGGTCTGCTTTCCTTCCACTGGTAACAAGAACGGATAAGTGGTGTTCCTTTCTTAAAAGCTCGCTCATAAGAACGCGAAGCATCTTAGCTCTAACTGGTATGTCCAGCTTAAGCAATGATTCCACGGCTAAGGAATACGCGGTTCTTGGGCGGTAGTGCAAGTCAGGTCCAGGTCGCGGTAAGGGAGAATTGTTGGAATCGTTACGATAGGTCCGGCGATTGGTCTAGGCATTCATGTATGAGAAAGATCTTCTGCTTTGTGAGGTGGGGTTTCGAGGTACGAATATTCCCCTGGGTACCGGCTAAAGAGATCTATACCTACGGAAATGCTACCTTCATGAGCGATCTTTTCGATCTAGCGACTCGGATCTTCCTTCTCAATGCCAGGGCATCCATCCCATGCATTTCTTTGATGTTCCTAACCTTGGATTTCCTGTTTGCTTTTTCCTTGTTCTTATCTTAGGCCCTTTCTCCTTAGGGATTCGACCTTTTCTATCCCTTATGGGTTTAATGCCTTCATTTGCGGTACGAATAAACCCTCAAATTAGTACTTTGAAAGTTCATTGCGATACCTTCATTCTCTATTGTGGTCGAAGCCGTTCCTCGTGATCTTGGTCTTAGTTCTACATAATGGCACTTGGTTTAATCTCTTGATTATAGCTAGAAACCTCTGAGAACAAAGGGATCTTGTTAGGCGGGATTCTCTTAGTTTTGAAAACTACCTTCAGGAGTTAACAGGAAGGAAATTGGGTCTCCATTAGACGAACTTGATCAACAAATAAGAGTAACGGAATTTCCAAACCTTAGCTTAGAACCAATTCCTAGCACTGACCCACCAGCAGATCCAAGGTCACCAACTAAGTTAGCAATACCAAGACGACCAGATGGACCAGACCGACCTGACTCAATAGACATATCCCGCCCTTCGCCACAACTTTCTCCAAAGCTTAAAGCTATTGACACAACGATAGCACGTAAGATCTTTGCTAACCTTAACTCCCCACTGCCTACTTTTTATGATGGAATCGAGCCCAAGCTAGCCTTCTTACCCATCTCTAGCCCAAACCCGCTTTTTATTCGACCAAGAGTACTTGCATCTGCGATAAACTTATCTACGAATCCTGCACATACTGAGCACTTACCAGCTGACCCTACTGAAGGAGTGTTTTCTTTACTATAACCAGCGGATACATCTGACCTACATCAAATGTAGCATAAACTGGGTCTCCAGAAAGGGATCTACTAACGAAGGTTTAACCATAATTACTTGGCAAGAGTACCCACAAGATCACTTTTTTGTAATGGCTCTTTTCTTGCTCCTTTTAGCTATAAAGACAGAGATAGCTTTTTTACAATCCGGCTGCTAACTGTAAAATTAATTATTGCTCAGTCTTATTCATCTGGTTTAGGTTTTGGGTAGAAAGAAACTAGTGTCACTTCCATGATTAGTTCAAATAAACAGACTGAGTCAAATATAGAATCGACAGGAACGTAGTCCGTTGTAGTTGACCCCGAGTTGGAGTAGCGAATTCGGGAGAAACAGGATATGCAAGATTGCCTTCTTGGCAGAGAGAAACTCTTTATTTGTTCGTACTTGAAGTGATATGCCGCTATCAATCAGAATAAGGCACCTAAAACCACTAGACTAATGATGAAATGAAATCCCAAGGAGCAGCATTGATCCAATCACCGATAGGCCCTTCCAACCCTTATCAACAGCTGCGCTGCCGGCTGGAGCATCTGTTCGGTCCTTTGTAACGTCCTCTTTCTGTTCCACTGGAGCGATATAGAAGAAAGTAGGGTTCATTAGACAGTGAATTAGGGACCGCCTTACTATCAATAATACAAGGATTCTAACCCACCTAGCAATTCAAGTCTTGTTTGCAGAGGTCTACTGTACGGGGAGTAGAAATGCGTTATAAACCTTGGAAATAGCCATATAGAGCAACTTGTAGAGATTGTACAGATTAACTCCTGAGTCAAGTCTTCTTTCTTTTGAGCTCTAGATCCCAGTCCTTGAATCGTAATATTGAGTACGAATAGATGGGGTTTCACTGGCATCTCAACTAGCTGTAAACATATTCTGTTTTTCTTTCGCCCTGTGAATGAGGATGAAACCCTTATCCTGTGTTCTTGGTCATCTTGATTGAGCAGGTGATTAGGAGAAGTGGACAGAATCTGGTTCATCAGGTACATCTGGTCGGTCAGTAGATACATAATTAGCAAGTAGTCTAGGTCCAAAGAGAAGCTGTGCTAGGTTAGGATCATAGGTATAAAACGTGACCTTTTGTCTGAGCGCTTAGCAGGTTCCTCAATATCAGTTAGTTATCTTGAAAGGGCGGATTTCCACCTCGTTGAAAGAAGATCTCATTCATCTGCTGTTGATATTGACGCGAGTAAGGCGATGAAGTCAAGGTGTCAGACGGATATAGACAGCTTACTTAACCTTGATGAGTCGATGGAACCCTAAAAGGGTGGACTTCCTCGAGAAAGGCTTTCTGCAACTAAAAACTTTTCGGGGGATGAAAAAGCGATTTCACGCTTAAAGATCGGTCCTGTCGAGAAAGTTAGCAATGCTAGGATAAGATAACCAAAGCGGGCATAGTTCCATGTAGTGAATTCTAGTTTTTATTGCAACTTCTATTGAAACCACTCCCTTTTTTGCTCTTTCGCCTAGCTATATATAAATATGTAATTCAAAGCAGCATTTCCGCATAGGCGAATGCTAAAAGATAAGCATACACAGAAGCAGAAAGAACAGATTTACCCTCTACCAGAATATGATCTCTAGGTTTACCAAATCCTTCTCAACCAAATGTCTTGTGAAAAAGGGCATTAAGTCAGGAATCTTGAACAGAAAGAGGTGGGATCGAACGGCAACTCCGTTGTTCTATAATGATGGACGTATGATACCTAAAATAGTGATTTATAATCATATCGAAGATAAAATATAAAATGTCTGTATCTCTTAATACTATGCCATTGATGAAGATTCATAGCTGGGGAAAAGACCTGAAATCCTACCTTCCGGCATTGCGAGAAAGTGTTGACAAAGCCGAATGAAAGGCACCACATCGAGAGAGAGGGACGGGGAAAGACCTGGACATTAAGAGGCGGACAACGAGGTTATATCGCTCTAAAACAGGTACTGATAACGACGCGCAAGCCCCTATCTCTCACCCATCGTCCTGATCTTGGCTTGAAGTATCCAAGCTAAAACGAAAAAGCGAACTCTTGGAATTCTTAGGCTTAGCCCTCTTTTACACCAACTCAAAAACAAGCGCCGAATAGCAACGGCCAACCTAAGAGCCCATGCCTATAGATCCTGGTCGAGCAATTCAAGTAATTAAGAACTGGGAAATGAGTCATAATGAAGCGAGCTATTCTTAGATTTTAAGGTACCATTTCTTAGTTCAAAACAGGATTCAATCCTTTGCATGAAGTGATCGTAAACTTCTTTATTAAAACTCTGTTTATGAAGCATTTTGTGGTGCATTTGATGGAATTACTCTGCTAGGCTTGGCTAACTTAGTTGGTGATCTTGGTTCAGCTGGTAACATGTCTGGATCAGCGCTTGGTAAATAAGTTGAATCCTTTGGCAGATCGCTTAGCTGGTTCCTCAATATCAGAAGGATAGCTCAGAGGGTACTAGGTCGTTAAGGTGTTAAACAAGGTGTATAAGCTCCTTTAGTGGCCATTCAGAGGAACAAGCTACCACGGAAAGAGAGCTTTCTAGATCTAAGACAAAAATCAGGCTTTCTACGAAAGGATGCTATCAGAGCACAGTTCAAGGCGGACAGAAATAGAGTTGACTGCACTGTATCGACTGACGAAATACAAAATCGTACGCCGTGGATGAATGCGCCTACCGTTGACAGCATGTCTAGGCTCCGCGACTAACGGTAGCTGGTACTCGATCCGGATCTACCTTTGCTCATATTTCCTTACTCACTTACCAAAGAAGACTTTACGAGTATAGGATTTCTTGCCTTGACCTTTCGCGGTTGGGAGCTCTTTGTTCAACACGGACTTGGATCGATGAAGGAAGTGTTAGAAAGAGAGTGGTTGCTAAGCTTCGTGTAAATCCCCGAGTTGCATAGGTTGGACCTGCTCGATCGTAAAGAGGCAATAAAAAGCAGGTTGTAGACGTTTTAACTAAGAATTCGAGGACTTAAAGCTACGCTTGACACGATTCACTGCTTAGCCGACCTTCCCTCAAATAAAAGTGGGTTGAGAATACGTAGTTTTTTGAGCGAGCAAATAAGCGCACGTCGGCTAGAGACGTCGAAGCGACCAAGAGTTTAGTTTTCCAGTTAGAGGAAGTGGCTAGTCAAATTAACCCCACCACTCTTCGTCTTTCTCCATAAAACCAGGAATTGAAAACCACATAGATTCAAACCTGTATGGACCCACCCTTCTTCAAATGACTCCAACAACAATGGAGTGTGATCAGATGTAGGTCTGTTAAGAGCAATCTGAGCTACATTCGGATTAAAATCAAGCCAATCCTGTGAAACTCACTCTCTCTAGCTCATAGCTTGTAAAGTTAATATTCTTTCGACGATATACATTCCTCTCTAGTCTAACGAAAGTGGCAATTACAATGATCGATAGTTTATGTAGGAGCAATTGGTGTTAGCTAATCTCTTACAATAAAGTGACTTTGAATGAAGAACATGCGTCGAAGGTAGTTTTGAAGAGACTTTCGCTCTGGGCTATGAGGAGAGGAAAAGACAGAGATAGCTTTTTACAATCTCAAGTCGGCAAGGAAGATAGCTATTGTAAGCAAGTATGGGAGTAGTTGGATCTCCGGGTAAGAGTCCAAAGCAGTATCTTGAGAGAAGGTTTTCTAGCTTTTAAGGTGTAGGGAAGAGGCTCAACAGGTAAAATGGTATGGGTTCCCTTAGATTTGAAGCGCATGAAATAGTTAAACAAGAAAGTCACTCTCTATAGAGAAGCGATTGCCCTAACCTTTCAATCTTCTTACGCCCTGATAGCTATTCCAGGTCTTGGTCTTGCTTCCTCTGTGCCTTATGACTCGAAGATGAGATCCAAGACCAGATTCCAACTCATTTTAGTGAATGAACTTGTCCCGGAAACCCAACCTAGAGGGAGGAACTATAAGAGGCTTGACCAAGGGGAGAGGAACTGACTTACTCTAACAGGGAAGGGCCTAAAGAAGAAAGGAAACCTGTTAGAACCTTCTTTTCTTGACATAGTTTCCGTCTCTTGAATACCAACTTTCTGCAGGGGTGGATTGAGCGGTGGCAACGTCCGAAAGGTATTATTTTGTAGTAGCGGAAAGGGACATCTTGAACACAGGGGGAAGGATACCTCTTTCTGAGCAGCCCTTCCTTTAGATCCTTGCTTTCCGGTAAGGCACTCAATGAAACCATCCCTTTTGAGGGAATTTCGCTCCAAGAAGAAGTTCTTCCGTCAGATTGAAAGATATGGCTTTGTCCCCGCCGTTAGAGCGTTAAGCCACTCATTGTCTTCACCCGAGCGTCGATCTTCGAATTGCGTACAAAAGGAAGTTGCTGTCGGATTTCCCGATGTTGGTATGACAAGACCCGGACTTAGCCGTGACACTCATCTATTCAACCCGACTTGACCTCCTCGAATGTGATCCCAACAGCTCGTAGTCATAGTCAAAGCTCGGGCTGAGGCTTCTTCTTCTTTGACTGTTGATGGAGTCATTACCGCAGCTTGAGTACTCGTAGCCGCTATTACAGAATCGGCTGTACATGAACTCTATCAATTTTATATACATCGATGATATGAAACGAATCCAACATCTGACTCAATAGGAACTGAACCTTGGTCTCCGCGCCCCACCTTACTTATATAGGGCTAGGGGAAGTCCGGATAGAGGATTCCTTTAAGCGGTCTGCCCGCAGATGTAGGAAGGCTGAAATTTAAGCCTCTCGAACTGCGTACCAAAAGCAACTCTATTGTCGGAAAAATAGGCTTGATCAGAGCCCTGCCAGTTCGAGTCTGGCGAGTTGCTGAAAAGAATGAAAGCAAGCAAGAGATAAAGATCTAGTTAGACTTGCCAGGTAAAACCTAAAAATTGCTGGAGAATCATTGCTAATCCTCAATCCTCATCTAATCCAACTCAAGCACCAGCAAAGGTAAGAAAGGCAATTGGCCTACTCGAGACATTGAATAGTGTCAATTTATGTCATGAGTTCCTTTTCAAGCAGCAAGAGGGCTTTCTAACAAAGAGAACGGCGCATTCGAGAACATCTGTGCGGGGATATCGTAACTATTGGATTCACCGCAAAGAGAGCAGCTCCTTCTCTTGCATTTGAACCCTCGGACCCGGATAAGCAAGGGGATTCTAGTTCTGATTCAATTGCAAAGAGCGCTAGGCACCTCAAGCTTCAGTCAACACAGTCCTATCAACTTCCGTCGGATTGTAAAATAAAAGAATGCCTACATTAGTAACTAGCAACCTTCACTATGCGAAATTGAAGAGCTAGCAAGCAAGACACTAAAGCAGTAAAGCAAGAAAGCAAGCATACATTCCTCAACTACTGATCTATCTGTTTATGAGTGGAGTGGATTGGTAGCCGAAGACCAAAAGCCTGCCCTTTAACTGGATCTCCAGCTTGGTACTTTTATTTTAATATAATGGGGCACGGCACCTAAGCTAAGTCAGACCGCTAGCGCTTTCTAACCGTTGTTGGCTCTCCTTGCTTTCTTTCATTTCAAGTTCAGACGTTAGCAAGATAAAAGAAGGTCGGAGTCGTGAACAGGAAAAGCGAAAACCGGTTATGCCGAGAGGACAGGGAAAGGAACGATAAGTAGGTGGGGGAAGCTACTCAATCACAGAAGTCTTGGCCCAGTCAACCTCTAGACCCTTTTAGAGACAGGGTGCCCCAAGACAAAACCCTCTTTCCAGAATCAGTTTTTACCCAAAACAAGCATAATCGCTTTTACCCCAAAATAGTCCCTCACTCCGTCATAATTAGGTTTCGTCACCTAAGGCTCATAAGAGCATTATTTTAATAAATGATTAAACCATCATTTAATCATCCTTTCACCAACCGGTCTTCAAGAGACTTTGGTATTTGCTCACTCGAGCATCCGGGCGCTACATGGTCGACCCATCATCTCATGTAGCTCGGTCCCTCCTTCACTCCGTGGTTGATTTCAATAAATTGATCAGCAATTGATCGAAATTAGGGTTTCGAATCCAAGGTTCATAATTTGATTCAAGCACTAATAATTTTATGTTGATCCCGTAATCAACACTTTAATTATTATTACTCGGTTCGATTCTTAGGTATTTTAAATTAATAATTCATCAAACGAGCAACATTTGCTCGGATGAGCAATATTTGCTCAAACTAAGGAATATCGGTTCAACTATCAATATTCAACAATTCATCAAATGAAAAATATTTGTTCACCTTAACTATCAACATTTATTCGACAATTGTACCTCTGTCTCAACAGACACGTTCATTTCACGAGTCCTAGAATATTTACAAAGCACGTTCAACTCAGCAATACAAAGACTCGTCGTCTCATAAAGTCAATAACTGACTAACCAAATACACGTCACCTTTGCAGATTCCACAATCACGAGACATCAATCGTGTCACATGGGGGGATATCAACTAGGGTTTCGGTGCATGCGGTCTACGGCACGTGTGTTCATACACACGATGAGAATGTGAGCAAGTCGTGTAAGCGATTAGAGGAGTTAGCAAAGTAGTGGGTGGAAAATCAACCAAATCTCCGCACGATGAGCAAGCGGTTTTAACACGATTCCCGCTTCCCACTCTTTGACTCCAAAGAATCGTCACACTTCATGGGATCAAGGTGTCTACAATTCTTGCAAAGATAAATAAGTCTCTCGAATCACGATTAAAACAACAGACAACGAGAGAACAAAAACTCGGCGTCGAACAATTACTCTCAACGAGCAAATTCAATCAATCGAACTTATCTTATTTCTTCATGCAGAATACACAACACACCTACAATTTCAATCACCATTGATCTCACACATTTCTTAGCTTCCCTCCTACAGATCGACCCTTCCTCTCTTGTGATTGAATTAACTCTGGAACGGCCATTATCTTGGTTTAAGCCGGATTCCTACAGATTGATCTCTCGAATTCAAAGCACTCCCTTTTTGCAGTGTATCGTGTGAGGTTAGACACGGTTCGCTCGGTTCAAGGAGTTTTCTCCGCACGGTCGTCTCCTAAATTCCTTAAAAACCAAAGAAATCGTTTTGCCCCATCTACACCTGCATATAGCCCCATAGCCTTGGAAAAATTTTCTGTAGTACCCAGTAAGACCAAGAAACCCCCTTAACTCTCTGATGTTAGTTGGCGATGGCCAATCTTTCATGCTAGCAATCTTGTTTGGGTCTGCATCTACCCCATCAGCTATAACAATATGACCTAAGTACTCCAGTTCTGTCTGGCCAAAGCAACACTTAGATAGTTTGGCATATAGTTGATGTTTCCTTAATAAGGACAAAACAATGTGGAGGTGTTCAATGTGTTCTTGCATTGAAGAGTTGTAGATCAAAATGTCATCAAAAAATACTATAACAAATTTCCTCAAATAAGGCTGAAAAATCTCATTCATTAGGGCTTGGAATGTAGCTGGAGCATTGGTGAGTCCAAATGGCATCACCTTGAATTCATACGTCCTTGGTGGGTTCTGAAGGCAATCTTGTATATATCTGGGCCATAAATTCTGATTTGATGATACCCAGCCCTGAGATCAATCTTTGAAAATATGAAGAAGCCATGTAGTTCATCCAGCAACTCATCAATGATGGGTATAGGGAATTTATCCTACATGATAATATCATTAAGCATTTTATAATCCACACAGAACCTCTATGAGTTATCATTATTTTTGACAAACAATATTTGGGAGGCAAATGGACTGTGGCTATTTTGTATGATTCCAGAGTGTAGCATCTCCTTAACCAATTGCTCAACAACTCCCTTCTGTATATAAGGACATTTATATGGTCCGAGGTTGACTGGTCCTGAATTTGGCTTTAGTGGAATTGAGTGATCTAGACTTCTGGTGGTGGTAATTGTTTTGGCTCTTCAAACACATCTTGAAATTCTTGAAGGAGTTTTGAAATGGGTTCAGGGATTGGGGTCTGAATTTCAGTGAGTGATATTGATGATAATTGGCCTATGAGCCCATGAGAAGATTTAGATAAGAAGTTTCCAAATGCATTACAACTCATCATTTTCAGTGACACCTTCTCAGTGGCCCCTTGCAGAAGAATCTTCTTCCCTTTGTAAATAAATGAAATACATAATTTTGAGAGATTAAACATAACATCACCTAGATTCCTTAGCCAGTCAGCACCAAGCACCATGACACATCCTCCCATAGGTAGCATCCTTAAGTCTTCAGAGAACTTGTGACTCTGCATTGTCCATTGAAGCTGAGGGCAAACACCAGTACTGACAATCTTGTCTCCATTAGCTACAGTATCCATCATAGGAACTGTAGGTTCTACCTTACACTTTAGAGCTTTGACCAGAGCACAATCAATAAAACTATGTGTGCAACCTGTGCCAATCAGAATAGATATCTTTTGTTTCTTAATTATGCCTGGTATTCTAATGGTATCCCCATTCACATTGCCAGTGAGGGCATGTAGTGAGATTTCCAAGTCAGACTCAACTGGAGATTCCACAGCTTCTTCATAAACTTCATCTTCTACTTCTTCAGAAGATTCTGGTTGCTCTACCTGCACCATGAATAGATGTTGTCTCTTACATACATGGCCTGTGTTAGAGCATTGCTCGGTAGAACTCGCATGCGTTGCTATCTCAAGCATGTTTGTCAATATTAGTGATCAAAACTATATGTCTTGATTTCTAGTTTACTTATGACTAAGTCCTGGTCTAGGATAGTTAAGTATAGTTGAGCTCAGGACTCCATGGCGATTATCTACAAAGACGAAGAACTACTCGAGGAACCAAAGTGGAACTTCATCCAACTAAAAGGTATGTGGATACTTGAACTCATCTGTCACTCAAATCCGAGTTTACTCTTTATCTTTTCTCGAAATATGTGTTGGTAAGCTTTCGCTTTAACCACATTTCATCTTTACCCGTGACGAAAGTCATGATGACGTTTCAATCTTGAAAATAGCTTTGATGACGATAGTCGTGAATAACGATTGTTATAACATTATAGAAGAATGTTTCAATGGTTGAAATGTAGAGTTGAGATTACCATCTATGGATATAAGCATATATAGTGTGTTCTCACATTAGTGTATAAATCCATGTACCGGAAACCAAGTGCGTGCATATGTGTGCATATAGTATTGGTGAAGGAGATAGGTTGGGTACGCGTACTGGCGGAAGTTTTCAACCGAAAATTTCTGCTGAGTTTGTAGTTTGCAAACTAGTAAACCAGTCACCTTAGGTACGCGTACCCATAGAAGTTTTCGAACAGAAAATTTCTGCTGAGTTTTTAAACTCTAATCCGGTAGCTAAGGTACGCGTACCCAAGCTGGTTATTTCTCAAATCGGTAGTTCATGAACTTAAAACAATAAATTATAAGGAATTCAATCTTTGCAAACCGTGGGTATATTGTTCATGAATTGATTCAAATGAACCAAACCGATTTTGTTTCAATTGTGTCTATGAATAAAGACCTAAGCAATTGAACAACTCTTCAACTACTTCTTATGAGTCATTTGAACTAGTTGTGAGAAAGATGAATACGGTTAATATGAAAGTGCTTACACTACACCATTTTAAGGGATTTGCAACCCAGATTCGCAACGGCACTAGGTCCGTTGCGAAATTGCTGTTGCTAATCCCCGTTGCTATTTTTTTTTTCGCGGCTAGATCTTGCGAATTTTGCAACCTCGCAAGGAAGGTTGCGAATTGCAACTGTGCTTTGTTCAAGCATGTGAAGCGCGTGTGCGGTCGGAACACTAGAGCTAATAAACACGCCCCAGTCAAACTTGGGTCAAGTCTTCTTCATTTTTTTTCCACCCTTCAGCCATATCTACCTTATATCCCTTTCCCTTTCGAGTTTTCTTTCTCATTTTTTCTCCGCCTCATCTCTCTTTCATCTTCTCTCTGAAGAACCGAAGCTCTTATTTCTTCATCTCTCTTTCATCTCAGAACAGCCAAGGTACTTAACACCCTAAGAAGACGATCCCACTTCGTGTTTTTCTTTCACCTCCACCTTCTCACTTTCTCCTGCTTATCTTTCTCCCCCTTCTCACTTTTTTTCTCTGATTTTATTTCGAGAATCAGAGAATCATCGAAAGCATCATTTCCTCTTTGGAGAATCAACTTCATCATCAGCAGCACCATCAACAACATCATTTTCTCATGATTTCTTCCTCTCTCTCTATACCTAAGACTCGAGAATCTTCCAACAGAGGAGGTAATAATCGATATTGTTTTTGATTTTTTTCTCCGAGGTTTATCCGATTCGTGTGTTGTTTTTTGATTGATGGGTGTTACTCATTTTAGTATGATTTATTTGATTCATGATCATCAAGTTCTTTTATGACTACGGATCTAGGGTTTTGATAGATTAAAAAAAAAATTATTTCACTAATTTCTAGGGTTTATGAGTTACAAATTAAAGTTTCGATTGGGTTTAATTTCTAATGTTGTTGAAAACAGGGAAACTAGGGCTATGCTAATTTTGTTTTTGTAATAAAATTGATTGATTAAATTTCAGTTCAGATGATAACGATTCAATTTTGTTGTAGTATGGAGTTGGATTTTCTCACTTATTTGAAAATCTAGCTTGATTGAAGTTGTTCCAGTATGCTCTAAGTCATATCCATAATGCAGCTAGAAATATTCTTACTCTTGATGAGAAGGATCGACGTCGTGTCTTTGAGGGAGAAGCTCTTCTTCGAAGGATGAACAGGTATGGGCTTTTGGAAGAGAGTCAGAACAAGCTTTATTATGTCTTGGCCTTGACTGTTGAGAACTTACTCGAGCATTGTTTTCAGACACTAGTCCCCAAGTCTGGAATGGCAAAATCCATTCATCACCCCCGTGTGCTAATCGAGCGAGAGACACATCGTATACTTGTTAATCTTTTTATCCGAAGTAGCAAGTACAATTAGTAATGTTCTGTCTATGTTTGATTAGGGGCTGGATGAAATGTCCTTGTAAGTCCTGCTCATTTTGGTTCTCTTGTTTTATATTAATTTTTTAGAAGCATATTCTTGATTTGAGAAGCCCAGAACTTATGTGCTCTTGTATTTGATTGTGGACAACAGGAAATTGATGTTGCCTTCAATTGCAAAGACTTCCCCTCTTGATGGCGTATGCTGGACATACAACTATCATCATACCAAAGCCTCTCATTCCATATGTTGGACTTGACATTTTGGACCTTGGTAAGAAGCTTAGTTAATATAAGGCGACTTCTTTCTTATAAGTTATAATAACAATGATATGATAAATTCTGTAGTTTACCAATAATTAGCCTTTTTACAACATCACCGCATCCGTTCTTCAAAAGCTATTGATAAACAAGAAGTATCAAGCTAGTAATCTTATTGACATTGTAATGAACCTCCGTGGTTTACGTTTACATGTTAATAGCTAATATGGAGTGCAATAGTAATAGTGTATGCGTTAGTGTTTCAACGGTTGTCAACTTTTGAAGGAAAGGGTTGGCAGATTCCTGCCTGGCATGTCCTTGTCAAGTTTGTAAAAGTTTATATACTTCACAAAGTGAAAATATTAAATCGAGGAATGTTAATCTTTTTATAGACCTGTTGTTCTAAGTCCCACAAAGATCACATGTTCATCATCACTTGTACTAAAATTTTCGATCTCTCGGATCTCACAAAGACTTCCCTAAGATTTTGGCGCATTAGGGCTGCTCACAAAATGATACTTTTTCCGGAAAAGTTATATATGTAGTGGCAAAAGTCGCTTCGACAAGCATAATGTAGAAGGTAGCGGGGTGTCCTATCGGTATCTAGTTAAGTTAATACATCTAAAACATTGGTCTCAGTTGGAGTTTATTATTTTCACCAAGAATTTTTGGTAATAATATCATTTTGTTTAATCACCACCTTTTTTTCCCCGTTTCCTTATTATACAGTTGCCTCAAAACTCTATGCAATGTTCTTTGGACTCGAGTATGGTTTTGTGTAATGACAAAGTGGTATATATAAACCGTACATGTTCCTTTTGGTCAGTATTTTGTACGAACTCCATCAATATTCACGCTGGTATTAATGGCCTTGAAGTTGAAAGACATAATTTAAATTGCATCCATTTTAAGAAACCTCTACTCACCACAATCCGCTTGATTTTTTATAACATTGGGTTGCTAACATGCGTACCATGTGATTACAGATTATGATACATAATGTAATGCAAATTGGAGCATCTTCGGATCCTGAGTATAAATAGGCTCATGCTTTCTCCATTTACCTGGCACAACCCTTACTCACCACCTCATTAGGCTTACTTTGTTTTAATTGGTAATTTTATCTAGCTCTCGTCTCCTTCCATGTTATGTTTCAAATACTCTTGTGAAAATGTTATATATATGACGTGTTTTCGTCATCTTTTTCATGAAAATTCTAGGTACGATTGTGTAGTTTCTTTATGGTTACAGTACTAAGTGTTTTCTTATTTCAGCTTGTCTTAGTTGTGGGGTTTAACCTGATTTACTAAATATTTATTCCCTTGCTTAATTGCTTGTCTCAGATTTGAGCAAGAATCTCGAGTTTACTTTGATGGACTATTTCGAAGGGGAAATTAAGAAGAGAAATTGGAATGAGGCTGAAAGCTATCTGCTGGGATTCATTCAACCTCACAGCAATGACCACTCAACTAGAATGTTCACCGACATTAGAAGCCAAAAGCGACTTTGAGAATGCACCGAGGCAAGTGCACTATCGCTTGGTCTAGAATTTTTAATCGAAGAGGATTTGATAAATTCCGTTTTTCTCTTTGTGTATGCTGTTGGGTCCCTGGGCAGATCTGGACATATGAGGATGCAGAGTGTGCACGAAAGAGACTGATCATTAATCTAAAAGCAATTGCAAGTGAGAATCCCATTCTTAATTCAAATTAAACTCATCAAGGGCTTGAATCAAATATCATCGATGTGCTACATGCAAGGTAACATGAGAAATGTTGATTCTAGTATGCACTATTTCTTGACTTGATGATGTCCAAAGACCTTCATGATATTTTCGTATCTTTTGAGTTATAAGTAATATGGGTTTTCGTATCATAATTTTTTTTGAAGCATCTTTTGAATCATGTTTTAGATGCTAAACTATTTTTGATATATGTTCAACGGTACAACTCATATAAAAACGTAGTAGCTAGAGCAATAACAGGTGATTGGATAACTAAACCTGTGGTTTTTATTAAACTGAATTTTGGTTTTTTATGGCTTTATATTGTTTGGAAATTTGATTACTCATCAAGATTGATTGCCTTTGCATTACAGTGAAACCCTCCTGATCTTTTTCTTGCCTCAAGTTCTAAACTTCCTTGCATCTTGTCCTCTGGTTAGTGAAAATAAAATTTTAATCACCACTTAAAGCCTTAAGTTTATTATATTCTAATTCAATACTTTTAAGCTGAAACTCATCTGTGAGTGTTAATGTTTTAGGTTTTTGGAATTATCAACTGCCCACGACATCGTTTGCCTAGATGAGCTTTCCATAAACTGATCCATTTTATTTATTTTTTAAAGTTCAGATTGAGATTACTAAAGTCCTGTATGTTGATTTTTCGCTTTTCATCTTTGTTTCCACAGGTTTGATCCTGAAACAGGACTACTAACTGGCACTAGAGATGGAACGTTTGTTAATATCTTCCTGAAATTGAAATGCGCCTTGCTAAAGCTGAAGCAATCAACTGACATCTCTTGAATATACCAGGGAAAATTCAGTTCAACAGAAATTGAACTCGCCACCAGGTAGGACATTAAGCTTGTTGTATGGACTTGCACCATATGTCTATTGATAGCATGAGTAACAGAACCATATAAGTAGTGATAGGGATGTTTGTGGGTTTTAGGAAAGCTAGGCTTACATGTTTCATTGAGTGTAGTTTGATACTTTCAATCTCTTGCATAAGCTACTTTTTAGTGTGAAGTATGTGGGTTCTTTTGATTTGATTATATATCCTATTAGTCTTCGACTCAATCTTTATAAGCATACTGGATATCTGATTAGAAGAATTTGTGATGCTTTGTTCACAAAGTTAATTTAATGATGCTCATGAGATCGAAAAGGTTGGAGAACAAAGAAGCAAAGCGGAACCATTAGGTCCCTTAGCAACTGCAAGATTTGTAAGTTATAATGTAGTATCTCCTTATAGAGATTTAAGTTAGAAGAACTTAGGAATTTGAGGAACTTTCAACAAACCGAACTTAGGAACTAAGTATGTTTCGTGTATGTCCATTAAATGAATGACATAGTTTGTATCAAATACTCATAGTTGTTGTTAACTTCAATTGAAGAATTTTTTTCATAATGGTGAATGTGGAAATGAAAGTGAATGAATGTGTCATGATTTGTATATCATGGAATGCTTGAATATGGGAAATCGGAGTAAATCTGAGGGGGGTAAATGTGGGGGGAATGGATTTTGACCAGGTCAATGAAGACTTGACCTTTTTTTGTCTTTATTGCTAAAAATTAGCAACGTCTATGTTCTCGTTGCTAAATTTGAACCCGGAACCAATAAAATTTAGTTCCGGAGGGGTATTCTATAATTAGCAATGACTTCACTTCGCAACGCAGACTTTGGTTGCGAATAAACAATGTCATAGCAACGGCACGACAAGAGTTGTGAATCCCGTTCTTGACCAAGATTAGCAACGGAGCTTATGCCGTTGCGAAAAAATGCAACACCATGTTTTGAAACGTCACTCTGCCGTTGCGACACCGATCGAAGAACGGCCAGCTCCGTTGCTAATCCCAAAAATGGTGTGGTGTTATATGGCTAACCATTGGTTAACTATTTGTGAACCAACTAAGTGTACACGTTTAGGTGCGGTTATTCAAACCTAAATGAATACATTTCATTTGTGTGTGAGAAGCTAAGTTTCGATCTAACGGTTGAAAGATATTAGCTTGTATCTAATCAGGTTTTTCATCCAACGGTGAATATTGAATGCTTTGCTACCAAGGTAACTTAGATTGCAAACCCTGATTTGAAAACTATATAAGGGGCACTCTGGCAACTGGAAAAACTAATCCCCACACCCCCTGTGTGATACTAGTTGGTTTTTCTAGAGTCGATTCTCCTTTAACCCTAGGTTTCTTCTTGAGACCCTGTAGGTTAACGACTTAAAGACTTCATTGGGATTGTGAAGCCAGACGAAACTACTTCTCTTGTAGTTGAGCGATCTGATCTTGCCATTTTCTATCGTACGAGTTCAATTGAATAATTGACTTGAGATTATATCTCAGATAGGGCAAGATAAAAAGAAATCACAAACATCTTCGTCTCATCGTTTTTGATTCTAATATCTTGTTTCGCTACCATATGATTAAGATTATTGTGAGGTGATTGATAATACTAGGATGTTCTTCGGGAATATAAGTTTGGGTTATCAATTAGTTCCTGTTCACCTTGATTTATCAAAAGACGGAACAAAACTCATAGGTTTATCTGTGGGAGACAGATTTATCTATTATCATAGACTTTTCTGTGTGATACATATTTGTTTATTAAAGTCTTCGACTTTGGGTCGTAGCAACTCTTAGTTGTGGGTGAGATCAGCTAAGGGAATCAAGTGCGTAGTATCCTGCTGGGATCGAGACGTAAGGAGCGCAAGCATGTACCTTGAATCGGTGTGAGATTGATTAGGGTTCAACTACTGATCCAGACCGAAGTTAGTTTGTAGTAGGATAGTGTCTCATGGCGGCTTAATACGGTGCGGTGTTCAATGGACTAGATCCCGGGGTTTTTCTCATTTGCGGTTTCCTCATTAACAAAACTTCTGGTGTCTGTGTTATTTCTATTCCGCATTATATTTTGTTATATAATTGAAATATCACAGGTTGTGCGTTGTATCGATCAATTGTGAAATCCAACCTTCGGTTATTGATTGGAAATTGATTGATCCTTAGATATTGGTCTTTGGTACCATCCAAGTTTATATCTCTTGTATTTGATAAAGACTCATGATTTCTATTTGTTTGAGTATAGATCAAATCGAGAGAAAGAGATATTAACTCCTTGATATACTTTTTATTAAGATTGAGTCCACTGTCTAGTTGATTCTCTTAAAAGTATATTAGAGTTAGTCCATCTGATTGCTAATCGAAATATTGGGTGAGGTTGTTGTACCCCGTATTTTCATCCTGGAGAATGTACTGACATCACAATTGTAACAACCCATTTTCACTCCTTATTCTCATTTGCTCTTGTGTTAGTCTCTTAATGGGTGGTATGGGTGGACTGGATTTTGGGGTGGTATTACCAGATTTTGGTGTAAAGGGAGAAAAAACTGTAGTAGTGGTTTGAATTGGCTTAGGTGGAAATGGAGATGAGGTAGCATGATATGGCCTATTATTGGTAAATGTATTAGTAAATGACCTATGGAATGGCCTTGAGGGTTTAGCTTGTTGTACACATTTTTTCTCTTGCATCCTAGACAGGTGAAAAGGCTTTTAACAGTGTAGAGGATGAAACATCAACACGAGTTTTTAATTTCGATTTTCGAGTCCACCGATGAAGCTCATAGCAAAATATTGTTCAGTCAAATGAGGGTTACTACTCAACATAAGAGCCTTAAGGGATTCAAATTTTTTAAAGTATTCTTCTACGGTGGTAACTTGAAGTAATTTGTTAAAGCTTCCAATAAAATTATCATCCACCGGGTTTTCAAATCTAGCACATACACCATCTCGCTAACTCTCTCCAAGATAAAAAAAAAAAAAAGGTTTACCAATTTGAAAATTAAGGAACCATTTGTCACCTTACCTTCTAAGTAGATGGAAGCTACACTTGACCTTCCGGTTCTCCTCTGTGTTATGGATATGGAAATACCTTTCACTCTTTTGAAAATCAAACCTAGGAAAATCAAGCTTGGGAGTACGCTGTGCCGAGAATAAGATGTTTCTCCTGCAAACGGATGACCAAAGTGGTTATTACCGCCTATTGGCCGAAATCCGGTGTACCCAAAATCCCTGCATCTCCATTGTTATGTTGTGCAACAAGAGAAGCTTGAATTAGTTCGCCATTTGACCGGTCGGTAATTTCAAACCTGTCATTCGTCTTTTCTTGGTAGGTATGTATATTGGTTGATTGCTCATCCAATTGTTGGCTCACTTTCGTTAAATTAGTGTCTAGATATGTGAATTTACTCGTAAATTTTGTCGATGAAAATCGAGATAATTCTTTGAGTGTGAAGTTGTTGGTACCCATGAGTGAAGAAGGAGAACGGCTACGATGCCAAATGTACTATTCTTAGTAAAAAATTTATCAAATCCAAGATGTGAGAAGGAAGAGTAAGAAATCGGAGGGCGAATTGAGAAGAATTTGAGGGATTTGAGAGAGAATTTTAGATGAATTAGGTAGAGGAAGAAGGTAGAAGAAGGTATGGTTCAAAGAACACAACCAATTAAGAGTTATCATTAATCCTCCATGATTGGTCTTTCCTTACACAATAAATAGCCACTCATACTTACCCTAAGATCGACCATCCCCGGAGTGGGTCACTAGTACAAAAGTATCCTAGGCCACACTTGGACACCGTGTCCATAGATCTTTAGCCATGGATTTTTTTCGTTCTAAAACCGTTATGGTAGGAGGTGTTACAATAGGGTACCTTTTTAGATACATCAACTTTTAGTGACTATTTTACATGGTTTTCCATAGCTATACCCCTATAATCGTGTCTATATGGTACTCATTATTTCTTGTGTAGTAAAGTATTTTTCGTATAATCGTGGTCATAAGATCTTTATAGAAACGCAACTTAATTTTTGTGTGGCTACTAGTACTTACCTTAAAGTCACGGGGATTAAGTATAACCATGGCCTTCACAACCATTCGGACACGCAGATTTCATTTTAACAAAGCCAGTTCATGACTTCCTTTTACGCTGAAATACAACACCATGGCGATAAACTTTCTAAAAACACACAACTATTTTTAATGTGGCTATTGTTTACCTTTGAGACACAGTAAATCTACTAAACTATGACGATAAATTACTTATGGACACTGAATATGGTTTCGAAGTGGCTGTTATATACCCTAAAGCCACATGGATTTGTTTTAACCATGGCAATCCTTATCATTTAGACACAAAAAACATCTTAACGTGACCAATTCATGACTTGTAGTTTCGTTGAATCTATAGTGCCATGGCCAAAAAAATTCTTAAGAAACGTCTAATGTTTTCAATGTGTCTACTAGTTACCTTTTGGAAACTGGAAATCAGGTAAACCATAGCGCTAAACTTTCCCAAAATTATTTTAATGTGGCTGATATTTAACTTTTAGCTACCAGGATAGATCATATTATTAATCACTGATACTAATTTATCACCATTAAAATTGATCCAAAATATTTTTATTAATCATAAGAGTAACATCATACATCTTAGATAAGTTTAGCAAAACTCCGTAAATAATGACATTTCCAATGTAGATTCAAAAGTAAAAATTTACACATCTGCGCAACACGCTTGATTTCTTCAACATCAACTTCTCCATCCATAAGCAGACAGAAGTTTGCTAGCACACCGGTTCTGAGCACTACTCAGAAAAGCATCAATCCTGGAAAACAGAATTGAAGGTTTTTGTAAGTCTAAAGTCTTCAAGCCATAAATGTATAGACAATATATAGAAAAACGGTGTATCTGAAATGGAACAGGTAGACTATCATTGCATTTTTATGCTTGCTTGGATGATGCACTGAAGACAAACTTACTAAGAACAATCATTATAGCATTTTTATGCTTGCTTGAAGTCGTCCGCGTACAGGTAGACTATCATTGCACTAAGATATGCCTGAATTCAAGTAAAAAAGTTAGAAATCCACGCACTTGCCTCATTTATGAATACCAAGAGTGAGTATACGATGAGGTAGAAGTAATTGTAAAGTTGATCAAAAACTGAACTGCGAATGACTGCTTTGTTGTACCTTGCACTGCCTGTTGGTAGCTTTGCATTGTCTGCTGATAAGCCCAGTTGCAATAGAAAAGTTGCAGGATCAGTATACCTGTAAATAAGCAAAACAAAATGCATACACTGTTATTCTTATAGATGAAGGATATTTGTGTTCATTTTTTTTCACAACACAAGGTATTCTTAAACAAAAAATTAAGCAAATATGTGAATCCTTTTATAGGTAACAGTTGAAGGATAACTACATACCGAGCACCCTTTGCAAGTACATACCGAGCACCCTTTGCAAGAGCATCTGATGCTGGTTGTGATATTTCGCATTCAGTGTACAATTCTGACACCCTTCTGTAGAAATCAGAAACTTTACTCCAGTTGCCTAGGTCCTTTGCTACTGCACCAGCAGACTCCAAATGCTTTGCAGCATCCCAAGGACTATTAAGTTTGTGAAGGATACAAGAACCAAGATACATTCAAAATAATGAAAATATATATAGAAAGAGATTCACAATAGCAGCCACATCATTCAAACACAACTAGGTTACGATGAGAGCATACGTGTCAGTGTCAGTTTAACACAAGGATACAACAACCAAGAATGTATAAGTCAGGATCTACTGACAAAATCAGAATATACAAGTCATACATGTTTACAAGGAAATACAAGCACAACATAAATAAGTTCTAGAAATAATATCTAATACTCAAGGTGCCTGTCAGAGTCAGTTTAACACAAGGTGATAGTATGGAGTTTTCAACCTATATGCTTACATCATTAGTCTAAATTGTAAGTCAAATTTTTGTAATTTATTCGCTACATTGAGTCATGCAACTTGCAAAATAAAGATGAACTTTGAAAAGAAATCTAAAACTTCACATTAGAGATGATCGTTGACATTAAATCTACTACTCCTTGAGAATAACTTGCAAACTAGATAGTCATGTAATAGAAACAGATTTTACTGGTTAAGGAGTCCAATTTTGGAACACAAAGAAGTCAAAGTGATATTGAAGATGGGTTACTTAAAAGGAAAATTGCCCATATCAATAATCATGCAATGTGGCAAGACGCTCAACGTCAACTGCTTGGTTGAATAACATTTTTCAACGACCATAGAAAATATACGAACACAACAGAATAAAATAAGAGAGATAGAGAATGATACAGACCCTAGTTATCATCTAATTGAGCCCACTGTTTGTGTCTACAAACAAGTAACCACGCGACTCTGCAGGAACTGAATCAAATAACCAAAAACAAAAGAATAATCAAATATCGACAGAATTATATTGCACAGCAGAATTAAACACAAGTTTTAACAAAATTTGAGCTTACGTGAATGCTCAGGACTGCGGTCAACACATGGCACAAAATCATTATTCTGGGGAGCCTTCCATAGCTTTGTCAATATCCCGATTCCGGTTTGCAACATTCAAGTATCAAATCTGAAGAAGTGAAAACATGAAAGAAGTATGACTACTTTTGCTTAAATGAAACAATTCTATCCAACCCAATCCTATATGGTATAGATTGAACTCTAAACTTATTGGCTTTTAATATAAACAATAAATTGACCTAGCAAAATATGATTACCTGCTTTTTTATGTCATTTGATTTTTGAGAATGGGGAGGAGAGAATTCTTGAGTCCAACTTAACTCACAGCCATGATTGAACTACGCATATGATTACCTGCTTTTTTATGTCATTTGATTTTTCCTCCATGAACCATAATACAACTTCTTTGCCAGCTGCTTCAGAAAGCTTTTTTTCCAATTTCGGCATGACTTGTTCAATTGGTTTCCTCAAAATTACCGATAATAATCCCACCATCTCCAAACCTCCGAACATCAGTTGCAAAGAATGTATCGAACCCAAAACAGCTCTTTTAACTGCAACCAAAATGAACAAAAAAAATATATTCATTTTTTCTTATTCGGGAACACTAGCAAATACTTTGAGCGCCTTGTTAAGATCATCTTCTACAGCATCAACGAGATCTGCTTCTTATATTTTCTCCACTTCATAAATCCATATCAGCAACTACAAATTCCTTCTTGAATTCGAGCATCAATTCTTCCCTCTTTTCTCGATCAGTAGCAACACAAACATACCCAAATGAATCTTCTCGTTTTTCCCTGTCCGAACATTCATCTTATTCTCGTTTTTCCCTGTCCGAACATTCATCTTATTCTCGTTTTTCCATTGAACAAACACAGCTGCACCCATTCTACCAACATCACCACACAAACTCAGCTCAAAACCATTCACCCATTCATACCAGCAGCACCAGTTCACTTGCATTTGCTCGTGTTCACCAGATTGCAACTGCGACATCTAATCCTTACTGCAATTCAGACTCATTTTCTCATTCATACTGTTGCAGCTACTCAAGAGAGGTAGCGAATGATCTAGGTTTGTCTGCTAAAGGTGGTGTTAATACGAGTATGTGATTCAGAACCAAAAGAAAAGGTAAGGTAAATCCGATGATAGAAGTTAGGGTTTTGGGGATGAGTTCAAGATGAAGTAAAATAGAGAAATCAGCGATGAAATTAGGGGTTTCTACTTGAACTAAAGCTAGAGTTTGTGAGGATTCAGTATGAAATCGAAAAGAGAATCAGGGATTAGGGAATGAATTAGGGTGAGAGTCTTCGGGAAAGATTAGAGATGGGTTTTGTTGATCTCAACTTCAATAAACCACATAATCAACCAAACCCATGTCTTCTTAACTTCTCGGTTTCAACAGCTGCTGCTTCTCCTCTCATCTTTTGAGAGTTAGGGTTTTCTGTGTTAGACAGGCGGAAGATGAGAGTTGAGAGAAAAATGAGTGAAGGAAAGTGAGAGGTGCCTTTCTCTCTCTGATTTTGTGTAGATAAGGTAAATACTTAGATTTGGACGGTGTAGATTCGCTTTAGGATGCTCATACGGATTGCAGAAATAAAGAAAGGTGTAGATTCGATTTAGGATGCTCATACGGATTGAGAAGCTTGTGTATTTCTCTTTGTGCTAGTTCAAACTCGTGTTTTCGATTTTATTATCAACTTTCGATATGAAAAAATCTGAAAAATGTATCAATAAATTTAAGATATTATTATCGACCTTCAGTTATAAAAAAATTCCGAAAAATATACGGGAATGTAGCAGAAAAATAAGAAATTGTGTTTTATTTGTGCTTTCTCTTTGTGCTTTTGTGCTTTCTCTTTGTGCTTCCGGTTTGAATTTTGACTAGTCACATAGGTCATGAAGCAATTTTTACTAGTCATACAGGTCATGAACTTCAAATGCGGTATATCTGCGTACAAACTATAAACCAAGAAGCTTCAGGTGGGTTCTGACTTCAAACTTAGCAGAAAATGTGGCAAGACGCTCAACGTCAACTGCTTGGTTGAATAATATTTTTCAACTGACCATAGAAAATATATGAACACAACATAATAAAATAAGAGAGGTAGAGAATGATACAGACCCTAGTTATCATCTAATTAAGCCCACCGTTTGTGTCTACAAACAAGTAACCACGCGACTCTGCAGGAACTGAATCAAATAACCAAAAACAAAAGAATAATCAAATATCGACAGAATTATATTGCACAGCAGAATAAAACACAAGTTTTAACAAAATTTGAGCTTAAGTGAATGCTCAGGACTGTGGTCAACACAGGGCACAAAATCATTATTATGGGGAGCCTTTCATAGCTTGTCAATATCCCGATTCCGGTTTGCAACATTCAAGTATCAAATCTGAAGAAGTGAAAACATAAAAGAAGTATGACTACTTCTGCTTAAATGAAATAATTTTATCCAACCCAATCCTATATGGTCTAGATTGAACTCTAAACTTACGAATTGGTGGTATCATTGGCTTTTAATATAAACAATAAATTGACCTAGAAAAATATAAACCTTTTGAGAATGGGGAGGAGTGAATTCTTGAGTCCAGCTTAACTCACAGCCATGATGTCTGATTTCTGCAAATCCAAAATACAACAAGTCAGATTCAACTTCAATTAACGAGAGGAAGTATTGAATGGTGCTATCAGCACCAATTGGTTCAGTTACAGAAAAGTGAAAATATCCATTATCAACCAAAGAAGAACCTTGTAAGTGCACAAATCAAGAAACAAAACAACTCCCTAAAAAATGAAAATTCTAAATTGCAACATAAAAGAACCCAATATAGATTTAAGTTTGAGGATCATGATTTGACCTTTTGTTTACCAGCACCATATTTAGCCAGCTGGGAAGATGGTGGTGGAGATTTTTACTTTTGGTGCCTGAATAAAAAAAGAATACCCACAATCAGTAAAACAAAACTAAGAAAACAAACAAACTGGAAAGATGAGCAGCAGATGCATAATACCAACCATTGAATTGCTATGATGAAGTCTTGTACTCTGAAAACCTAATCCTTATGAACAAATCTGGCAAGAGGAGAAAAATAGTAGAAATCAAAACCCTAATAGGAAATCAACACAGAGTAATAACTAAAGTTCTATTGAAATTCGGAGTAAACTTACAATTGATTAAGAAACTTGAACAATTGATGATGGTGGCGCATCATCTCTACCAGTTACTAAAGATGATTCCGCGAGAAAATAAAAGAGGGAAAAATTATACATTTTTGCTAGTACTGGAAGTTAGTTTTGTTTGTGCTGATGTTCCATTGAGTATTTAGGTTCAACCTTTCATAACCCCTAAAATGCAGATGAGATACAGTACAGTCCTAGAAAAATACCAAAATCTAGAAACAGACATAGAACAACAAGAAAACGAACATCAAGGTGGCTAAAACATAAATCATAAACGAGATTCTTTATGTGGTCTCTGAGATTTTGAAGGGTTTCTTTTTTGGGGACGGAATGAGGCGGAGATCTTGAGAAAGAGATAAGAGAGGGAGAAGTGAAGTATGAGAAAGCATTTTAGTGTTTTGATATAATATTATGCGGTAAATCTTAGTTCAAGGTTTAGTCATACGGATTATGAACATCTATGGATGGGCGGGTATTTGTTTTTGCATTTTCATACGGATTAAGGCAAAAGTGTGTGAGCACCATGTAATGTTTTTGTTTTTATTTCTGGAAAAGAGTCATGACTCAAATATATTGATAGTAATTCACGATTCAAGATCGGTTATAAAAATGTCTCGAGAATGTCTTACAGTTAAACAAACAACATGGACATTCAAATAACATATAGTATCATAATTACAGGACGTAATTTGAAACAGAAACATAACCATACCAATACGATTCCAAAGTAACAGGACAAGTTCAAATGTCATGGTTCGAAGAGAAAAAAACTCACCACTATCAGCAAAAGTGCTAGGATCAAAAGATCTAACCATGTCTCAAGTTTTTTTCTTCCAAAATCATAGTAAAGATGGCAAAGGCTTAAAAGTATCCATAGATACAACCATTTGTCAACGATTTCTTCAAAGTATCAATAACATAGGTAACAAAGGTAGCAATTGCAGTAGCGTAGGTCATACGAATAACCTAAATCCGTTATCTTACACTGAAATCAGTCTGTTTCGGTCTGGATATTCATAAGAATCAGTCTTCTGGAAATTGTTGATGATGGTGTATTTTGTGTCATACTGTCATAGTAGTTATCGGTGTATGTGTCTTAAGAGGTCTCGTTTATGGAGGAGTCTGAATTGGAACCTGAGGAAACTTGAGATCTTTTGTCGTTACTGTTGGAAATGCATCTGATGTAGTCTTTGATATTGTTGATGTTGGTGGCATTTATAATGATGAATAGCAATCTGTTTTTCTAGATTGAAAATCAAAAAGGACTTACAAGGGAAATCATTAGCTAGGAACTTCAATAAAACCTTGAAAAATTCCAACCCTTAAAAAACAAAAAAACGTTACTTGAATCAACAAATCAAAAGCAAGAATTGAAATTACTCCAAAAAAACTAAAGATTACAAAGCACAAAAGAACCCTAAAAAGTGCTAGAAAACAAATAACAAAACTTGCACTAAATAGTATACTAGACTAAATACTATTACAGAAACCGAAATGAAGAAGTAAAAAAACTTAGTACTATCACAGAGATCCGAAAGACTAAGATAAATCAAGCCCAAGCAGAAGAACTTTGATAAAACCTAAAGAAACAGTAGAAATAAAAAGAAAGCCTTGAATGAAAGAGATGATGATATAGATATTAAAGGAGATTGTCTCGTATCCGCTCCCATGGGAGCAGATCTGAGCCGGCATCGGTTTAGAGATTACTGGTTTCTCTTATCGCGTGAAAGAGAAAGGAGTACCGACCGAGTTTGGTTGTATTAAAAACATCTCCTCATTTACTTTTATTTTATTTTATAAAGTATGCATCTTTTATTTCACGAGCTGCATTCTGCTTATTATCGATCTTCAATACGACAAAAATCTGAAAAGTACTTATATATAAAAATCTGAAAACTATTATCGACCATCGACCTGACAAAAATCAAAAATAAATATGAAGGAATGAGGATGTACAAATAATGTGAATGAATGTAAGAATTATTATCGACCTTCGATATGACAGAAATCCATAAAAATATACAGGTTAGAATGAATCAAACAATGAGAATAAATCCAAACATATTTTTGAACTTCGGCCTGACATTAATCCAAAAATATAAATGAATGAGAATGATTCTAAAAAATGAGAATGGATCTGAAATTTGTTATCGATCTTTGATATTACCAGCAAAACCTACACTGAGACCCAATATCTATGTTCGTGACTAAAACTATGACTAATGACATTTAGGACCCAAAACCACACTTAAACCTTCAATTTACCATTATGAATCAAAATCAACACCGGGACCCTAATCTACCATTGGGACTCATACTCTAACTCATTGAAAAGGAAGAAAAAAAATTGACATCTTTCTATGTAAAATAAATAAAGTACTACCTCGATGTATATCCTCGGGACCTCATGAAATTAAAAAATAATAATAGCGTCATACTAAATGTGTTATCAAAATAGGCCTTATAAGCAGCACCACAACCGTCACCATAAAAATTACTTGTTAAATCACGAGCAAAATATTTCAGAAGTTGTGCATGCATTACAAAAAAATAAAAATTGAGATGAATAATGGTTTAGCTAATTCGAGTACCTTATTACTTTAACTTCTAACCTTTTATTTTCAAAACTCGAAAAGCACTTTGATTCCTCTCTATTAATCATAAATTCAATGGAAGCAAGTCCTCTTCAATTGGATTCACGCCCAAGTTCTTGTCCAAATCCACGACTAACTAGTACCCAAATTGTGTCTAACAAAACATAACGTTATGGATACATAAACGAACCAAAGTGGCTAAAAAAGTTCACTTTCCGCCACGGGGGATTAGGTGTGTCTTGTGCCACTCAACACAATAGTCACATAAATAACTTGTCAGCGTGGCCATATACTCATCTACGGCTACAAGTCATGGGTTTAGACTTAAACCCATGACCAAATGATGCTCTTTGGATACAATTCATGAGTTTGAACTTAAAATCATGACAAAATGGTGCTCTTTGGCTACAAGGTAAACTAAACGTGGATACAACAACACTTTAACTTTAATTATGATATGTAGCCACGCAAATAACCCAAAACGTGGCTAAGCTATAAAACCAAAAGCGTGGCCTATGTGAATATTTGTACTGACACATGTCGTGATCCTACTAACTGGATACAACACGGTATGCATATCCAAAGATGCGAATCAGTATTGTGATGATTCGTCCTAAACTCTTGTTTGCGTACCTAGTATGCGAACGAATTTACCGAGAAGGTCCAGAATTCTTGTTTGTACCTAGTATGCGAACGGGTTTACCTGAGTTGGGTCCGGAACTGTTGTTTGCGAACCAGGTTTGCGAACGGATTGACTAGGCCAAGGTCCGCAGCTGTTGTTCGCGTACCCTGCTTGCGAACACAGTGGTTAAGTTCTAAAATCGGTTATGTATGATTCTCATACTCATGAACTAAAACATTTATGATTTAAGGAATGCAAATTAACTTTGCAAACCGTGGATTAATGTTCATGAATTGATTCTTGTATAAAGTACTTTGTACGATTACGAATCAATCTGATTTCGTTTCAATATGTTCATGAATATTTCTATGAGATAGTAAACAATTGAACAACTCTATTTGAAATTCAATTAGATTCATTTGATTATCTATCATGATTGATTGATCATCATATTTGATCTAGAAGTGTTAGATGAATATGGTTAAGTTAAAAGTGTTCATATGGCTAACTTAGGTTAATCGTTATTGAGCTAATCCAATATACACGTTTACCCATATCTAAATATAAGTATATTTCATTTGTGTGTAACAAGATAAGACCATATAACGGTGGAAATTTATTGCTTAATTTCTAAGCAGACTTAGCTTGAATCTTAAATCAGGAGTTCATCTAACATTGAATATTGAATGCTTTGTTACTAAGTTATCTAAGCTTTGATTTTAAGCAACCCTGATTTGAAAGGTTGTATAAGGGAGAACTATAGCAACTGGAAAACCTAATCTCGACACTTTCATGTGTCCTAGTTGCAAACTAGAGTCGATTCTCTTTTAACCTAGGTTTTTCCAAAACCATTATTAGGTTAACGACTTAAAGACTTCATTTGGGATTCGTGAAGCCAAATCCAACTATTTTCTCTGTAGTTGCGTATTCTGATCTTACTTGTTCTATCATATTGAGTTTTATCTTCTCTAAGATTTCCTCAAGATTTATCTCTGATAGGTAAGATATAAAAGTAATCACAACATTCTTCGTCTCGAGACTCTTGTGATTCCGCAATAACTTATTTTGTTAATCGGTTAGGTTATTGTGAGGTGGTGATATTTCTAGGTCAGTTCTTCGGGAGTATAAGTCCAGGGTATTAGTTGGTTCTTGTTCACCTTGATCTTTGTATCAAAAGACGGAGCAAAAAGAATAAAGGATAGAAATATCTGTGGGAGACAGATTTGTTTATAAGTCTTCGACTTTGGGTCGTAGCAACTCTTAGTTGTGGGTGCGATCAGCTAAGGGAATCAAGTGCGCAGAATCCGACGTGGTTCTAGAGGCATAAGGAACGCGACTATACCTTAATCGGTATGAGACTTGGTTAGGGATCAACAACATTCCAGTCCAAAGTTAACTTGTAGTAAGCCGGTGTCTGTAGCGTCTTAATACGGTGTGGTGTTCGAGTTGGACTAGGTCCCGAGGTTTTTTTGCATTTGCGGTTTTCTCGTTAACAAAATTTACGGTATACGTGTTATTTCTTTTCCACATTATATTTGTTTATATAATTGAAATATCACAGGTTGTGCATTAGTCTTTGGTACCGTCCAAGTTATTTCTCATATCAATCAGGCTCACGGATTTCTATCTGTTCGATTTACTGATTGTATTTAGAAAGAGAGATAAAGCTCTTTGATACATTTCTTGATTGAGTTTCGCTTTTAAGTTGGTTCTCTCGGAATTATATTGGAGTTTAGTCCATGATTTCCGAACAATTATTGGGTGTGGTTGTTATACCCCGCTTTTTCAATGACTTCTCAATCTCAATCTAGAAAAATTACCAAAGTTCGGGGGTCAAAATTCACAATCACCGAATATGTATGTATTTGTTAGTAATTATTTTTATTTTACTCAAGATTATATCAATTGTGCATAACAACAAGGTAACATTATGTGGAAAACATATTTCACAAATTTGAAGATCAAACTATGATCATCAATTGTCATGATGCAAATGGGTTGTCAAGTCGCTCTTTGTAATCAAAAAGAAAGTAGCCTTATATGTTTCTATGATAATGTAAGCCAAGAGAGGCCGGGAGAGTAGTGGTGTTGATGTTGATGTGAAAAGAATGTGTTGTGTATCTTGGAAACACCAACACAATAAAAAAGCTCATTAGAAAGTTGTTACCATATTTTAAAAGTATTTCTCGAATGTAATCCATAGTTATTAGCAGCTAATCAACATGTAGGTGACAAATCACCATATAATTATTCGTTCAATACCGAATTTTCACCATTTTTTCTTGGTCCATCAAATCCTTTTTCTTAACCAAATACCACAACAACCCATATTCCAACTTAATTATCGGTTATGGTGTTAAGAAAAAAATTTCAGGGAGACACAATGCAAGACTGGCGAGAAAATTAGCTCAAAAAAATGAAGCTCTGAAGGTTTTAAGAGTGGGAGTTTATCGAACATCATAAGGCCGTCGAGAAGCAAAGAGCGACTGACCATAAATTTAAAAATAGAAAGTTGAAAAAAAATAGTCTGATTTTTTAAGACAGAATTTTATATGACTATGACAAGCATAAGATCCTTAATACGGACACTTCAATAATGAACCACCAACAAAAACATGTGCAACAACTTCTTTTGATAAGCTACAAAGAGAGATGAAACAACAATCGGTATTTAACAACTCATTTGGTGATGATGATGACGATGATAATGTTGACGAATCGATGAAGTGGGACCTCTCAATTATATATATGACGCTTCCACATGCAGGGCCATTTAAGTGCCAGTATATATTAGGCACTTAAATGATGCATCTACTATGTGGTAATTGACTCCTTGACCAAAGAGTCAATCGGTGGACATGATTCACCGGAGAGGGTCATCTCGCGGTCCTTATCATCTGGATTTCGTTTGACTTGGATGACTGGGAGTGATAGGGGGCCACACTTATTAAACTCGGGTTTTACCATATATATATTACCTCACAGTTTTACCATAATATCCCGCAAGAGTTTTCCATAATAACATAAGCATAGTTGGAGTTTACGAAAATCTGTATTCTGTTCTATCACCTAACGGCTGGGAATGTTTGGTACTGTTCGATACAAAATCAATTTTATGAGTCGTATATAAGAGCTAATTTTCCCTGTTCCCCTCCTTTTTATCGATCGGATTCTGTCTCTACCCTGTGATTTCTTTTCTTTGCTCCGGCAAAACCCTAAATTATTGCTTCTCAGTTACCCGGAATCCATATTGAGAAGATCAAAACAGGTGTATTTCATCTTCTCTTTTGAAGATAAAAGATGTGAAGAACAAAGATGAAAAGAAAGATGGAGACTAGGTTAGTAAACACAAATTCTAGGGTTTGCTCTCTTAATCTTTAGTTTATCCCCTGTTCTTATTTTGATGTTTTCACGGTTGTTTTCTTTTTATCATGGCTTAATTATGCTTGGTCAATTCTTCCTTTGTTGAAAAATATTGAACTGCTGAATGTTATGATTTCTTATTTTGAGATGTGTATCTTATTTTAAAATGTGTATCTTCTACTTATTAAGATCTAATTATGCTTCACCAGGACTTCTCAATTCTTCTATTACCATTTGCTTATATATCATTCTTATACAGTGGTCAATTGTATTTTGGGTTTACTATCTAGGAACACAAATAAAAAAATTATACCCTTATAGATTTTTGGTCTTCTATTACACGTTGTGGTCAATTATATTTTCGGTTTAGTATCAGTAACACAAATCAACAAATTATACCCTTATAGATTTTTGGTTCTTCTACGGTACCTTATCTATTTTCTGATTTGTTTCTGTGATTTCAGCGACAACTAAGTTGTATTGGACAAGAGCGCAACTATGGTTATGTGTGTATGCATTCAACTCCTTTTTGTTTTTACACTTCTTGACATTTTGTTTTTACATTCCTTGACATAGAAACTTTGATATGTGTGCTCTATGCGGTCCTCTGATCTTTTTAGTTATCCATGGTAGAGCTTTGAAAGAAGTGATTTCGGTGTTCATTGATATCCCATTGCCAGGTGATTACGAAATAAGCAATTCGCCTGATATGTGTGCTCTAAGTGGTTCTCTTATCTGTTTAGATCATTATGAAATTATTTCCTTTCATGCTTATTAGAACTTGTTTTAGCATGTAGAAGCGTTGCGTTCATTTGCTTTGTTCTTGCTTTTCGATGGGTTTATATCCTCATTTGGCCTCAACGAATGTAAATTGTAATGGTGTTGTTGAGTAATGCAGTCTTTAGTCCAAATTGAAGTTCATGTAATGCAGTCTTTGCCTAATAGATTTATTTGTGTCTTTGCATCTACTAGGATTTCCTATAAAAATATGACGCTTCCACATGCGGGGCCATTTAAGTGCCGGTATATATTTGCTTCAGTCATGGAGACTCATACTAGCCTTTTATATGAAACAAACTTATACCAGCTCTTTGGTGGGTTTGTAGGGTTAAATATCATTGGTCTTTGGATGTATTCTGTCCGGGTTTGTTGTGCGGATCAAGGTACCTCTTTGTGGTTGTACTTGGAATTTAAGCGAGACGTTGCGGTGGAATTTTAGTAGAATTGGCAAGTATCAAGGTTTTGAAGAGGCATTGTGGGAAGGTTACTAATTTGTGATAGTTGGAGCTTCTTTGATAAGAACAATAATAGTCGGTGTTAATTAATGTTTCGTATCAATTGGGAGAGCATATTAATAAAGATACACATTTGACGGAAAAAATAAGAGAGCAAAAGTAATTTAAGGAATATATTTGGGGATTTCGGTACACGGTCTCTTCTCGGGTCTTTTTCCTAATAATTCCCTTGGGTCATGAAATTTAATTTCTGATTATGTTCTCTCTTTATTTCCTATCGCCTTGCAACGAGTAATTTCAATTTCGTATTGAATATGTTTTTTTCCTCTTATCTCACCTTCTTATGTGAAGAATACAACACCATTCCATTGGCCGCAAACCCCCATATTTAAACAAGTCCACAACCTCGGCCACAGATGTTAGTATGTATAATTTTTGCAGGTGCACTATTTTCTTTTCGTCATTTAAATAGTATTTTTGTTTTCAGTGCAATATGCCTAGACTTTAGACATGAATGTCAGTAATTACGACCATCTGTGTATATTATAACCAAATTATCTACTCTTTTCTAGGTCGGATAGCTAGCACCACCACCACTTCTGTATTTAGACCTGCATGAAGATGGATTCGATCAATCACATATGTGGGTAGCAGTTTCCTCCGCCTCCGTGAAGAAGTACCAAGGTAATCCCAATTCTTCCATTTATGTAGTTTGTAACTTAGTAAATATGGTCGATGTACACTATTTTTTTATTATTATTTTCTCTTTCTACCTTGCGATCCTTTTCTTTTAATTTGTTGCAAGAGTTTGATTTGGTTTTTAGGTTTAATTTTAAGATTACAAACTAATTAGTTTTGATCAGTTTAGTTTAGCGTTTTCTTTGTTTTGACTCAGGGGCTAAAGCTTGGAGAAGGTGCAGTTGAGTTGGTGGTTCCTGTTCTCTTTATCGTTTTTTTTTCTTCTGATAATTGGGCATGTAGTGTATTCAGTGGATTATCGTTTCTAATCATTGGGGAGATGCACGCATGGTCATGGAAGACCCAAACATCTCCATCTTCCTATGCAGTGTATATATCCTCTTTATCGTTTTTTTTTCCTTATGATATTTGGGTGTGTAGTATATTGAGTGGATTATCGTTTTTAATCATTGGGGATATGCACGCATAGTCATGGAAGACACAAACATCCCCATAAAATGTAAGTATGATTTTGACAAGTTTGATTAAAGTAGGAACTTCCACACTATAGGAGTAAGAAATGGGAAGAAAGAAATTGGTTCCTTATTCATACATTGTTATTTTCAATTGCTTTTATTGGACAGTTTTGAGGGTCAATGATACACGCGGTAATGTTAGTTATGTTGTTAATGCACATATAATTTAATTGGATATTACCGATGGTATTGGAGTGTATTATGGTTTCATTGCTTCTACAAACTTTCCCAGTTGAAAGTTCTCATAGAAAGGTAATGGCATTTCTTTCATACATGTGGTCATGCATATTACGGCAGTTTAGAAGTTTAAGTACTTCCATATAGTGATTTTCCTATTTAATTGTGATACATGGTTCCTACATGCGGCTTCTTCAAGATAATGAGTCCGAAAAAGAATGTTATTTGAATTTTAATATTCAATTTTTAGTTAACTTTACATGATTACTGATTTTTCTAAGATAGTGATTACTGATTTTTCTTTAACAAATAGTTGACAGAGATGGGGTTTAAGGTACCTCATGGAACTTGGCAATCCGCAGGTTTCGAATAAATAAGAAAGTATAAAACTAGCAATTAATCCACATGTGTTGTCTTTTATTTCATACTTTCCCATTAGTTCCATAGCCTGCAAGAATCCAAAATCTAAATATAGAACTTAAACCCATCTACTCACTCGACAAGCACGAAAGACGACTATTAGAACTTACTCAAACCAAGCACCTCCAATAGGAAATAGGTTACATCCTAGCCTTACATTGTTGATATTTTGTGAGGATTTAAGTCGACGACTTTACTGATTTTTTACTGTGTATTTTGGATTGCTTAGTTACACTCAGTATGTTGACAACTAATAAAACTTGCTAAAACAAACCACCCACAATAGGCAATAGGTTACATCATAGCCTTACATTTTTGGTATTTTGTGTAGTTTGTTAAGATGACAACTTTACTGAATTTTGATTGTGTAGTTTGAACTGCTTAGTAACACTAAATGTGTTGACATTTGTGTACATATATTTTCCTGTGTCAGGCTGGACATCGAAGGAAACCTATTTCCGGTCTCACTATTATGGTCATCAAATGCATGCATATGGTATATTGTATTTATTCCAAATATTGAATGCTTAGAACAAATTTTTTAGACATTGCAGCCCAAAGAATAGTTGAATTGGTGTAATCCATATATACTATGCTCGACCTCCATCTTCATATACTATATAATATATATGAAACATATGAGATACTTGGTCTTGCAGCTTCTGCCTTTGTTGAACTGAGTTTTTGATTTGTCTGCATTATCACTACTAATGGGTCTCCTATACCTAATGCATGTATCTTATGTGGTCTGTTTGAGGAAGATACCAGCCATCGCTTCATCCAATGCTCCTTTGGTCTTGTTCGCTCATTATGATCTTACTTCAGGGTTGCTAGAAAGTGGGAGGTAATTCCTAATTATGTCATTGGTTTACTCCCAACTTGGAATACTACAAAGTCTGTCCACTTTGCATGCATTGTAAAATATGCCGTCTTTGTGGTCTCTCATGCATCAATCATGAATGAGAACATGAGTCTACGGACTCACATAACATGCATAATTATATCTTATGTACAAGCATTAATTATCGCAAGGCTTGACAAAGGGACCACGGAAAGCAATCCATTTTATTTGAAAGGACTTCATTTAGCTAATTTAGAAGCAAATTATTATAGTGTGAACTAGATATTTCATACTTTGGATGTTTATTTTATTTTGTTGTATGTCCTAGCTCGAGTCTGTATTTTTCTTTGTGCATATGGAATATTGCACACATTTAGTTGTACCCAACAAATATGTTTTCAGTTTCATATATATTTCCCATTTTTCTATTTAACCAAAAGCATATAACCATCGAGTTATTTGGATCCCATGGACGGACCTTCCTGCACCCCTCATTGTTTAAACTAACCTAATGATTTTTGTGCACGTGTATGAATCTGTGGCGACTCCATGTCAGAAGGTTGCGTGTTCGAATTACGTCAGGTTCACTGTCTGGCTTTAACTGAGTGTTTGAATCATGTCAGACAACTGAAATTTGATACTGGAGGTAGGACAGATTTGAGCCATTCGGTTAAATTGACATTGAGATACAATTAAAATTCTCAAAATATACAAGCTTAAATGAAACTGGAAGGAAACAATGTACTTAACGTCATCAGTCAATTCTTTTAAAATTAGCTCTATTACTAGGTGATTAAACTACTTTGTCCCTATTTTTGGCAAGTCCTGAATTGTTATTACAACTATAAATTATGTAAGTTGGATTTTTTTAGTGTTTGGCATTTTCTTTACTTCTAAAAGATGGGAAATTAGATTGTTCAGGCATGTTAGTCGTTTGTCCCATCTTATAGTATCTTTATGTATTTCTTGAGTTCTCTTTGTGAAACTTTATTTGTTTTAACTTTATTGTATAGACTCCTTCATGGTTTCTTTGTCCATGGTATTAAGTTTTACTATCATATTAAATTTTACTATCATGGTTAGAGATAACAGGGAGGAGGGCGGAAGTTATCTGCAATTGATACAACTTTAGTGGTGATGCTGGATAGTTATTACACTTATTTTATTTTTTTCATACTATACACTATTGTTTACAAGTAAACTCCAAAAAATAGAGAGCGGGTAACCATGATAAAATGAATGAGAAGTTTAGGAGAAAGATGAATATGCTGATTAGAATGCACTCTATGAAAAAAAAAAAGCGTAATAGTTCTAGCGATTACCACATTTGACTTTAAGCCATTTGTTTCTGTTCTTGATAGGAATATATCGATTGAATTTTTGTGATACAATATTATTGTGGACACCCTTTTTATGCAAGACACATACAAATGATATTTTTTATAATATTCTTACAAGACCGTGTCTCAAACAAGCGACATTAAAAATGTGGCATTCCAAGATGGCTTCATCTTTAATTGAAAATCATCGCGGAACATTTGTCTCAAATGGAGCTATTTAGTCGTCTTCTTTGAGTTGTAATACTCATTTTCTGGATTTCAAGTTTCTGGATTTCAAGTATATGGACTAATGCGCTTTACAGTTTAGGTATATGATTTGTTGTTCCGCAAAAGAAAAAATGCGATGATTAATTATTGACTATAAGAGTTTGGACTTTTGGGCGTGTGGGTGCTTTGTCTTTCAATTAGTCAATGTCACTATTTATGGAAGAGTTATAAACTGCCAGAGTGTTTTTTTATTCAATTAATCACTGTTTCCACGAGTAATTTTTACGTTGTTGCTTCTTTGAGTATTGTCGTTCATTTATCCTTACCTCTACTCGATATGTTAGACAACACAAACTTAGCACATGATCAGTGCGGTAGATGCAATCACTTCTGGAACTCAAGATATAGTTTATAAGTCTTAGCGCTCGACATATCCCTTGATACATTCACTTCCTTCATGATAGAATAGTTTGGTGAATCAACACCCTCAAAATTTATAGGTTACGTTTGTGTGAGTAAGTACAAGAAAAGGAATGTAACAAGTTGGTTAGATTACTTTCTAAGAAAGCCAGGATTGGTAATTTAAACTTTTGGAATTTTTGGCGGCTTCGATGTTCTTCTCTAAGCTTTGATTTAGCCAGTCATTTTGATGATGTTTTTTTATGACATCCTTTAGTTGGTACTACTTCAAACAAGCACAAGAAGTATTTTACTGATATTAAAATATTAAAGTTTTAAGTTACAAGATATAAAAGTTTTCCAATATAAGAACACTAAATTTAACTAATTCCAGCAAAAAAGAATGATAATAACATCACTAAAGAGAAATATTAATCTTAAAGTATTTGTTGTTATCTTCTCATTAAATCATATTATATTCAGTTTATCAGGTAAGCTTTTCATATCCTGCAAGTTTGAGAGCTTCCAGCATTGCAGAAATACAAAATTAATTAATTAATTATCTTTTCTAATTTTGATAGGATACAAATACATAGGCACGACCCTCATAACCCCACTTCTTTATTATAAAAGTTTACAAAAAAAAAAAAAAAAAAGACAAGTGAAAGACGTAGATGCAATATTTGTTCAGTTGGATGAATAGTAAAGCAACTCTTACCTGCTAAACACTTGAAGGGGTTTTAAGAAAACTTCATAGAACATTATTTATACAGGGTATGGTGCATACATAGGGCTGCACATAGTCCGGTATGGCCCGGTTCTCTTATGGAACCGGTCCCTGTACTTGGTGTTGACCGGTACCTTCTTTTGAGGATCGGTACCTGTACTTGTACCTGGTGTTGTACTGTACCTCCGGTACTGGTCCGGTACCGGGTTTTTTACCTGAAATTTTGATACAGAAGCAGAAGTAGCACAATTGCTCTCCAAAAAAGAATATTTTTTTTTTTTGTAGAAGTTCAAAACCAAAATACATCACTAATTTATTTATCAGCAACAAGTCAGGTTCTTGTTCCTTTACTCAAATACATCTCATTCTAACCTTAATCTTAATTTCTTCTTACCCTAATTTCTTCTTCATCTCCAGGCATCAATCATCCATCCCTTCTTCCAAACACCACCATCTTGTTCCTCACAAAACCCTCAAATTCTCTACCATCTCCTTGCTCAACTCAACGAAACACCGCATGTAATTCTTCAACAACGAATCCGTCCTCAACCCATTTAATCACCACCAATTCCATTTATCAGCAACGAGTCCATCGACAATTTATCAAACCCTAATATGAAACCTGAAATTAATAAAAAATCCTAAGTCAATTTATAGCTCTACAAATTAATCGATGAAAAAATTAATCTACATCTAAACCCAAATCCATCTCAAATAAAACCTAGCACGATTCAATCATGCAATTAAAAGAATTAAACTAAACATGCAATTAATTATGGAGAATCCATATATAGTTCATCAAACAAAAGATGAGTGATTTACTGATTTACCTTGATTGAATCATACCTATATCGTTACTTTCATAACCATTCTGATGAAGCTTCAATTGAAGCAGATTACTAGCGTATAGAAGATGAAGAAGATGATAAATTAACGTCTGCTAATGGGTTTCTAGGATTGGATTTCTTATTCTTCTTTGACGAAGATAGAGATTCAATCTTCATGGGTTGATTTTATCATCAAAACGAAGAAGATGATAAATTAAGAGCAGCGGCATTGCTCTCTGCAGAGAAGAAAAAACGAAGAAGAAAAGTGAGAGTGAAAGAGAAACAGATCGAGACTTCACCCTTATCTCTTATACCATACCTAGAATGGATGGTTGAGATTGATTTATACAAATATAATCAACGTCTCATATTAACCGGGACTTTCAAGCCGGTATAGGCCGGTCCTCCCCCCGTAGAGCTGGTCCCTTTACTGGCCAACTCCGGTTTTAATCTTCTTCCGGTCCACTGTCGGCAGGTTACTCACATCGGTTCGGTTCCTGTCCCGGTAATTTCGGTTCAGTGCCTAGTACATGTCCTTCTAACCGGTTCTTGTGCAGCCTTATGCATACATCACTAATATCTGATGGATGAAAGGTAAAAAATACGCTACCATGCACCTAATTGAGTAGCGAGGCCGGGCCATGATACCAGGACTAGCACAAGTCATGATTAAATGAGATCATGCTCTTTATATAATTTTGGGAGGCATATAGATTTTTTGTTCAAAGAAATAATAAGTTGGTATAGTGTTATTTTTACCGTGAATATATACGTTTCACTAGGTCACAACACTTCTCATTCAAAAACCATGCATTGATCAGTAGTGAGAAAGGAAACTCTCTGCAAACTAAGCTTTGCTGTGAAATTGACATTTTTCAATAGATAGGTTAAGCAAAAAGAAGAAGAAGAAAATGCACACCAGATATCATTTACAAAGTTTTGTCTGTCAAATTGGCATTTTGTAACAAAGTTAAGAACATAAATTGTACAAATTAAAAACTTTAAATACCCTTTACTTTGTGATATATTTTTTTTTTTGTAAGATGCGTAATATGCAAATGAAAAATAGAGCATCCATCTAAAGTAATAAAAATATATACATTAGCAGGATACACGACATCTAAATATGCAAAAAAAAAAAAAAAAAAAAGTACATATTGGATTTCAAGCATTATATGCAGGTGGTGATTAAAAAGATATTATTTAATAAATAAAAATGCAATATAGCGATACAATATTTAATTCAACTAAATCAACAAACACATACAAGGGTAAAAAAAAATGTACAAGTTGAATGAGAATACGATCAAAGTGCTCGTATCTCCGGACAATTCGGAAAAAAACAATATTATAAAATACACTAAAAGGAAAGAAAAGGCATACGAAGATACAATTGATGAGCTGACATATATATTGGTTCACCATAAAACCGGATCTTTGAAGGTAACGATAGACAATGGGGCATTGTTAATGATGTACCACCATTTCTTTGTGGAATTTCTTGCAAGTTCGTTGTTTTGATGTAGGCGCATAGGCATACTCTTTTAAACTGTTATCAAAAAAAATCACACATATCAAATTCCCATATTATTTTTTCCTACAAGGCCATCGTTACAATAACAAAATAAATAAAGTTTTCCGTCCATGGTCTTGCAACAAAAAAAGTACTTAACAAATTTGACTAGGAAATGAATATACTCAGAGTATATAAAATTGGTTGAAAGAGCCGGGGGTTTTTGTGCATTAAGTTGGAAAGGATCTGGACAAGAAATCAAGGAATATTGGCCAATGGTCATTCAAGAGGTTGAGAAGCTGGAGGCAAGGGAGTACATGAGCAAAAATATTTGGAGTAAAAAATATAATTCGATCAACTATACATGCATGTAACCATTCATTTATATTAAAAATTCAGGCCAACAATGGTGTTAAGAAAGCTAATAAGGTAGTTGATCTTGATTTCGAGTCTGGGAAACAATTTTTCATTGAACTAGGTTCCACATATGGATCATAGAGGTGTTGATGAGTGTAATATATTACGAAGTCATTGTGAAATGCAACTGAAGGATCTAATTTCATTTTTGGGAAATCACGAATTTAAATTTGCAATTTAATTTCGTTAAATGTAACAACCATAGTCGTACTCACCTTTTTAATTACATGGAATATATATTACAAATTTGTTATATTTTAAATGAGCCACTTATTATATATCCATCTTCGAATCATGAGCATTATATTGTACAAACTCAGCTAAACGCATATATTCTCTAATTAATTTCACATATCATGACTTACAAAATAATATATTCTTAAATGATCGTTTTTTTAGACATTTTTTCATTTGTTTATAAGCATTATAGTAGTTTAAATGAACTCTGTGATACACATCTTAGTCTTTATAAAACTTAATTTCAAATACAAATCCCAAAAGTCGTTACTGAAAATAATTTTTCTCGCAATTTAATGATGCCCTCTAATTATCCCATGGGTTTTGGATTTAAAGTAGTGCATAATTCTATTGTAATGATGGAACTGCAAGGAACGACACAATTTCAGTAATTAGTATTGACAGATATATTCAATTAAAGTTACATAGGAATAAAATACCCAAAATGTTCTTATGAAAGTTAAAAAATTCAACTAATGTAAACACGATTTTTGCATAGATTAAGATTCACACTTTAGGTTATATGTATCAACTAAGGTAGATTTTTTCTCCCATGCTCAACAAACTTAGCAAGCAATATGTCTTTAATTTCTAAGTACATTGAAAAGTAGGCCTTCTAAAGAAAGTTTGTAATCATCTTGTTGAATTCAGAATGGTTAGAAAATGCTTGAAACACTTTAAATGTGTGTTATTTTTATACTTTTAAATATATGTCATGTTTATAAAAATAGGAAAACACTTTCTCTGTGTTATTTTTTTTTTATAAATTATATATGAAATTTTAATATCTCAAAATTATTACAATAATAACACACAATAGAGTGCAGACTGACATTTATATATGGTTTCCTGTTTTTTGGACTCGCAAATGAGTATTTTCCTATTTTTGGAGTATAATTTTTTTTTTTCAAGATTTTTGGTAGTCTAACATAAGTTTAAGATCTCTCGAAATTTCATAGCCATTACACATTTTAATAATCACCCACAAAATCTTTCCAACAATGAAGGGAAATCCATATTAACCATATATTAGAGTCGAGCTAGAATCTACCATATCAATATGTTTCAGATCGTCATGATTCAATAACCTTTTGTCGAGTTGGAAAAATATTGTTTAATGAAAGAAATCAAAGAAGGATTTCTTAAGTAAAGTTGTTGCATTGGATTTGTGTACACGATTGGATTTCTTAAGTAAAGTTCAATATTAATGGGTTTCATGTATGTAAACTGAAGACTATCACGAGAGGTTGAGTCGGGGCCGTAAGGCCCCAGTGATACCTAGTTTTTATGATAATCAATATTGAATAACAAACTACAAACTAAAAGTTTAAACAAATAATTAAATAAAACTTAAACGTACGCCCACTGGGGATCTTCCATTCTCTGCCCAAAGATTCACTTTCAGATTTTTCCTGTCATACAAATTCTGGATGTGAATGTCATTTGCGCATAATTCCTTACATGCATCCCTCTTTCAGGTTGCAGGTCTCAAACATCATGGTCAGTCCAATCCTTATTACGACGTTTCCTGAATTACCATGTTATGCAGAATTATGCAAGTGTCACGATCACTTAAACCAAGATACGACCCACATATGACAACGGACTTCCTCTTTGGAAGTCCAAAATCCCGTTCCATATTCTTCCTCAAATTCATTTTTCTACTGTTAAAATACCAGTATGAACGACCTATTGAATTGGTTGACCATTTTGGATAGATCTCATCCACAAGATAATACCCATGGGTGTATTGATGGTCGTTGTTTGCAAAATGGACTTGGGGACAAATTACATGCTTTAGATCTTCAAGCAGAGGCGATTTGTGCAACAAAAAAAGATCGTTTTGTGAAAACGAAAGACCATAAAAGCGTCTCATATCCAACATCATAAGAAGCAACATCTTTCAAGGATAACAACTAGTTTTCTGTAAAGATCTTATATTGACCGGCCCAGTAAGTAGGGCATCCCAGTCACACCCAATGCATACAATCAAGAGTACTTAGCATTCCTGGGAATCTCTCATCCTTGTTTTGCTTTAATATTTCTCTAACATCTTCCGCGGTTGGTTTCCGTAAATACATTGGATCAAATGATTAAGTATTACTTCCCGGAACAATAAAAGATCTTTGTACGAAGTTGTTTTTCCATATGAAGGTACTCATCATTCCAAGCCGCTGGACACCTGTAATCTAGAATCCTTTGGGACGAAGTAACCTTTTGTTCGAGGCTATGACCTCTATCATTCAACGCATCAAACTGATAATTAAATTGAGGTTCTACCTGACAAAGCTCATTAATAATATTATCACCAAGTGCCAGGGCATGTGAAATTGGTGTTGAAAATCTTGATCATGAGAAGAAAATAATTGTGCATCAACTTTTGGTGGAACGACTCCCTCACCGCTTATATCTTCTTGTAAATACTTCTTTTGGCTCTGGAGCTCTAGGTATTTGGCCCAAGTATACGAGCATCATAGTGTTGTTTGGTTCTCTATCTTCATCTTCCTCGTCATCAAGTTGTTGCAACCCGAACACGCATTTCTTGTTGTGATTTAAACCTATCCATATAAAAAAAAAAAAATGGTTGTCAGTACATTGACAATATGAGGTGTATATATAAGAATGATGTAGGGGAATAACCGTTACAAAATATCCATTAACAACAGCATAACCATCAAGCGTTGAAATTTCCAACGCCAAGGATCAACTTTGTAGCAGGCATTATCCAGATTATTGCTCGATAAAAATTCTATCCTTACACCATTTTCCATAATAGAACGGTTAGTTTGTTAGGCCACCAGGTATAGAGAATGAAGTTTTTTACACTATGCATAAGAACGAGCCTATTGATTTTTTCGCTAAATCGAATGGTGTTATTCCGTACCGTTTCGAATGGAAACATTATTAGTATCTTCCATTATTCTTTTTTGTACTACTACTCCCTTCATTTCAAAATAATATGCGGATTTCACATTTAACAAGTCTATTATTTTGAAACGGAGGGAGTAGTAAAATTTGAAGATAACAGCTTCCGTTATCCGTTTCAGTCCCTTGGGAGATAAGTAGTAGATCATAATCAACTTATCCATGGTGGGTTGGTGATTCCCACCGTCTCTCCTTATCTAAAGACAGGGGATACAGATCAACATTAGACTAAATTCAACGAACCTACAGATCCAATAATGCCTTCACCTAAAAATCCAACAGATTCAGTATTCCTTCCCATACATAACCCAAAAAGAATTAGTATTAATTTATTGCGTATCATTAACATTAACTAATTAAGTACTTTGAGAACTCGATAAACAGAGCATAAGAAAAATGTACTGGCAAAAAACAAAATTCCCTTTTTATTCTTTTCTCCTTTCTTCTCTTCTTCTCTTCTCCGATCTCCAATGACGAAGTTAGCAATAATTGATTAGTTAATTAATTAATAACCAATTAAAGCTAAATCAAAGTACAAACAGTATACGAAAAGAAGAGTTAATCCAAATAGAAAAGAACTTACTAATTAAGTACAACTCTTTCTAATGACTCGTCCTTAAAATAGAAAAACATAGTACATGCTACTCTTAATTAATTAATCAAGTCTCAAGATGACGAAGAAGAACAATTAGTAGCAGTAACCTGAACCTCATGGTGGTGATTATGATGAAGCACACTCCCACCACCACCACCGCCATTATTGTAGTGGTGATTCTGATTCTGGGGTTGATTCTGATGAGGATGATGATTTTGGTGGTGATTATTGTTGTTATTGTTAAGACTACTGACAAGAGGAGCTGAAGTAGTAGTAATAGTACTGGGAGTAGTACTAGAGTCTCTAATTTTCCCAAAAGTATGCTTATTATTATGCATCCAAACCTTCAAGATTCCTCTTTCAACACCAATTTCATTACAGAATTCATCAATAATTCCTTCATCTCTTTTCTGTAATTTCCAGCCCAATCTTTCTGAGAACAAATACATCTTATCTTTTTGTTCTTGACTAAATTTAGTCCTAATTCTCTTTCTACCACTACCATTACTAACATTTCCATTAGTATTAGGACTAGTTAATCCCCCAATTGTTGTTGTTGTGGTGGTAGTACTCATCTTGCCACCAGCCATCATCATCTGATGATTGTTATCCGATGGAACTCCAGGTAACCCCCCTGTTCTTAAAGCTAGCAACATATGTGGTGCAGATGAAGTTGGATAATTGTAAGCAGATGAAATCGGAGGTGGTGAGTCTGATGAGCTAGGACTGACATTTCCTCCTTCTTGATCTCCTGGTTGTTGTTGCTGTGGTGTTGGAAGAACAGGCGGTGCTTGATGATGACGATATTCGATGATGTGAGTACCTTCTTCAGGGTCACGACGATGAAAGTTGCGATGGCAATTACAAGCTGCGCATTTTAATGAAGTTGGATCACTCAGGTTTGTATTCGGCGATGGCATGAATTCTCCACATCCATCTAGCGAATGACCACCCAAACTTGCTGCATGATTTTTGAGACATTCTCTGTATACAACAATAGCTGCTGATGTTGGTTGTGGTTGATGATGGTGGTGTCGTTTTAACACACCATTAGTGAAGGATTTTGTTGGTGGTGGAGTTGTGATGACTACTTCAGTATCAGATGGAGGAGTTTTAATTGCTGAATCCATGACGATGATTTTCTTAAAGAAAATGGTTGTTTAAAGTTTAAACTATACTAACATAGATTTAATGTAATTGGGTTAGATTTAAGGTTAGGTTTTTTGTTTTTGTTGTTATGGTTTATGGGTGGTAATAAAGAAAGGAATTCCATTAAAATGGTCGGAAAGTGAGAAACAGAAAAGACAATGTAGAGGGATGGGACTGCATGATTGAAGATGGGGATGATGATGACGATAAGAAAAATAAAGTGGTAGCAGTAGTAGAAGTAGTAGAAGAAGAAGAAGTAAATAAACCCAACGAGGTTCGATTGCTTGTCTATTAACCACACATTTTCTTAACCTGAGTTTTTCTAATCTTCTCTGGTTAAGTTTTCTTTCTTTCACACCAACTACTATTCAGAGTTAGTTGTTGTGTGTAATAAATATCTCATCAACTTCAGATTAGATTAGATTCAATTTTTCCTCTACCAAAATTTATTCCTTTTAGGTTAACACTCGGTTTACACTTCGCCAGTGGCCAAGGTCGTCGTCCTCCTTTTAGACTTTAGACCCTGTACAGTGCGTACAATGTATGCCTACAGTGCACAGATAGTGCGACACTGACTATACCAACACGCCTTGCAGAACTGAGACACGTGCACAATGTACGCTTTTCTGACTCTTTGCCATGATATATGTGTTCCAGATCCCAATACCGTGGTGTTACCTGCTGGACATAATTGAAACCAAGAACAAAGGCTACCTAAAACTCTTTATTTCATCGAAAATTATGAAGTTTTATGAACTGCATGCATACAAATGATGTTAAGGATTTTGCATAATAAACAGAGAAAAATATTCGATGATGGCGTTTTTTGAAGAGGCGTAGGGACAAATGATATGTTGACGCGTCATCTACCGTATTAATGAATTATGTTTCCAAAAATACCAACACCAATTAAGAAAACAGAACAGTGGAAACTCTCAAGTCTCAACCATCCGATTAAGAGGTCTTTCAACCTAAGTGATAAGATCTTTGAGCGTAACTCTATTGTCTAGACTAGTGTCTGTCTATTAAACCAGTAAAACACGTTTTGTGTTTCCATTTTTGTTCTAAATCGTGCGTTCTATCTATACTAAATCTAGTGGTTATTTTTGGGTTGGTACTAATCAAATTTTGTCCTCTTTTAAGTCTTTATCATCAGTGAATTATTTTGAAAACAGGTTGTTTTTGTGGTCCAAACTTGAACAAGTTGGGTGCCTGGTCAAGAAAAAGCAAGAATACTTATTGCACAGGTAAATTGATTTGTCATTAATTCTATTATCTCCTGGATGGATTGATGGATGGAATCCGATGAGAAGTCAAGTAACTAGTGCTATCAAAAAGTAACAAGACTCTTTTATGCATGAAAATGAGGTTTTATTTGGGAAATGTTTGTCGCCTGCTCACTAATATGCAAGGTTTGAAAAACAACCGAAAAAGCAGCCAATAAAACGGTCGCCACATGTAGCGTGACCATGAAGGTAGCCGATATATTTATGAGAAATTTGGTGTTAAAAATATTTTTAAAACGTGGTTCAAAATGACGAATAAAAATTAGTATGGGTGAAATGGACACAAAAATAGCAATAATGAATCTGGATTCATCCCTGGCTTAAACTTTAAAAAAAATAAATATGGTGAAACTCATGCATCCCATGTAAATTAAAAATTAGAAAAAAATATTTGAAAAATTGGTAGGATGAAACTGTTTACATCCGCGGCTATTTTTACATTCTCGTCCATTTAAACAGTGGGAATGTTATAAACACCCCTATTATCCACGGGTCTATCACAAATACCCTTATCAGTCTTTACAAATGCCCCTAGTGGTATAATTGAAATTATGAACAAAAAAAATAATTCACATAATCCCTCTTTTGACCTTCATATCTTAAACGAGCTTCTTCTTTATTTCTCACTCGAGAAAATCAATGGAACTCTCCACCATCTCCATCACCGCCACCACCATCTCGTCGCCACCACAACCAACGCCACCAACACCATAATCTTCTCCATCGCCATCATCACCATCTCATTGAGTTATCACTCTTTGATTTCACATCTAAAAAAGTATCTCTTTATCTTTCTCTCCAGGAAACCACCACCACCAACACATCTCTCCGCCAAACCGATTCGATTTAATCGAAAATTACTAGCAAGAACAAATCAAAATCAAATTCGAGAAAGACCTTCTTCTTCTTGTAAAGATTAATTTCAAAATCAAATTCAAAAAGATTGAGATCTAATTTTAGGTTTTGATTTACGTAAGTTCATCTCGATTTCAACCTGGATTTGTGATTGAAGAACCTAAACCGATGATTACAAGTTGGTTAATATGATTTTTCCGCATCGATTTGGAATTTAATGATTATCTTCTTTCTTTTGCTTTGAAGTTTCACTGGTGTTGGTGGTATTGTAATCGGGGTGATGTAGGTAAAAAGAAATTCGATTAAGAACGATGGAATTGATGGAGATTGCGGTGGTTCCATTTGGAATGGTGAAATTTGGTGATTCGGGACGGTGGTGGTTAAGATAGTTTGTTGTTGTGGTGGTGGTTGAAGCTGGTGGTGGTGGTGATATCTTCTGAATGGGAAAGAAGAAGAGTATACGAATGATGGTGGTGGAGCTTATTTCCAAGGTATGGTTTTCATCCTGAATTTGTTTATTTTCGGTTAAATTGATTTTAATTGAATTGAGGTTGAATTGATTTTGAATTTGGGTTCATATGAATGAACTGTGTTGAAATGGGAAAAAGGGGTATGCAATTTATGTTAGGTGCTGTGGCGAGTTTGGATGGATCTGTAAATGAATGTTTGGAATGGGAGTTAATAGTTGCGGGAGAGAACAAGGTGAAAGAGAGCTAATGCAAGAGCAGAATGAGCAGGTGTTAAAATGAGTTCTATAGTTGTGTTACTACAGAAGATTTGATGGTGGATGAACTGGTGGTGGTAATGAGAATGTTGCGGGTTTGAATCTGTTACTGGTGGTGATTTGAGGTAGTTGTGGATTGTATTGGTGTTGTGTAAAAGGGAAGATGCTTGAATTGGTGGTAGCAGTCTTTCCGATGAATAGTGCCGCATTAAGAAATTTAAGCTACAAAAGTGCTTGATGTTCATGGATGTTGTTGGTTGGTCGTGACTCAAGAGGTTGCGAATGAATGTATGAAGTGATTGAATGCAGTTGGTTGGTGCTGCTGTGCTGAGTTGTGGTGTAGATAGTGAGCTGATTATGAAAAAGAAAACCTAGATGTATGTTAGGTTTTACAAGTTATGGACTGATGGAAGTGGTATTGTAGTAGCAACAACTGCAGTTACGTGTTGTTGTTTTCAGTTGATGCTGCAGAATGGGTGTGAAGGAATTGAAGATGTTGTCTATCATGTTTTTTGTGCAGCTTTGGTGATTGTTATGGAAGAGCATTGATGGTTTTGTTAAAATGAGTTCTACAGCTGGAATTACAAGAGAATGAGCAAGTCAGGTAAGAACAAAGAACTGAAGAAATGAATTATTAGACTGTGTACTTGAGGGGTACTTAATAAGAATATTTGCCTTAATACAACTTGTGCAAGTTGCCTTCATATATGGAGGCAACTTGTTCAAGTTGTCTCCATACTGAGATAACTTGAACAAGTTTACTCTATATACGGAGACAACCTTGGCCAGTTACCTCCATATACGGAGGAAACTATATAGCTGAGAGTGTTGGCTAGTACAATCACAGATGAGATGATGGATGGAGTTGTTTGTGCTGTGTTGATGTTGACTGGAATTGATGATGCCATGGATATTATAAGGCATAATATAAAAAGACAATGAAGAAAATGGTTGTGCTGCTGATGCGTATGCTTTGTAGTCAAGATAATAGATGAATGCTTAGGAAGTTGAGCGAGAACCGAATACGTATCCGAGGCGGTGAAGAGCATAACAAGGAGTTGGTGCTGCTTGTATGTTGCGATGGTGTTTGAGTAAGGAATAGAAGTGACTGCAGATATTTGGCTCATGTTGCAAGTGTACATAGATGGTTGTGGTCATGAAGCTATTGCGGTAAGGTTGTGGTCATGAAGTTGTTGCGGTAGTAGAGATGGAGGATGTGATACTTTGTCTGGTGGTGGTTCGAATTGTTGGTTGTGCAATCGAAAAGAGATATGAAGTGGCGAGGTGTTGGTATGTGATTTTGATATGTTACTTTGTATTGTGAATATGTGGTGCAATGGTAGCACAACCGACTATATGTCGAAGATGTGTGTTCGACTCACACTAGGTTCACTTTTTGTGTACAATTTTTATTTTTTGGAGACAATTTGTGATAGTTTCCTCCATATATAAAGACAACTTGTGCTAGTTGCCTCCATATTTTGAGACAACTTGAGCTAGTTGCCTCAGATTAGGAGACGAATTGAGTTAGTTGGCTCAATTTTGTTTTTGCAACTTGTTCCCGTACACTATTTATTGGAGATAACTTGAGCTAGTTGCCTCAACTTTTGGAGACAACTTGAGCTAGTTACCTCCGATATGGACACTATTTATTGAAGACAACTTGAGCTAGTTGCCTCCGATATGGACACAACTTCAGCAAGTTGACTCCACTTGGTAGTGGTGGTCGTCGGCGGCGGTGGTTGGCGGCGGTGATGGTGGTTGACAACGGTGGTGGTTAGCGGCGGCGGTTATTGGCGGCGGCGGTGTGTTTGGTGGCGGTGGTGGTTGGTAGGTCTGTAAAAGATGATTTTCCTACGTCTTAAACTGCAAGTGCACAGTGCCTTTGGAGGCAGTGGCAAGCACAGGTCGAACCACGAGAATTGGAGTGTGTGTTATGATCTAAAGGATTCTTAAGCGATTTCGGAAGGTAGCACAAATATATGATTTTGTTTTAGTGTCTTTACGACGATTGTTGTTGTGATGCTATTTCTAATGTATTAAATAAGCAAGAGACTCGTTGTACTATTGATTTTGTGGCTCTAGGATTGTCAAATCCACTACTAATTCGAAGTTATGAGATTCAACTAGTTTGAATGTCTTGTTCCTATGACAGATAAGGATAATGTGTCAAGTTTATCACTTATCTAAGGAGTTTCACCAAGTGAGACTTTAATTAACAGCTAAGGGTACTACTTCAGAGCATTAGTTGTCTATATAAGTACAACTAATCAAAGAGTTAGCAATAAAAGTTAAATCATGAGCTGAAGCACAAACAACACAGTTCTAGCCTAACTACAATGGATACAAGGCATTCATTGTGAGAGTAAAGTGTTGTAATGCTAGAATTGAAGACATCTTATCATTTGAGCATACAAGAACAACTTCAAACACAAATGAACCACGTAACAATGAACTAGGGTTTCATTTGAATCCTAGCAAACCGAATTAGAACATATTAAACATCATGAAGAAGCAGTTAAAATTGAAAATGTAAAACTAAATTATGAACCTAAAACATGTTTGTTTTCTCTCACATCCAAAACATCAATTTATATCTCTCAAAAAAAAAACAATCAAACTCACCAAAGACGCAAACCCAAACCCCTCTCTTGCTCTGAATCGACCATGCCTTGAGTTGTTCGAGAAAACCCTAATTTTCAACCATCTCAGCCCTAGCTTCTAGGTTATGAGAGAAGCTAAAGATGGAGATGGGTGAACCTAGGGTGGCGGAGAAGGTGGGCGATAGAGTTGTTGGTGATGGCGTTGACAGGAGATAGGGTGGTGGTGGCTCGCACTGTCAGGGAGAGGGAGGAGGAAGAGAATGGGTTTTCTCTGATGGTGTCGGAGGAAGAAGAAAGAGAAGATGGAAGGGAAAATGGGTTTGGTCGATGGGGGTATAGGTATAGGGTGTTTTGTTGTGAAGCGGGTGTAGCAAAGATCGATGAGGAGGCTGTAGTGACCGTAGGATGTGGATGAGTGAGATCTCAACGGCTCAGGGAGAATCAAGCTGCTTTGGTGTTGAGCGGGAGCAGCAATCTTCGATGAGAAGGATGGAGCGAGCGTTGGATGAAGATGGATGAAATCTTCACGGCTCAGAATGAATCGGGTTAGGATCCGGGTCGTGGCTAGCTCAAGCCCATGTCTTGTAAGTTGGGTTGCAACTGATGCGCGCGCGGGCTTTGGCTTTATGCTCCATAGACGCTTGCCTCCAATTTTCTGCTCTTTTGGCTCCTCCATTTCTCCGAACTTTATTCACTACCTAAAAACACAAAATTAATTAGTACAAATATTTATTCTTGAAAACAAAGAAAATAACAGAATCTAGGATAATATCGATTTTACGAGTACAAAAAGATGAGTTAAATGCCAATAAATAGATGTAGAAATATGCAATATTTGGCACTCATCAAATACCCCCAAACCTGAATTTTACTTGTCCTCAAGTGAAACAGAAATTAAGAAATCATAACTATACCATTGTCATTGGTCTCTCGAATGCATTTAGCGTATGCACTAAGCCTTTAAACCCCTAGGTGTCCCTAGTGGACGAGTTGTAGTCTCGTGAGGGTTTACCAGCCCCACAAAACCTTCTCCAACTTCGAGTGTAAAAGAGTCTCAAGCATCCAAGGAGCTATGAGGACATAGAGTTTCGCATGCTAGTAACACGAAGTTAGAACTACCAAAGAACGCATTCTCATCCTTAAGTGCTGAGCGAGAAGTAACCATACCATATGAAAGAATTCGGATTCGATTGTGATCATAAGCCTCGACTTCCGCCTCACCATTAGGGTTTTATGATAGTTGCACTCAAAAAGATCGCTTTTTAGTCTCTCATGTGTGCGGGCGGGGAATAAAGAGAGAAATCCCGCACACGTTGTAGGTGAGAAGGATAACCTTCCGAAATAATTTACGGAGACTCCACGAAGTGTGGACAAAAAGAATATTTTTCTCGATGATCTCTAAGAAAGGAAATCAACCATTAGCAAGGATGGGAGTACTCACTTACCTTCTCACCCGATCGGCAATTAATATCACTCTCTCAGCATTCATAGAAACGTCTTCAATCTTCGGTCTTCGGTCTTCAAATGTTGATGACGAACTTCTGAACTTCACAAAAACTTGACAAACAATTTTTTTTTTTTTTTTTTTTTTTTTTGACATAAAGGAAATGAAAATAACAATAAAACTTGTATTGCCTTGATTTCATAAACTTCACTAATTCTCATCCTATTTTCTTTTCTTTTCTTTGTTGCACGTAAACCTTGGACTATTTCAACTTTTCTTCAAATATTCTGATGGTGCTCCGCTTGCTGACGATGATGTGTTTCTATGAATCTGTTGATTGAGAGGGAGAGAGTGATGCTAACTGCAAATCGGTATTTAGAAGGAGTTTTCATCTTTAAACGTCACCCTCATGATTGACGAAATTAGAACTCAAGAGATCAAAAATAGAGCTGAAAGTGGTGCGAAGTTGGGTAGCTCACCATTCCTACCCGGAATTGACGTACGGTGACACACACTCTAACAGCTTTTCTAGAAAGTCACAAAGAGTGAAGGTCGGTACCTCGCTTGATGTAAAATGGGTAGTCTCCACTATGGGTGATCACAATTCTACTACCGAATATCTAAACAACACCTAATTCGCCATCCGGTATGGTTAAATCCAACTTTAACGCTCTAATCAACTAAGAAACCCGATTGTGTTCTCCAGTACTTCCAATTTACGTTATTTCGGTCGGACTCTCTATGTAAACATAGCTAGAAGCATGCTAGTGACTCTAAAATCTCTAAAAGTTGGAGGTTTTTATGTACATATTTACAAAGAGTTTTTTTTTTTTTTTTTTTTTTTTTTTTTTAAGACTAAAAACTCTACATGCAAATGCACCCCCAAACCTAAATCAAACATTGTCCTCAATGTGTCAACAGATGATAAAATTTTAAACAAGTCACATACCAAGAGAAATATGCTGAGTAAAGAAAAGGGAAGAGATTACCGGATGTACAAGAGTGTTGCTAAACCAAGGGAGGATGAATGCTTTGAAAGCAAACACCCAAGGGGCAAGACAAAAAATATGGTTAGCACAACTAAGAATTATGCAAAAAGAAAAAGAAAAGGGAAAGAGAATGGATTTTTAGTCCATATGTATGTACACAAGTGAACTAGATCGGTCCACACGGATGGGGTCTTCCAAGTCGACGGTCTCAACTTCTCGGTGGAAGATGCTCCGAAAATGGTTTCGATCTCGACCATTGACCTTGAAAATGTTCTTGGTTGCTTTGGGTTTTCAACTTCTACGACTCCATGGGGAAAGACAGTGACGTACCAAGAATGGTCCCGACCATAGAGAACGTAGCTTTCCGGAAACAAGTGCAAACGAGTGTTGTACAATAAAACTTTCTAACCTGGGTGTGAAGGACTTGCGCGAGAATGCGCTTGTCGTGAAACACCTTCATTCTATGTTTGTACGTTTTGGCACTATCATATGCATCATTTCTCAACTCTTCTAACTCATTGAGTTGAAGTTTCCTATGGGTTCCGGCCTTATCAAGATCAAAATTCAACTTCTTCACGACCCAATATGCACGGTGTTCTAACTCAATAGGTAGATGACATGCTTTCCCGTACACAAGTCGCAAGGAGACATCCCAATGGGAGTCTTGTATGCAGTTCTATAGGCCCATAAAGCATCGTTTAAGCGCAAAGACCAATCTTTCCTAGAAGGATTAACGGTCTTCTCAAGGATATGCTTAATTTCCCTATTAGAAACTTCTACTTGGCCACTGGTTTGAGGATGGTAAGGTGTTGCGACCTTATGAGTGATTCCATACTTGCGCACTAGTGATTCAAAGGGTCTATTGCAAAAATGACTACCTCCATCACCGATTATTGCTCTAGGGGTTCCAAAACGGGAGAAAATGTTTTCCTTAAGAAAAGAAAGAACAACTTTATGGTCGTTGGTTTTGGATGCAATGGCCTCTACCCACTTAGAGACATAATCTACAAGAACAAGAATGTATAACTTACCTTGAGATTAGGAAATGGACCCATGAAATCAATACACCAAACATCAAACAGCTCAACAATCAAAATGGGTTGTAAGGGCATCATGTTTCTCTTAGAGATACTTCCTAATTTCTGGCATCGGTCACAAGCAACACAAAATGCATGTCTATCCTTAAATAGTATTGGCCAATAGAAACCGCTTTGCAAGATCTTTGCAGCAGTTTTCTTGGCACTAAAGTGGCCTCCACATGCATGGTCATGACGAAAAGAGATGACGTCTCTTTGTTCGAGTTGGGGACACATCTCCTAATGATTTGGTCTTGGCGGTACTTAAACAAATATGGGTCATCCCAAAGGAAGTGTTTAACTTCGACCAAGAACTTAGAACGGTCTTGTTTAGACCAATGCAAGGGCATTCTACCTATAGCAAGGTAGTTCACAATATCAGCAAACCAAGGCATTTCAAACACAAGCATCAATTGCTCATCAGGGAATGATTCCCTAATTATCACAGATTCATCACAGATTCAACATTCAACCTAGACAAGTGATCGGCAACAACATTTTCCGACCCTTTCTTATCTCGAATTTCGAGGTCAAACTCTTGTAACAAGAGTATCCATCGAATTAGACGAGCCTTAGCATCTTTCTTAGACAAAAGATATCTCAATGCGGCATGGTCGAATAAATGATGACCTTAGACCCTATCGAGATAAGATCTAAACTTATCTAATGCAAACACAACACTAGCAACTCTTTCTCGGAGTGGAATAATTCAGTTGAGCATTATTAAGTGTTTTACTAGCATAGTAGATCACATAAGGAAGTCCTGTCTACTCGCTGGCCCAAAACAGCTCCTACAAACATAGTCGGACGCATCACACATAATCTCAAATGGTAATGACCAATCGGGTGGTCGACTATAGGGCGAGATGTAAGGAGAGCCTTCGGTTGCTCCCATGCTTCCTTACAAGCATCATCAAAGACAAATGCAACATCTTTTGCAAGAAGATTGCACAAAGGTCGTGAAATTTTACTAAAGTCTTTGATGAATCGGCGGTAAAATCCCGCATGGCCTAAGAATGATCTTATGTCCCTCACAGAAACGAGGTTGAGGCAAGTGTTGAATGAGGTCTACCTTGGCTTTGTCTACTTCTATGCCTTTTTCCGAGATGATATGCCCTAGAACAATGCCGGAGTTAACCATGAAATGACATTTTTCCCAATTCAAAACCAAATTCTTTTCCTTACACCTAATCAAGCACACAAGTGAGGTGATGCAAACACTCATCAAAAGAAGAACCAAACACCGAAAAATCATCCATAAAAATCTCAAGAAACTTATCTACCATGTCGGAAAATATGCTCATCATGCAACGTTGAAAAGTAGCGGGTGCATTGCACACCCAAAAGGCATACGACGATAAGCAAATGTTCCATAAGGACATGTAAATGTGGTCTTTGTTGGTCTTCGGGTGCTATGTGGATTTGGTTGTAGCGAGAATAGCCATCCGAGAAGCATTAGTGACTATGTTTTGCTAACCTTTCCGGCATTTGGTCAATGAAGGGAAGGGGAAAATGGTCTTTCTTGGTTACTTGTGTTCGATTTTCTATAATCAATGCGGACTCGCCACCACGTGGTCACACGGGTGGGGACAAGTTCATTCTTCTCATTTTGAACTACTGATAATTCCGGACTTCTTGGGTACTACCCGAATGGGACTGACCCACTGGCTATCGGGGACCGGGTAAATGATACCCGCGTCAAGCAGTTTCAAGATCTCACCCTTGACAACATCTCTCATGTTTGGGTTAAGTCTCCTTTGCATTTCCCTAGATGGTTTGGTGTTCTCTTCAAGGTTTATGTGATGCATGCAAATTGTGGGACTTATACCCTTAAGATCGGAGATGGTCCAACCTAAGGCTCCTTTATGCTCTTTAAGTACTTCTAAGAGTTGACTTTCTGATTCGTGTCTAAACATGATGCAATAATCACGGGTAAAGTGTCATAAGGACCTAAGAAAGCATACTTCAAGGTATCGGGTAATGGTTTCAAATCAAGCTTAGGTGCTGTATCAAGATGTGGGGCAAATTTGGTATCGGAGAGTGGAAGTGGTTCCACTGCATTCTGCCATTTAGCAATATCCATGGGTGGCACAGACTCTATCAAAGAGTGGACTTCACTTATGTACTCAGAACTGAAGAGATCTAAGTCAAAATTGTCTAAACATGCTTGTACGGGATCCACGGGTAAGATGTCGGATAATGAGTCTTGAATCGACTCTCAATCATGTTAACCTCGTGCAATTCATCATCATCACAATCTATGGGTTGTTGGTTCACACGAAAGACATTCGGTTCTACGGTCATGTTGCCAAAAGACAAATTCAATATCCCGCTACGACAATTTATGATAGCGTTTGACGTTGCCAAGAAGGGACGTCCTAAGATAACGGGAATATGATTTTCAGGATTTTGCACAGGTTGAGTATCTAACACAATGAAGTCCATAGGAAAATAAAATTTATCAACCTTGATTAGCACATCTTCAACGATTCCTCGAGGGACTTTCACAGATCTGTTCGCTAATTGTAGCGTGACAGGGGTAGGTTGCAATTCCCCAAGACCTAACTGCACATACACAAAATATGGCGGTAGATTCACACTAGCTCTAAGTCCAATAAAGATTTTCGATTGTATGCTCACCTATAGTACAAGAGATAGTTGGGCTACTGGGTCTTTAAACTTAGGTGGGGTTTTGTTTTGAATAATTGAACTTACTTGCTCGGTGAGAAAGGCACGCTTATGCACATGAAGCTTTCGCTTTTTGTGTGCAAAGGTCCTTTAAAAATTTAGCATAGGCGGGTATTTGCACGATTGCTTCGAGAAATGGAATGTTTATATTAACTCTTTTGAACATTTCCAAAATCTCGTTGTATTGGGTACCCCCATACATTGCACCAAACGTTGTGGAAATGGAGCAACGTGTACATGACTTGGCAAAGGAACATCTATATCGGTAGGACTCTTGGTTTTATCAATGGGCTCGGATTCTTTCTCTACGGTAGATGTTTTCGGTGGTGTTGTGTGTCTTGGGAGTCGATGTAGACTCGCTTGATGGTGGTACACCTACATGGTTGTCAACAATTCTACCACTACGGAGAGTGGTGACGGCATTCGCATGACTATGTGAATTTTCATTGCGAGTAGAGGAGCAGCTTGAAACACGATCTTTGGATTTTGTTGGGGTTGACTAGGAAGTTTTCCTTTTTTCTCTCTCATTCAATGCATCACAGATTTGACCTATCTTAAGATCTAGGTTTGTGAGACGTTGGTCGGTGGTTTTCTCAAGTTTTGCAAAATTTTGGGTTAACATGACGACCACGTCTTCCAAGCTAGTCTTTTTCTCCTCAGGGTGCGAGGATGTGGTGGTATTTGGGGGTTTCTAGGATATGAGTATCCTTGGTTGTTATTTGTTGGTCCCCTTGTCTGGGTCCCTTGGACCATGAGAAGTTAGGGTGATTCCTCCACCCTGGGTTGTAGGTTTGAGAATAAGGGTTGTTCTCTTGCCTATGGTATAATGCATTGGCTTGCTCGGTTTTGGACTCTTGAAATGCATGTAAATGCTGGACAGCTTTGTCCACTAAGTGGTCGAACTATGGCATGCGGCACAAGTGGCCATGTCAATTTGGTCACGGAGAGTAGGGGCATTAGGTTTTACATTCTTTTGCAATTCAAGCATTTCTATTCTCGGGCCAAAGATGCCATTTTTGCATTTCCCTCAAAGTCGACTCGATTCTATGAACATTGTTTGCGGGGTAGTCCGTTTCGGTTCTCGGATGGACTCCCACTTTGTTGAGTCTTTCAGCGACTTCGATTAAGAAAGTCCAAGCCTCATCGGCACTCTTGTCAATAAATGCACCATTGCACATTGACTCGACGTGGTACGGGTTCTAACATCTAGACCCTCATACAATATTTGGACGAGTCTCCATTTTTCAAAACCATGATGGGGACATTGGAGCAATAATTCATTGAATCTCTCCAAGTACTTTGCTAGAGTTTCGTCTTCTAATTGCACAAAAACATTTAGACTTTGGCGAATTGTCGCCGTCTTATGGTTTGGGAAAAACTTTTTGAAAAACTCTTTTGTGAGGTCATCCCAGGTTCTAATGGACTGTGGTTGTAGGGCATGAAGCCAAGACTTGGCTTTGTCTTTCAGAGAAAAAGGAAACAATCTCAGTTTGAGGGACTCCTCTGTCATTTGGTTAAAACGCAGAGTCCCACAAATATCCTCAAAATCCCTCACGTGATGGTAGGGGTTTTCAGCATCGACCCCTCTAAACACGGGTAGCATGTGAATGGTGCTTTCCTTGATTCAAACCGACAAGCATCAGTGTGAGAATGATGCAAGAGGGCTGGCTTGCCCTAGTTGGGTACATGTAGTCCTTGAGACTACGGGGTTGGTTTTGTTCATCACCCATGGTTTGTTTCGGATGGGTTTTCTGATGGAATTGGGCTTTCTGTGGAAGGGCTGGGTATGCTGACGATTTCGTCCGGGCGGATTCTAACTAGTCGATTTGTTTGGTCTCTAAAAGACACAATCATAGCCTAGCTAGCGCATCTAGCATGTTAACATACAATCAATTTCAACACGAAAAAGCAAAAACTCAAAAATGACCCACTAATACAAGATTCAAGCCCAAAAGATGGCTATTTGAAGTTGTGAAGCCCAACTGAATAGGTGGGTAACGGCCCAGATTGTTTGCAAAGCTTAGTGGGTTCAGTTTATGCAGCCCAGCTTAGGTTGAGCACCGTGGTTGGGCTTTAGTTGACGTGCAGAGCCCAGCAGCTCAGCTGATGTGGGCTTAGTCATTAAGGATTTGTTTCACCAACTATTTGGTACGGGGTTCGGTTTTGTGCGAGCTTGGCACGAACATGCACTGGCTGTGTGCACAGCTCTGGCAAGTTATGTGCAGCCCTGGTCAGGCCAAGCACAATAAATACAACAATTGGTTGGTGTACATGGGAGCTTATGCAACAACACGGCTCCCCGCACTTCACAACACAAGACAGTCCAAGTGCGGCTCTCAACACAAAGACAAGATGAGCGAATTGGATAAGAGCACCGAGCGCTTATGCACGGGCGAGGCTTAAGCTCAAGACGGTTTATGTGCTCGTAACCCCGAGCAACACAAAGACGGGGGTAAAATGCACAACACGACTTAGTCACAAGACAGCCAGAGGTTGTGCGGGGCAGAGGGAAAATTTTTTGTGAGGTGCACAGGGTATGATGGATGTGCTCACTCAGGGTGAAGCATGTGCTAGGTTGTGTGTTTGAAAAACAGATTAACCGCTAACTCTAATTCTGCTACTCAACACTCACTCAAATACCAAAGATTCACACACACAATGCAGCTGATGAACAATTTTAGCAATCTATAACACATTTGACATTCACATCATCATGTAAGTTAACAGATATTTGCATGATAGTTCAAACATTCCAGGGTTCATATTCTAGCACAAATGTGGGTATAGACTTCCCAGATGCAAGAGATGAATTATCAAGTAAGCAATGCTAGCATTTCACAACATGCTCAGGGTGTCAAGATGTCAGCAGGGCAGAACAATACACTTGGGTATCTCAGTTAAAGCTCAAACTCACAGCTTCAGGGGCTGGAGTAGAACACAAGGCTGATAGTAGATGAGCACATATTCACAAACAGGTATGGTTTATCATGCATTCATGTGAGCAATGGCTCAAAGGTGAGCTTCAAAAGATCATTAAACAAGCAAGCATGTTGTATCATTCATGTAAGCAAGGATAGAAGACGATACCACCAGTATAAAACTGGGTTTAGGCAAATCCACTAATTGCTTTGTTGCTCCCTTTTCTCTTCTTCCTTGTTTTGCTCGTGAGATGTTGCGTACACCTGCTAGCTCGAGAAAACAATCTCGGTTCCCAAAACTTCACAGTTAACGCAAGAAAGTACTAATGCTACAATGACAAAGTTCAGAGTTATGCCTAAGGCAGGAGTTGAGCCACAAGATGATATTAGCTGACAAAATGTTTAAAAATAGAAGTGAAGGTTTGAATGAGACTGATGAAGTCAGTAGCAAGTTCACAAATTAAGGCACAGCATGTGCAACTCAATGACTAGGAAAAAAAGCAAGTTATAAACAGGTTGCAGACTACAAGAGATAATGAGCTAGAACAAAAACAAAGAAAACTAGCAGACAACAAATTACAGGGTGAGATGGCAGATAGCAAACAAGTTACTAACTAAGATTTGCAAGCATTAAATTGAGTTATACTAGAATAACTAAGTTACAGATGCAGTTTACAAAAATTCAACTAAGTTATACCAGGAATAATTACAGACAAAAGAACTTTTACACATATATACAAAGTGAGAATGAAAATCAGTGATGATTCAAAGCAAATATGTACAGGGATGGGTTGAAAAACAGTGAAATTAAGCTCTAAAGAACACACAAGACACTACCGGTTCCCCGCGGCGGCGCCAAAACTTGGTAGGTCTCGCAAAAGATGATTTTCCTACGTCTTAAACGCAAGTGCACGGTGCCTTTGGAGGCAAGTGGCAAGCACGGGTCGAACCACCAGAGAATTGGAGTGTGTGTTATGATCTAAAGGATTCTTAACTGATTTCAGGGAAGGTAGCACAAATATATGATTTTGTTTTAGTGTCTTTACGACAGGATTGTTGTTGTGATGCTATTTCTAATGTATTAAATAAGCAAGAGACTGTTGTACTATTGATTTTGTGGCTCTAGGATTGTCAAATCCACCACTAATTCGGAGTTATGAGATTCAACTAGTTTGAATGTCTTGTTCCTATGATGATAAGGATAATGTGTCAAGTTTATCACTTATCTAAGGAGTTTCACCAAGTGAGACTTCAATTAACGACTAAGGGCACTACTTGAGCATTAGTTGTCTAGATAAGTACAACTAATCAAAGAGTTAGCAATAAAAGTTAAATCATGAGTCAAGCACAAACAACACGGTTCTAGCCTAACTACAATGGATACAAGGCATTCATTGTGAGAGTAAAGTGTTGTAATGCTAGAATTGAAGACATCTTATCATTTGAGCATACAAGAACAACTTCAAACACGGTTGAACCACGTAACAATGAACTAGGGTTTCATTTGAATCCTAGCAAACCGAATTAGAACATATTAAACATCATGAAGAACAGTTAAAATTGAAAATGTAAAACTAAATTATGAACCCTAAAACATCTTTGTTTTCTCTCACATCCAAAACATCAATTTATATCTCTCAAAAAAAACACTCAAACTCACCAAAGACGCAAACCCAAACCCCTCACTTGCTCTCCGAATCGACCATGCCTTGAGTTGTTCGAGAAAACCCTAATTTTCAACCATCTCAACCCTAGCTTCTAGGTTATGAGAGAAGCTAAAGATGGAGATGGGTGAACCTAGGTGGCGGAGAAGGTGGGCGATAGAGTTGTTGGTGATGGCGTTGACATGAGATAGGGTGGTGGTGGCTCTGCACTGTCAGGGAGAGGGAGGAGGAAGAGAATGGGTTTTCTCTGATGGTGTCGGAGGAAGAAGAAAGAGAAGATGGAAGGGAAAATGGGTTTGGTCGATGGGGGTATAGGTATAGGGTGTTTTGTTGTGAAGCGGGTGTAGCAAAGATCGATGAGGAGGCTGTAGCGACCGTAGGATGTGGATGAGTGAGATCTCAACGGCTCAGGGAGAATCAAGCTGCTTTGGTGTTGAGCGGGAGCAGCAATCTTCGATGAGAAGGATGGAGCGAGCGTTGGATGAAGATGGATGAAATCTTCACGGCTCAGAATGAATCGGGTTCGGATCCGGGTCGTGGCTAGCTCAAGCCCATGTCTTGTAAGTTGGGTTGCAAGCCCGATGCGCGCGCGGGCTTTGGCTTTATGCTCCATAAACGCTTGCCTCCAATTTTCTGCTCTTTTGGCTCCTCCATTTCTCTGAACTTTATTCACTACCTAAAAACACAAAATTAATTAGTACACATATTTATTCTTGAAAACAAAGAAAATACGAGAATGCTGGGATAATATCGATTTAAAGTACAAAAAGATGAGTTAAATGCCAATAAATAGATGTAGAAATATGCAATATTTGGCACTCATCAGTGGTGGACATTGGTGGTGTTGGTTGACAGTGGTGGTGGTGGGCGGCGGTGGACGGTGGTGGTGGTTGGCGGTGGACGGTGGTGGTGGGCGGTAGAGGTTTTTTTTTTTTTTTTTTTTTTTGAATAGTGGTTAGTCGTTTTGTATATACACTACACAAAAGAGGGTATTTTAATAATGTATTAAGCTTAGGGGTATTTGTAAAGCTCATAAGGGTATATTTGCAATAGGCCTCATAATAGGGGTATATAGATAATGTTCCCTTTAAACAGTATCAAATTTTACATGTCTTTTTCACCCAGGAATTGTCATTATTGGGTAAATTGACCAATTTTGCGTATATTTATCTGAATAACGATTTTACCGATAACAAATGTCTTTGGGATCGTTTTAACGTTGTAACTTCGGTTATAAACGTTTTTGGAATCGTTTTCATGTTTATTATAAACGTTTTTTTCCCTAGGATCAAGGTTTTTCTGTCTAGATCAAGTTTTAATTTGCATTTTTGGATCTTTTTTGAAAACAAAAATATTATCTTCGTTTTTGGAAAAGATATACTATCAATTTTTTAATTTGGTGTATTTTTAGGCCAAAATAAAAAAGTGATAGTATCTTTTTTTTTTTTTCAGAATCAGAGGAAGTGTTGTTTTGTTTTAACTCTAGATATGTAGGTTTTTCATCGATTTGACTCAAGTTCTTGGTTTTGATCTTTTTAATTTCTATGGCTTTTTTAATGAATATTTTCATGTAAGTTTAATGTTAACTGGTAAAACCACGTATGCGATGCATATGCTTGAATTTTACTCTTTTAACAATTCCGAACTTGAGTACAATGATATTTTTTTCGTAACATAAAATTTAATGTTCTTATTTATATTTATTACATAGATAATTCAAAGAGCTTTTCAAATATGTTAATTTTACAAAATTAGATGTGTATTTTGAAAAATATTAAGTTTTTAAAATTTTTGATGTATTTCTAAAATAATGGCATTTACATTAATATGTAAGATTGAATATCAAGTTTTTAAAATTCGGTGTGTTTTTGAAAAATATCAAGTTACTAAAATTTTTTGATGTATTTTTAAAACAATGGAATTTACTGTTAATATGTAAGGTTGAATATGTAAATACTTGATTTAATGTACGTTTTTACCCTTAAATATATGTGAAATGATAATTGATATTAAGGTCATATTAGTAATATCAGGGTTAGACTAAGGTTTCACCAAAAATACCTATTTTCTTTATATTAGTTATTAGATTAGATTAGATTAGATATCAATGCATCTCATCTACTTCCTGTTCATTTTTTCTTGATTGGGTCTGAACCGGTTTCTATAAACCTACTATAGGTATTAGACAAGGAGATCCATTGTCTCCGTATCTGTTCCTATTTTGTATGGAAACCTTGTCTAAAACTATCCTTAATGCAGAAAGCAAAGGACACATTAAAGGTATAAAAATCAGTAGAAAAGCTCCTTCTGTAAGCCACTCTCTTCGCAGACGATTGCTTAATCTTTTGTGAAGCAAATGAAACTACTTGCAATAACCTGGTTAATCTATTTAAGAATTTTGGTACATGTTCAGGAAAAATGATTAACCTAACGAAATCTGGCGTTTTCTTCAGCCCCAAAACAGATCCAAACATTATAAACAAGGTAAAACAAATTCTAGGTGTTCAAGAAATTCCTCTAGATGATAGATACTTAGGCTCTCATTTGTTAACGAACAGATCAAAGGTTAAAAGCTTTGAACCTATGGTGGAGAAAATGAGTGATCGACTTTTGAAATGGAATGGTAAAAAATTAACTACTTCAGGAAGAACAATTATGATAAAACATGTCACTTCTTCATTAGGTGTATACCAAATGAACTGTTTTAAGATCCCAAAAAAGATCTGCACAAAACTTAGTAACCTACAGAGAGACTATTGGTGGGAAAAAGATAAAAATGGGAAAAATGAAAAAGGGAAGAAAGGGGTTTATCTTAAAGGTTGGGATCCTATATGTAAGTCACTAGAGGAAGGAGGTATTGGATTACAGAACATTCAAAACTTTAATCTAGCTATGATTGCAAAAATGGGTTGGCGCCTAAAAGAGAATGAGAATTCTTTATTGGCAACAATCCTGAAGGCCAAATATTACCCAAATTGTGACATTTTGCACATAAATTCCAAACCAAAAAGAGATGATAGTTGGATATGGAAAGGCATTTTATCAGGGGTTAACCAATTAAAAGAGAATTGTACTTGGAAGATTGGAAATGGCGAAAATATTAACATCTGGGAAGATCATTGGATCCCAGATGTCAAACCTCCTATCAACAAACCGAGTAATGGGGCTGAAAACATCACAAAAGTTAGTCAACTGCTCACTAATAACAAAGAATGGGACCAAACCAAACTTGAAATGTGCTTTGATGAAGCAACAATTGCAAATATCAAGAAAATAAACATTCATGTGCGCAACATAGAAGACTCTGCTCACTGGATTCTAAATTCAAAAGGTATCTTCACAGTTAAATCACTCTATAGCACTATCAACACTACTGGTACTAGTTGCGAAGATTGGGCAAAAATCTGGAAATTACAGGTAACACCATCTATAAAAACTTTCATGTAGAAAGCTGCTCATTACATCCTTCCAACCGGTACGAGAATGGCAGCCATCCTCCTAGACATCAATACATCTTGCCCTTTGTGCAATACAGGTGAAGAGTCTCTAACTCATCTCTTTCTTGAATGCAATTTCACTATCCAGGTATGGCTGCACTTAAATTTTGATATAGATTATGTAAGAAATAACCAGAACACTTTCCATGATTGGTTATATTCCATCTTTGATAAAACTGAAAGGGGGGGATACCTTATAAAACGGCCTGAATTTTGCATCATCATCATTTGGCATATTTGGAAAGCCATATGTAATGCAACTTTCAAAAACAAGACACAAAATAGCCTAACAACTGTAAACACAATTGTTCAATTCATTAACAGTCTTATGCAGGTCCAACACCCTACCTACAACATCATGCAAACTCTATATTACAATCCGAATTTGGATGAAACTCTACAGATAGTTAACACAACCCCGCGGGAAAATATCACCGTCATATCTTACACCATAAGCATTGCAACTTCTATGAATAACCCGGTCTCTACTTCTGGAATTGGTCTGACTATAATGGATTATACAGGAAACACAATCGCAGCTAGGGGACTTCATGTAAGTTGCAATTCCGAGAAGAAGAACTTGATCGAAAAGGAGCTGATGCCGCGTTCAATTGGGCAGCTAGATGGAGTGGGCATAATTTCATATAATCTACCCTAAAGATTCTGATGGGAATGTATACTCAAGCTAGACAGCACAGATACAACATCAGCTCAGATTTTGGAGAAAACACTGTTAACTCCATCAATTTCAAAGTTCAAGCATGGGTCATAGTCGGTAGATTTAATATTATGGGAGTTGCCAATGTATCACTCTTTTGTAATCGTTATGCTATAAAAAACACTTGGAAAGATGAAGGCCTGCGAGCTATCTTGAATCATCTTAATTTTTCAAATCTTTTTAATCTTGAAACATATAGTTATGTATTAGATCCCTTCTCACAGCTTGTTGTAGCATGGGCACAACTACTCAATACATGAGGATCTTTCCTCTTTTTCGAAAAAAAAAAAGTTATTAAATAGATTTGAAAATTTCAAGACTAAATGTTGAATGAAGGATTTGTTTTAACTAATATACTGAGAATGTATTTAGCTTTTTCAAACTTTGCATTGGCTTTTAAAATAGTACATTGTGAATGCATTGGGTTTCTGGTTAAGATTTTGTATACGACCAATGCCAACAACTCGGATTACGTGTGTTGGCCTATTGCCAACGCCAAGAAGCTTACGATGTTGGCCTATCGCCAACACCAACAACAAGCCTACATCGCCGACCATTGCCGGATCGTTAATAATGGCCTATGGGGCCGGCTTATTGCCGACACCAACCATGTTGCCAACATCATTTGGCTATGGAACGGCCTTTGTGCCGCTGCTTGACAATCTTCACGACAACGCCCTATCATCAGCACCGTGGTACTTAGTTTGACTTTATCGCATACCTAGTAGTTAGAGCTGCCTCCTCGATATCTGAGATGCAAATATTTTACAGATGAATCTAAGGCTAAGTCATTACTAAACTTGATATCTTTCCTAGATTTGACATTGATTAGTCTACTTAATGTAAGTACACAGTTGAGAATCTGGTCTCATCAAGTCACTATAATGGTAGTAGTCCATGACTCTATTGTTTTCTAGAAGACATCAAATACATCACATGGGGATTCTCATTCAGGGACAGTTAAGCGCGTTGAGATGATGAGGGAGTAGTGGTCATATAGTCTTTCTGACATGGCGGACACGACTTTCATCACAAATTCCACAACACTCATCCATTTTCTCCACAACTTTCACAGTTTACGAGAAATCAATGTGTTCACAATAAGACTATAAATATATGGTTTCATCTATTTAGATGGATATATCACACAGATAACCAGATTTACAGTCAAGAATCTAGGATTCATTATAGTCCAGCAACTACACACTATAAATTTTGTTACACATTAATTTTTCAACCTTTTCTGCATCCCTGCCCTTAAGATCAACCCATCATTTCCACCTTTGTGAAGCAAGATGTGAATAAACATTTCTTGGTTTAGTCTCATCTTGTACGATTTTATTTTTTGAACATAAAGAAAGTACTTTTACAGTACATTGTTTTCCACCCAAAAACAAAAATAAAATCACAAAAAAAGCTATCTAACGTCTCCTTGTTCAAATGACCATCATATTTAATCAGGATCTATTGCCCTCTTGGCCTTAATTACCTCTTTCTATGGACCTTTCAAAGCCTTCTATGAGTTTTTTTCCTTTCGCGTGCAAGTTCAACACTGTATAGAGTAACCGATCAAAAAAAAACTATATAGAGTAATGGAAAATATGTCTTTAACTTGAGACCGATAAAATGGCTGTTATAGGTAAATTCCAATATAATTCTTTTATGCTTAAGCTTGTCAGCATAATATGTTTTTTTTTTGTGCAAATGTAAGACTACAATCACTCGAGAAACAATGAGCGACGCAATTGAATATATCAACTAAGAGATGTCCACTTACCATTATTTATTTCAATCATCATATGGAATCTTCTTAGAAGCATTTATTGGCCCGAGGACATGATCAGGTAATTCAAAAAACTTCATATTATAAATATTTTTCCTATATAATCCTTATCTTTGTGTATTTGCTTCTACGCTAGTGAGCATGTATAGGTGCACTGGTCAAAGTTCAGTTTCTTTGTCGCACTTAAATGTCTTAATTATTTCATCGCAACATGATAACCACAATTCACATCCTTATCGTCGATAGAATGTATTCATGAATGTTGAGAATATAATTCATATATTTTTTAATTACCACATAGGTAGGTCACCTAATATTACCTTGGTCATCCTTAGGGATTCACAGTGTACCTTGCTGATAAATAAGTAATTTACCTTGTTTCTAGTATCAAATTTATGCACTTACTTGTTAATTTTCATGTAATATATGTAACATATTACCTTCACTTTATACTTTTTTGCTCTCTAAAGGTTGAATCATTTACCCAGAATGAATAAAAAAACACTAAAATGGACAAAGAAGTGAAGTTGCTACAAAGAGAAGAGAACCGGGTGATTGCATGAAGATTCAAGCACAAAAACAATGCTAGATTTTGAAACCAGCTTCGAAACCAACTTTTAACATTTTGACATGCACGTAGTTCATTACATATATGGTTCCGAAACTGAACCCCATCCGACATAAAAACCAAATATGTTGTTTCATCAATTACGTAATGGAGAGTGTATGAAAAAATTTAAAGCATGGTATCGGAACCCAACCTTCTCGATTATAAAACCCACCTAAAACACATTATTTGAAGTTTGCACAAACTTCCTAATATGAGAACAATGCTTGGAGGCCAAGTTTATGAGCTATATATATATATATATATATATATATATATATATATATATATATAAAGATTTCATATGAGAAGACAAAGGATAAACACTCGTGGGATTATCAATCAACCAATTAGTCAAAGGAGAAGCTAGCACAAGAACATTAGGATTTCACCTTTGACCGTGGTAATGTATTGCTTTTTTTTTCTTCTTCTTTGCTTACATAACAACTACAAGTACAGTACTCCCTGAGGAAACAAACCTTACTTACTATTATACCGTCGGTTATTCTGTTAGAAAGTAATAAATTATTCTTAATTGAATAAACAACCTCATCACTTGGTCCACATAAAATTGTCCGATTAGCAAGTTTTTGATTATGTTATAAGACAACCTTCATTTTCTTTTGCTTACTGCCTTGTTCACTTGGTTCCACACTCGTCTTACCCCATTTCTTTAGATTCTCCATATCATCCTGTTTGTACAAGGTGTCAGTGTACTCAAAGGAATTTCATTTAGTACCATTTGCGAGTTTGTTCCCTATTTTCTACACATTTTAGCATTTTTCCTACTAATCGTCTTGCATTTTGAAATGACGAGGGTACCAAGTACACCACAATCTTTTAGATATCCACATATTCAAGTCACCCCTTGTGTGATCTAATATAGACAAGAACTGTCAAGAAAATGACAACCAAAAGATATACACTTGGTATATAGTCAAAGTCCGGAACCGAACTAACTATGGGATCAACCAAGTGTTTAATTAACATATTAGTGTGTTTATCTTATTATAACTAAAACAATAATTATAATATGGAACGTAAATTAAAAGCACACTCAAGATTTTGTTCATGAGGAAACCGCAACGTAGAAAAATCCCGGGACTTAGTCTAGTTTTGAATACTCTCATAGTTAAGCCGCTACACAAAGATTACAACCAACTTCATATAGTTGAGACCGAGTAAACTAAATCCAAGTTACTTGGTTATTTCAGTATCCTTGCGCATATTACCAATATGGTCACGCATGTGAATCCTAAGATAGAGTTCACTATCTTAAGTCGCTTCACCCTCCGTCAAGACTTCTAGCACTCAACCCTTTTGAATCGTATTCCGGAATAGTAAAAGGATTATTTGTTTCGGTAACCACTCTATCAATCTCCCAGATTAACAACTTAATCAAAGATGAGTTGAGTTACAAAGGTTCTTTCGTTTAAATAATATAAACTCCTTTGTATCAGTTTTAGATCAACCAAGATTAGGATTACTGAAATAATCAAACCTTAGTTCACAATCTATGAAATCCGGTTCCTAAAGAAAAACACCAAGTGATATATCTCTGATCTATACAACAAGATATAAAAGGTATATCAAGATAAACGAGCTTGTCGGATCCCAGTCGATCAAGTGTGCATGAAGTATCACAAAGATTAGAATACAAAATAAATCTTCTAGTATTTAAATCTTCGGTCTTCAAAGTACCCGCACAATCGATCACCCACAAAACGAAGTCTGTTAACAATGGATGATCACAATTCCTCATCTTCAGAACTTGAATCAATAAAGCAGATATGAAATCGTCGATCATGGATCTAATTCGAGTGACCTTTATCAGATGAGAATGACCACAAAATAAACAAACTAGGTAATATCGAGGTTCAATTATACCATAAGTCAACCAAATTAATAATCAAAAACTAAAAATAACAATATGATTCTAGTTTCCACCAAAGGTATTACTAGAGGCTTCTTGGTCCCAAAGAAGTCTTTAAATCAAGCACACATAAGAGATTTCATCTAATTAGGATACTCTCCTCTCAAATGACTATTTCAAAATACTTGCTAGTTGGATTACCTCATACAAACTACAAAATGAAATATTGTGTGTCACGAGATAAGTTTGCAAGAAAGATAAACTTCACTATTTATAATGACCAAGGTAGTTTGGATGATGAGTGCCAAATATTGCATATTTCTACATCATTTTATTGGCATTTATCTCATCTTTTGTGCTTTAAATCCCCATATTATCCCAAATTCTGTGTTTTCATTGTTTTCAAGAATAAATATGTTTACTAATTAATTTTGTGTTTTTAGGTAGTAAATAAAGCTTGGATGCATCAAGAAGCCAAAAGAGCAAAGAAACGGTGACTAGTGGCTACGGAAGAAAGACAACGCAAGGCTCATGCGAGAATGCTGTGAAGCACGAAGGAATAACGCGTAAAGAGCTTCCGCAATCCGCTTGCGCACCCTCCGCAATCAATTTGCACTCGCTCCGCAAGCCGTTTGCAAAGCCTAAACCGAGTCATGGGCTTGGTAGAGAACCCAAACCCATATCTAGATCCGAGATATCGATTTGATAAACCGCTGATCTAACAAAGACCTCCACTCGAAATATCAAATAATGATACAACTGCCTAACACCCTAGTCTCATATCTCTTTCCCTATCAAGCAGAACCCTCATCTCTCATTACTCCTTCTGCAGAACTACCAGTACCACCTCCTTCATCTCAATTACTCCATCTCCCCGATCATTTCTGCTCTCAACTTCCATCATAAACACCAATTAAGCCTCTAATCGCTACCTCTCTCAATCTTATCTCTTTCCTTATCAAGAACAGTAACCCTAGAAGATAAGATTTAGAGAGCTAGAGTTAGGGCTATCTTCTACAGTGGAGGAAACATCAAATTAATGAAGTTGCAGACGAATTGAAGAGGGAAACGCGTTATGGTGAGTTGGGTCTCCATTAATTATCAAATTGAAGACGAATTGAGTGATTATTTTGTATAAATAGAGAAGGCAGTGTGATAAAAAACTCATTCCCGATTAGCTTCTGCACCAAGTCAGTAGTAGTTCATTTTCGTACTTCTTTATCATGTTCTAAGTTCAATAACTAGGGTTTAGATGAAACCCTTAGTCATATGTTAAGTTAATTCATGTTCCTGTTATTATTCTTGTTGTGCTTAATGGATGTAGGAATGATTTGTTAGCTAGTTGATCGAAGTAGCTTTGTGATTAGTTGTCTTTGTAAGAAGACATCTAATACTAGGGGTGAGTTAGTGATATTGGTTGATAAATCATCCATTAGAGACCTCTCTACGGAAGAAGATTTGTTCTTCAATTGAATTAGGATTGATTGTTATCTAATGAACCAAATGAACTGTGATAGGTTTTACTTGTAAGAAGACAACTTATACTAGGGGTGAGTTAGGGAGATTAAATGATAAATCACTCATTGTAGTCTTCCCGAGAAGAGAACAAGAATATAACTTGAGTAAGTATTTCCTTAGCATAGGATTAGGAGGTGGATTCAACCACCCTAGTGCCTCTCATATAATTGTTTACAATCTATTCTTGCATCTTGCTTTACTTTTCTGCTTTAATATTTTAATCACTGCATTGTCGTATCGACACCCAACAAAACCCTTTTGTGTTACTCTTATTTCGAATCAGTTTTAGTAAAACCGTAGCTTCAACTTACACCCACCTTGTCCCCGAGGATCGACTTCGTATTTGCACTATATATAATAAGACACTGTGCACTTGCAGTCATTGTAGGTACTGTTTATAGACCTACCAAGTTTTTGGCGCCGCTGCCGGGGACTCGGTTGCGGTGTAGCTGAAGTTTCTTCTTTACTTTACTGATTTTCAATTTAAACTTGTATATATTTCTTTGAATTTTTTGTTTTCAGTCATTGCTAGTGTAACTCATTTGTTTCCTTGCTTTGTTTATACATATTTGGGTATTGAAGTTTTCTCTTGAGCATTATCAGGTGCTCATAAAGTTGCGGCAAAGGAAGAGAAGCGAGATGTTGTTGTGCCTACTTCGATACCGGGTACCAACAGATTTAAAGAAACTACTACGAAGCTACAAATAAAATAACAATATTCAAAGATGCGAGCTTGGTATAGCCTTCTACCGAATGCGCACTGAGGTAAGTTTCTTAACACCGCAATGACATGACGTCTAGGACTGCTTATAATTGCTTAGCCTGAATGGTTTGATATTGGGTTTAACAATTGTGCTATATATCTTGTTATTTATGGGTGAAAACTACTCCTGCATAATTTGGTAATTTGGGGTGTGGATGAGGAATGAATTTAAACCTTAAACAAATGCACTGCGCGGTGAGTGCTTGTAGATTCGAGAGATCAATCTGTGCAAGTCCAAACTAAACCAAGAAATGGCCGTTCTGCACTTGTTTCGGCCACAAAGTGAAGGAGATGGGGTTGATCTTAGGAAGGGAAGCGAAGAAGGTGTTGAGATTGTGAAGGTGTAGACTTGCTTATGACTTGTAACGGAAAGTCACCGAGCTTACGATTGGTGTAAGCGGAGCTCTGGGTGTTTTCTTGTTGTTTTTCTCTCTTTTTCTCTGTTGTTTGGAAATAGGGCGGAGAACCTATTTATACAAGTCATTGAGTCTTATTCACGTCTCTCGTGGGAAGTGGAGGAAGTTGAGTGATGGAGTAGTGGAGTTGTGCGTTGGTGATACACTACCGCCTTGCCCACTTCTCCCGTTCATCTCTAACCGTCCATGACTTCCTAACACGTTCTTGTGATGGCGCGTTGCACGCCGCACGTCAGAAACCGCCATTCCAATACCCCGATATGTATCCCCCGTTTGTTACATGATTGATGTCTGAATGTGTGGATCGTGGATCCACGAAAGATAGCATGTAATCTTTGAATTGAATAATCTGCGTTATTCGTGAAGTCGATACTTGTGAAGTATCGTGTGTATTTTATGCAGTATTGCATCATGGTGTGGTAAAGTGATGGGTAATGACACCTCACTAACCAATTAACTCTTGACCAGGGTCGTATAACCAAGTCGGGTGAAGTTGGACGGATGAGATGATCTTTGAGACACTCATCCGCGACCGTTGATGAAGTTAGGGTTTTGAAGAGGTGCGCAGGGCATCACTCTTCACTTGGTCGAAAACCAAGCATGGGATACAACTTTGGCCTAACCGACCATACATGCGTGCGAGATGGCATGATGGTGTAGGCGCCTATACCCCATTACCTCATGAAAGTATGATCTCGGTCACTCAATTCATCCCAGTGAAATCGAGTGGTCGAGATCGATTTGCGACAAAAAACTAGTGCCGCAAGGGCCGCACGTCAAGCCCTCTTCGGGCGCACGTTCCAAGATGACCAATCTTGGTCGGTCTTGGCCGATTGGCCTGGTGTGAGGGTGATAGGCTGGTGTTCACGCCTATACCGAAAATCCCATGAAAACGTGATCCGAGCCATCCAAATCGTCCGGCGAAGTTGAGTGGTCGAGATCGGTTGCGCTTGGGAGGTGTGACCACGCTAGTTTGAGCGTGCGTTTTGGATTAGCCAGGCATGATATGCCTTGGCCGATCGGGTTAGGGAATAGATGGGTCCACGGTGGTCATGCTTTGGTATGACCGGGACCTCCTTAATCTAATCCTGGACCCTCCATTCATGCCGGAGAAGATGGACGCCGTGATGCTCAAAACCCTAATTTTGGGTTTCAAAGCCGCAAGTCATCTCTTGTTTGGGCGACGATTTTGTCACGACCAAACATGGTTGGTCTTGACCGATTGGTCAGTGTGTGTAGGCGGGCCGCGGTGATCGTGTTGACATGCTCGGGCCCTTTGAATCTACATCTACACCCTCCATCTATACCTGCGAAGATGGATGGTTGAGACTGTTTTGCGACACATGTAATATGCCGCAAACCCTAATTTTGGGTTTTCCGTCCATAATGCTTGGTATGAACGTTTTTTGGCAAGCTAGGCCAATGGCCGACCGTGCGGGTTCCGCATTGGTTCGGCAGTGGATATTCCATACCTGCTTGGGGGTGATGGAATTGATCTGGGTCATCCAATCATGCTTATGGAGTTGGATGATCATGATCATATCCGGACCGATACGGTCAATCCGGATGCTCAATCGGGCTAGTATAACACACCGAGAGGGGCTCCAATCGGGCTAGTATAACACACCGAGAGTCGGCATGTACGGGTATTTCGTACATGGTTTCATTACTGTCTTGGAGGTTCGTGTTACTCGTAAGAGTAACACTCGGTCGTCATGCCACACGATAATGAGTATTGGAAATACAAGGCTGATTAGAAATTCACGGGATGGGATTGTTGCCACATGCTCCAACCTCGGAGGAATTTCATGTATTCACGTAATGGGATTGTTGCCACATGCTCCATTCTTGGTGAATTAAGTGAGGGAGTATCCAACACTTATTAATGGCTTTATCTTTTACAAGATGTCACGCATAATTTTTTTGGTTTTTACAATTTTAACCTCAAATGAAAACCCACCATCAACATTAAGTCCCCTGCCTTGCACATAATGGTTACACTATTGTGGGGTAGGCATGAGATGGTGACATATATATGTGAGAAAGACAGGGATAAAGGACGTTTACCCGGAAGAGTATTGAGTCGCCCACGCCATTGTGCTTGTATGAAATCCCTTGGTGGGACCTAGGTTTCCTTCTTTGGGTATTTGAATCGAAAAGGAATCCAAAAGAGGTATCCTTGTTCTATTGGGATTCTTCTTATTTTTGTCTATAAAAGAGGTCAAACCCCCTTTTCTTTTCTCACGATTTTTTTTTTTTTTTTTTTTTTTTTTTTTTGTTTAAGCAGCTCCCGTCCGTGACCGCCGCCGCTCCTGCTGACGCTCGTTGCCGTTGCCGGAGTTGCTACCGTGCGCCGCCGTCCGTCCGTCCGAGGTAGGTTTTGCTCCTTTTTTTTTTTTTTTTTTTTTTTTAAAAGGTAAAACCCTAGTTTGCTAGGTAAACACCCTTTGTAAGATGTGCATATGCTTAGTTTTTTCCACCAAGGTTGATACGTCAATATTTTCTAGAATTGCTTAGTAAGACAACCCGTGAATCCATGATCATGTTGCTTTTGCTTCTTTCCACCATTGCATGCAAAACTAGCTTCTTAGATTGTAGCTTAGGAAGAGACTTTGGCTTGAATTTCGTAAATATAATTCCCACGATCATGAGAAAAACCGTGTTGTAATACATGCCCATGAATGTAGTCCCACCTTGTGCGTGGGTCCCACCCACATATGCTTGACCGACTTGAAACCAATACCAGATCAAACTTGTACCGGGACTTGAAACCAATACCGATCAAACTTGTACCGGACTTGAAACCAATACCGATCGAAACTTGTACCGGACTTGAAACCAATACTGATCGAAACTTGTACCTGGACTTGAAACCAATACTGATCAAACTTGTATCGGACTTGAAACCAATACCCAGATCAAACTTGTACTGGGACTTGAAACCAATACCATACCGAAATTTGTGTAATACCGGTGTTTGGACCTAATCCCGGCTTTTTGTGCATTTCAACGTGCCTTGTCGTGCGTGACTACACGCTTCATGCGCTTTTCATACAAGTTCTAACTTGATTTAAGATTTTTCTTAGTTTTCGTAGTAGTAATTAAGATTCGTTCTCTCAGACTTGCGAAGATTAAATTTAAAGGTTTAAAGAAAATAATAAACAAAGGCGAGAGTCACTGGGCCTAGGATTCCACCGAATTCATCTCAATAGGTTCAATTTATTTATTCTCAACAATTAAAGCTCAATAAACAAAATAACACCGACTCTTATTTTTGCCAAGGTAGACTCTCAAAAGATTAATTGTATCCCTAAGCATAGATTATCTAAACAAAGCATAACCTATCTAATTGAATAACAACCAATTTAATCAAATCATAATTCTATTTTAATTAGTGCAAAAGTCAAATAGAAAATAAAATAAAATCACCCATGTATGAAGTTCGGCTTCCTCCGTCGACCCAGGTGATGGAGTTTAGCTACTCATTATACACTCTCAAAAGAATTTTTATTGCTCAAAAAGTGTGTACGAAAGTAGAAAAGAGAGAAAATAATTAAATCCGAATTTCGTAACGCGTATAGACGTTACGAAATACTTGTTACAATGTAAGCTTAATTCAAGTTACATTGCGGCTCGGAACAAGTGTTACGAAGAACTGTCGCGGACACTGTTGATAAACGACAGTTCTCGGCAGCACTTTGTTCTTCGTCTCCTTCTTCACCAGCAGAACTGGGTCTTCTCTGCAACTTAATTTCTCTCGATCCTAAACCCACTGTTGACTCCCATGTCACTCGATCCCCCCTCTAGTATTCCCCAACAACTTATTTATACCCATAGCGACTCCAAATCTCTTGAGTAAATGCAAATTATTTTTGATTATTCTTCCATGCAAGGTACGGGTATTTTCTTCCTTTTTTTATCTCCTCACGCGCTCTGCTGGTATTGACATGTTCCAATTACTTTGGTACACGACTCTTGAATGGATTAAACTCTATCCAGCCACATGCTACCACCAAAAATATCTCAACAAAATACCAAAAATATCTCTCGGGTATATTCTTTCCCTGTTTCAACCAATCTCCACGTTGCAGCCATATTTAATCATTCCAACACACGTACCTTCCCTGTTTGAATGAAACAGGTCATTTGACAACCAATTCCAACCAAAAGTCCGATCAAATTTCAGCCAAATCACTTCCACAAATACACGCAGATACAGCCAACCCGTGAACCCTGTTTGCTTTGAATCCAACTATCCAGCCAACCTGGATCGATTCTAAGACCCTTACCGGCCCTGGTTCACTCAATGGAGTTATCCCAAACAAGTACATCCATTTAATCTCACTACAAAGCTTCGAATTCTCATACCCTAATTCTGATCCGTGAAGAACAACTTTCCCGCCAAAATTTCATAAACTGTTTCCTTGAATTCCCGATTATCTAGCCAATTTTGATCGAGACTATTACCCATACCAGACCTGTTTAGGTACCAGGAACAAACCCATTTGATTTCAGCCATTGAATCTCGTTCGAACACCTCCAAATCTTCAACCCTAATTCTGCAACCATTTTCCCGCCAAAATTCAAAATTCAAATGAAGAAGATGACTGCCCCCTATCCTGTTATGGTGTCCCTTTAGCAATTTGGGGTATAAATAGCAATTCCTGGGGTGCGAATAGTAATTATGGGGTACAAAGAGTAATTTTGGGCTGTAAATAGTGAAAACTCCTAGGTGCCTTTATCAACTCCTCCGGGTGCCTTTATCACATTTCTGGGGGGTGCCCTTATCCAAGATTGGGGTGCCTTTAGTACTTTTCTAGGATCAAATACTACTTTTTTTGAGCAAACTTTCTCCATAAGAGCTTATTTCGCAAAAACACCTACAACAAGTTTATTAGTGATAAAATGAGGCCCAGCTAATGTATTTATGGGTGAAAATGCGTCGCACTTTCGTGCTCATCATAACTCCTGTCTTTTATTTCATTGTGGAATGAAGAAAAGAATTCTGTTGAGATGTCTTCGGAGATAATGTTGGTGCCAAGCCGGGAAGTGTTGACGGCTTCAAGGATATGCCGAACATCGATGATGAGTTGTTTACCTCGCCTTTTCCAAATATTAGAAGACATCCTTCTCATAAGATAGTCACCGCTTTCCGATTCGAAAATATGGATGCTTGATCCGTTTTCTTCTTCAAAGACTTGTGATGAGATTTTGTCTTCGGAGAAACGAATATCCGCCTTCCCTATTGACTTCAAGATTTGTCATACTCCACGGGTTCTTATGAAGTATGGATGAGACGCATGTTGAGTAATAAGGGCATTAAAGACAATTTTCTTTCAAAGATAAATCCTCAATGCGATCATGGCATCTCTGCTCTTGAAATTAAGAAAGACGGCTGCGGGTTTGATTACCTTCATTTCTCGATGGCGTCCTTCTACACATACAACCATATCTAGGTGGGGAGAGATGACTATTACTGCGGAGAGCGTTCTTTGCATTAATGAACCCGCTCATTCTTTGGAAGTCTCTCTTACGAGCTCTCGATACGGAAAACATAACTATGATGCCATACTTCAAAAGGTGGCGGGTTTCGACAGTCTGGACAAGGAGGAGAAAAAAAGATACGAGATGCTTTTACACTGGTGGGTGTCGGAGTGGTCTCTGCACCCAAAACCGGATCAAGAGTTGGAAAATGATCTCGGCGTGATTGCGTTCTGTCTTTATGGCTATCCATAGATATATTCGATGACGGCTGGAAAGAAGACCATTAGAGGTGACCTCGTTAAGATCGCTATAAAACTGGCAAAAGGTAAAGTTCTTCCCCTGGGTGCCTTGTTCCTTGGATTGTTGTACTCTCATCTGGATGCCTTAGCAATGGACATGCATGTTTCTAACGGGTACAAGAAGGTGGAGTCGTACGTTCACTTCGCTTTTCTTCAGGCATTCTTATGGGAACACTTCAAAAGTTATGCTCCTACTCCTGCAAATGTGCTCACCAACTTGTATGGTGGCTCGAGAATACTCCGCCGGAATAAGAGGCGTCCCAGAGCCGGCGCGAGACTTGTGGACATATTTGACAATGTGTCATCTCTGTAGATTTCCGTCCATGGGGGCCGATCCACCCTTCCATTGTTCACCCAAAGACTTTTGCTATTGCTTCGATGGCCCCGATGTTGTGTTGCGTCCGATGTTAAGACTATGAGATTTGGGGAAATTGTTTACCCGCACAAATGCCGTTGATGGTGTATTTTCGTTTAAGGTTAAATTTGTAAAAACCAAAAAATCATGCGCCGACATCTTGTAAAAGATAAAGCCATTTATAAGTGTTGATACTCCCTCACTTAATTCACCAAGAATGGAGCATGTAGCAACAATCCCATTCGTGAATACATGAAATTCCTCCGGTTGGAGCATGTGGCAACAATCCCTTCCCGTGAATTTCATATCGGCCTTGTATTTCCAGTACTCATTATCGGTGTGGCATGACGACCGAGTGTTACTCTTACAGAGTAACACGAACCTCCAAGCACTATAATGAAACCATGTACGAAATACCCGCAGGCCGACTCTCGGTGTGTTATACTAGCCCGATTGAGCCCCTCTCGGTGTGTTATACTAGCCCGATTGAGCATCCTGACCGACCGTATCGGTCCGGATATGATCTGATCGCAGTCATCCAACTCCATAAGCATGATTGGATGACCCCAGATCAATTCCATCACCCCAGCGGTATGGAATACCCACGGCCGACCCCGCATGGTCGGTCATTGGCCTAGCTTGCCAAGAAACCGTTCATACCAAGCATTATGGACGGAAAACCCTAAATTAGGGTTTGCGGCATATTACATGTGTTGCAAAGCAGTCTCAACCATCCATCTTCGCAGGTATAGATGGAGGGTGTAGATGTAGACTTAAAGGGCCCAGCATGTCAACACGATCACCGTGGGACCGCCACACACTTGACCAATCGGTCAAGACCAACAATGTTTGGCCGTGACAAAATCGTCACCCAAACAAGAGATGGCGCACGGCTTTGAAAGCCAAAATTAGGGTTTCAAGCCATCACGCGCGTCCATCTTTTCCGGGACGAATGGAGGGTCACAGATTAGATTAAGCAAGGGCCGGTCATACCAGCATGACCACCGTGGGCCCATCTACCTCCTCATGTGTTCGGCCAAGGCATATCATGCCTGGTTAATCCCAAACGTGCGTCCAAACTAGCATGGCCACGCCTCCCAAACCACAAACTGATCTCGACCGCTCAACTTCACCGGGGATGATTTGAGTGGCTTAGATCACGTTTTCATGGGATATTCAGGTATAGGCATGAACACCAGCCTGCCATCTTCACGTCAAACCCATCGGCCAAGACCGACCAAATTAGGTCGTCTTGGAACGCGCGCTGAAAAAGCATGATGCGCGGCCTTTGCGGCATCAATTTCCTATTGCAAAATTGATCTCAACCACTCCTCTTCTTTGGTCAAATTGAGTGGCCTAGATCGCACCTTCATGGGACAGTGAGACATGGACGTGTACACCGGCATGCTATCTACATGCACGCTCGGTCGGTTCTCTCCAAATCCCTTTCCATGCTCGGTTTCGACCAAGTCAAGAGTGATGCTTGCGCACCTCTTCAAAAACCCTAATATTCATTAACGGTCGCGAGATGAGTGTCTCAAAGATTATCTCATCCGTCCAACTTCACCCGACTTGGTTATACAACCCTGGTCGGGAGTTATTTGGTCGGTGAGGCGTCATTACCCATCACTTTACCACACCATAATGCAGTACACATAAAATACACACGATACTTCACAAGTATCGACTTTACGAATAACACAAGATTCAATTCAAAGATACATGCTACCTTTCGTGGATCCACGATCCACACATTCCAGACATCAATCATGTCACAAACGGGGGGATACATACTTGGGGTATTGGTCCAGCGGTTTACGAGGCGTGCAGCGTGCAACGCGCCATCACAAGAACGTGTCAGGAAGTCATGGACGGTTAGAGATGAACAGGAGAAGTGGGCAAGACTGGTCGTGTGGCACCGACACACAACTCCACAACTCCATCACTCCACTTCCTCCACTTCCCACGAGAGACGTGAATAAGGCTCAATGACTTGTATAAATAGGTTCTCCGGCCTATTTCAAAAAAACAACACAAGTCCAGACGAGACAAAAACCAAGTGTTAATACAAAAACGTATTCCAACACCCAGAGCTTGTTTGCATCAATCACAAGCCTGCTCACCTTTGTTACAAGTCATAAGCAAGCCAACACCTTCACAATCTCAACACCTTCTTCGCTTCCTCCCTAAGATCAACCCCATCTCCTTCACTTTGTGATCGAAACAAGTCTGGAACGGCCATTTCTTGGTTTAGGCCGGACTTGCAGATTGATCTCTCGAATCTACAAGCACTCACCGCGCAGTGCATTTGTTTAAGGTTTAAATTCATTCCTCATCCACACCCCAAATTACCAAATTCTGCAGGAGTAGTTTTCACCCATAAACAATTGGCGACCATAGTGGGAGATTAATCTCTCGGTTATAAAGTCAATTTCTTCCAATCCGATTCAATTTTATCAATTTCAGAAAGGGTAGATCTTAGAATCAATTCAATCAATAATTTTCAAGATGGTGGAATTAAGGTCTGGATCAGCAATCAATTCTGTTGGGGCTAGTGTGGATAACAATCCTGGTGTCGAAGTACCTGTCAGTGGAGCTACCGTAGCCAACACATCTCTAGGAGCCGTTACCTCTATCACCAACACTAGCGGAGCAGAGACATCCCCGTAGGTGTAACGCCTCCCATCACTGCAGAGCCGGAGCGGCGCAAATCCCGACATCTCCTCAAGTGTAACACCTCCGGTGGTCACCGGAGCAACAACTTTCACTCCTCCATCGGGACGAGGAGCCGGAGGCACAAGAGGAGGACCACCGTCTATTACCGTTGCGGACTTGATGGAGAAACAGGAAGTTCTTGCTAAGACTCAAACAGATATGGCCGCAACTCGAAGGAGGTACTCGCTTTCCTCAAGTCCTTGATCGAACGATTTCCTTGAGATTCACGTCAATCTTTGGAGCCAACAAGAGATGCCTTCAATTCACCTGGAGTGGCATTTCCACTCGGACGAAGCTCGTGTTGCTCCCGAATGTTCAAGAGAAAGGGACCAGCCACCCAACTTCATCACACGTGAGGATCTAGAACGACTCCTTCAAAGCCGAGGCAAAGGAAATCTGACGGATGCACACCAACACCAACCTCCATACCCTCAAGATATGCAACGAATCCCTCTTCCAAGAGGTTACGTACACCTCTCCCCAGTTCTCCCTCTACGACGATACTGGTAATGCTCGTGAACATGTCTCTCGGTTCTTGGAATCCTTGGGGGAACATGAATACAATCATGTTCTCGCACCCGAAAGAATTCTCGAAATCACTTACGGGGAGGGCGTACACAGTACAACAACATCGCGCCTAACAAAGATATCCAACTGGAGCGAGATGGTCGATGCTTTCTACGAAAGTATTTCTTCGTGTCTCGAACAAATCACCTTTTCGGATCTAGGAAGAATTCTTCAAAAAACAACGAGCATCCTAACGACTTCGTCAAAGGTTCGAACTCAAGCGCTGGATTGTCATGACCCGAACGTCACACCGAACGACAATTGGTGGAGTTGTGCATCAACGGGATGATACCCATATATCGCGCTCTGTTAGAGAATCTGGGCTTTCAAACGTTCTCCGAACTCCACGAAGCCGCGCAAGCGTTCAAGAACAATCACACCAAGCATTGCTAGAAAGAACCAGAGTCGTTCGAAGTGAAGATTCACGTGAAAGTCGAGGGAGCAGGCGTCTCACGAACAAGCAATACAACACTGGTCCTTCTGTGAGTGTAGTGGGCGGAGGAGAAAAAGGAAAGCTCCAGTGACGGAACAACAAACCAAGCGGACATCCCCGGCACACAAGACTTCGTCTCGAAAAGGAGCAGACAAAACTCCTGCACAAAACACTAAAGACACGGGTTTTCCTTTTCCCATGAACGAAGTGATAGAGCTCTTGGAAGCGTGGATCCAAGATGACGCCGTAAAGCTGCCCCCTATCAGACGTCCTCCAACCGAGGAAGAAATGGCAGATCCCAGATACTGTTGCTACCACAGGTTCGTCCATCATCCAACCAAAGATTACAACGAGGTTGAAACAAATATTCGGGGAAAAGGTAGAGATAGGGGAACTCCCGGCTTGGAAATGAGGGTGTTCATAGAGACCCTTTACCTATCAGGAATTACATGATTTCTGGGGATTCTGTTCGCAAGACCGTACAATATATGATGGAACACATATGTGAAATCTTGTACATCTCCAAAGGACAGCGTCAAGACATATTTGCGGCCCTCAACCACGTTGTGTCGGGTAGGCGTTTGCATCCGATGTGAGTCCGGGAACCCCGTCTTTCTGAAAGACATGAGCAATGGAAACCGGGGACTCCTAACCGTCGCTCGTTTGAGAAACGTTGAATTCGATAGCGTGTTAATTGATACGGCTTCCGAATTTAACATCATTCTTGTCAAGACCTTGAGAGCGGCAAAGATTTCGAAGCGAGAAGCTACTCGTCACCCAACCTGTAGTTAAAGATTCAGCAGGAGAGCTTAGAGATGCATATGGATACATTGATCTTGAAGTCGAATTGGGTGATGCCTCGACGCAAGCAAAGTTCTACATAGTCAAAGATCATCCCAACTACGACATGATCCTAGGGCGCTCTTGGATGCGGGACAACAAAGCCATACTTGAAGTCCTGTCCTCTACCGGTTTCGGTGCATTCGAAAGAATCTCCAACACGCCTTCGGACCTCCCGATGATTGTTTGCTTCCGTACCGCAACGTGCCGCCGTGACACAACTTCCCTGGGAGAGCACATTCTCGGCATACATTGAAAGGTCCCGATGTCAAGTAAGTCTCACCACACAACTCTCTTTGCAACCTACCGCCCCTCATTCCGATAAGTCTGGGACTGGCTCCAATCAACAAACCAACCCCGGCTAAGAGATGTGAATGGGAGGCCGGCCCTTTCAAGCGTTTTATCGGGAGCGTGGAAGTCTGTTTTGGTCAAAGACGATGAGGCCAAGGTCCAAGTATCCGCACGACCAAACCCGTTTGGAATTGGAGACCTGGTGACGAAGGCGACTACGTTCAATGTTGGGAACGTGACGGTGAAGATGACCACTCCACCCGACTTGCCTACCGAAAGAGAAGATGAACTGTGCTGCAGTAGCGAGATGTTATCCTAGGCGGCTACTGCAAACTCATCATCGCTGATAAACTAGAGGGCATAACAATTCACTCACGATGGCTCAAACCCTATCGAACTTAAGATACTTTGTGCTACCACTTTCCAAAGATCCTCCACACTTTAAAACGCCGTGCTATTTTTCCAAATAAGTGTTTCCTTTTTACTGATTTCATGTCATACTTGTAATTTCTCCGTAAAATGATTGCAATACTTGCATTCATAGTTAGGGTTCCAACTTTCAATTCTCAATTTAATTGAAGTATTATTTCCATCTCGAGAACCTCTCTACCCCTAAAAACACAAAGCCCCGAGTCGGCCTAAATCAACACACTAAGCAAGAGAGGAAATCCTAAACAAGCATCTCATGGGAAGAAGGGAATATAACGTGTGCACAAAAGGAAAAATGATTTGAGCCATCTTCCCCAAAGAAAGCCAAGAAGATCTTGCATCAGAGCACAAGTCCGTGGATATTCCATTATAGTATTACTTCTTTTATCACTAAGGATTACGTGTGAAGGCACACCCTTGTGCCCGAGAAGGTTCGATTGCGATCTTGAAAAAGGATTATAAAAGAAAAACTTTATTCAAACAATCAAATGGAGGAAAAACCTTGAACCCGCCGCCACCGAGTACAAGGAAGATGTTCAAGCGTACAAAATATACTTGGAAAGAAGAAAGAAGAAAAGAGGTTTTAGCCGTCAAGAGGATCGGCATCGCCGCACCACTGTCGGATCTGCGCCGGCGCCACACTGCTGATGCTCCTCCTTCGAATCTATCTCAGCCCGCTTCATCGACATCTCCGCAGGCAGCAGCCAGCATGTTCCATCCCAACATCACCAGCGGGAGCATCAAAGGGCATAGCAACACCGGGGGCCGCGCAAATTGCTTTCACATGTTCGGGTTCGTCTCATCGGAATCAAGAATTATCACGCCGTCCCGGATCGGGTAATCACACTTGTCTTCACTCGAAGGTTGTTTATGCTCAACTCTCTCCTCTTCAACCACGGTGCAAATCTTTCTCGTCCTTGCGCTTACTAGTGTCTGCAGCGTTTCCTCGCGCCTCCACCGCTCCTCCATGTCAATCGCAGCTAAAAGTGCACAGATACGTCCTCTGGCAATACGAAGGTGAGAGATAGACATCCCCTCGTATAGCACGGCCGACTTCGCGATGGCGTCCTTCTACTCATACAGCCATATCTAGGTGGGGAGAGATGACTATTACTCCGGAGAGCGTTGCTGCATTAATGAACCCGCTTTCTTTCTTGAAGTCTCTCTTACGAGCTCTATGATACGGAACAACGTAACTATGATGCCATACTTCAAAAGGTGGCGGGTTTCGACTGATCACGGACAAGGAGGAGAAAAAGATACGAGATGCTTTTACACCTGGTGGGTGTCGGAGTGGTCTCCTGCAGACCCAAAATCGGATCAAGAGTTGGAAAATGATCTCAACGTGATTGCGTTCCTTTCTTTATGGATATCCGAGAGATATATTCGATGACGGTTCGGAAAGAAGACCATTAGAGGTGACCTCGTTAAGATCGCTATAAAACCGGCAAAAGGTAAAGTTCTTCCCCGGGTGCATTGTTCCTTGGATCGTTGTACTCTCATCCGGACGCCTTAGCAATGGACATGCATGTTTCTAACGGTACAAGAAGGTGGAGTCGTACGTTCACTTCGCTTTTCTTCGAGCATTCTTATGGGAACACTTCAAAAGTTATGCTCCTACTCCCGCAAATGTGCTCACCAACTTGTATGGTGGCTCGAGAATACTCATTTGGAATAAGAGGCGTCCCAAAGCCGGCGCGAGACTTGTGGACATATTTGACAATGTGTCTTCCGTAGATTTCCGTCCATGGGGGCCGATCCACCCTTCCATTGTTCACCAAAGACTTTTGCTATTGCTTCGATGGCCCCGATGTTGTGTTGCGTCCGATGTTAAGACTATGAGATTTGGGGAAATTGTTTACCCGCATTTCTTTGTTGATGGTGGATTTTCGTTTAAGGTTAAATTTGTAAAAACCGAAAAATCATGCGCTGACATCTTGTAAAAGATAAAGCCATTTATAAGTGTTGGATACTCCCTCACTTAATTCACCAAGAATGGAGCATGTAGCAACAATCCCATTCTCGTGAATACATGAAATTCCTCCAGGTTGGAGCATGTGGCAACAATCCCTTCCTGTGAATTTCATATCAGCCTTGTATTTCCAAAGTACTCATTATCAGTGTGGCATGACGACTGAGTGTTACTCTTACGAGTAACACGAACCTCCAAGCACTATAATGAAACCATGTACGAAATACCCGTACAGTCCGACTCTCGGTGTGTTATACTAGCCCGATTGAGCCCTCTCGGTGTGTTATACTAGCCGATTGAGCATCCGGACCGACCGTATCGGTCCGGATATGATTCGATCGCAGTCATCCAACTCCATAAGCATGATTGGATGACCCCGGATCAATTCCATCACCCCAAGCGGTATGGAATACCCACGGCCGACCCCGCATGGTCGGTCATTGGCCTAACTTGCCAAGAAACCGTTCATACCAAGCATTATGGACTTTAAAACCCTAAATTAGGGTTTGCGGCATATTACATGTGTTGCAAAGCGGTCTCAACCATCCATCTTCGCAGTATAGATGGAGGGTGTAGATGTAGACTTAAAGGGCCCAGAGCATGTCAACACGATCACCGTGGGACCGCCTACACACTTGACCAATCGGTCAAGACCAACAATGTTTGGCCGTGACAAAATCGTCACCCAAACAAGAGATGGCGCACGGCTTTGAAAGCCAAAATTAGGGTTTCAAGCCATCACGCCCGTCCATATTCTCCGGCACGAATGGAGGGTCACAGATTAGATTAAGCAAGGGCCGGTCATACCAAAGCATGACCACCGTGGGCCCATCTACCTCCTCATGTGTTCGGCCAAGGCATATCATGCCCGGTTAATCCATAACGTGCGTCCAAACTAGCATGGCCACGCCTCCCAAACCACAAACTGATCTCGACCGCACAACTTCACCGGATGATTTGAGTGGCTTAGATCACGTTTTTATGGGATATTCGAGGTATAGGCATGAACAACGGCCGCCATCTTCACGTCAAACCCATCGGCCAAGACCGACCAAATTAGGTCGTCTTGGAACGCGCGCCGAAAAAAAGCATGATGCGCGGCCTTTTGCGGCATCAATTTCCTATTGCAAAATTGATCTCAACCACTCCTCTTTGCCGGTCAAATTGAGTGGCCTAGATCGCACCTTCATGGGACAGTGAGACATGGACGTGTACACTGGCATGCTATCTACATGCACGCTCGGTTGGTTCTCTCCAAATCCCTTTCCATGCTCGGTTTAAACCAAGCTGAAGAGTGATGCTTGCGCACCTCTTCAAAAACCCTAATATCCTTTAACGGTCGCAGATGAGTGTCTCAAAGATTATCTCATCCGTCCAACTTCACCCGACTTGGTTATACAATGATGCGTGTCGTAGGTGCACTCAAATTAATTCAATATTTCCACTCAATTAAAAATAATATAATGGAAGTCAAGTTCGTTCCCACGAGGAGCAAGAGATCTTAGTTGTTAAAGTTGTCACGAAAAAGGGGGGGTGTAAAAAAACAAAAGAAAATAAACAAAGCAATTAAAATCGAAAGTTGAATGATGAAAGCAATAAGAGAGACAAGATCAAGGAATCCTTCTTCGTTACGAAACAATGATTAAAGTTATGTTCTATTCTACTTGTTATTAGTCACAAATTATCACCAACCGTAGGTAAAGCAGCTAGCTCAATGCTAAACCCCTAAATCCCTTGTATCACCGGGACACGGAAGTTCTCGACTACGGATTCTAATTACCAAGCCACCTAGAATTAGCTCAACCTAGATGTAACTTGGCTCATGCATTAAGTTTTGTGAATTTCTTAGGTTGATATTAGTAGTTAGACTCTTAGCTCAAGGTCTACTTGCTAACGTTGTTTCTACACACAATTGCTCCACGGAATCCCTCCGCAAGGTCTCGTGTTTGCTACTTATGTAAAGAGTCAAGAAACGATTACTTATCTCCTAACTTTCACTAGCTTTAGATCAAATTAACAAATCAATTTAGTGTGCACTCCAAACAATCTATCAATCAATCATGAATGTCTTTAAGATCACTCCTATTAGTAAAAACAAACGATAATTATGTGAAAAACTTCAAGATAGAATTTGAAAACAAAAACTTAAATCATATGTTAAGAACTAGGAATTCATCCTCAATCAATAAGAAAATTAGCTACTCATGTTTTTGAAATTCACACAAATAATAATAATTAAAAGGAGAATTTTCAAGAGTTCACACAAATAACTAAAAAGAAAAATCTTAGAAAAGCAAGCAAAAACACAAGTGTTGTGTGTGTAGAGATGTGTGTAGAAGTTGTAGAAAACTTCTCTATTTATAAGCTTCAATATTCTCCAAATCTTCTAAGGAGTAGAATCCTTTTCCTTTTGTAATTCAATTTCCAAATCTAAGCTTTTCTCAACTCTTCATCTTCTCTTTCCAAATTCGAATCCAATTCTCCATCCAATTCCTAGCCCAAGTCTTCACACCCATGAGAGAAGTCCATAGAAAATTCTGAATTTTGGCTCGCCGAAAACTGGGATTGTGGCCGGAATCCTGCCGAAAATTGGCCGGAAATATATCTCAGGTGGCCGGCAAAGTCCACCTGGCCACCGGTCAACGGGTCGGAACGGGTTAACGGGTTGACTCGGTGAGTCAAACCGAGTTAGAAACGAGTTGGATCGGTCGAATCCAATCAGTGAGTGAGTCAGGGTCTAAGTCGCCGATTCGAGGGTCGACTAATTGGTTGTCGCCAAAGCCATTTTGCCGTGCCACTTGCCAGATAAGCCACCGATGCACCATCATTGCCAGCCATCATCCTTGTACCGAGCCACACATCACCAGCTTGCGAGACCTCGGCTCGGTTGTATCACTCAATTCCACAAGTACCAAGATCAAGTTTACAATCCTAGACTGGCACCACTTCCTAACTCAGCTGCCATCAAACCCTCATCACATCTGCCATTTCCTCACTGCCAGAATCAGAGCCATCACCTTCTCATTTCCATTACAGCACAGCACAAACCCCACTATCCTTAACTTAATCTCAGCTGCTCAAATACCATCTCAGTTCCTTGCATTCTCTGTAACTGAAACCTAAGCACTTCACCAGCACTTCCAACTCGCCTGTAGCTCATTCAACCCCAGCTGCATTTCATTAGCAGCAACAACACCTCTTCTGCAGCTTCGATCCACACAGCAACCTTTGCAATTTCAGTCATCACCATTGCAGCACATTGGCAGCCCCCGCATCGGATGCATAGCTCGCTCATCGCCTTCACCGCTCCATCGCTCTCTAGCTGCTTCCATTGCACCTGTAGCTCAATTCCACCTCACTGCAGCATAGCCATGAACCCATTTTCCTAAACTCAACAGATTCAACACCTCAGATATCTCTCTTCATCGGCTTAGATTCACAATGCCACAGGACCCATTAAATTCAATTCCATTCTGCTCAAGCTTCAAGCATCAGCCTTCTAATAGCTCAAACAACCTGTCACAGCTTTGCACCAGTTGCATACTTCTCCAGCCCAGGCCATTATGTTAGTTCCAGCTGCAACTTCACATCCAACCTATTCAGCTTCAATACCTGCACTTATAACAGCTCCATCCTATAACACTCAACAGCCCTGCTTCTCCTTGCCAAACCATTCATCCACAGACCCATTCAAGCAACAGCTCACCTGCAATAACCTTAGAATCTATCTCCACCAACAGACTCCAAAAGCAGCAACCAACATTAACACAATCGCTCCACCGCCATACTCTCGGCTCCAGTCTTCCATTGCCTCGCACATCTCTGCCAACTCAAACTCCCTTGAACAAAGAACCAATCAGCCACATATCTTGGTCATGGATCGCAACAACACCTTGGACCAAGCCACAAGAATCGGCCACCGATCCATTTAACAAGACCAACATCCAAAACTCGGTTACCGGGCGGACATTGAGCTCCATTCACCAAAACCAATTAGAACTAGCATCAACTTCCTCCAATCTCCTCAATCAAGCCTCGTAATTTCATAACTCACTCTGCGATTTTGCTCAAAACCCATCTCGTAATTTCATTTGCATCTCTGTTTCTGAGGTTCGATGTTAACATCATCCTCACCAACTCTGAGCCACAGCCATCCCAACTTCAGATCCAATCTACTTACTCAAAACAAAACCCATAATCGACCAGAACCTGAACCCATCTTCTCTTACTCAATCAGAATAAAGAACATTACCTCTCGATTTCTCTCAACCTCTCTGTCTCTGTTTTCATCATCAATTTCGATCTGCTTCTTCCACTCTCGGTTTATCAACCAAAACTCCATCTTCTCTGCATCTCGATCTCTGCCATGGAATCAGCAGCTCACAAGTTAGCACATCACCCTCTCGATCTCTCCATTTTGGACGATCAGAAGCAGCAGCAGCTGATTATTTGCTTCTCAATCTCAGATATACTTCTCTCGAATTTAGTTCAGGTAAAAAATGATAAATGAGAGAAATCTCTCAAATTCAGGTCATAATTAGGGTAAGATTTATGCAGTGACACCACATGTTATAGGGGCTATCCTGCTTGGCAGCCCCTTAGCCTCAGCTGGTTGCATTTAACACTCCTCCTAATAGAATTTCCCCTTAACCTTGGGCCAGCTTCATATATTATTTGCCTGTGATATGACAACTTCGCCCTTTTGGCTCAAATAGGGTGATTTCTTCTTCTTTTCCTCCGTGCGACTCCAAAGTAGCTATAAAACTCAAAACAAGCGTAAAATATATAATTTACAAGAAAAATAGCAAAGAAAGCATAAACTACTAGATAGTAAATTAGGTGTATTCTACACCTATCAAATTCCCCACACTTAGACTTTGCTAGTCCTCGAGCAAATCAAACTAAAAACTCACAACTTCAAAGCGTTCAAGCGTCACAAGCATCCAAAGAGTTATGAAGACATAGAATTTCTGCATGCTAGTAATAAGAAGTTAGAAATACCAAAGAACATATTCTCATTCTTAAATGTTGAGTGAGAAATAACCACACCATAATGAGAGAATGCGTGTTTGAGAAACGATCAATAAGCATTTCGCCTCGACTTCTGCCTCACCAAAATGGATTTTATGATAATTGCACTCAAAAAGACGGCTTTTTTTATGGTTCTCACATGTGTGCAGGTAGGAATGAAGAGAGAATTCCTGCGACACGTTGAATGGTGGGAAGGACAACTTCCGAAATATTTTTAAAAAACCCACATCTTTTAATATTTTGAAAAACCATTTTTCTGACGATCTCTAATAAAGGAAATCAACCATTATTATTGAGGATGAGATTACTTACTCACCTTCACATCCGATCGCCAATTATGATAACACCACTCTCACGGCATCCAATAGAAACGTCTTCCGCTCCTTATCTTGATCTTCATGGTCCTCGTCTTCGGTTTCAACTATTGATGATAAACCCTTGAATTTCATAAATCCTTAACAATTTGTAACTCTTTTTACCTTAGAATCCTTGTCGCTTGAAACTTCCTTATATATTTTCCTTTCCCACGGCTTATTAACAAAACAAATATTTCTCTTGTTTTTTTTTTTTTTTTTTTGACACAAGAGAAATTAAATACAAAAATAAACCATGGCCGTGGGAGAAGTATTTCACCGCTTGATTCTTCACAACTTGAAATCATAAACTTCAAAAATTCTCACCTTTTAATTTTCTTCGCTTTCATGAATAAGTCTTCATACTTGAATATAAAATTACCTCATTGTAGTGTAAGTCTTCAACATATATGTAAAAATCCGCTCATTTGTATGTTGCTTTTACTTGAATTTGAAATTTGCTCTTTTTCTTGTTCCGTTGCTTATAAACCTTAAACTTTTCCAACTTTCCTTGTAGATTTTGGTGTTGCTCCTTGTTGATGATGAATGTGTTTCTATGGATCCGTTGTTGTCGCGAGAGAGAATGGTGCTAACTGCAAATCGAACTACAAGAAGGAAGCTTTCATCCATGGACGTCACCCTCATGATTGACAAAATTAGCACTCAAGAGATCAAAGAGTAGTGCTTCTATTGGTGGGAGGTTGGGTAGCTCACCATTCTACCCGGAATTAACGTACGGTGACACACACTCAAAAGAAGCTCTTTAGTAGATGGAAAATTTCTGGTCGGTGCCTCACATGATATGAATACGGGTAGTCTCCACTAATGATTGATCAGCAACTCTAATAACGCATTTCTCCACCGCACCAAATTCGCATCACCGGCATGATTAAATCCATTATTTAACACTCAAACAAGCAAGAAATCCGAATGTAGTTCTCTAACAATTCTAAGTTCAATTATGTCGGTCAAAATCTCTATGTAAACATACCTAGAAATATGCTAGGGACTCTAAAATCTTTAAAAGTTGGAATTTTTAAGTAAAACTTTTTTTTTTTTTTTTTTAAAATTTTTTTTATTTTTTTGTAATTTTTGTTTTAAAAACATGTTTAACCACTCCCCACACTTAAACCTTACATTGTCCTCAATGTAATTGAATCCTCCTAGTAAAGTCAAGGTGGGAAATTTTAACATGATAAGAAACAAGAAAAAGAAATAACAAAAAGCAAAAAGATAAGAAATACAAAACCGATGGGTTGCCTCCCATTAAGCGCTTGTTTTAAAGTCGACGGCCCGACTTAGCTCTTGCGGCACATTACTCCTCCGGAGGGAGTGCATCTCCAAATGAAAGTTCATCCAAATTCACATAAGCGATGTTCTCATAATATGGCTTCAATCTATGGCCGTTGACTTTGGAAACCGAATTGTCTCGAAGACTAGTAATTTCAACTGCACCATGAGGAAAAACATTAGTAACAACATATGGTCCAATCCATCGGGACCTTAACTTTCCAGGAAATAGTTTAAGGCGAGAATGATATAAAAGGACTTTTTGTCCCACGATGAAACTTTTACGAGAAATCATCTTGTCATGAAAAAGCTTGGTCTTTTCCTTGTAAATACGGGCACTCTCGTAAGCATCATTGCGTATCTCCTCTAACTCATGTAGTTGTAACTTCCTTTGCTTCCCCGCTTCATCATACTCCATGTTGAATTTCTTTATCGCCCAATAAGCCTTATGTTCAAGTTCAACCTAAGATGACAAGCCTTACCATAAACCAACCTATATGGAGACATACCAATCGGTGTCTTATACGCCGTTCTATACGCCCAAAGTGCATCGTTGAGCTTAAAGCTCCAATCTTTCCTCGTGGTATTCACCGTTTTCTCAAGAATGGACTTGATCTCACGATTTGAAATTTCCGCTTGTCCACTAGTTTGTGGATGATAAGGCGTACCAATTTTGTGTGTTATGTTGTACTTCTTGAGGAGAGCGTGGAAAGCCTTCTTGAAATGTGAGCCTCCATCACTTATCACCACTCTTGGTGTTCCATGCCTATTGAAAATGTTTTCCCTTACAAAATCACAAACAACTTGAGAGTCATTAGTTTTGGTGGCTCTAGCTTCCACCCATTTCGAAACATAATCAACGGCAAGAAGTATATAAAAATTCCCATTCGAATTGACAAAAGGCCCATAAAATCAATACCCCACACATCAAAAATCTCAACGGTGAGAATTGGTGTGAGTGGCATTTGATTTCGAGCACCTAGATTGCCCGTTCGTTGACATCTATCACACGATTTACAAAAAACATATGAATCTTCAAACAAGGTGGGCCAATAAAATCCACTCTCGAGAACTTTGAGAGCGGTGCGTTTCGAACCAAAGTGGCCACCACATGCAAAAGTGTGGCAAAAGGAGAGAATGGATTGAAATTCGGAATTAGGCACGCACCTTCGCATTATTTGATCAACGCCATATTTCCATAAGTATGGTTCATCCCACACATATTGCTTAGCTACCTTCTTAAGTTTCATCTTTTGGAAATTGGACATTGTATTAGGTACTTTCCTTGTCACCAAGTAATTCACTATATCCGCATACCAAGGTGTTGATTCTTCCATGGAGAAAAGTTGTTCGTCCTAAAGCGGTCATGTAATGGAAGTTCCTCTTGAGACATCACAAGTCTACTAAGATGATCCGCAACGGTATTCTCCACACCCCTCTTATCACGAATTTCTATGTCGAACTCTTGTAACAATAAGATCCACCGAATTAATCTTGGCTTAGCTTCTTTCTTCTTTATTAAGTGTCTTAGTGCGGCATGATCGGAATACACAATAACCTTTGTACCCACCAAGTATGATCGAAATTTTTCCAACGCAAAAACTATAGCCAATAACTCCTTTTCCGTGGTAGAATAATTGATTTGTGCATCATTAAGGGTCCTAGATGCATAATAGATAACATGGGACAACTTGTCCACCCTTTGACCCAAAACGGCTCCAACCGCATAATCACTAGCATCACACATTAATTCAAATGGAAGATTCCAATCCGGTGATTTGATAATCGGCGCACTTGTCAACATCTCCTTTAATTTGTCAAAAGCATCCTCGCATTCCTTGTTGAAGTCGAAAGGTACCTCCTTTTGTAATAACTTGCACATCGGCATGGAGATTTTGGAGAAATCCTTGATAAACCGCCTATAGAAACCTCGCATGACCAAGAAAAGAACGGATTTCCCTCACCGAAGTGGGATATTGTAAGTTTCTTATTAAATCTATCTTTGACTTGTCCACTTCGAGCCCTCGAGAGGACACAATGTGACCAAGTACTATGCCGTGGTTTACCATAAAGTGACATTTCTCCCAATTAAGGACAAGGTTTGTGTCTATGCATCGTTCAAGAATTAGTTCAAGGTTATTTAAACAACCATCAAAAGAATTGCCATAAACACTAAAGTCATCCATAAATACCTCGATGATGCGCTCCACATAATCCGAGAATATACTCACCATGCATCTTTGAAAAGTAGCCGGCGCATTGCAAAGGCCGAACGGCATCCGTCTCTATATGCAAACGTTCCAAACGGACAAGTGAAAGTGGTCTTCTCTTGGTCCTCCTAATGCAATAACAATTTGATTGTATCCCGAATAACCATCCAAGAAGCAATAATAAGAATGCCCGCTAACCGCTCCAACATTTGATCAATGAAAGGTAAAGGAAAGTGATCCTTGCGGGTTGCGGAATTAAGCTTTCTATAATCAATGCACACTCTCCAACCGGTTTGAACTCTTGTAGGAACAAGTTCATCGTCTTGATTTCGAACAACCGTGACTCCGGATTTCTTTGGTACTACTTGAACCGGACTAACCCACTTGCTATCGGAAATTGGGTAGATTACCCCACACTTAGCAATTTGAGTATCTCTTGTTTCACAACCTCCATCATGGGAGGATTGAGCCTACGTTGAGCATCACGTACCGGCTTCACGTTTTCTTCCATTAGAATCCTATGCATGCACATGGATGGACTAATACCTTTGATGTCCGCAATTGTCCACCCAATAGCCGTTTTGTGCTCTTTCAAGACTCTAAGCAAACGGTCTTCTTGTACCGGTGTGAGGTTCTTTGAAATAATCACCGAAGCTCATCTCCATCTCCCAAGAAAGCATACTTCAAATGATCCTAAGCGGCTTCAATTCTAGCTTGGGCGCCTTCACAATAGATGGTACAAGTATTTCATCATTCACGGGTAAAGAAATATATGAAACATCACCCTTTTTAGCTTCTTGCAATGTCGCCAAAAGCTCCACGTATCTCCACCAATTCCTTGGAGATTTCAACATCCAAGTTAGACAAGCCATGGACGTCCAATTCAATGCTCTTTTGCAACACCACATCAAGTTCATCCTCTTGGGTCAATTCCACCATTTGTTGCGCTAATGAATCAACCACATCAATGGAGTAAACGGAATGCACATCACTTGGGTAGCGCATGGCTTCAAATATGTTAAAGTGTATTATCTCCTTGTCGAATTCCATAGTGAGTGTACCCTTATCAACATCAATCTTCGTCTTTGCGGTTTTCATGAATGGCCTCCCAAGAAGTAAAGAAGTAGATGATCGGTTCTCATTGTTGTCCATATCCACCACGAAGAAGTCCACCGGAAAAATAAGCTCATTTACTTGCACTAGCACATCTTCTACAAGTCCCTTTGGATATATGTTCGACTTGTTCGCTAATTGGATAATAACTCTTGTCTCTTTCAAAGGTCCAAGATTCAAGGAGTCATATATATCGGCCGACATCACACTAATGGAAGCTCCCAAGTCAAGTAAAGCATGTTCAAACCTTTGCTTACCAATAGTAATTGGCACCGTGAAACCACCGGGATCCGTGCACTTTGTAGGCATCTTCTTCAATAGCATAGCCGACGCACTCTCACCAACTTTAGTAATTTCATTATCAAGCAACCTATCCTTCTTTGTGAATAATTCCTTCATGAACTTCCCATAACGTGGCATTGTCTTGATGGCCTCGATGAATGGGATGTTGATTTCAATCTTCTTGAAAATATCCATGAGTGCCTTGTCTTGAGCCTCTTTCTTGGATTTAGCAAAACGACTAGGAAAAGGAGGTGGAGTAGTGAAAGTAGGAACCGGTTCCTTGGATTGGTCTTTGGTGTGGAATTCTCCTTTGGTGCGGTTTCCTCCTTGTCATTGACTACCTCTTCACTAACTTCCTTATGATGACTTGGTCCCTCCACTTGTCTTCCACTTCTTAAAGTAACCGCATTAACATTCTCTCTTGGATTCACAAATGGTTGTGAAGGAAGTTTTGTGGATGCTTGAGATTTTAATAAATTCACATCGGTCGCCAATTGCCCCATTTGAGTTTGTAAGTCCTTGATGGCCGAATCGGTCTTTTGTTGGTTTTGTTGGCTTTGTTGGAACATAGAAGTAAGACCTTGCATACCTTGCATTAACGCATTGAGCTTGTCATCATTCAAAGAATCACGCTCCTTGACTTGTTGTTGTTGAAATTGTTGTTGAGGTTGGAAACGTGATTGTTGAAAACCACCTTGTTGCTCATATGGATTAGAAACCGCCGCTTGCTTGTTTGCATAACTAAAATTAGGATGATCCCTCCACCCGGGATTATAGGTATTGGAGTATGGATCGTACCTTGGCCTTTGATTTGGATATAAAGCATTCACTTGTTCGGTCTCACCATCCGGAATAATTACCGCGGCCATCCTTTGAATCATTGTCTCCATGTTACTCATCCTTTGATCAAGATGTGATGAAGAATCACTAACTTCATGCACTCGCCTAACCATTGGTTCATCCCTTGTGTAGAATTGTTGCGAGTTTGCCGCCATACTTTCAATCAACTCTCTAGCTTCGGTCAAAGTCTTGTTCATTAGTGCACCACCACCCGCGCGTCAAGAAGAGACCTATCACTTGGGTGAAGAGCTTCATAGAAGTATTGGAGTATCATAACATCACTAAATTGATGGTGTGGACAGCTTGCCACCAACCTCTTGTATCGCTCCCAACATTCATACAATGATTCTCCCACTTGTTGTTTCAATCCACAAATCTCCTTGCGAATTTGAGTAGCTTTGGATGCGGGAAAATATCTCTCGAGGAAAATTTTCTTCATCCCATTCCATGTTGTGATACTTCCGGAAGGCAAATAATATAACCATTCCTTAGCATTACCCGCCAAAGAAAACGGAAAGCTTTCAACATTGCTCCATCCGCATTAGTCTCCTAAGTGGAAGCATAGCCATAACTATGGCATAGAAGTCCATAAGATATTTGTTTGGGTCCTCATTCACCATGCCATGGAACTTTGGTAACTCTCTAATCAACCCTGCTTGATTTGAAGGTTGAGTTAGTTTGGATACACCATTGTTGTGTATCAAGCTTGTGAGAAGCTAGGTCCTTTAGTGTACGATCAGCCATTGTTTCTTCCTCTTTGTCCGAATCACTTGACGAAGAAGGAGAAAGTGGAGTGTTAATCGCACGAATGAAATCCTGTAGTTGAGTGCCGGATCGAAGACGTATTGGACTCGGTCTACCCCCTTTAAGCATTCACCAAAGGTATAACACCTGAAACAAGATTCTCACAAACTAAGTTAGATACGGTAAAGAATCTAACAAAGCAAGAATAAAGCAAAAAGAAAAATAAAACAACTAAAAATCGCCCGTTGCTCCCCGGGCAATCAAATTAATTGCAATCAAATTTGATGCGTGTAGAATACACCTAATTTACTATCTAGTAGTTTATGCTTTCTTTGCTATTTTTCTTGTAAATTATGTATTTTACGCTTGTTTTGAGTTTTGTAGCTACTTTGGAGTCGCACAGAGGAAAAGAAGAAGAAATCACCAAAATTGAGCAAAAAGGGCAAACTTGTCATTTTATCAAGGGCAAATACTATATGGAGCCCAACCAAGGTTAAGGGGAGGTCAAAGAAGTGTCCCTTATCCAAAAGAAGGGAGTGAGAATAGCACAATTGGGGTGTACTTATGGTAGGTGTTTGAATCCACCCATACCTAAGCCCATCCACCCATACCTAAGCCCATCCACTCATACCCTAACCAAGCCTGATCCATTTGACCCGACCCGGATCCAAACCCGAATTACAAATCCACCCCAGCTTTCATTACATCAAGAAGATTGTTTCTTCTCAATCATTTTTTTCCCCTGAATCTGAAAATCGAGCTCCACTCGAAAGAGAGCAGCCATTGCTCTTTGGTTAAATCACGAGATACAGAGAGATCGAACTCAGAGACTTGGGAGGAATTTGAGTCTGAGTTTAAAATCGAGAAGCTGTAATTGTTGGTGATTAATTAGGGTTCGCTATTGAGACGTTGCTGCTGAGTGAATCGAGAGCTGTTGGTGAAGAACAATGGGTTTGCTGGTGTCGATCGAGAAAGTGAGAAGTTAAACTGCCGTCGATGATACGCAGAGAAGCTCAGGAAGAAGCAGACGTTGCTGCTATTGATTTGTTCAAGAACTGAGTTGAGCTGCTGTTGATTGGAGAACTGAGAAGGAAATCGAGATGAAGAGATTTATAGAAGAACACAGAGATTAAGGAAACAGTGGGTTTATGGTTAATCGATGAATCTGTCAGAAAGAGATGGAAGTGTTGGTAGTTTTGAGCTCAAATTGGAGTCAGAATGAGTTGCGGGGGTAAGTGAAGATTTGAATGGAGCCGAGTGTTGATGCTATTATGAAGAATGGATCGTCTGGTTTGGTTAGCTTCGATGCCCAGCAAAGAGACCGATTGAGAACTCGGTGAAGGAATTTGAGTTTAGTTAACTGGTTTTGAAGTCGGGTGTTATGGTGTTGGTCTTGTGAGATGATAATAGGTGCACAGGTCAAGAAATGCCGTTGAAGCTCGGATGCGGGATGAGGATGCAGGTGAGTTGAAGAAGGCAGTGGTGCAATAAGCTACAAACAATGCTGCCAAGGATGAACTCGAGGAGATGACCGAGTAAAGTGCCAGTGGTAGATTTATTTCGGTGAGATGATTGAGGCGTGGCTTGGCTACAATGGTGGAGCATGGGCAGGCAAACTATGCTGGGTTCAGCTGGTTGAGCCAAGAGCAGCTGTGTGTGTGTGAAGTTGATTTGATTTTAACAGGGTGAGATTTTTGCTGCTGATTGATGGAGCAGGCTGGTGGTATTGGCTGGTGCAGCTTAGATAGAGCTGGTGCTCAGTGCACTCATTGCAGGTGGTGGATCCTGAGCAGGTACCATTGCAGTCAAGCCATGAAATTGCAGAGATGACTTGAGATGCTGTGAACTAGATGGATATCATGGAGCTAAGGCAAATGGGCTTTAGGCAAAGGTGCCTGTGATGTTCTCAGCTGATGGTGGATATTACAGCTGTGGCAGAGCAGGTCAGGCAGAGCTGATGTTGTTGGAGCTGGCAGGAAATGGGAGTGATAGCTTGAGCTCTGGAGCTGTTCAATTGCAGCAGAGAGTGATTTGGTTCCGGCCTGAGCTTGTATGTTATGACCTGAGATGCAAATGATGTCGATAATGTGCAGCTGAGGATACGGTAGCTGGGAAGGTTTGTAGAGAATGGCATGAAGCTACAGGTGCTGTAAAGATGGCGGAGTTGGTATGAACTGAGCTGTGTGCAACCAAGTGCAAGCACAGAATGCAGTGATGATGGTCATGGAGAAGACGGAGCTGTAGTCGAGATGGCTGAGCTATGAGAAGAATTTGAGGCAATGATGAGGCCTGTGTTGGTTGGCTTGACATGGTTGAAAAGGGGCCAAGTCATAGTGGTGAGATGAATTGGTGGTGATACTGTGAAGTTGCAGGTGCAAGTACAGTCAGGTAGAGGAAATGGACGACTGAAATGTGCATTACAGGGATTTGATGGTGTTGGCTTGGAGTAAGAACAGAATGAATGATTGCAAGGCCATTATGGCTGGGTAGGAGTTAGGTTACAGCACAAGGATTGTGCATCAGAGTTTGGCATTATGCAATGGCCTGGTCAATTTAACCCAGGTCTGACTCTGCCCTGATTCAGACCCTGACTCACCTGACTGGTTCTGGCTGACTCTCCCTGAATCGGTTTGACTCGGTCTGACCGAGTTGACCCGCTGAGTTGGACCGTTGACTCACTGAACCGTTGACCGGGCCGGTCACTTGAGACAGTTTTCCGACGACTATTCCGGCCACAATCCCAGTTTTCCGGCGACCAAAAATTCCAGAATTTTCTATGGACTTCTCTCATGGGTATGAAGACTTGGGCTTGGAATTGGATGGAGAATTGGACTCAAATTTGGAAAGAGAAGGTGGAAGAGTTGAGAAAAGCTTGGATTTGGAAATTGAATTGCAAAAGGAAAAGGATTCTACTCCTTAGAAGATTTGGAGAATATTGAAGCCTATAAATAGAGAAGTTTTCTACAACTTCTACACACCTCTCTACACACACAACACTTGTGTTTTTGCTTGCTTTTCTAAGATTTTTCTTTTTAATTACTTGTGTGAATTTGAAAATTCTTCTTTTAATTAATTATTATTTGTGTGAATTTCAAAAACATGAGTAGCTAATTTTCTTATTGATTGAGGATGAATTCCTAGTTCTTAACATGATTTGAGTTTTGTTTTCAATTCTATCTTGAGATTTTTCACATGATTATCGATTGTTTTTACTAATAGGAGTGATCTTAAAGACATTCATGATTGATTGATAGATTGTTTGGAGTGCACGCTAAATTGATTTGTTAATTGATCTATATCTAGTATAAGTTAGGGAATACGTAATCGTTCTCGACACTTTACACAAGTAGAAAACACGAGACCTTGCGGAGGGATTCCGTGGAGCAATTGTGTGTAGAAACAACGCTAGAAAGTGAACCAAGCGAACCGAGTTTAACTACTAGTACTAAACCTAAATTCATAAATCTTAATGCATTCTGGGAATTACATCTTGTAAGCGGACCTCAAGGTGGTTCTTTTGAATAGAATCGATAACTAAGCGGACTGTTACTCGGTGAAATTAGGGATTTTGGGGCTAGCTAAGCGGACCTGCTATCCTACGGTTGGTGATAATCTGTGACTAATAACAAGTAGAAAAGAACATAACTTTAATCATTGTTTTGCAACGAAGAAGGATTCCTTGATCTTGTCTCTCTTATTGCTTTCATCTTTCAACTTTCGATTGCTTTGTTTATTTTTATTTTGCTTTTTACACCCCCTTTCGTGACAACTTTTACAACTAAGATCTCTTGCTCCTCGTGGGAACGAACTTGACTTCCATTATATTATTTTTAATTGAGTGGAAATATTGAATTAATTTGATTGCACCTACGACACGCATCAAATTTTGGCGCCGTTGCCGGGGAGCAACGTGCGATTTTTTAGTTGTTTTTATTTTTCTTTTTGCTTTATTCTTGCTTTGTTAGATTCTTTACCGTATCTAACTTAGTTTGTGAGAATCTTGTTTCAGGTGTTATACCTTTGGTGAATGCTTAAAAGGGGTAGACCGAGTCCAATACGTCTTCGATCCGGCACTCAACTAAAGGATTTCATTCGTGCGATTAACACTCCACTTTCTCCTTCTTCATCAAGTGATTCGGACAAAGAGGAAGAAACAATGGCTGATCGTACACTAAAGGACCTAGCTTCTCACAAGCTTGATACACAACAATGGTGTATCCAAACTAACTCAACCTTCGAAATCAAGCCGGGGTTGATTAGAGAGTTACCAAAGTTCCATGGCATGGTGAATGAGGACCCAAACAAACATCTTATGGACTTTTATGCCATAGTTATGGCTATGCTTCCACCGGAGACTAATGCGGATGGAGCATTGTTGAAAGCTTTCCCGTTTTCTTTGGCGGGCAATGCTAAGGAATGGTTATATTATTTGCCTTCCGGAAGTATCACAACATGGAATGGGATGAAGAAACTTTTCCTCGAGAGATATTTTCCCGCATCCAAAGCTACTCAAATTCGCAAGGAGATTTGTGGATTGAAACAACAAGTGGGAGAATCATTGTATGAATGTTGGGAGCGATACAAGAGGTTGGTGGCAAGCTGTCCACACCATCAATTTAGTGACGTTATGATACTCCAATACTTCTATGAAGCTCTCCACTCAAGTGATAGGTCTCTTCTTGACGCCGCGGGTGGTGGTGCACTAATGAACAAGACTTTGACCGAAGCTAGAGAGTTGATTGAAAGTATGGCGGCAAACTCGCAACAATTCTACACAAGGGATGAACCAATGGTTAGGCGAGTGCATGAAGTTAGTGATTCTTCATCACATCTTGATCAAAGGATGAGTAACATGGAGACAATGATTCAAAGGATGGCCGCGGTAATTATTCCGGATGGTGAGACCGAACAAGTGAATGCTTTATATCCAAATCAAAGGCCAAGGTACGATCCATACTCCAATACCTATAATCCCGGTGGAGGGATCATCCTAATTTTAGTTATGCAAACAAGCAAGCGGCGGTTTCTAATCCATATGAGCAACAAGGTGGTTTTCAACAATCACGTTTCCAACCTCAACAACAATTTCAACCACAACAAGTCAAGGAGCGTGATTCTTTGAATGATGACAAGCTCAATGCGTTAATGCAAGGTATGCAAGGTCTTACTTCTATGTTCCAACAAAGCCAACAAAACCAACAAAAGACCGATTCGGCCATCAAGGACTTACAAACTCAAATGGGACAATTGGCGACCGATGTGAATTTATTGAAATCTCAAGCATCCACAAAACTTCCTTCACAACCATTTGTGAATCCAAGAGAGAATGTTAATGCGGTTACTTTAAGAAGTGGAAGACAAGTGGAGGGTCCAAGTCATCATGAGGAAGTTAGTGAAGAGGTAGTCAATGACAAAGAGGAAACCGCACCAAAGGAGAATTCCACACCAAACGACCAATCCAAGGAACCGGTTTCTACTTTCACTACTCCACCTCCTTTTCCTAGTCGTTTTGCTAAATCCAAGAAAGAAGCTCAAGACAAGGCACTTATGGATATTTTCAAGAAGATTGAAATCAACATCCCATTCATTGAGGCTATCAAGACAATGCCAAGGTATGCCAAGTTCATGAAGGAATTATGCATCAAGAAGGATAGGTTGCTTGATAATGAAATTACTAAAGTTGGCGAGAGTGCGTCGGCTATGCTATTGAAGAAGATGCCTACAAAGTGCACGGATCCCGGTGGTTTCACGGTGCCAATTACTATTGGTAAACAAAGGTTTGAACATGCTTTACTTGATTTGGGAGCTTCCATTAGTGTGATGTCGGCCGAAATATATGACTCCTTGAATCTTGGACCTTTGAAAGAGACAAGAGTTATTATCCAATTGGCAAACAAGTCTAACATATATCCAAAGGGACTTGTAGAAGATGTGCTAGTGCAAGTAAATGAGCTTATTTTTCCGGTGGACTTCTTTGTGGTGGATATGGACAACAATGAGAACCGATCATCTACTTCTTTACTTCTTGGGAGGCCATTCATGAAAACCGCAAAGACGAAGATTGATGTTGATAAGGGTACACTCACTATGGAATTCGACAAGGAGATAATACACTTTAACATATTTGAAGCCATGCGCTACCCAAGTGATGTGCATTCCGTTTACTCCATTGATGTGGTTGATTCATTAGCGCAACAAATGGTGGAATTGAACCAAGAGGATGAACTTGATGTGGTGTTGCAAAAGAGCATTGAATTGGACGTCCATGGCTTGTCTAACTTGGATGTTGAAATCTCCAAGGAATTGGTGGAGATGTGTGGTGCTTTGGCGACATTGCAAGAAGCTAAAAAGGGTGATGTTTCATATATTTCTTTACCCGTGAATGATGAAATACTTGTACCATCTATTGTGAAGGCGCCCAAACTAGAATTGAAGCCACTTCCGGACCATTTGAAGTATGCTTTCTTGGGAGATGGAGATGAGCTTCCGGTGATTATTTCTAAGAACCTCACACCGGTACAAGAAGACCGTTTGCTTAGAGTCTTGAAAGAGCACAAAACGGCTATTGGGTGGACAATTGCGGACATCAAAGGTATTAGTCCATCCATGTGCATGCATAGGATTCTAATGGAAGAGAACGTGAAGCCGGTACGTGATGCTCAACGTCGGCTTAATCCTCCCATGATGGAGGTTGTGAAAAAAGAGATACTCAAATTGCTAAGTGTGGGGGTAATCTACCCAATTTCCGATAGCAAGTGGGTTAGTCCGGTTCAAGTGGTACCAAAGAAATCCGGAGTCACGGTTGTTCGAAATCAAGACGATGAACTTGTTCCTACAAGAGTTCAAACCGGTTGGAGAGTGTGTATTGACTATAGAAAGCTTAATTCCGCAACCCGCAAGGATCACTTTCCTTTACCTTTCATTGATCAAATGTTGGAGCGGTTAGCGGGCATTCTTATTATTGCTTTTTGGATGGTTATTCGGGATACAACCAAATTGTTATTGCACCGGAGGACCAAGAGAAGACCACTTTCACTTGTCCGTTTGGAACGTTTGCATATAGACGGATGCCGTTTGGCCTTTGCAATGCGCCGGCTACTTTTCAAAGATGCATGGTGAGTATATTCTCGGATTATGTGGAGCGCATCATCGAGGTATTTATGGATGACTTTAGTGTTTATGGCAATTCTTTTGATGGTTGTTTAAATAACCTTGAACTAATTCTTAAACGATGCATAGACACAAACCTTGTCCTCAATTGGGAGAAATGTCACTTTATGGTAAACCACGGCATAGTACTTGGTCACATTGTGTCCTCTCGAGGGCTCGAAGTGGACAAGTCAAAGATAGATTTAATAAGAAACTTACAATATCCCACTTCGGTGAGGGAGATCCGTTCTTTTCTTGGCCATGCAGGTTTCTATAGGCGGTTTATCAAGGATTTCTCCAAAATCTCCATGCCGATGTGCAAGTTATTACAAAAGGAGGTACCTTTCGACTTCAACAAGGAATGCAAGGATGCTTTTGACAAATTAAAGGATATGTTGACAAGTGCGCCAATTATCAAATCACCGGATTGGAATCTTCCATTTGAATTAATGTGTGATGCTAGTGATTATGCGGTTGGAGCCGTTTTGGGTCAAAGGGTGGACAAGTTGTCCCATGTTATCTATTATGCATCTAGGACCCTTAATGATGCACAAATCAATTATTCTACCACGGAAAAGGAGTTATTGGCTATAGTTTTTGCGTTGGAAAAATTTCGATCATACTTGGTGGGTACAAAGGTTATTGTGTATTCCGATCATGCCGCACTAAGACACTTGATAAAGAAGAAAGAAGCTAAGCCAAGATTAATCCGGTGGATCTTATTGTTACAAGAGTTCGACATAGAAATTCGTGATAAGAGGGGTGTGGAGAATACCGTTGCGGATCATCTTAGTAGGCTTGTGATGTCTCAAGAGGAACTTCCATTACATGACCGCTTTCCGGACGAACAACTTTTCTCCATGGAAGAATCAACACCTTGGTATGCGGATATAGTGAATTACTTGGTGACAAGGAAAGTACCTAGTACAATGTCTAATTTCCAAAAGATGAAACTTAAGAAGGTCGCTAAGCAATATGTGTGGGATGAACCATACTTATGGAAATATGGCGTTGATCAAATAATGCGAAGGTGCGTGCCTAATTCCGAATTTCAATCCATTCTCTCCTTTTGCCACACTTTTGCATGTGGTGGCCACTTTGGTTCTAAACGTACCGCTCTCAAAGTTCTCGAGAGTGGATTTTATTGGCCCACCTTGTTTGAAGATTCATATGTTTTTTGTAGAACGTGTGATAGATGTCAACGAACGGGCAATCTAGGTGCTCGAAATCAAATGCCACTCACACCAATTCTCGCCGTTGAGATTTTTGATGTGTGGGGTATTGATTTTATGGGCCCTTTGTCAATTCGAATGGGAATTTTTATATACTTCTTGCCGTTGATTATGTTTCGAAATGGGTGGAAGCTAGAGCCACCAAAACTAATGACTCTCAAGTTGTTTGTGATTTTGTAAGGGAAAACATTTTCAATAGGCATGGAACACCAAGAGTGGTGATAAGCGATGGAGGCTCACATTTCAAGAAGGCTTTCCACGCTCTCCTCAAGAAGTACAACATAACACACAAAATTGGTACGCCTTATCATCCACAAACTAGTGGACAAGCGGAAATTTCGAATCGTGAGATCAAGTCCATTCTTGAGAAAACGGTGAATACCACAAGGAAAGATTGGAGCTTTAAGCTCAATGATGCACTTTGGGCGTATAGAACGGCGTATAAGACACCAATTGGTATGTCTCCATATAGGTTGGTTTATGGAAAGGCTTGTCATCTTCCGGTTGAACTTGAACATAAGGCTTATTGGGCGATAAAGAAATTCAACATGGAGTATGATGAAGCGGGAAACAAAGGAAGTTACAACTACATGAGCTAGAGGAGATACGTAATGATGCTTACGAGAGTGCCCGGATTTACAAGGAAAAGACTAAGCTTTTTCATGACAAGATGATTTCGCGGAAAAGTTTTGTTGTGGGGCAAAAAGTCCTTTTATTTAATACTCGTTTACGTTTATTTCCGGAAAGCTTAAGTCCCGTTGGGTGGGACCATTTGTTGTTACTAATGTTTATGCTCATGGTGCAGTTGATATTGTTAGCGAAAAAACAGGACAACAATTGAAAGTCAACGGCCATAGGTTAAAGCCATATTATGAAAACTTTCCAACGGAGCATGTGGACGTAATTGGACTTCGAGATGCACTCCCTCTGGAGGAGTAATGTGCCGCAAGAGCTAAGTCGGGCCGTCGACTTTAAAACAAGCGCTTAATGGGAGGCAACCCATCGGTTTTGTATTTCTTATCTTTTTGCTTTTTGTTATTTCTTTTTCTTGTTTCTTATCATGTTAAAATTTCCCACCTTGACTTTACTAGGAGGATTCAATTACATTGAGGACAATGTAAGGTTTAAGTGTGGGGGAGTGGTTAAGCATGTTTTTAAAACAAAAATTACAAAAAAAAAATTAAAAAATTTTGAAAAAAAAAAAAAAAAAAAAGTTTTACATAAAAATTCCAACTTTTAAAGATTTTAGAGTCACTAGCATACTTCTAGGTATGTTTACATAGAGATTTTGACCGACATAATTGAACTTGGAAATGTTAGGAGAACTACATTCGGATTTCTTGTTTGTTTGAGTGTTAAATAATGGATTTAATCATGCCGGTGATGCGAATTTGGTGAGGGAGAAGTGCGTTATTAGAGTTGCTGATCAATCATTAGTGGAGACTACCCGTATTCATATCATGAGAGGCACCGACCAGAAATTTTCCATCTACTAAAGAGCTTCTTTTGAGTGTGTGTCACCGTACGTTAATTCCGGGTAGAATGGTGAGCTACCCAACCTCCCACCAATAGAAGCACTACTCTTTGATCTCTTGAGTGCTAATTTTGTCAATCATGAGGGTGACGTCCATGGATGAAAGCTTCCTTCTTGTAGTTCGATTTGCAGTTAGCACCATTCTCTCTCTCGACAACAACGGATCCATAGAAACACATTCATCATCAACAAGGAGCGACATCAAAATCTACAAGGAAAGTTGGAAAAGTTTAAGGTTTACAAGCAACGGAACGAGAAAAAGAGCAAATTTCAAATTCAAGTAAAGCAACATACAAATGAGCGGATTTTTACATATATGTTGAAGACTTACAATACAATGAGGTAATTTTATATCCAAGTATGAAGACTTATTCATGAAAGCGAAGAAAATTAAAAGGTGAGAATTTTTGAAGTTTATGATTTCAAGACGATACAAGTTGTGAAGAATCAAGCGGTAAAATACTTCTCCCACGGCCATGGTTTATTTTTGTATTTAATTTCTCTTGTGTCAAAAAAAAAAAAAAAAAAAAAAAAAAAAAAAAAAAAAAAGAGAAATATTTGTTTTGTTAATAAGCCGGGGGGAAGGAAAATATATAAGGAAGTTTCAAGCGACAAGGATTTTTAAGGTAAAAGAGTTACAAATTGTTAAGGATTTATGAAATTCAAGGGTTTATCATCAATAGTTGAAACCGAAGACCATGAAGATCAAGACAAGGAGCGGAAGACGTTTCTATTGGATGCCGTGAGAGTGGTGTTATCATAATTGGCGATCGGATGTGAAGGTAAGTAAGTAATCTCATCCTCGATAATATGGTTGATTTCCTTTCGTAGAGATCGTCAGAAAAATGGTTTTTCAAAATATTAAAAGATGTGGGTTTTTAAAAATATTTCGGAAGTTGTCCTTCCCACCATTCAACGTGTTGCAGGAATTCTCTTTCATTCCTACCTGCACACATGTGAGAACCATAAAAAAGCCGTCTTTTTGAGTGCAATTATCATAAAATCTTTTTGGTGAGGCAGGAGTCGAGGCGAAATGCTTATTGATCGTTTCTCAAACACGCGTTCTCTCATTATGGTGTGGTTATTTCTCACTCAACATTTAAGAATGAGAATATGTTCTTTAGTATTTCTAACTTCTTATTACTAGCATGCAGAAACTCTATGTCCTCATAGCTTTTTGGATGCTTGGGACACTTGAACGTTTTGAAGTTGTGAGTTTTTAGTTTGATTTGCTCGAGGACTAGCAAAGTCTAAGTGTGGGGGAATTTGATAGGTGTAGAATACACCTAATTTACTATCTAGTAGTTTATGCTTTCTTTGCTATTTTTCTTGTAAATTATGTATTTTACGCTTGTTTTGAGTTTTGTAGCTACTTTGGAGTCGCACAGAGGAAAAGAAGAAGAAATCACCAAAATTGAGCAAAAAGGGCAAACTTGTCATTTTATCAAGGGCAAATACTATATGGAGCCCAGCCAAGGTTAAGGGGAGGTCAAAGAAGTGTCCCTTATCCAAAAGAAGGGAGTGAGAATAGCACAATTGGGGTGTACTTATGGTAGGTGTTTGAATCCACCCATACCTAAGCCCATCCACCCATACCTAAGCCCATCCACTCATACCCTAACCAAGCCTGATCCATTTGACCCGACCCGGATCCAAACCCGAATTACAAATCCACCCCAGCTTTCATTACATCGAGAAGATTGTTTCTTCTCAATCATTTTTTTCCCCTGAATCTGAAAATCGAGCTCCACCTGAAAGAGAGCAGCCATTGCTGCTGGTTAAATCGCGAGATACAGAGAGATCGAACTCAGAGACTTGGGAGGAATTTGAGTCTGAGTTTAAAATCGAGAAGCTGTAATTGTTGGTGATTAATTAGGGTTCGCTATTGAGACGTTGCTGCTGAGTGAATCGAGAGCTGTTGGTGAAGAACAATGGGTTTGCTGGTGTCGATCGAGAAAGTGAGAAGTTAAACTGCCATCGATGATACGCAGAGAAGCTCAGGAAGAAGCAGCCGTTGCTGCTATTGATTTGTTCAAGAACTGAGTTGAGCTGCTGTTGATTGGAGAACTGAGAAGGAAATCGAGATGAAGAGATTTATAGAAGAACACAGAGATTAAGGAAACAGTGGGTTTATGGTTAATCGATGAATCTGTCAGAAAGAGATGGAAGTGTTGGTAGTTTTGAGCTCAAATTGGAGCTGTGAATGAGTTGCAGGGTAAGTGAAGATTTGAATGGATCTGAGTGTTGATGCTATTATGAAGAATGGATCGTCTGGGTTTGGTTAGCTTCTGATGCCTGTAAAGAGACTGATTGAGAACTCAGTGAAGGAATTTGAGTTTAGTTAACTGGTTTTGAAGCTGGTGTTATGGTGTTGGTCTTGTGAGATGATAACAGGTGCCTGGGTCAAGAAATGCCAGTTGAAGCTCAGATGCAGGAAGAGGATGCAGCTGAGTTGAAGAAGGCAGCTGGTGCAATAAGCTACAAACAATGCTGCCAAGGATGAACTCTGGGAGATGACTGAGTAAAGTGCCAGTGGTAGATTTATTTCAGTGAGATGATTGAGGCTGTGGCTTGGCTACAATGGTGGAGCATGGGCAGGCAAACTATGCTGGGTTCAGCTGGTTGAGCCAAAAGCAGCTGTGTGTGTGTGAAGTTGATTTGATTTTAACAGGGTGAGCTTTTTGCTGCTGATTGATGGAGCAGGCTGGTGGTATTGGCTGGTGCAGCTTAGATAGAGCTGGTGCTCAGTGCACTCATTGCAGGTGGTGGATCCTGAACAGGTACCATTGCAGTCAAGCCATGAAATTGCAGAGATGACTTGAGATGCTGTGAACTAGATGGATATCATGGAGCTAAGGCAAATGGGCTTTAGGCAAAGGTGCCTGTGATGTTCTCAGCTGATGGTGGATATTACAGCTGTGGCAGAGCAGGTCAGGCAGAGCTGATGTTGTTGGAGCTGGCAGGAAATGGGAGTGATAGCTTGAGCTCTGGAGCTGTTCAATTGCAGCAGAGAGTGATTTGGTTCCGGCCTGAGCTTGTATGTTATGACCTGAGATGCAAATGATGTCGATAATGTGCAGCTGAGGATACGGTAGCTGGGAAGGTTTGTAGAGAATGGCATGAAGCTACAGGTGCTGTAAAGATGGCGGAGTTGGTATGAACGAGTTTGTGTGCAACCAAGTGCAAGCACGGAATGCGGTGATGATGGTCATGGAGAAGACTAAGTCAGTAGTCGAGATGGGCTGAGCTATGAGAAGAATTTGAGGCAATGATGAGGCCTGTGTTGGTTGGCTTGACATGGTTGAAAAGGGGCCAAGTCATAGTGGTGAGATGAATTGGTGGTGATACTGTGAAGTTGCAGGTGCAAGTACAGTCAGGTAGAGGAAATGGACGACTACAGGGATTTGATGGTGTTGGCTTGGAGTAAGAACAGAATGAATGATTGCAAGGCCATTATGGCTGGGTAGGAGTTAGGTTACAGCACAAGGATTGTGCATCAGAGTTTGGCATTATGCAATGGCCTGGTCAATTTAACCCAGGTCTGACTCTGCCCTGATTCAGACCCTGACTCACCTGACTGGTTCTGGCTGACTCTCCCTGAATCGGTTTGACTCGGTCTGACCGAGTTGACCCGCTGAGTTGGACCGTTGACTCACTGAACCGTTGACCGGGCCGGTCACTTGAGACAGTTTTCCGACGACTATTCCGGCCGGATTCCGGCCACAATCCCAGTTTTCCGGCGACCAAAAATTCCAGAATTTTCTATGGACTTCTCTCATGGGTATGAAGACTTGGGCTTGGAATTGGATGGAGAATTGGACTCAAATTTGGAAAGAGAAGGTGGAAGAGTTGAGAAAAGCTTGGATTTGGAAATTGAATTGCAAAAGGAAAAGGATTCTACTCCTTAGAAGATTTGGAGAATATTGAAGCCTATAAATAGAGAAGTTTTCTACAACTTCTACACACCTCTCTACACACACAACACTTGTGTTTTTGCTTGCTTTTCTAAGATTTTTCTTTTTAATTACTTGTGTGAATTTGAAAATTCTTCTTTTAATTATTATTATTTGTGTGAATTTCAAAAACATGAGTAGCTAATTTTCTTATTGATTAAGGATGAATTCCTAGTTCTTAACATAATTTGAGTTTTGTTTTCAATTCTATCTTGAGATTTTTCACATGATTATCGATTGTTTTTACTAATAGGAGTGATCTTAAAGACATTCATGATTGATTGATAGATTGTTTGGAGTGCACGCTAAATTGATTTGTTAATTGATCTATATCTAGTATAAGTTAGGGAATACGTAATCGTTCTCGACACTTTACACAAGTAGAAAACACGAGACCTTGCGGAGGGATTCCGTGGAGCAATTGTGTGTAGAAACAACGCTAGAAAGTGAACCAAGCGAACCGAGTTTAACTACTAGTACTAAACCTAAATTCATAAATCTTAATGCATTCTGGGAATTACATCTTGTAAGCGGACCTCAAGGTGGTTCTTTTGAATAGAATCTGATAACTAAGCGGACCTGTTACTCAGTGAAATTAGGGATTTTGGGGCTAGCTAAGCGGACCTGCTATCCTACGGTTGGTGATAATCTGTGACTAATAACAGATTATCACCAACCGTAGGATAGCAGGTACGCTTAGCTAGCCCCAAATTGTTTATGTTCTCTTCTACTTGTTATTAGTCACAAATTATCACCAACCGTAGGTAAAGCAGCTAGCTCGGTGCTAAACCCCCTAAATCCCTTGTATCACCGGACACGGAAGTTCTCGACTCACCGGATTCTAATCACCAAGCCACCTAGAATTAGCTCAACCTAGATGTAACTTGGCTCATGCATTAGGTTTTGTGAATTTCTTAGGTTGATATTAGTAGTTAGACTCTTAGCTCAAGGTCTACTTGCTAACGTTGTTTCTACACACAATTGCTCCACGGAATCCCTCCGCAAGGTCTCGTGTTTGCTACTTATGTAAAGAGTCAAGAAACGATTACTTATCCCCTAACTTTCACTAGCTTTAGATTAAACTAACAAATCAATTTAGCATGCATTCTAAACAATCTATCAATCAATCATGAATGTCATTAAGATCATTCCTATTAGTAAAAACAAACGATAATCATGTGAAGAACTTCAAGATAGAATTAAAAACAAAAACTCAAATCATATTAAGAACTAGGAATTCATCCTCAATCAATAAAATTAACTACTCATGTTAAAGAGTTCACACAAAGAATAAGAAAAGAAAAGAATTGTGTGTGTAGAGATGTGTGTAAAAGATATGTAGAAGTTGTAGAAAACTTCTCTATTTATAGGCTTCAATATTCTCCAAATCTTCTAAGGAGTAGAATCCTTTTCCTTTAGCAATTCAATTTCCAATTCCAAGCTTTTCTCAACTCTTCCACCTTCTCTTTCCAAATTTGAGTCCAATTCTCCATCCAATTCCTAGCCCAAGTCTTCACACCCATGAGAGAAGTCCATAGAAAATTTGAGTACACGCATCAATATAATGCAATCAAATTAATTCAATATTTCCACTCAATTAAAAATAATATAATGGAAGTCAAGTTCGTTCCCACGAGGAGCAAGAGATCTTAGTTGTAAAAGTTGTCACGAAAAAGGGGTGTAAAAAAACAAAAGAAAATAAACAAAGCAATTAAAATCGAAAGTTGAAAGATGAAAGCAATAAGAGAGACAAGATCAAGGAATCCTTCTTCGTTACGAAACAATGATTAAAGTTATGTTCTATTCTACTTGTTATTAGTCACAAATTATCACCAACCGTAGGTAAAGCAGCTAGCTCAGTGCTAAACCCTAAATCCCCTTGTATCACCGGACACGGAAGTTCTCGACTACCGGATTCTAATTACCAAGCCACCTAGAATTAGCTCAACCTAGATGTAACTTGGCTCATGCATTAAGTTTTGTGAATTTCTTAGGTTGATATTAGTAGTTAGACTCTTAGCTCAAGGTCTACTTTCTAACGTTGTTTCTACACACAATTGCTCCACGGAATCCCTCCGCAAGGTCTCGTGTTTGCTACTTATGTAAAGAGTCAAGAAACGATTACTTATCTCCTAACTTTCACTAGCTTTAGATCAAATTAACAAATCAATTTAGTGTGCACTCCAAACAATCTATCAATCAATCATGAATGTCTTTAAGATCACTCCTATTAGTAAAAACAAACGATAATTATGTGAAAAACTTCAAGATAGAATTTGAAAACAAAAACTTAAATCATATGTTAAGAACTAGGAATTCATCCTCAATCAATAAGAAAATTAGCTACTCATGTTTTTGAAATTCACACAAATAATAATAATTAAAAGGAGAATTTTCAAGAGTTCACACAAATAACTAAAAAGAAAAATCTTAGAAAAGCAAGCAAAAACACAAGTGTTGTGTGTGTAGAGAGGTGTGTAGAAGTTGTAGAAAACTTCTCTATTTATAGGCTTCAATATTCTCCAAATCTTCTAAGGAGTAGAATCCTTTTCCTTTTGTAATTCAATTTCCAAATCCAAGCTTTTCTCAACTCTTCCACCTTCTCTTTCCAAATTTGAGTCCACCTCCATCCAATTCCTAGCCCAAGTCTTCACACCCATGAGAGAAGTCCATAGAAAATTCTGAAATTTTTGGCTCTCCTGAAAAGCGGGATTGTGGCTTTAATCCTGCCGGAAATTGGCCGGAAATATATCTCAGGTGACCGGCAAAGTCCACCCGGCCACCGGTCAACGGGTCGGAACAGGTTAACGGGTTGACTCGGTGAGTCAAACCGAGTTAGAACTGAGTTGGATCGGGTCAGAACTGAATCAGCTGAGTGAGTCAGGGTCTAAGTCAGGCTGATTCAGGGTCAGCTAATTGGTTGTCAGGCCAAAGCCATTTTGCCAGGCCACTTGCCAGGATAAGCCACTGATGCACCATCATTGCCAGCCATCATCCTTGTACCAGAGCCACACACATCACCAGCTTGCAGCACCTCAGCTCAGTTGTATCACTGAATTCCACAAGTACCAGCACTGTTTACAATCCTAGACTGGCACCACTTCCTAACTCAGCTGCCATCAAACCCTCAGCACATCTGCCATTTCCTCACTGCCAGAATCAGAGCCATCACCTTCTCATTTCCATTACAGCACAGCACAAACCCCACTATCCTTAACTTAATCTCAGCTGCTCAAATACCATCTCAGTTCCTTGCATTCTCTGTAACTGAAACCTAAGCACTTCACCAGCACTTCCAACTCGCCTGTAGCTCATTCAACCCCAGCTGCATTTCATTAGCAGCAACAACACCTCTTCTGCAGCTTCGATCCACAGCAACCTTTGCAATTTCAGTCATCACCATTGCAGCACATTGGCAGCCCTGCATCAGATGCATAGCTCTGCTCATCGCCTTCACCGCTCCATCCGCTCTAGCCGCTTCCATTGCACCAAGCTCAATTCCACCTCACTCGCAAAGACAAAGATGAACCCATTTTCCTAAACTCAACGAGATTCAACATCTCGAGATATCTCTTTCATCACTTAGATTCACAATGCCACAGGACCCATTAAATTCAATTCCATTCTGCTCAAGCTTCAAGCATCAGCCTTCTAATAGCTCAAACAACCTGTCACAGCTTTGCACCAGTTGCATACTTCTCCAGCCCAGGCCATTATGTTAGTTCCAGCTGCAACTTCACATCCAACCTATTCAGCTTCAATACCTGCACTTATAACAGCTCCATCCTATAACACTCAATGTACCACTGCTTGCTCCTTGCCAAACCATTCATCCACAGACCCATTCAAGCAACAGCTCACCTGCAATAACCTTAGAATCTATCTCCACCAACAGACTCCAAAAGCAGCAACCAACATTAACACAGCTGCTCCACTGCCATACTCTCTGGCTCCAGTCTTCCATTGCCTGCACATCTGCCAACTCAAACTCCCTTGAACAACAACCAATCAGCCACATATCTTGGCTGTGGATCGCAACAATGTGACCTTGGACCAAGCCACAAAGAATGATCGCCCGATCCATTTAACATCACCAGCATCCAAAACTCAGTTACCAGGCAGACATTGAGCTCCATTCACCAAAACCAATTAGAACTAGCATCAACTTCCTCCAATCTCCTCAATCAAGCCTGTAATTTCATAACTCACTCTGCGATTTTGCTCAAAACCCATCTGTAATTTCATTTGCATCTCTGTTTCTGAGGTTCGATGTTAACATCATCCTCACCAACTCTGAGCCACAGCCATCCCAACTTCAGATCCAATCTACTTACTCAAAACAAAACCCATAATCGACCAGAACCTGAACCCATCTTCTCTTACTCAATCTGTAACAGCAACATTACCTCTCGATTTCTCTCAACCTCTGTCTGTTTTCATCATCGATTTCGATCTGCTTCTTCCTCTCACGGTTTATCAACCAAAACTCCATCTTCTCTGCATCTCGATCTCTGCCATGGAATCAGCAGCTCACAAGTTAGCACATCACCCTCTCGATCTCTCCATTTTGGACGATCAGAAGCAGCAGCAGCTGATTATTTGCTTCTCAATCTCAGATATACTTCTCTCGAATTTAGTTCAGGTAAAAAATGATAAATGAGAGAAATCTCTCAAATTCAGGTCATAATTAGGGTAAGATTTATGCAAGTGACACCACATGTTATAGGGCTATCCTGCTTGGCAGCCCCTTAGCCTCACTGGTTGCATTTAACACTCCTCCTAATAGAATTTCCCTTAACCTTGGGCCACTTCATATATTATTTGCCTCGTGATATGACAACTTCGCCCTTTTGGCTCAAATAGGGTGATTTCTTCTTCTTTTCCTCCGTGCGACTCCAAAGTAGCTATAAAACTCAAAACAAGCGTAAAATATATAATTTACAAGAAAAATAGCAAAGAAAGCATAAACTACTAGATAGTAAATTAGGTGTATTCTACACCTATCATATTCCCCCACACTTAGACTTTGCTAGTCCTCGAGCAAATCAAACTAAAAACTCACAACTTCAAAGCGTTCAAGCGTCACAAGCATCCAAAGAGTTATGAAGACATAGAATTTCTGCATGCTAGTAATAAGAAGTTAGAAATACCAAAGAACATATTCTCATTCTTAAATGTTGAGTGAGAAATAACCACACCATAATGAGAGAATGCGTGTTTGAGAAACGATCAATAAGCATTTCGCCTCGACTTCGCCTCACCAAAAAGGATTTTATGATAATTGCACTCAAAAAGACGGCTTTTTTATGGTTCTCACATGTGTGCGGTAGGAATGAAGAGAGAATTCTGCGACACGTTGAATGGTGGGAAGGACAACTTCCGAAATATTTTTAAAAAACCCACATCTTTTAATATTTTGAAAAACCATTTTTCGGACGATCTCTAAGAAAGGAAATCAACCATTATTATCGAGGATGAGATTACTTACTCACCTTCACATCCGATCGCCAATTATGATAACACCACTCTCACGGCATCCAATGTAATTGAATCCTCCTCAAAATTTGATGCGTGTCGTAGGTGCAATCAAATTAATTAATACTTTTCTACCTAATTAACAAGTAATATAGGGTAGTCAAGGTCGATCCCACGAGGAGCACGAGATTCTAGTTGTAAAAATTGTCACGAAAGGGGGGTGTAAAAAGCAAAAGAAAATAAGCAAAACAATTAAAAGATAAAGTTGAAAGCAATAAGAGAGACAAGACCAAGGAATCCTTCTTCGTTACTGAAACAATGATTCAAGTTATGTTCTTTTCTACTTGTTATTAGTCACAGATTATCACCAACCGTAGGATAAAGTGTACGCTTAGCTAGCCCCAAAATCCCTAATTTCACCGAGTAACAGTCCGCTTAGTTATCGTATTCTATTCAAAAGAACCACCCCGAGGTTCGCTTACAAGATGTAATTCCTGAATGCATTAAGATCTATGAATTTAGGTTTAGTACTAGTAGTTAAACTCGGTTCGCTTGGTTCACTTTCTAGCGTTGTTTCTACACACAATTGCTCCACGGAATCCCTCCGCAAGGTCTCGTGTTTGCTACTTATGTAAAGAGTCAAGAAACGATTACTTATCCCCTAACTTTCACTAGCTTTAGATTAAACTAACAAATCAATTTAGAATGCATGCTAAACAATCTATCAATCAATCATGAATGTCATTAAGATCATTCCTATTAGTAAAAACAAACGATAATCATGTGAAGAACTTCAAGATAGAATTAAAAACAAAAACTCAAATCATATTAAGAACTAGGAATTCATCCTCAATCAATAAAATTAACTACTCATGTTAAAGAGTTCACACAAAGAATAAGAAAAGAAAAGAATGGTGTGTGTAGAGATGTGTGTAAAAGATATGTAGAAGTTGTAGAAAACTTCTCTATTTATAGGCTTCAATATTCTCCAAATCTTCTAAGGAGTAGAATCCTTTTCCTTTAGCAATTCAATTTCCAAATCCAAGCTTTTCTCAACTCTTCCACCTTCTCTTTCCAAATTTGAGTCCAATTCTCCATCCAATTCCTAGCCCAAGTCTTCACACCCATGAGAGAAGTCCATAGAAAATTCTGGAATTTTTGGCTCGCCGAAAACTGGGATTGTGGCCGGAATCCTGCCGGAAATTGGCCGGAAATATATCTCAGGTGACCGGCAAAGTCCACCCGGCCACCGGTCAACGGGTCGGAACGGGTTAACGGGTTGACTCGGTGAGTCAAACCGAGTTAGAACTGAGTTGGATCGGTCAGAACTGAATCAGCTGAGTGAGTCAGGGTCTAAGTCAGGCTGATTCAGGGTCAGCTAATTGGTTGTCAGGCCAAAGCCATTTTGCCAGGCCACTTGCCAGGATAAGCCACTGATGCACCATCATTGCCAGCCATCATCCTTGTACCAGAGCCACACACATCACCAGCTTGCAGCACCTCAGCTCAGTTGTATCACTTTGAATTCCACAAGTACCAAAGATCAAGCACAATCCTAGACCGGGCACCACTTCCTAACTCACTGCCATCAAACCCTCGCACATCTCGCCATTTCCTCACCGCGTAATCGAGCCATCACCTTCTCATTTCCATTACAAAGACAAAGACAAACCCCACTATCCTTAACTTAATCTCATTTTGCTCAAATACCATCTCGCTTCCTTGCATTCTCTCAGAATCGAAACCTAAGCACTTCACTGAAGACTTCCAACTCGCTTTGTAGCTCATTCAACCCCAAATGCATTTCATTAGCAAGAACAACACCTCTTCTGCAGCTTCGATCCACAACAACCTTTGCAATTTCAGTCATCACCATTGCAGCACATTGGCAGCCCTGCATCAGATGCATAGCTCTGCTCATCGCCTTCAGCTGCTCCATCTGGCTCTAGCTGCTTCCATTGCACCTGAAGCTCAATTCCACCTCACTGCAGCACAGCATGAACCCATTTTCCTAAACTCAACAGATTCAACACCTCAGATATCTCTCTTCATCAGCTTAGATTCACAATGCCACAGGACCCATTAAATTCAATTCCATTCTGCTCAAGCTTCAAGCATCAGCCTTCTAATAGCTCAAACAACCTGTCACAGCTTTGCACCAGTTGCATACTTCTCCAGCCCAGGCCATTATGTTAGTTCCAGCTGCAACTTCACATCCAACCTATTCAGCTTCAATACCTGCACTTATAACAGCTCCATCCTATAACACTCAACAGCCCTGCTGCTCCTTGCCAAACCATTCATCCACAGACCCATTCAAGCAACAGCTCACCTGCAATAACCTTAGAATCTATCTCCACCAACAGACTCCAAAAGCAGCAACCAACATTAACACAGCTGCTCCACTGCCATACTCTCTGGCTCCAGTCTTCCATTGCCTGCACATCTGCCAACTCAAACTCCCTTGAACAACAACCAATCAGCCACATATCTTGGTCATGGATCGAACAACACCTTGGACCAAGCCACAAAGAATAAATACCTCGATCCATTTAACAAAGACCAAGATCCAAAACTCAGTTACCAGGCAGACATTGAGCTCCATTCACCAAAACCAATTAGAACTAGCATCAACTTCCTCCAATCTTCTCAATCAAGCCTGTAATTTCATAACTCACTCTGCGATTTTGCTCAAAACCCATCTGTAATTTCAATTTGCATCTCTGTTTCTGAGGTTCAATGTTAACATCATCCTCACCAACTCTGAGCCACAGCCATCCCAACTTCAGATCCAATCTACTTACTCAAAACAAAACCCATAATCGACCAGAACCTGAACCCATCTTCTCTTACTCAATCTGTAACAGCAACATTACCTCTCGATTTCTCTCAACCTCTCGTCTCTGCTTTCATCATCGATTTCGATCCGCTTCTTCCTCTCTCGGTTTATCAACCAAAACTCCATCTTCTCTCGCATCTCGATCTCTCGCCATGGAATCGGCAGCTCACAAGTTAGCACATCACCCTCTCGATCTCTCTATTTTGGACGATCGTAAGCGACAGCATTTGATTATTTGCTTCTCAATATCGGATATACTTCTCTCGAATTTAGTTCGGGTAAAAAATGATAAATGAGAGAAATCTCTCAAATTCAGGTCATAATTAGGGTAAGATTTATGCAAAGACACCACATGTTATAGGGGCTATCTCGCTTGGCAGCCCCTTAGCCTCAAATTGGTTGCATTTAACACTCCTCCTAATAGAATTTCCCCTTAACCTTGGGCCAGCTTCATATATTATTTGCATGTGATATGACAACTTCGCCTTTTGGCTCAAATAGGGTGATTTCTTCTTCTTTTCCTCCGTGCGACTCCAAAGTAGCTATAAAACTCAAAACAAGCGTAAAATATATAATTTACAAGAAAAATAGCAAAGAAAGCATAAACTACTAGATAGTAAATTAGGTGCATTCTACACCTATCATACAACCCTGGTCAGGAGTTATTTGGTCGGTGAGGCGTCATTACCCATCACTTTACCACACCATAATGCGAGACACATAAAATACACACGATACTTCACAAGTATCGACTTTACAATAACACAAGTTATTCAATTCAGCATTACATGCTATCTTTCGTGGATCCACGATCCACACATTCCGTTATCAATCATGTCACAAACTAGGGGGATACATACTGGGGTATTGGTCCAGCGGTTTACAGCGTGCAGCGTGCAATGCGCCATCACAAGAACGTGTCAGGAAGTCATGGACGGTTAGAGATGAACAGAGAAGTGGGCAAGATTGGTCGTGTGGCAACCGACACACAACTCCACAACTCCATCACTCCACTTCCTCCACTTCCCACGAGAGACGTGAATAAGGCTCAATGACTTGTATAAATAGGTTCTCCGCCCTATTTCAAAAAACAACACAAGTCCGGATTTGAGACGGAAAACCAAGTGTTAATACAAAAACGTATTCCAACACCCAGATCTTGTTTGCATCAATCACAAGCCTGCTCACCTTTCATTACAAGTCATAAGCAAGCCAACACCTTCACAATCTCAACACCTTCTTCGCTTCCCTCCCTAAGATCAACCCCATCTCCTTCACTTTGTGACCGAAACAAGTCCGGAACGGCCATTTCTTGGTTTAGGCCGGACTTGCACGATTGATCTCTCGAATCTACAAGCACTCACCGTGCAATGCATTTGTTTAAGGTTTAAATTCATTCCTCATCCACACCCCAAATTACCAAATTCTGCAGAGTAGTTTTCACCCATAAACAATCGCATCCCAGGATATGTCCCATCTTTATTCAACGAAGAATTTACCGTGACTCCGTACAATATTGGACAGGCGGCTCGTCAAATGGGATTTGATCGGGTGTCCCATTTATCCGTCCACCAGGGGTTCCGAAAGAATTCCTCCCAAATATTCTTAACGCCGACGCGTTTTTCGGAATCCAGGTGAGCCTTCCTTTTCGGCCTATCGGGAGAAACCCGGTGGTAACCAATAAGTACAAGGAATTTTGGAGGAGGCAATTGTTGATTTTCCAGAATTCTCGGAGAGTATTGTGACAGTTCTCGTGGTGAGCCATCTTCTGACGTCTTGAAGGAGCATTTTCGGTTGAAGCCGCTTCCAGCCAAACGGACCAGAGCTGAGGATTGCAGTCCCCAAGAAGGAGAGAGATCTAAGAGGCAGGCACGTGGTCCGGTGATCCTTAACTCCTCCAATATGTAGGTATTTAAATCTCTTTCCGTTGGTTCCTTCATTTCTCCAGAGTAAATTCTTCTAAGAGTGATCCTTGCTTGGAATCAGGGAATTCCGGAAGAGAATGTCTTCACAAGGTTGGCGCGTATTCAAAATGAGAAGGCTGGAGAAACTGCTCCTCATGCTGAGAAGTCTGGAGAAACTGCTCCTTTTTCCGACCATGACAGAGATGATGCAAGCTCGGTTGGACAAGCCGCCTCCCTGAGTGATCTTCTTGACGGGGTCGTGATGGAAATTAGCACCCAGAGTGAAGTAGATGTCGAAAGGAATATAAGAGAGGCAACATCTGTTATAGTTGAAGTTGCTCCCCTTGAAGAACGTTCTGAGCAGGTTTCGGCCAATAAAGCTGTCGTGGTGACTCCTTCTGAAAGGTCTCCTGTAACTGACAAGGTTCCTGTGACTGGTGAAGTATTGGTAGCACAGCCTGGAGTTTTGTTTGATCCTCCATTCATTGTTCCTTATCTAGGTCATGTGTTGGTTGGAGGATTCAGTGTGCCGGTTCGGTTCAAGGAGTTATATACGGCAATATGGGAGAAACACGGTCACATTGCTACCACTACGAAGCTCAAGAGTCGTCTTGCATTGGTCAACCGCGTTCAGGAGGCTTTATTTTCTATCCATGGGATGAGCGTCGCGACTGGTCGAACAGTTTCTGAGGAGATGATTGAAGACCGGAAGTGCCATCAAGATGTGTTTGTGCAGTACGACTTCAATGCTCCTTGGTTCCTCAAAAGGTTCTCCGAGATTCAGGAGCTCCAGAAATTACAAGGTGAAGCCCCTTCTGCAGAATGTGTTACTCGCCAGGAAGAAGAGGTCAAAAGATTATCTGAGGAGTTGAAGCTGAAGCAGGCTGTACTTCAAAGGATGAAAGCCTCTCTTGCCCCAGGAAGGACGAGTTGTTCTTTGAAGGACTTTCCTTGAAAGATTCGTGCTATACACTTGTCTATTCTTTTAGATGTTTTTCTTTTGAGTGATAGTGAGGATTTTCTTTCGTAATTTGACTTCCGGTTTTGAATTGATAGGTAATTGAATTGGTCTATTGAGATAGTTTTGTGAATAACCTTTTCTGAAAGAGGTTATTTTAAATGGAATTTGCATCTTGGTCATGAATGATTGCACATGTCATATAAAGTTGCAAATGTCGTGTAAAAGGGAGATATGAAGGAAAGCAAACATGCGTTTGATCACCGAGTCTCTTTCTCCATGTGGGGATGCTAAGTCCCCAAAGTGAATTTCAAAACTATCTTTCTTGTAAAATTGTCAATAGAACTTACTTGTCTTTGAAGCCTCATTTGTATCAAACCGAAGTAGCCTCTCCAAGGAAGTCGTCCGCATTAACTTTTTAGAGAATGAGAGTTATCCTTCTGAACCAAGTTTCTCCTGAACAATGCGCTTCAAAGCATTGCATTCACTGGTAGGGTGGTGAAGGAACCGGTGGAAATGACAGATACCTCGGGTCCATTATTTCTTGATCGGTTGGTGGACGCCATACAGGAGAGGTAGTTCCACCTCTCTATTTCGTACCCACATCTCTAGCAACTCTAAAATCTTTTCCATCGGGAACGGAAAGTGTAGGTACTTCGAGTCCAGCTCTTCCTGCGTTAGTGGGCGTTGTGATGTCTCTACGTGGCTTTGATGTGGAGCACGTTCTGGAGATGAAGTTGGAAGATTTGCGAGTGCCATCATATCCGCGGGTCGCTTGCCTGGGTAAAGGGATGTGGAAGGTGTCGTAATATCACTGCTGAGTGATCGAATTGAACGCTCCCATCCTCTGTATTCACGTATTTCCTGATCGATCTCCCCTTCCTCAAGCATCTCTTCGCTTGGATGAAAGGTCGATGCGGATTGGACAGTCTTCCGGGCTTCAACAAGAGTTTTGAGATACAAATCTTCTAACAGGGCTCCATAGGCTGTAGGCTCCCTTTCTTTATCTGGTAAACGTTGTAGTACTCCGTACAAGTCCTTTCCTCTGTGGAGTTGCCTCGGTTCTTCATTGTTGACTGGACCGTGTTGTTCGTCTTTCCCGAGTCTCCTGCGGTTACGCGCTCTTTTCGCCTCTCTGCCGGTAAAGGTGTGACTCCCCGACTAAGGATTCAAATAATTTCTTGTATCTTTGCTTGAGTAGATGCCTGCCGACCCTTCTTGTAATTGTCTTTGCTATATCATTCAAAATGCGAAATGTCTCGCTCTGCGCTTCTCGTGATACCGGCTGATTTGCCAAGACATCCTCCAAAGATTCTAGCTACACTTCCCATGATATCTCGAACCACCCGTGGTTTCCTGGATACATTGCGAGATGGAAACCGAAAAGTTGAGAATTCAATTTTGTGCAACCGAGAGATCAACCTCCCACCGTGGTTGCCAATTGTTTATGGGTGAAAACTACTCCTATGACTTTGTTAATTTGGGGTGTGGATGAGGAATGAATTTAAACCTTAAAAAATGCACTTTGCGCGGTGAGTGCTTGTAGATTCGAGAGATCAATCTGTGCAAGTCCGGCCTAAACCAAGAAATGGCCGTTCCGGACTTGTTTCGGTCACAAAGTGAAGGAGATGGGGTTGATCTTAGGGAGGGAAGCGAAGAAGGTGTTGAGATTGTGAAGGTGTAGACTTGCTTATGACTTGTAACAGGGAAAGTCACCGAGCTTACGATTGGTGTAAGCGAGGCTCACAGGTGTTTTCTTGTTGTTTTTCTCTTTTTGTTTGGAAATAGGGCGGAGAACCTATTTATACAAGTCATTGAGTCTTATTCACGTCTCTCGTGGGAAGTGGAGGAAGTTGAGTGATGGAGTAGTGGAGTTGTGCGTTGGTGATACACGACCAGTCTTGCCCACTTCTCCTGTTCATCTCTAACCGTCCATGACTTCCTAACACGTTCTTGTGATGGCGCGTTGCACGCTGCACGCTGTAAACCGCCAGACCAATACCCCAAGTATGTATCCCCCGTTTGTGACATGATTGATGTTCTGGAATGTGTGGATCGTGGATCCACGAAAGATAGCATGTAATGTCAATTGAATAACTACGCTTATTCGTGAAGTCGATACTTGTGAAGTATCGTGTGTATTTTATGCAGGTATCTTGCATCATGGTGTGGTAAAGTGATGGGTAATGACACCTCACTAACCAATTAACTCCCCACTGTACGTATAACCAAGCCGGTGAAGTTGGACGGATGAGATGATCTTTGAGACACTCATCTCGCGACCGCTGATGAAGTTAGGGTTTTGAAGAGGTGCGCGCAGGCATCACTCTTCGACTTGGTCGAAACCAAGCATGGGATACAACTTTGGCCTAACCGACCATACATGCGTGCATGGCATGATGGTGTAGGCGCCTATACCCCATTACCTCATGAAAGTATGATCCGGGTCACTCAATTCATCCCAGTGAAATCGAGTGGTCGAGATCGATTTGCGACAAAAAACTAGTGTCGCAAGGGCCGCACGTCACGCCCTCTTCAGGCGCACGTTCCAAGACGACCAATCTTGGTCGGTCTTGGCCGATTGGCCTGGTGTGAGGGTGATAGGCTGGGTGTTCACGCCTATACTGAAAAATCCCATGAAAACGTGATCCGAGCCATCCAAATCGTCCTAGCGAAGTTGAGTGGTCGAGATCAGTTTGCGGTTTGGGAGGTGTAACCACGCTAGTTTGAGCGTGCGTTTTGGATTAGCCAGGCATGATATGCCTTGGCCGATTGGGTTAGGGAATAGATGGGTCCACGGTGGTCATGCTGGTATGACCGGACCTGCTAATCTAATCCTGGACCCTCCATTCATGCCGGAGAAGATGGACGCTCGTGATGCTCAAAACCCTAATTTTGGGTTTCAAAGCCGCGCGTCATCTCTTGTTTGGGCGACGATTTTGTCACGACCAAACATGGTTGGTCTTGACCGATTGGTCAAGTGTGTGGCGGGCCCGCGGTGATCGTGTTGACATGCTCTGGGCCCTTTGAATCTACATCTACACCCTCCATCTATACCGCGAAGATGGATGGTTGAGACTGTTTTGCGACACATGTAATATGCCGCAAACCCTAATTTAGGGTTTTCCGTCCATAATGCTTGGTATGAACGTTTTTGGCAAGCTAGGCCAATGGCCGACCGTGCGGGTTCCGCATTGGTTCTACAGTGGATATTCCATACCGCTTGGGGTGATGGAATTGATCCGGGTCATCCAATCATGCTTATGGAGTTGGATGATCACGATCATATCCGACCGATACGGTCAATCCGGATGCTCAATCGGGCTAGTATAACACACCGACAGGGGCTCAATCGGGCTAGTATAACACACCGAGAGTCGGCTGTACGGGTATTTCAGTACATGGTTTCATTATAGTGCTTGGAGGTTCGTGTTACTCTGAAGAGTAACACTCGATCGTCATGCCACACCGATAATGAGTACTTTGGAAATACAAGGCTGATTAGAAATTCACAGGATGGGATTGTTGCCACATGCTCCAACCGGGAGGAATTTCATGTATTCACGAGAATGGGATTGTTGCCACATGCTCCATTCTTGGTGAATTAAGTGAGGGAGTATCCAACACTTATTAATGGCTTTATCTTTTACAAGATGTCAAAAGCATAATTTTTTTTCTGGTTTTTACAATTTTAACCTCAAATGAAAACCCACCATCAACACTTGTTAACAAATACGAGTTGGCCTCTCGTTATTTGACTATATTTTTATTGCCATAGTCCTATAGAAACCCATTTCAGGATTGATAAGCGTCACAACTCTCTGCCATTGTCACAGCAGCTTCATTTTTAATTTTTCTTGTTAGTTTTTGTTAGTGTAAGTTGTACTGTGTGTTGTGTTTAGCCCTAGTTGCTTATATATAATTTTTGCAGGCATCATTCTATTTAGGACTTGTTAGTAACATTTAGAATAGATTTATTTCATTTTTTTTTGGAAAAAAAAATGTCTGGATTTTGGACTGGTATTAGGGATGAGAAATCATCGCACAGACACATTAGAGGACTCGCACATGAGCATGCTTCACATTTTGAGTTTCCATTAGACCATGGTGTTGATAATTATAGGGATTATTATGGACCTTTTCTAGGTCCCTAGCTACAATATATAGACCCTAATTGTTATCAACACAAGTATCATCCACCACCGAGGGATGATGAACAATTATGTACTCCCCTGAGCCCTTGTATGCAATCTGTGATGGAAAATATCAAACTCATTGAACAAAATAATGCTAGATTTGAATTGCAAGCATTGTATGATCATCCATATAGCAACACCTCTGAATTCCCCTTCTGTAGTGAATCTCATGCACAACCATATATTGAATATCCATATGAAACGAGCATACCCACTAGTGAAGACTCTCCTTCCATTGAACAACTTAATATGATTCTTAAAATGAACCTGATTCATTTACAAAGTGAAGAAAGGAAGGAATTTCATGATAGGATGTTTGTTATTCCTAATGAGGTAAATTTTGAAAATAGTGTTTATGTTTCTACTCAGGAAACTAATATTGAATATAAACCTAATCTAGAGGTAAATGAGTGGACTAGAGACACTATGGGTTTGAATAGAAAATCGCATTTCTGTTATGATGATGATGATGATTATGATGTTATGTTAGAAGAACATGTTTATGCTGAAAATATTGTGGAACCCTTGGGTTCGAGACATTATGCTTCTTTGCCTCGACCTTCATAAATAATGTTTCTTCTAGTATTCCATATACATGTGATGTTGATACTGATCCGGAACCTGTGCAATTATTCTGTGAAGATAAGCATGACAGATAACTTGTGTCGGACTTAGGTAATGTTGAATCTTCTGTTGACACTAATGATCTTATGCATGAAAAAAAATTTGATGTGTCTAATTCCTTGCCTAGGTCGCAATATGATTCTTCTTCTGATACCGATTTGGGTACTTTGGATAGTCATGATTCTGAATTGGGGCTTGTTAAACTGTTCAATGACTGTGAGCATGATAGAGTACTATTTGTGTCTGAATTGGGAAAAACTAGACTGCATAGTGATATTTTTGAGCCTAAAAATGAATGTAACTTAAATGCATCTGATTCCCTACCTAGAACACAAATGTTGCTCCTTCGATTCTCTTATGCATGACACAAAGGTTTTGGATGATGATGATTATGAACTGGGGTTTGATGATTTGTTCTATGAAAGTGAGCATGAATTACCTGTTTCTGACTTAGGGGAAGTGTGTGATAAAACTGATGATCTTATACATGAAAACAACTTAGATGCACCTACCTTCCTGCCTAATTCACAAACTGAGACTATTTCACCCAACTTATATTTGGTTTGTAACAAAATTGTAAAACCAACTTTTCTGAGAATGCCTAATCTAGGACTGGAACTGTGTGCCTCCCAAGTCCTCCTGGACCATTTTGCATCTAAATATAATACCTTTGATGATCCACAGTTGGAGTTTACTCATGTCTCTCCATCCATCCCTGAACATGTCCACTTTGAATTAGACCTTGTGCATGATGCACCCCTGAAACTGGTAGATTTTGTGCCCAAAAGCATATCTCGTTGAAAAAAATCAGGTTTGGGGGTAACTCACTTTGTTTTGCAATCTCACTAGCATTTCTATCCTATTATAATTGTGTAAGGTTGTTAAAATTTCTGCACTCCGTCTTTTGGGTTGATCCTCAACTCTTTCGATTGTTGGTGTATGGTGAATTTCCCTTGTATATAATCCAAAGAGATAATTATATTTTCTAGCTTTTTCTTGTATATATGTGTGCTAATCCATTGTGGCGTCATGATTTCCCGTCGAATTCTACTTGAATAATGCGGTTCTAATCTTGCTCTCGCCAACATCCGGTTATCTCTTTCCTTTAAAATCTACTACGCACCGTTTTCCGGTGTGTTGTTGTAATTCTCGCTTATTTGTCGAAACATTGAGGACAATGTTAGATTTAGGTTTGGGGAGTATTTTGCATATAGAGTTTTTAGTCTTTTGAGATTTTAGCCTATTGCATAAAAAAATAAAAATAAAAAATAAAAATAAAAATATTTTTCCGTTATGGGATGAAAATTACACACTTTTGGTTGGTAACCTAGCAACAAGTCGGGATCCAACTCCTTTCGAATATCAATACCTAGTCTATGAAAAATAAAACTACCAACTCCACTACTAGCATCATTACTAACTTAACAGTTCTTTAGACGCTTAAAAATACATAAAGTATCATCTCCCAGTTCACCTAAGGTAGAGAAAGCCAAAACGCCAAGACCATAGCCAAGTGTTGTACACTTATCCAAGTATTTAGTGCGTTTCCGCGCAACAATATTAGTATAAATAAATAATAAAAAAAAAAATCAAGATCTGCATAAAACCTCCAACTTTTAGAGATTTTAAAGTCACTGGCATGCTTCTAGCTATGTTCACATAGTGAGTCTGACCGAAATAATCGAACTTGGAAGTCTTTGGAGAACACAATCGGGTTTCTTAGTTGCTAGAGCGTTAAAGTTGGATTTAACCATGCCGGTGGCGAAGTAGGTGCTGCAAAGATATTTGGTAGTAGAGTTGCGATCACCCTTAGTGGAGACTACCTATTTTTACATCAAGCAAGGCACCGACCTTCACTTTTTTTGTGACAATCTAAAAAATTCCTTTTAGAGTGTGTGTCACCGTACGTAAACTCCGAGTAGGAATGGTGAGCTACCCAACTTCGCACTACTTTCAGCACTATTTTTGATCTCTTGAGTGCTAATTTTGTCAATCATGAGGATGACGTCTAAAGATGAAAACTCCTTCTTGTAGTTTGATTTGAAGTTAGCACCATTCTCTCTCACTCGACAACATCAACAGATCCATAGAAACACATCATCATCAACGAGCAAAGCAATGTCGATTCTATGAAGAAATTATTTGAGGTTTACAAGCAACAATTCAAGGAAAAGTAAAATTCTTATTCAAAGTGAATATACAGTACAAAGAGCAGAATTCTATACACATTTGAAGACGTATTTTACAGGAGCAAAGAAAAGAAAATAAGATGATAATTAGTGAAGTTTATGAAATCAAGACAATACAAGTTGTGGAAATTGAGTGATAAAATTCTTTATCCATGACTTTAGTAGTTTCATTATTTTTTGTGTTATTTTATTCATTTAAAAAAAAATAAAAAAATAAAAAAATTACTACAGTTTGTTTTTAGTTTTGTTTAATAAACACCATAGTAAAGAATAATTTAAGAGGAAATTTCAAGCAACAAGGAAATTGAAGAGAAGAATTAGAAATTATCAAGGTTCTACCAAGTTCAGAAGTTCATCATCAACAGTTGAAGACCGAAGATTGAAGTCGTTTCTATGGATGCTGTGAGAGTGGTGTTGATTGCTGATCGGATGTGAAGGTAAGTGAGTACTCCCATCCTTGCTAATGGTTGATTTCCTTTCTTAGAGATCATCATAAAAAGATTCTTGTTGTCCACGATTTTGTGGAGTCTCCAGAAATTATTTCGGAAGGTTTTCCTACCCACCATTCAACGTGTGCGGAATTTCTCTCTTTATTCCTGCCTGCACACATGAGAGACTAAAAAAGTGGTCTTTTTGAGTGCAATTATCATAAAACCCTATTGGCGAGGCTAAGTCGAGGCTTGTGATCACTCTCGGACCCGAATTCTTTCATATGGTATGGTTATATATCGCTCATCTCTTAAGGATGAGAATGCGTTCTTTTGGTATTTCTAACTTCTTGTTACTACAATGCAGAATCTCTATGTCCTCATAGCTCCTTGGATGCTTAGGACTCTATTACGCTCTGAAGTTGGAGAAGGTTTTGTGGGTACACCTCTGGTAAACCCTCACGAGACTACTTCCAACTAGGGACACCTAGGGGTTTAAAGGATTAGTGCCTACACTAAATGCATTCGAGAGACCAAATGATAATGGTATAGTTAGGATTTTCTAATTATGTTTCACTTGAGGACAAGTAAAATTCAGGTTTGGGGGTAGTTTATGAGTGCCTAATATTGCATATTTCTACATCTTTTTATTGGCATTTATCTCATCTTTTGTGCTTCAAATCCCATATTATCCCAAATTCATTGTTTTCATTGTTTTCAAGAATAAATATGTTTACTAATTAATTTTGTGTTTTTAGGTAGTAAATAAAGCTTGGATGCATCAAGAAGCCAAAAGAGCAAAGAAACTATGACTAGTAGCTACGGAAGAAAGACAACGCAAGGCTCCTGCGAGAAGGCCGTGAAGCACGAAGGAATAACGCGTAAAGAGCTTCCGCAATCCGCTTGCGCACCCTCCGCAATCCGTTTGCACTCGCTCTGCAAGCCGTTTGAAAAGCCTAAACCGAGTCATGGGCTTGGTAGAGAACCCAAACCTATATCCGGATCCGAGATATCGATTTGATACAACCGCTTGATCTAACTAACCTCCACTCGAAATATCAAATAATGATACAACTGCCTAACACCCTAGTCTCATATCTCTTTTCCCTATCGAGCAGAACCCTCATCTCTCATTACTCCTTCTGCAGAACTACCAGTACCACCTCCTTCATCTCAATTACTCCATCTCCCCGACCATTTCTTCTCTCAACTTCCATCATAAACACCAATTAAGCCTCTAATCGCTACCTCTCTCAATATTATCTCTTTCCTTATCAAGAACAGTAACCCTAGAAGATAAGATTTAGAGAGCTAGAGTTAGGGCTATCTTCTCAAATGGAGAAAACATCAAATTAATGAAGTTGCAGACGAATTGAAGAGGGAAAACGCGTTATGGTGAGTTGGGTCTCCATTAATTATCAAATTGAAGACGAATTGAGTGATTATTTTGTATAAATAGAGAAGGCAGTGTGATAAAAAACTCATGCCCGAATTAGCCGGTGCACCAAGCTATAGTAGTTCATTTTCAGTACTTCTTTATCATGTTCTAAGTTCAATAACTAGGGTTTAGATGAAACCCTTAGTCATATGTTAAGTTAATTCATTTTCCTGTTATTATTCTTGTTGTGCTTAATGGATGTAGGAATGATTTGTTAGCTGGTTGATCGAAGTAGCCTGTGATTAGTTGTACTGTAAGAAGACAACTAATACTAGGGGTGAGTTAGTGATATTGGTTGATAAATCACCCATTAGAGACCTCTCTGGAAGAAGATTTGTGCTTCAATTGAATTAGGATTGATAGTTAGCTAATGAACCAAATGAACCTGTGATAGGTTGTACTGTAAGAAGACAACTTATACTAGGGGTGAGTTAGGGAGATTAACTGATAAATCGCTCATTGTAGTATTGCCCTGAAGAGAACAAGAATATAACTTGAGTAAGTATTCCCTTAGCATAGGATTAGGAGGTGGATTCAACCACCCTAGTGCCTCTCATATAATTGTTTACAATATATTCTTGCATCTTGCTTTACTTTTCTCGCTTTAATATTTCAATCACTTGCCTTGTCATATCGACACCCAACAAAACCCTTTTGTGTTATTCTTGTTTGGAATCCGTTTTAGTAAGACCGTAGCTTGAACTTACACCCACCTTGTCCCCGAGGATCGTCTTGTATTTGCACTATATACAATAAGGCACTGTGCACTTGCAGTCATTGTAGGGTACTTGTTTCTAGACCTACCATTGGACTCCAAGGAACTTTCAAATCATAAAATACTAAAGATATGCAATAAATGTTTATTTTCGGTTTTGTATAATTCCAACAGTAATCCAACTAATAAACCGAAATCTCTCTGGATGACAACCAAATATTAGCTAGCGTACAAGTATACTTTACTAATATAGTATCCTTAAATATGGTTTAATTATCTTGAAACTAAAGGCACATAAATTCTCGAATATCAAAAGATATTATGGAATATTTCAATTTGGGATCTCACATTGAATATCAAGGAAGATATTAGAACATTAAGTAATAAGGGTTTAACACATGTTCAAAATTTTATGTCGACTTTGTGAAGTTTTCATATTAACCAAATTGTATTCACGATAGTTATTCAAACCCTAAGTTTATAGCCGAAATCAGAAAACCTTTAATTTTTAACATTAGGGATCAGTCCTACTATAGATCCCTAGGTAAAGGATTGGTCCTGTTATAGATCTCTAGGACCGGTCCTAGTATAGATCCTTGTTTAAGGGATCACTCATAAAATAGATCCTTTGATTCCTTTTAACTACGAAACAAGTTTCGCAAGTTTACTTAAATCCAAATTCATGTAGGTAAAAATTATTTTTAGGTATGGAATGAACCCAAAGTTCAACAAATTAACTAGTAACGAATTACAAAGATAGTGTTATGTTGCATTTTCGAAGTTCAAAAGATAAACATTATACTTGGAAATCCAATATATCAAATTTGTTTAAAACAACTAGTATATACTTCCATGACACATTGATCATAATGGAGTGATCAAGTCACCAATACAATAGATACATATATATAACTCGTGACGTTATATTTTCAATTTAAACGACTTGAAAGAAACGTAGAAATAAATGAAAACAAGTCAAATCTGTATACTAACCTCGAACATAAGGATGATGTGTATGTTGATGCCGATACGTCTTCAGGTTCTTTAGAGTAAAACAAGTTTGCCTCAACATTTATGATGTTCCTAGTATAACCTAACGAAGATGACTCTAGTAATCTAATCAAGCATCTTCGAGTTTTGAAGCTAAAAATGACAACCAAACTTGACATGCCAACGCTTGGTGGGTTCAATAGAGCAATGTCCTAACACATTTTATTGGTTCATCAACCATAATAGTATAAGCGTGAACCTAAAGACTGAGGTTGCGCAAAATAATTTGTTTTTGCGCCGCATTCATTTTTGATTAAATCTCACCTAATCGTTGCGCGATCTTTGTATCAGCAAACTCTCCTTTTTGAGCTTGTGTGGAAGGGCAGATGAAAGATAGTTATTTCTAAATGAAATCATCATCAATAACTCCTAGAGGGATCACATCTTTTTAGATGCCAATCATATTACAACATGGAAGTCCAATAGACGTCATTATGGAAGGAATAAATACATCATTCGGCTTGTCCCACTTCCTATGCACTTTCAATTTTTCATCATATATTTCACAATGTGACACGTTGTATATTATGCACCAGAGGTCCGGTTTGTTAAAAAAATCGGTTCAACCTTTTCATTATGTTATTTTGGAACCTCTTTTGAATTATATCGGGATCATGAGTGAAGTATTCATGGGTATTTTGAAGTAATATTACAAACCCGCCAATATGTTGTTTTTTTTAAATTGGTTGTGAGCCGATTCTGCCAAACTTGTTGCCCGATTGTCAAAGTGTTTATGTCGGTTGGTCGATGTCGAAACAAACTTCTATCATTACGGTTCCAATCGTTATTTGGAGCAACGCGTATTTAGTTATGATGCTAAAAAATAACCTTTAATTTTCTCCATACACTTTCTCAGTGATTGACTAACTTAATGCACCACACTCGATGCAACAAACAATCATATGTTCCTCCTTCTTTGTATCGTTTCTCCAATCCATCTATCAATTTTATTGTTTCCGGGGTAGGTTGTTGATGCAAACTTTTTCGTCACTAGGAACATCATTAACTCGTTAATCTTTGTTGAGTGAGTTTTAACCTTGCAATTGTGTCTAATATTAGTTGTTATATGAAACATACAAATAAGATTATGTGACTTATGGTGTTTATAGTACTCATTAATAATAGATAGGTATGTATCAGATGAATCACTCTTGGAATATTGCCTCGGTAAATCAACCTCGCACATTTTTTAGTTTTTTTGAAGCATAACCTTGTACATTATAACACCCATATATAACTTTATTTCTCCTTGTAATTCATAAAATAAAACACGATAATAAATTGTTGTTTGGTCGACGTATATATGCTCGACCATGTTAAACAATGCCATCTCATACTTGTTCTTCGTATAAGTGGAGTTGACTATAAAAGACTGATAAAAAGAGTGAGATAATTGAACAAACCATGGATGCACAAGAAAAAGCAAAAACGGATCATATGCCTAGAAATCATAAAGTACGGGAGTAATGAATCGCTAAAATATAAGTCTAGTTAAAAAGGACACTAGAAGATTTTGTCAAATATACTCTTTACTTTATTTTTCTTTTATCCCTTTTCTCTTTCCTATTTATTTTTCTCTCTCCAATTTAAAATTGGTTCCGCTTTGAGGCTGGTGACATTCTTGTTTACAATGGGATAATGGTTAGGACACGTGTTTTGATGTCACGAGACTCACTGGGGTTTCTCCTTTCATAGGAGGGGTGTTCGTACTTTCGCTCGTGGCCTTGTCATCTCTAATGTTGTCTCTCGTAAGCGCAAAAGTATTTGGATAAGTGTAGTGCTCATGGATATGATTTAGGTGTATTGGCGTTCTCTACCCTTGGTGAACTTGGTGATGATAGAATAAAGTTAAAGTTAACAATTTTGTTGAGATCTATCATAGACAACCATGATTTCAATGTTTAAGTTAACAATTTTATTTTTAATAGAATAAAGATTATCATTTAGAAAGGTGTTGGTTCCCAGCTTATAGCCAGGCTACCGACCAACTCCTTGGCTTTGAATTTGTAATTATTAAAAAATATAATTAAATTTATATTTCAAAATGAATTGTGAGAAAGGTAATAAATTTTATATTTTTGGAACGGCTCAAAAGATCTACAAAACAAGATCCATTGTTGATACAAAATTCGAAAAAAAAATAATTTTTAAAACTAGATCGAGGATATATTATGCACCCAGGTGCAATATGGTTAAGCATATTTCCTATAAAAAAATATGCATTATGCACCCAAGTGCAACCTTCCCAAAACCTATTTCCTATAAAAATATGCACTATGCACTCGGGTGCATCTTGTGTACTTCGTTGATAAGTTTAGGTTTATCCTAGTAATCACTTGCGATATATTATACACCATCAAAATCACTAGTTCATGATCTCGAGATATAAATCCACCATGATTACCATAACGTTGACCTTCAAAAATTAACCAAAAACAAGTATTAAGAAGAAAAATCGGAGGAACAACAAAAAAAAAAATCAAAAAATGTACCTTATGCACCCAGGTGCAACCTTCCCAAAACCTATTTCCTATAAAAATACGCATTATGCACTCGGGTGCATCTTGTGTGGATAAATCTGAATTTATCATACTAATGTATTATACACAACCAAAATTACTAGTTCATGATCTCGAGCAACAAATAACTATCATTACCATAACATTGACCATCAAAACATCAACCAAAAACAAGAATTAAGAAGAAAAAGATATACACATTATGCACTCGGGTGGAACCTAGCCAAAATATATTTTGTCATAATATGTGTTATGCATTAAGGTGCATCTTGTATGTTTTCTACCCTTCCCTATGGTTATTCCAAGTAAATCTAGCAACTTCATAACCAAAAACTTCTAAAGCTTATCTCACAAGAAGCCTTTTGAAAGGTTGAGCCTCACTTTCAACGTAAGGCACACCTCCTTGTTTATCTTCTTTAAGAAGAATTTGGTTACAACCACCTATGACATCCATGTTATGTTATTACAGTTTACTTTTACAAAAATTTCCTCTAAAAATTTCCAAGAATCAAACTTTGGTTTATATGGAGAAATCCTGGTAACAACTTCCTTCTCATGAAGTTGGTTTTGATCGGGACATTAATTATATTAGAGTCAGAATGAACTATATCGAACTTGAATCCATCCACCCATGCCATAACAAGTCCTCCTGCTATGTCCATCCACCCATGCCATAACAAGTCCTCCTGCTATGTCCACTTTGGATCTACAATAGAAACATTAGGAAAATCACCAAACAAATCCCTAAAAAAATATGGTTCTTCCATTGCTTTCCTCAAAAGAACTCTTTTTTTGTTCAAATGAAAAGATTTGTCGTCGTTCCAAACGATATCGAAGTTACTGAGGTTAGCGTACTTGTGGGCACAAGATGCTTTGGGAGATACAGGGATGCGCTAAAGTGGAGTTGTGGGGCTGATAAGAAATGGACCACACTTGACCCTTTATTTATTTTTCAATGACACAAAATTTTGTTTCTCTCTTTTTTCTTAGACTAAGTCTTATGGGCTAGATTGGAGGTGCTAGATTAGCACTTAAGTGTTGCAATTCAAAAAAAAAGTGTGGCAAAAAAGTTAACACTAGTTCTCTCTCCTAGCAGGTGCTAGCACATGAAATAGCATGCTAGATAGTTACGCTGAACCATTCAGCGCCAGGAAAAGAAACTTTCGCGGAACCATTCAGCGCCAGGAAGAATATACCAAGCATCTATTTGAATGGTTCAGCGCAAAGTTAAAGCGCTGAATGAAAACGCGCTACATGGGAGCGCTACATAATTCAGCGCTTGACCTTTTTTTTTTTACTTTTCACTCCTTCGGTAATTAAATTTATACTGTTTTCATTATTTGTTTTCTCACACTCATGTTACACCACCCGATAGTTATGTTTTCATTTTTTGAATTTTGAAAAGTTTGACAATTTGTTCCAACGGTTTCAAAATCTTAAAATTTGACAAACTAAGAAATTTTTTGATTACACTTTAAAAACAATGTCACAATGTTTTTTGAAATTAAAATTCTACTTCTAAAAATTTAAAAAAGTACATTAAAATTAAAATCCTACTTCTAAAAATTTAAAAAGTACATTGAAATTGAAATCCTACTCTAAATTAACTTCTAATTCAAACTTGAAAATGAACTTCTAATAACTAAAATATCACTCATAATTTAGGGGGTTGGTTCTAAGCCATTACGAACCAAAATCTCGTTCCTCCATTTCTTGTAAAGGGGTAGCTCCCATTCTTGTACTTCATTCAAATTTTGGCGTAGGATCTTCAAGTCGGATTCCGTTGTTGGGTTTGTGCCAAGATTGTATTGTTTTCCAAATCTCTCTTAAGGAACTCTTCTTCGGTTTCATACTTTGCCACCCTTTGTGCTTGTGCATTTTCAAGAAGCTGTATGAGCTTGTCCATTTTGCTATCATCCTCTCTCGGATGCTTTAGCGTCCACGAGCCTTTTTCTTTGCCTTTTCTCTTCCGCAACCTCTAACATCATCCGTTTGTTCGAAATAACGCCTTCTACGTGATATGTCTGAGGTATCAGAACCTTGGGTAGATGGTGAGCTTCCAAACCTTGCCACATCCTCCAAATCTTCATCCATAGTTCTTTGGAGCTGGAAGTACTAGGTTGAGTTGCTTGACTAGGTTGAGTTGCTTGACTAGGTTGAGTTGCTTGACTAGGTTGAGTTGCTTGACTAGGTCCAACATCATTATTCAACTCTGGATTGTAATCTGGTTGATAGGTCTTCAGGAGCTGGAAAACCGATTCATGTATCCAACGTTTGCCATTTGTTTGCTTCATAATTTTTTTGTTCCTTCGGCAGTCTTGTGGAAAAAAAGAAAAAAATGTATTAGTGTCTTATGAATGAATGAAATATATTTGGAGGAAAAAAACATCATTGTTTTTAACGGTACTTACATAATCTTGTTCATTCAATCCCGAAGGTTTATTGCGGAAGTAAGGTCTTATGAATGAAATATATTTCCTCACTTCGCCTCTCAACGTGTTACACCTTGATTGCAATGACTTTTTATCCCTATTCGTACCTTCCGGCCATCTTTAACGAACTCAAGCATAATTCTCTTCCAAAGTTGTGAATTTTTTGATCTTTTCCTCTAATCGGATCGTTACTTGCTATAATCCAAGAGATAATTAGTGCCTCATCCTCTTTTGTTTGAAAGTGTGCCATATTTTTTGTATGAACAAAATAAAAGAACAAGAAGAAGAAGAAGAAGAAGAAGAAAATCAATGAAGAGAGAATCAATTGATTTTGGTGTGAGGGATGAAGGAGAAGTGGTTCTCAATTTATAGGGAAGCCTGAAAATCTAGCTGTTGAGGTTTCAAACGGGCATTAAATCGAGTGGTTGAAAACGCAACCATCATCTTGATCGATGGCCGAGAAGAGACGCTGAATGGTATAGCGTGTGGCGCGGGAATAAAACAAATAAGCGCTGAATGGTGTTGAAGAAGAAGATGGTATTGAAGAAGAAGATCTATGGGATGAGGAACATGAACTTGAGGCATAAATGCGCCTTGACTCCCTTGGTACTACTTGATGAGCTCCATTGTAGAATTCATATTTGTTGTGACATAAAACTAAGCACCGATCCTACAAGCATAAAGTAGATAGGTTTAGTGATGCTTTTTGCATTCAAGAAACTTAAAATGAAAATGCAAAGAAATGTGAATGAACTTACCATTGTCAAACCCATCGCAGAAAAAGTTATACGGACAAGGTTGCCTTGGTACTTCTACTCGCTCTTCAACACCAGTGCATTGATGAATGGTAAAGTGAAATCTATCTCCCAGAATCTGCGACGGGGATCATTCTGTGTGCCATAAGTATAGGTCTGTGGCATCAGGTTAGAAGGCGGATGACTAGGTAACAAATGGATAGGAACAGCTTGGCTACCCACTGCTATCTCATCGGCATTTTGTGAATGATAAGACTCGGTGATATAAGCTCCAACACTATGCGTCTTCCACCACCATTATATTGATCCTCATTAATCGCCAAATAATGTTCGGCGCATACACCTACAATCTCACGGTCTCCAACTCTATCCAACTCGGGAGGATTTCACGGGACTACAATCACACCTTCTATCTGCCTCTGGAATCGTTCAGCCAAATAACAACTAACTCTTTTGTAGTTTTTTTCCAGGTCATAAAACACAACTCTCACTCTGGATAACTGCAGAGCATATTCATAATGTTCTCCCTCAGAATTCTCACTACCAAGCCATGGTTGCCAAATACATAATGCCTTTGGTTCTAGTGTCAATTTGTGCTCTTGCGAAGTGGACACCGGGTGTTTCTTCGTATCCTTTTGGCCTCCTCTTTGGCCTCTCTTCCTTGATTTAATGTTAGTCTTCTTGAAGAGACTAATCTTTGGGAAAAGATCAGAGTGTTCTCCGGAAGGTGTCTGACAAAGCAAAGGTTGCATGTTGCGGAAGTAATAATAGTACCAATACTCAAGTACCATAACCATGCCAGATAAATCCTTCCCATTCTCCTCGACCATCCATCAAGAAATTTATAGGTATTACCTAAGGAAGCTAAACCCCAATCATATTCCCCAACTTTATCCAAATTATCGAGCAATAAAACCCAACGTTTATCTACTCTTCCACTAGAACCCGCAATAAGAAAATGACCAAAACACCAAAGAAAGAATGCTCTTGTCAATACATCTGCACATTCAACATTGTTGGTTTTTTCTCTACTTTTAATGTAGGTTCTCAAGATACCCAGGGATATTGTTCCAGACTTAGTGTTCCAGTTATCAAATCCTTTGAAATCTTGAAAATACAAATCATCCAAAGCAACAACTGTTAGCTCACCTAATACCGGCATAACTACTTGATTTTTCGTAGGGTCACCAATGGGAATTCCCGTTAACATATACCAATCTACAGGAAGGAGGCCAAGCTCAAATTCTCTAAAATGGAAGCTCTTGGTTTTTTTCCGCCATCTTTCAGCTATGGCTTCAACTAAACCTCTATCCGCATTGGAAAAGTTAAACTCAAAGACAGAAGAAAACCCACAATTATCACAGTATCTTTGCGCTATCGGATTATCTTTCACTACAATGTTGTATAACGTTTCAACCTCATTAAACGCCTCTAAAGTTTATAGTTAGACTATCACTCAAATTATTAGATACATGCCTATCTCCCTTTGCAAACTACTTCCAAAGCATCTAAATGTTCTTCCATATTCATACTATAATCTTCCATATCATACTACAATCAAATAACAAAAGAAAAAAAAGAATCAACCACATTTTATCATTTTCATCATAATCATTCAAATTCATAATTCATACAAATTCACAATTTTATCCACCACATTTTATCATTTCATCATAATCATCCGAATTATACAAATTTAGCTTCATCAAAAATACTACAAGTATCATTTTCACCCTCAAAAATACTACAAGTATCAAAAATTCATAATTCATAATCAATTATATAATCATGTAATCTCTTATACAAATTATCATTCAACTTCATCACAAATAATCAATTTTACATTTAGGTTTTTAATCCCCAATATCAATTTTCATTCACAAAAATTCAAATTAAATCATACAATACTAGAAATATCATCTAAATAACAAATACCAATCATCTAAACATATCAATTTCATCAACAAATCATGATAATCGGAAAACAAACAAACAAATAAAAAAAGTTTCAAAATCTTACCCAAATCGATTTCAGGATTATTCGGTCCAAACCCGATCTCAAATGATTCCAATGATGTTGTTGATCAAACCCACTGAGCGATTTGTGACGAAAATCACGAAATCTTGATCTAGGACATGCATTTTTAGGATGGTTTTGGGGTGAGGAAGAAATGAAATGAGGAAGAAGAAGAAGATCGACCTTCGTTTGGTTAGATCGATTTTTGCAGAACGTTGAATGGTTCAGCGCCGGTAGCGGAATTATTCAACGCTCACGGCCGTGTTGACCGTCAACGCGGATGGTTCAGCGAAAGTTTCTAACGCCGAATGGTTCGGCGCTTAGCTCGCTATTTTGTTTCAAATGACTAGCATGCTAGACTAGCAACCCCATAAGACTTAGGTGATTTTACTAGCTGACGTGGACTGCTAATCTAGGTGCTAGACTAGCACACCATAAGACTAAGTCTTACCATCTTATTATTGCGGGATAATTGAGAGTTGAACATTTGAATGGAGATAAACATTTCATGTGATGCATTTACACCTTTATGCAGAGAAGAGGAGGTTTAGATAAGGTATTGTGAAGTGGTGGAAGTGGGCCAGACAAACATTCGGAATATTAGTCTGCTGCTTTTACCAACTAGTGTAGCAGAGGAAAACGAGGGGGCTAGCTAGTGAAATCTCACTAATAGAGATTAAAAGTTTAAGCAAAAGTGAAATTATTTATGCAAGTGAACAACTATAATGACCCCTTGCTTGACTTTCCGGTGCTTTCCATCTGGGTTGCACGGATGCTTCATTTCTTGGCCCAGTGCCGTGTCCGCGTCCCGACGCTGGGGCCACGCTGGCACGACGACGCGACGCCGACGCTAAAATATGCACTTTGGCGCTGCAATATTGGCCTCGTGTCCGCGTCAGTGTCTTGTCGTGTCCGCGTCGCCGCGTCCGCGTCCGTGCAACCCATTTCCGAGTGAATGGAATGAATACTACTCCACTTTATGGAAAAAATGCAGTCAACTATGGTCAAAAGTCTAGGAATATCCACCATATATTAGTAAAAGTAGATTTGGGTCTTTTGGGATATATTTTGGGACACATTACAGGTTGGGACATCTAACAACGTGTTTTTTTTCCTACTATTTTATTATTTTTAAAATTAGAGCCCAACCTCTTAAAACTTAAAATTCCAATTGCATTAAACATTGTGAAAGCGAAAGCGAATTAGGTAAATTTGTCAAAGTGCGGTTCAACCTCGATAAACGAATGTTCGATAAATGAATAACCTCGCCAAATGAATAATTTTTCCGGTTCCGACTTAGGTGTGATAAATGAATAACCTCGCTTAATGCATTAATGAATAAAAAAATTTAAATCCTTAAAGTCCTATGGAAATATAAATGAATAATCACTAAATTATATATAAAAAATATATGTAAGAATAAACCAAAATACATAATCAATAAATTGTACATAAAAATATATTTAGAAATAAACTTAAAAAATTCATCTATGGTTGGTTGTACTTATCTTCCACCAAAAACAAAATGCACCGCTTGAAAGACATCTTTAGATTTTGTGCAATGCTTGCACAAGTTCGGAATATTTTGCTCGTGTTGTAACAAGTAATTTTTTAAAGTGACCATCGCTTGAAAGACATCTTTAGATGACATATTTGGTACAACACTACTATCATCTGGTTCAGGATCATTCTCTTCATTCATTACTGACTCAATAATTTCTTCGTCTATTGGAGATTCCATAACTGCATCATTCTCGTTAGGATAATTTAAAAGATGTTTGGCGTCCATCACATTTCTATAATGTAAATAAGAAATGACACAGTTAATCCTAGGATATCTTCTTCTAATTGACCATTTTAAAGTTCCTGGGAACATCAATATCTTCAGGACAAGATCCTGAATGACGGAAATAAATTGTAATTATTTTTGTCGTCGCATCAAATCTCTAAGCCACAATAGCAAAATTAATAACATCCAAAATTATAATCTTTTCAAGATTTGGTGGGTCCACTTCAAGGCTTTGCAGGATGCTAGAATAAAAACAACGCCGATAATGAACTTTGAATGCTCGAATAATCCCAGCATCACATAGCTGAATTTTAGATGTTGTGTTAGGGGGCAAGTGTTAGAGCAATGCTCGGTCGAACTTGCAAGCGTTGCTATCTCAAGCTTGTTGTCAAGTTTAGTTGCCAAAACTATAAGTCTTGATCTCTAGTCTACTTATAGCTAAGTCTCGGATTAAGATATAAAGTGTAGTTGAGCTCTAGACTCCATGGCGATCTTCATACAAAGACGAAGAACTACTCAAGGAACTGGTGGAACTTCATCAACTAAAATGTATGTGGAGACTTGAACTTATCTATCACTCAAAAGTTTATCTACTCTATCTCCTATCTCGAGACAAAAGTCGTATTGCTATATAGACTATGATTATACACATTTGCTATTTCGAGCCGAGTTCATCTCGCTTATCTATTTCTCGAAATATGTGTTGGTAATCTTTCGCTTTGGCCAAGTTCATCTTTACTAGTGACGAAAGTCATATTAGTTTCAATTACTTGAAAATCGCTTTGACGAAAAATAGCTTGTGAACAACAACTATATAACGTCCTCTAAGAATGTTTCAATGATTGAAATGAGAGTTTAGAATATATAACCTTGAATGGATATAAACATTGTGTGATAACTCATACGTGTGTAAGTCCTTATTCCTTGAACCAAAGTATGCGTACTTTGCTCGCCAGAAAACCGAATCGAAGTCCGCGTACCAAGACACGCACCGTCGGAAGTTCACATCCCGTGAATTTCTCACGCCGGAGTTTGTGAACCTAAAACAAACTTATTCCGGGTACTTAAGTCCGCGTACCAGTATGCGTACTTAAGTGGGTTATTTTCTAAAAACGATTATTTGGGAACTTAAACTTATATAAACCAAGGAATGCATATTTGTAAACCGTGGCTATAAAGTTCATGAATTGATTCGAGTGAATCAAATCGATTTTGCTTCAATTGTGTCATATATACTTCTATGAGATCTAAGCAATTGAACAACTCTCTAACTAGTTCTCTTGAGTCATTTGAACTAGTTATGGTTAAGATGAATATGGTTGATATGAAAGTGCTCATATGGATAACCATTTGGTTAACTACTGTTGAACCAACTAAGTGTACATATTTGGGTACGGTTACACAAACCTAGATAAACGTGCACTTCATTTGTGTGTAACAAGCTAAGTTCGATCTAACGGTTGAAAGATATTAGCTTGAATCTAATCAGGTTTTCATCTAATGGTGAATATTGAATGCTTTGTTACCAAGGTAACTTAGATTGCAAACCCTGATTTGAAAGACTATATAAAGGAGAACTCTAGCAAATCGGAAACCTAATCCCCACACCTTCGTGTGATAGTAGTTGTATTAGCTAGAGTCGATTCTCCTTTAACCTTAGGTTTCTATCGAGACCCCAGGTTAAAGACTTGAAGACTTCATTGGGATTGTGAAGCCAGGACCCAACTATTTTCTCTGTAGTTGCGTGATCTGATCTTCTTTGTTTTCTATCGCATTAAGTACAATCGTAAGATTGGCTTGAGATTGATTTCTCCGATAGGTAAGATATAAAAGAAGTCACAAATATCTTTGTCTAATCGTTTATGATTCCATGAATATCTTCTTTCGCTAGTCGATTAAGATTATTGTGAGGTGATTGATAATTCTAGGTTGTTCTTCGGGAATATAAGTCCTGATTGTCAATTGGTTCTGCTCACCTTGATTTATCAAAAGACGGAACAAAACTCGTAGGTATTTACGGGGAGACAGATTTATCTATTAATGTAGACTTTTACGTGTGATACGGATTTCTTTATTAAAGTCTTCGACTTTGGGTCATTGCAACTCTTAGTTGTGGATGAGATCGACTAAGGGAATCAAGTGCGTAGTATCCTGCCGGGATCGTAGACGTAAGGGGCGCAACCTGTACCTTGGATCAATGTTAGATTGATTGGGGTTCAACTACAGTCCGGACCGAAGTTGGTTTGTAGTAAGCTAGTGTCCATAGCGGCTTAATACGGTGTGTGTTCAATACGGACTAGGTCCTTGGGTTTTTCTACATTTACGGTTTCCTCGTTAACAAAACTTATAGTGTCCATGTGTTATTTCTTTTCCGCATTATATTTTGTTATATAATTGAAATATCACAGGTTGTGCGTTGAATCGATCAATTGGGAAATCAACCTTTGGTTGTTGATTGAAATTGATTGATCCTTGAACATTGGTCTTTGGTACAGATTCAATTGATTTCTCTTGTATTCAATTAGACTCGCAGATTTCTATTTGGTTGAGTAAGTATTGAATCGAGAAAGAGAGATATAACTCTTTGATATACTTTTATTAAGATTGAGTCATTGTCTAGTTGATTCTCTTAAAAGTATATTGGAGTTTTCCATCTGATTTCTAAGCGAAATATTGGGTCCTGGTTGTTAGACCCCCAGCTTTTTCACCAAGAATTTTGACCAATACCCTCTAAGTACATGTGTACATCTTCTCTTACACAATTTAACTTCTTAATTAAGAAAATGTTGTCTAAATGAATAAATATTCGTTTATCGATAAATGAATAAAACATTCATTTATCGATAAATAAATAACCCCGCTAAACGAATATTTTTCTTGGTCCCGAGGGCATTCATTTATTGAGGTTAGGCGTGGTGTGAGATTGAGAGATTATAAAATTCAAACAGGTAATCTTTATGTATAAGTATAAAAATTCTCTAAAAAAATTTAAAACTCACCTTCGCACTATATTTCTCAAGCAAAGCTCAAAGAAATTAACTATTTCCATTAAAGGTACAAATATAGTTGAACTCGTCCAAAATGTATCAATCATGTGCGTGTTGCAAATCAGTCGACTCACTAGAGTTTTCAATTCTTATCAATTTATTCTCCCTAGTCGGTAAAGTACATGGGAGGAAAGAGAAGAAAGGGACGAAATGAAAACCTTAATTTTAATTGCTCGTTTGTATACTACCTCTTTTATTCATTAAATGTTTAGCTATGTAATACCCACACTAAGCGAGATAATAGCATTTATCATAATTTGGATAAGAGCATGAAGGTAGAAACTAATTAGCTAATGTGAATTGAGAAGGATTTATCGGATTTGGATCAAATTTGTTATACTTTGGTACTGTGGAAATGTTCAAGAGAACAAATTATTTTCATTGATTTTGGTTACATAGGGACTGATTATTAAAGTAATCGAGTTTATTAAAGATTTGGAGAGTTGGGTATTTGTTACACTTGAATTTGCAGATCAAAAAGTTGCGGATAAATTGGATACAACAAGGAACAATATACCTTCTAATACCAACAAATTTTTGAACAAGTGTTTGAGAAAAAGTATTAAACACGAAAGGATTTAGGGCGGTTGAATTGTCATGTGATCTTTACTGAGGTATTTGATATTCCATCACATGCATTTACTTGTTGCCATTGAGAACATGATTCCCTTTCCTTTTGCACTTTACAGTGTAATACAAAAGAATGGTTAGACAATTTGCAGTTTGGTCCATGCATTTCTGTTAGAGCATTGCTCGGTCGAACTCATAAGTATTGCTATCTCAAGCTTGTTATTAAATTTAGTTGTCAAAATTATATCTTGATTTCAAGTCTACATTTAGTCTAGTCTTTGATTAGCGCGAAGTGTGTAGTTGAGAATCGGATATCACTACGTTCTATCGTTTGAAGGTGAAGATCAACAGGAGCTTTGGATAACTTCAACATCAAAATGTAAGTGAAGACTGAATCACCTATTTCTCAAAGTTTTCACCTTCCTATCTATGAGATATTTTCGCATGACTAAATTAGACAGTACATGCATAACAGAAATTTCGAGTAAACGTTATCTTATATATTGTTCTCGAATTATGACTTCTTATACTTAAGAACATTTGTTCATACTTGATGAATTTGGTTATGAATAATTTATTGTTTGTGACTTAAATAATGAGTCAATATTTAATCATTTGAAAATATCCTAGAACAGTGATATGTGTCATTGATGTTATTCGGGAATGTTTTAAATTGATTATTAGATAGATATAGAACTACTGTTAATCTGGATACATAACAATATGCATACCAGAATTGTTATAAGTCCATAGCCGCAGTACATGTACCCAGTACACATAACGGCGTAGCTATAGTTCAGCAACGACTTTGTGATATGCATACCCGATATCCATACCACAAAAAGTTTGTGACTCGTGAACCAGGAACGGTACGCATACCCAGTATGCAAACCGGAAAAAATCTGTTATTTTTAATACCGAAAACGGTACACATACCCGGTATATATTCAAACCATAAAATATTTGTGAGTTCATGAACTTGTTTTCGTATTAAGGGTATCCATACCCGGTATACGTACCATGACAAAGACACTCACGAACAAGTACATTACACGTTACTTAACCTGTCGAATATTTTCAGATGCATCAAAATTATTTTTTATGAGATAATTGACATTTGATCAACTCTCTAAAAACACTATCTACACATTTTTGATCATATGTGTGATTCATGAAAAGTCTTAAAGTGTTATAGTTCAATTGGATAGTTTGACTAACCTACATGAACATGTCATTATCTATGCGGTTCGGTTAAGTCTATCTCATTAATTCCCAAAAAATCGCTCATAGGTAAAACAATGTACTGTCGAAGTACTTTCTTTAGGTTCAAAAATGAAAAGCGTACAAAACGAGCCTAAACCAAGAAGTTGGTCGTTCACGTTTTGCTTCGGTTACAAAGAGAGAAAATGGGTTGATCTTAGGGGAGGGAAAGCAAAGAAAGTTCGAGGAAATCAGTGGTGATTGAATTGTGTGTGTGAGGTTATTGAATTATTTAAGAAGAAGAGCTTGAGAATGATAAGCTTGTTCTATCTTCGAATAGACAAGGTAGTCTATTTATAGTTGTAGGGAACACTCACTATTTCCTCGTAAGTAGTGGAGGTTGTGGAGAGATGGAGATATTGGGATAATGGTGTGGTTACGCCCATGATGTTAGGGAAGTTTCTGGAAACATGTAAACCATCATTCCATTACTTAGCCACTTATTTTAACCGCTCTCAACCGTTGCCACTACTTGGAACTTCCTTATCATGGATGTTGCCATCCCATACGTTCTTTGTAAACCACTAAACCAATACCCATGAATAATTCCCCCATGTCACATGTTTCGGTTTCTCGTAGGAATTAGTAGAGTCATGGAATGTCTCTAGTCTTATCCAGGTTTCCACGATATACTTGACTGAGTAATAGCCTAAGCTAGACAAACTTTGTCGAAGTGGCATAGCTTGAAGAGACAACTCGGCTCCAAGGTTATGTGTGACTAATAATGAGTTTGCCATAAGATGACATTGTAATCATATAGCCATAATAATACACGTAGATAGCATAATGCACCAAGTTAATAGCAAGCTCGGTAGTGACGCCTGAGCGACCTAGTCGATATCCAACCGAGTCGGAATGGACATGGGTGCTAGGATTGAAGCAACGTAGTCGTGGCCATATGGCTAGGCTAGGTCGAGAGGCAAGGAGGTCGTGACTACTAGATAGGCCAGGCCGGACTAAGTGGTCGTGGCACGGTCATGGCTAGGAGACAAGGTGGTCGTGACTTTTCCATGTATATGCCGATTCAAGGAGGCCGTGGTCACTGGCTAGGCCAGGCCAAGAGACTAGAAGGTCGTAGCTAGTTAGGCTAGGGACAAGGTGGTCGTGGCCACTGGATAGGCCAACACAGGAGATAGGGAGGCCGTGGCTACTAGCTTTTCCGGGGCCAAGAGACTAGAGGCGTGGCGATGGCTAGTCTAGGTCGAGACATGGCAAGTCCGGGAAGTAAAGGTTGTTGTATCCGGGGGACGGGTAGGCTCGAAGACAAGAAAGTCATGGCCTCGGTGGCTAGTCCAGCCGAGACATGGCTCAGGGCCAAGGAAAGGTGGTCGTGGCCAATGACCTAGGCACGAAGATAAGGCTGTGGCCTCGATGGCTAAGTTAAGCGAGAGAAAAGATAGTCGTGGCCAAAGGCATGGCCAAGATGACGGATAAGGAGGCGTGGCTTGGCTAGCTAGTTTGATAGCTAGGTAATTGTTAATATGGCTTTGGTATCCGATTAGGCTGGGGGAATGGTGGCCACGGCACGGCTATCTAGTTGGCTAGATAGGAAATTGGTGGTCGTGGCTAGGTTATGAGACCCAACAAGATTAGCCTGGCTATGGAGTGTGGCCATGTTGGTGGTGGCAGTTCATTTGTAGCATACAAAACATATTCGAGGAACTCAGTCGTGGAAGTTCTGCGACTCGAAGTAATATTCCAAATATTATGTTAAAGCAGTAATTCGAATAGCGTAGTAGCTTATTCACGAATATTTATAAATCGTACCATCGGTATATGCGATTAATACATGACAATTTGTATGGCCGTGCATAAAATAATGATAGTTCATACAAGTGAAGATCTAAAGTCTTGCAGAATATTCAAGGCCGGTATAGCCATTAGATGGATACAAATTCTCAATTCTCTTAGAATATAATGTAAATACGAATCTATAATTACGATCTCATGTCAGAATTTATACATATTTATAAACATATATGGAATACCGGGAGTTCAGCTTGGTGAAGCCCTAGTATATATAATTATAGATATGTATTTGATGTAGGTTCGTAGGCGATTTTTACAAGTTTTGCCCTTTTGTCAAAACCACCATCAACATTAAGTCCACCTTAGCACCTGAACAAGTAATGTTTCGTGGTAAGCACTAGATGGTGACAATGACGCTAAAGAATTTAGGACTCAGTTTAAGAATAGTTACTTATCTTTATCTCCTCCAGTGCAATGTCCTTGGCGCAGACTAGGGATTCAGGATTGAACTCTTTTATGAGCAAGTAATAGACTCCGATGCTCATGATTTGATTATATAGTGGCAAACACTAGTGTTAACGTCAGCGAGGCAGCAATGACCTCATAACAAACGGTGAAGGCCTCATGGTTCTTATAAATCTTAGAAAACTCCCGACTCGGGCATGATGTTGACTTATCATAACCATGTTTCACAGTGAAGAGTGTGAACTCCGGATAGCATCTTATAAGCCCATATTCTAGATATTGAGAAGGTAAGCATGAATCTATGGTCAAGCATGTTGAATGTTTATTGATCTTTGGAGATGTTTGTGGCTGCCTCGTTGACCGTGATAGAAATGATTATCATGGCCACGTACCGTTTTCCAGAGCTTGCTTCAAGAATGAGAGTACTCTATGATATCACAAGATATATGGAGTTTTGTTGTAGAAAGGTTTTGTTGATGATGCCTCGCTTTCTTGATGACGACATCGGGTTTCACTCGTTAGGATGGTGTGAGCGGAAGATCTTTTTGCTTATACCGGTGTTGATCATATCTCCTGGTTGAAGGAGGTGATGATATGTAAACTTCTAAAACTGAAGGAGCCTTCAGTCCCCAAATGTATCTTACTTTGATTGTATCACCATGAATCCCTGCCTCTAAGATTTTATCTGGAAAGGGAATTCAGGAAGGTTTAAGTCTACCTTCATTTTTTTTTTGTCTCTTTAAAGCTTGGACAAAAACTTAAATAATGTTGAAGCCCCTGTTAGCCTCTGGGATGTCGAGCGACAACTTGGATGTTTTCTGAACTCAACATTGAGTGAATGGAGCCGTATCTTTACCTGATTCTTAAATGCACGATCTTATTATACTTTTCTGGATGTGATGCTTGGAACATCACATGGACGAAGTCTTCCCGGAGAACGAAGAGGTACGATTAATAGGGTCATGTTGCTAGCATGTCTCCCAAAATTTCTTCAAGAAAAATGATTTAACAATGGCTCTAGAGTTATCTCATGAATCTCTGATTGCTGTCGGGGATGGGATGCAGTGAGCAGTCCCCAGTCGCACTTCTCTTTAGTTGTTGAAGTTATGTTCTCTAGGTAGGCTTGGGATGTGTCTCGGCCTTGTAAATTATTGCATGCGCCTTCCATACGAGAGATGATAATATCCTTTACGCTATATCTTTGAAGAGTGGATGACCTTGTCAAGGTCATGGCTTTTTAGTTGACCATCTCTTCTGAGCTGAAGAGGTTTGTTGACATTGAATGGAATCCGTGTAGAGCCTAAGTCCCTAAGCGTGGTTTACATGGATCTATCTTGTATGGTCGGTGGACGTTGACCATGATAAATATTTCACCATCTCGCATCCATATTTCCGGTGTCTTTATTACTTCTTTCATGAGAAACTAGAATATAGAAAAGTACGGATTACCTTTGTATGTAGTGGTTATTTCCATGGTGAAACTGGATGGTATCAACAAGGGAGTAGAAACGGGGATCTTGGCAGCCGATTGTGATCATAAGAGATTGCATTTTCGTAGGAACAAAACAGGTTGGCTGGAACTACATGGACCTCTGTGGAAGCGAAAGGGTTGGCCGGCCACGTATGCGAGTAATAAGTTTCCACGACTACGAGCTTCGGTGGGAAAGGACGAGAAGTGGCCACAACTACGAACCTTGGATGGCTACGACCACTGACCTGACATGGAGAGGTGTGGTATCTACGGGCACGAACCTTGGACGAGTAGAAGTGGTGATGGTGGCCATGGGCTTTGGTAACCATGACCACGAATCTGGGATGAGCGGGAGAGGCATAAGTGGTGGTAGCCACGTCCACGAACTTTAGGCGAGCATAGGTGGCTACGGCCATGAATCTTGGATGAACGAGAAAGGTATAAGTGGTGGTAGCCACGTTCACGAGCTTTAGGCGAGCATAGGTGTCTACGACCAAGAATCTTGGATGAGCGGGAAAGGTATAAGTGGTGGTAGCATGAGTGCCAAATATTGCATATTTCTACATCTATTTATTGGTATTTAACTCATCTTTTTGTACTCGGAAAATCGGATATTATCCCATTCGTATTTTCTTTGTTTTCAAGAATAAATATTTGTACTAATTAATTTTTGTGTTTTTAGGTAGTGAATAAAGTTCGAGAAATGGAGGATCCAAAAGAGCGAGAAAATTGGAGGCAAGCGTCTATGGAGCATAAAGCCAAAGCCCGCGCGCGCATGTCAGTTGCAACCCAACTTACAAGACATGGGCTTGAGCTAGCCACGACCCGGATCCGAACCCGATTCATTCTGAGCCGTGAAGATTTCATCCATCTTCATCCAACGCTCGCTCCATCCTTCTCATTGAAGATTGCTGCTCCCGCTCAACACCAAAGCGACTTGATTCTCCACTGAGCCGTTGAGATCTCACTCATCCGCATCCTACGGTCGCTACAGCCTCCTCATCGATCTTTGCTACACCCGCTTCACAACAAAACACCCTATACCTATACCCTCATCGACCAAACCCATTTTCCCTTCCATCTTCTCTTTCTTCTTCCTCCGACACCATCAGAGAAAACCCATTCTCTTCCTCCTCCCTCTCCCCCGAAAGTGCAGAGCCACCACCACCCTATCTCCACTGTCAACGCCATCACCAACAACTCTATCACCACCTTCTCCGCCACCCTAGGTTCACCCATCTCCATCTTTAGCTTCTCTCATAACCTAGAAGCTAGGCTGAGATGGTTGAAAATTAGGGTTTTCTCGAACAACTCAAGGCATGGTCGATTCCGAGAGCAAGAGAGGGTTTGGGTTTTGCGTCTTTGGTGAGTTTGAGTGATTTGTAGAGTATAAATTGATGTTTTTGATGTGAGAGAAGAAAACACAACATGTTTTAGGGTTTAGTTTTACATTTTCAATTTTAATCTGTTCTTCATGATGTTTAATATGTTCTAATTCAGTTTGCTAGGATTCAAATGAAACCCTAGTTCATTGTTTTGTGGTTCAACTGTGTTTGAAGTTGTTCTTGTATGCTCAAATGATAAGATGTCTTCAATTCTAGCATTACAACACTTTACTCTCATAATGAATGCCTTGTATCCATTGTAGTTAGGCTAGAACTGTGTTGTTTGTGCTTCAGCTCATGATTTAACTTTTATTGCGAACTCTTTGATTAGTTGTACTTATCTAGACAACTAATGCTCTGAAGTAGTACCCTTAGTCATTGATTGAAGTCTCACTTGGTGAAACTCCTTAGATAAGTGATAAACTTGACACATTATCCTTATCTGTCATAGGAACAAGACATTCAAACTAGTTGAATCTCATAACCTGAATTAGTGGTGGATTTGACAATCCTAGAGCCACAAAATCAATAGTACAACAGTCTCTTGCTTATTTAATACATTAGAAATAGCATCACAACAACAATCCTGTCGTAAAGACACTAAAACAAAATCATATATTTGTGCTACCTTCCCGAAATCGAGTTAAGAATCCTTTAGATCATAACACACTCCAATTCTCTGTGGTTCGACACATGCTTGCACTTGCCTCCAAAACACCGTGCACTTGTAGTTTAAGACGTAGGAAAATCATCTTTTCTGAGACCTACCAAGTTTTTGGCGCCATTAATGGAACTGGTAGTGTCTTGTTTGTTCTTTAGAGCTTAATTTCACTTGTTTTTCAACCCATCCCTGTACATATTTGCTTTGAATCATCACCATTTTCATTCTCAACTTTGTATATATGTGTAAAAGTTCTTTTATCTCGTAATTGTTCTTGGTATAACTTAGTTGAATTTTTGTAAATCGCTAATCTCAGAACTTAGTTATTCTAGTATAACTCAATTTAATGCTTGCAAATCTTAGTTAGTAACTTGTTTGATATCTGCCATCTCACCCCGTAATTTGCTGTTTGCTAGTTTTCTTTGTTCTTGTTCTAGCTCATTATCTCTTGTAGTCTGTAACCTGTTTATAACTTGCTTTTTTTTCCTAGTCATTGAGTTGCACATCTTTGTGCCTTAAGTTGTGAACTTGCTCTTGACTTCATCAGTCTCATTCAAACCTTCATTTCTATTTTTAAACATTTTGTCGGCTAATATCATCTTGTGGCTCAACTCCTGCCTTAGGCATAACTCTGAACTTTGTCATTGTAGCATTAGTACTTTCTTGCGTTAACTGTGAAGTTTTGGGAACTAAGATTGTTTTGCTGAGTGATGAGTGCCAAATAGTGCATATATAAACACCTTTTTATTGGCATTTTACTCATCTTTGCGCTTAGAAATCGGATATTATCCCAGTTCTGTGTTTTCTTTGTTTTCAAGAATAAATATTTGTATTAATTAATTTTGTGTTTTTAGGTAATAAATAAAGTCCTGAGAAAACGAGGAGCTAAAGAGCGAAGAATTGGAGTCAAACATCTATGGAGCGAGATAGCCAAAGCTTGCGCGCAAATCGGTTGCAACCCAACAAAGAAGACATGGGCTAGAGCTACCCACGACCGGATCCGAACCCGTTCATCCCGAGCCGTTCGGATCGCGTCTAGCTACATCCTACAGTCGCTCCATCGTTCACATCATGTCTTGATACTCCCGCTCCACAAACAAATCGCCTCGGTTCATCCTCACCGTTCAGATCTTCCTCACCGAGATCCTACGCTCGCCGAGGCCTTCTCCATCAATCTTCGATGCACCCGTGCAACACCGAATCACCCATAACCCTATACCCCCATCGACCCACCTCATTTCTCTTCTTCCCTTCTCTTTCTTCTCCCAGACACAGGAGCGAGAGCTCCGCAAAACCCACTCCACCACCATCTTCTTTCTGACGAGCTACCTCCGCCACCATCTCTCCATCTCTTGTCACCACCAAACACGCCCGCAGCCACCTTCCCTCCTCTCTAGTGTTAGTTACCTCTCTCTTAGCTTCTCTCATAACCTAGAGGCTAATTTAGAGATAACTAAAACTAGGGTTCCAGCCAACAACCACGCATGGAGTTGCGGAGAGCGAGTGTGAAGGGGAAGGCGAATCGAGTATGGGTTCAATTATTCTCGCAATTAATTTCTATTTTATAATGAATTAGGGTTTGGTATTTTGAAGGGGGTGTGCATGTATAAATAGAAGAGGGATAAGACGATTTGAGGTATGCACAGGCTAGCCACAGCCGTCGTTTAGGAGTTAATTTGTGTTTTATTATCTTTGTAATGCTTTAATTTAATTCACGGGGTGTTTGATGAAACCCACGATTCTTATGTGAAGCATGTAGTTAGCCTGATATGGTTTTGTTGTGTTCTACATGATTAAGATTAGTAGTTAGCCATTGAGTTTACAAACCTGTGATGAGTGGTACCGTAAGAAGACCACTCATACTAGGGGAGTTAACAAATTTAGTTAATGAATATCTAGCTAAGACCTTCAAAGGAAGGCACATGATCATAATTTAGCTTGCGAGCCTTAGCATAAGAACAGGTGGTGGAAATAATCACCCTGGTCACTTTCCAATTTGTCATAATCTGTTTTGGTCCTTAGTTTAGAGTCACAACTAAATCTCAGTCGCATCGACACTCAAACTTTTATGTTACATACTCACTTGAATTCAGTTAGCAAGCCTTGATCAACATAAGCACCACAAGTCCTTGTGGGATCGACCCGTACTTGCCGCGTCTCAGATAGACGCCGTGCACTTGCGGTATCACAAGTAGGCTTAAATTATAAACACATTCCGAGGCCTACCAAGTTTTTGGCGCCGTTGCCGGGGACTTGGCGTGTGCCCTGTGATTGTGGCTTGTCTTTACTGAGATTCACTCACCTTGTACATATTCATCTTGTGTTAATTCTTTTAGTTACGTTTTTAGTGTAATTTCTTTGTAGTTTGCTTTCTCTGTAATTTGTAACTTGTTTTAACCTTTGCATCATAGTTTCCTTTTGTAGTATCATAGCTTCTCTGCATCATCCTTTGCATATTATTTTTCCCCTGTGTCAGTCCAACTACTCCCAGCCTACTAGTATCAATATTAGTCCCTTTGCTTGAGCTGTGCAATTTTGAGAATCTGAAGTGCCTTGTTGAGTTAACAGGTACTTGTGGCACTGCTGTGCAACCAAGGAGCAGAAGAAAAAGGCGAAGACCTGAGCAACCCTGCCATTCGAGTCTTCTTTGTCTTCTTTGTGTTGAGCCAACCCAGGGAAAGCCAAGGTGCGAGAACAATATAGCCAGTGGCTACAACTACCCCTGTCACGATTCTTTGAGGCTGCGAATAGGAGGTTAGCCCAACTAACACTAAACTGTGCATTTGTGAATCGGTGCTTAGCTATTGTATGAATTTCTCAAATCTCGCATGAGTCGCTTGGTTATACTTGATTGTTGCTTGACCATGAACCCTGTATTTGTTTGTTTAAACTCAAGCATCATCTTTGCATATAACCTTGTGCTTGGCCTGACTGGTGCATGAGCTGCACCGCACTTGGCCTATCTTTGTGAAGGCTAGCAACTACCAAAGAAGAGCACACCTTTGTGTTAAGCTCCGTGAAATGGTGTGGCAATTTACGTGAATATACCCTCAGTGAGATGCTCTCAGGCCTGTGTGTGCACACTTTCTAAAGCAAAGGCTTGTGTGCAGCGAAATTTTGTAATTTCGTGCTTTCCTGGGTTGTGCAATTGCCAACCACTGAGCCCACAGTTTAGGCTTCCCACACACAAACTTGTTCTCTGCAACCAGCTGAAGCCCAACCTCTAAGCTTTGCAAAACCAAACATAAGCCCACCAAAACCAAAACTAAAACCCAAATCTTGGGTCAACATGAGCCGAAGCCCACTTACTGGGGCATTCCATCAACTTCCACCAACTTTCAAAACCGGGCATAAACCTGCAACCTTCAGCCACATCAGCCATCTTCTGGGTCATTTACACAAACACGGGCTCTACAACACAGCCTAGCCCACTCGCTGAAGCCCACAACCACGGGCTGATCATAACCTAGAGCCCACACCCAAATGGGCTGTGCAATAGACTAAGCCCACCTAAGCCGCACACAATTGGCCGAGGCAAACCTTGACGATTAAGCCCACTTCACTGATCTGTGAATGCATTTAAACATAACTCAGGCTCTTGATTTAGGTACTGGTCAGTAAATTTCACATAGCTGGGTTGCACATAACCCAACTAATCCCAATAAACCAAAAGAGCCCACATAAACCAAATGAAACCCAATAAACCAAACTAAGTCCACTACAACTGGGCTTTGAGTTCAATTTGAGTTATTAAATCATGTCAGGATTTTGGTCTGCATCTAGGGATGGAAACAAATCCATTAGAGAGCTTGCTTACTGGCACGCTTCACCATATGAAACCCCATAGACCATAATGATTTTAGGGCATATTATGAGCCTTCTCGGGGCCCGACCTTGAGTACTCATACCCTAACCATCATGAGCACATGTATCGATCACCACGGTGGGGAGTTAAACAATTTTATACTCCCCGACTCCTTGTTTACAATCACTAATGGAAACGCTCATGGAACAAAATGCTAGGCTTGAATCGAATGCAATACATGACCATCCATATAGCAACATGCATGATCATCCCTTCTCTAGTGAACAATGTGCACAACCATTTAATGATTATTCATATGAAACATGCATACCCACTATTGAAGACTCTCCCTCCATTGAACAATGTCACATGTTCTTAAAGATGAACCTTATTCATTTAGAAAAGGAAGAATGGAAGGCGAGTTCATGATAGGATGATTATTGTCCCTAATAAAGTAAATCTTGAAAATAGTGTTTCTATTCCTACTCATGCAACTAACATTGAATATGAACCTAATCTAGAGGTAAATGAGTATACTAGAAATGCTAATAGGGAAATGCATTTTTGTTATGATGATGATGATGATGGTTATGATATGTTAGAAGAGCATATGCATGCAGAAAATATGATGGAATCTTTTTGGTTCGAGAGACGTTAGGCGTCTCTTACGTGAACCCTATGAATGATACCTCTTCTAACATTCATATATGTGATATGGATTCTGATCTTGGCTTTGTGAAATTCTTCGAAGAATGTGAGCATGCTTCACAACTTGTTTGTGACTTAGGGCAGGATGAATCTTACATTGACACTAATGTTCTTTTGGATCATGATATTATTGTTGTGTCGATTCCACGCCCATATCACAATATGTTGCTGCTCGATGATTATGACATGGTGATTGATGAATTGTTCTATCTCTGGTGAACATGATTTACCCTCTTCTGACTTTAGGAAAGTATGCGATGGTGCAAATGATCTTATGCATGAAAACAACTTAGATGTACCTAACCTCTCTCCTAAGTCACAAATTGAAACTCCCCCACCAAACCTAGGTGTAGTTTGTAACAAAATTGCAAAACCAACTTTTCTAAAAATGCCTAACTTAGGCCTAGAGCTTTGTGCTTCCCAAGTCCTCTTGGACTATTTTGCATCAAAGTATAACACTCTTAAGGAGCCACAGTTGGAATGTGTATGTCTTTGTAATTAGCAAAACTCATTTCGAGTTAGACCTTTTGCATGATGTACCTTTAAAATTGCAAGATTTTGTTCTCACAAACACACTGTTCACAAGTTTAGGTTTGGGGGAAACTCATTCTCATTTGCGATCTTACTTGCACTCTCATTTTATTTACGTGTAAGGCTGTTAATGTGTGTATATATTTTCTATTGGGTTGATCCTCAACTCTTTAGACTGTTGGTTTATGGTAAATTTTCATTGTATATATCCAGTAGGACTTGTTAAATTTTTCTTTTCTTACATCGGTTGAGTCTTCTTGCGCATATATTATGCTAATCCAATATGATCTCCATTGAGAATGTTGGATTTTAGACTTGACTAATGAAGCTCAACCTTGCTCCCGCCGACATACCGGTAATCTCTTCCCTTTATCTTTTCAGCATAGTTCTCATGGTATGTGACTTGTTTAATTTTTCTTATCTGTTGACACATTGAGGACAATGTTTGATTTAGGTTTGGGGTGCATTTGCATATAGAGTTTTTAGTCTTTTTAATCTTTTATTTTCAAAAAAAAAAAAAAAAAAAAAAAAAATAATTCAAAACTCTTTTTGTAAAAACCTCCAACTTTTAGAGATTTTAGAGTCACTAGCATGCTTCTAGCTATGTTTACATAGAGAATCTGACCGAAATAACAGAACTTAAAAGTCTTAGGAGAACACAATCGGGTTTCTTAGTTGATTAGAGCGTTAAAGTTGGATTTAACCATACCGGGAGGGCGAATTAGGTGTTGTTTAGATATTCGGTAGTAGAATTGTGATCACCCATAGTGGAGACTACCCATTTTACATCAAGTGAGGCACCAACCTTTAATTTTTGCAACTTTCTAGAAAAGTCATTAGAGTGTGTGTCACCGTACGTAAATTAGGGTAGGAATGGTGAGCTACCCAACTTCGCACCAATTTCAGCACTACTTTTGATCTCTTGAGTGCTAGTTTTTGTCAATCATGAGGGTGACGTCTAAAGATGAAAACTCCTTCTAAATATCGATTTGCAGTTAGCATCACTCTCTCTCTCAATCAGCAAGACCCATAGAAACATATCATCGTCGGCAAAGCGGAGCATCATCGAATATGGAAAGAAAAATTGATATAGTCCAAGGTTTATGTGCAACAAAGAAAAGAAAATAGGATGAGAATTAATAAAATTTATAAAATCAAGACAATACAAGTGTGGAAAAATTGAGTGATAAAGTCCTTTGTCCATGGAGTTAGTTGTTTCATTATTTGTATTTTTATTTTCACTTATTGTAATGTTAAAAAAAAAAAAAAAAAAAAAAATCAAAAAAAATCAAAAATCAAAAAAATATTGTAGTTTATTTTTGCTACCACCATGGTAAAGAAGAATTTAAAAGAAAAATCCAAACAACAAGTAATTTGAGTAGAAAAGTTAAAAATTGTCAAGTTTTGTGAAGTTTAGAAGTTAGGTCATCAACATTTGAAGACCGAAGACCGAAGATTGAAAGACGTTTCTATGGTTCTTATGAGAGAGTGATATTAATTGCCGATCGGGTGAGAAGTGAGTGAGTACTCCCACCCCTTGCTAATGGTTGATTTCCTTTCTTAGAGATCATCGGAAAAAGATTCTTTTTGTCCACACTTCGTAGGAGTCTCAGTTTTATTTCGGAAGGTTATCCTTCTTACCTGCAACGTGTGCGGGATTTCTCTCTTTATTCACCGCTGCACACATGAGAGACTAAAAAGCGATCTTTTTGGGTGCAATTATCATAAAACCCTAATGGTGAGGCGAAGTTGAGACTTATGATCACAATCGAATCCGAATTCTTTCATATGGTATGGTTACTTCTCGCTCGGCACTTAAGGATGAGAATGCGTTCTTTGGTAGTTCTAACTTCATGTTACTAGCACGAGAAACTCTATGTCCTCATAGCTTCTTGGAGGCTTGAGACTCTTTTACATTACGAAGTTGGAGAAGGTTTTGTGGGTACACCTCTGGTAAACCCTCACGAGACTACAACTCGTCCACTAGGGACACCTAGGGGTTTAAAGGCTTAGTGCATACGCTAAATGCATTCGAGACCTCGACAGTGGTATAGTTAGGATTTCTTAATTTTTGTTTCACTTGAGGACAAGTAAAATTCGAGTTTGGGGGTATTTGATGAGTGCCAAATAGTGCATATTTAAACACCTTTTTATTGGCATTTTACTCATCTTTTTGCGCTTAGAAATCGAGATATTATCCCGTTACGTGTTTTCTTTGTTTTCAAGAATAAATATTTGTATTAATTAATTTTGTGTTTTTAGGTAATAAATAAAGTCCGGAGAAACCGAGGAGCTAAAGAGCGAAGAATTGGAGTCAAACATCTATGGAGCGAGATAGCCAAAGCAGCGCAAAAATCGGTTGCAACCCAACAAAGAAGACATGGGCTAGAGCTACCCACGACCCGGATCCGAACCCGTTCATCCAGAGCCGTTCGGATCGCGTCTAGCTACATCCTACGGTCGCTCCATCGTTCACATCATGTCTTGATACTCCCGCTCCACGACCAAATCGCCTCGGTTCATCCTCGGCCCGTTCGAGATCTTCCTCACCGAGATCCTACGCTCGTCGAGGCCTTCTCCATCAATCTTCGATGCACTCGTGCAACACTCTTGAATCACCCATAACCCTATACCCCCATCGACCCACCTCATTTCTCTTCTTCCCCTTCTCTTTCTTCTCCCAGACACGGAGCGAGCTCTGCAAAACCCACTCCACCACCATCTTCTTTCCCCACGCAGCTACCTCATACCATCTCTCCATCTCTTGTCGGCCACCAAACACGCCCTGCAGCCACCTTCCCTCCTCTCTAGTGTTAGTTACCTCTCTCTTAGCTTCTCTCATAACCTAGAGGCTAATTTAGAGATAACTAAAACTAGGGTTCTAGCCAACAACCACGCATGGAGTTGCGGAGCGGGTGTGAAGGGGAAGGCGAATCGGAGTATGGGTTCGAATTATTCTAATTAATTTCTATTTTATAATGAATTAGGGTTTGGTATTTTGAAGGGGGTGTGCATGTATAAATAGAAGAGGGATAAGACGATTTGAGGTATGCCTGGGCTAGCCATAGCGTCGTTTAGAGTTAATTTGTGTTTTATTATCTTTGTAATGTTTTAATTTAATTCACAGGGGTGTTTGATGAAACCCCTGATTCTTATGTGAAGCATGTCTGTTTGATATGGTTTTGTTGTGTTCTACATGATTAAGATTAGTAGTTAGCCATTGAGTTTACAAACTGTGATGAGTGGTGCGTAAGAAGACCACTCATACTAGGGAGAGTTAACAAATTTAGTTAATGAATATCTATCTAAGACCTTCAAAGGAAGGCACATGATCATAATTTAGCTTGCAGAGCCTTAGCATAAGAACAAGTGGTGGAAATAATCACCCAGTGGTCACTTTCCAATTTGTCATAATCTGTTTTGGTCCTTAGTTTAGAGTCACAACTAAATCTCGGTCGCATCGACACTCAAACTTTTATGTTACATACTCACTTGAATTCAGTTAGCAAGCCTTGATCAACATAAGCACCACAAGTCCTTGTGGGATCGACCCGTGCTTGCGCGTCTCCGATAGACGCCGTGCACTTGCGGTATCACAAGTAGGCTTAAATTATAAACACATTCCGAGGCCTACCACTGAGCTAGCAGGTACCTGCAACATCTTCTGAGCAAACCAAGGAAGAAGAGAAAAGGGAGCAGCAAAGCAATTAGTGGATTTGCCTAAACCCAGTTTTATACTGGTGGTATCGTCTTCTATCCTTGCTTACATGAATGATACAGCATGCTTGCTTGTTTAATAATCTTTTGAAGCTCACCTTTGAGCCATTGCTCACATGAATGCATGATCAACCATACCTGTTTGTGAATGTGTGCTCATCTACTATCGACCTTGTGTTCTACTCCATTACAGAATTTGTGAGTTTGAGCTTTAAGCCGAGATACCCAAGTGTATTGTTCCGCCTATGCTGACATCTTGACACCACGAGCATGTTGTGAAATGCTAGCATTGCTTACACTGCTAATTCATCTCTTGCATCCGGGAAGTCTATACCCACATTTGTGCTAGAATATGAACCCTAGAATGTTTGAACTATCATGCAAATATCATTAACTTACATGATGATGTGAATGTCAAATGTGTTATAGATTGCTAAAATTGTTCATCACCGCATTGTGTGTGTGAATCTTTGGTATTTAGTGGTTGTTGAGTAGCGAATTAGAGTTAGCGGTTAATCTTTTTCAAACACACAACCTAGCACATGCTTCACCCTGAGTGAGCACATCCATCATACCCATGTGCACCTCACAAAAATTTTTCCCATCTCTTCCCGCACAACTTTGTGTTGTCTTTGTGACAAGCCGTGCTCAAGCTGTCTTTGTGCATTTTACCCCTGTCTTTGTGTTGCTCAGGGTTACGAGCACATAAACTGTGCTTTGAGCTTAAGCCTGCCACGTGCATAAGCTTCTCGGTGCTCCTTATCCAATGCTTTGCTCATCTTGTCTTTGTGTTGAGAGCCGCACTTGGACTGTCTTGTCTTTGTGAAGTGCGGAGGCTGTCTTTGTTGCATAAGCTCCCCAATATACCAACCAATTGTTGTATTTCTTGTGCTTGGCACGACCCGGGCTGCACATAACTTGCCAGGCTGTGCACACGACCGGTGCATGTTCGTGCCAATCCTTGCACAAAACCAACCACTGTACCAAATAGTGAGGCTAAAATAAATCCTTAACAGCTAAGCCCACATCATCTGAGCTGCTGGGCTCACACGTCAACTAAAGCCCAACCACTGTGCTCAACCTAGCTGGGCTGCATAAACTGAACCCACTAAGCTTTGCAAACAATCTGGGCCGTTACCCACCTATTCGGTTGGGCTTCACAACTTCAAATAGCCATCTTTTGGGCTTGAATCTTGTATTAGTGGGCCATTTTTGAGTTTTTACTTTCATGTGTTGAAATTGATTGTATGTTAACATGCTAGATGCGCTAGCTAGGCTATGATTGTGTCTTTTAGAGACCAAACAAATCGACTAGTTAGAATCCGCCGGACGAAATCGTCGGCATACCCAGACCCTTCCACAAAAGCCCAATTCCATGGAAACCCATCCAGAAACAGAAACCATGGGTGATGAACAAAACCAACCCCGTAGTCTCAAGGACTACATGTACCCAACTAGGGCAAGCCAGCCCTCTTGCATCGATTCTCCCAAGATGCTTGTCGGTTTGAGCGAAGGCAAGCACCATTCACATGCTACCCGTGTTTAGAGGGGTCGATCTTGAAAACCCTACCATCACGTGAGGGATTTTGAGGATATTTGTGGGACTCTGCGTTTTAACCAAATGACGGAGAGAGTCCCTCAAACCGAGATTGTTTCCTTTTTCTCACGAAAGACAAAGCCAAGTCTTGGCTTCATGCCCTACAACCACGAGTCCATTAATTAGAACCTGGGATGACCTCACAAAAGAGTTTTTCAAAAGTTTTCCCAAACCATAAGACGGCGACAATTCGCCAAAGTCTAAATGGTTTTGTGCAATTAGAAGACGAAACTCTAGCAAAGTACTTGGAGAGATTCAATGAATTATTGCTCCAATGTCCCCACCATGGTTTTGAAAATGGAGACTCGTCCAAATATTGTATGAGGGTCTAGATGTTAGAACCCGTACCACAGTCAGTCAATGTGCAATGGTGCATTTATTGACAAGAGTGCCGATGAGGCTTGGACTTTCTTAATCGAAGTCATTTGAAAAGACTCAACGGTGGAGTCCATCCGGAACCGAAATGGACTACCCCGCAAACAATGTTCATAGAATCGAGTCGACTTTGAGGGAAATGCAAAAATGACATCTTTGGCCCGGAGAATAGAAATGCTTGAATTGCAAAAGAATGTAAAACCTAATGCCCCTACTCTCGTGACCAAATTGACATGGCCACTTGTGCGCATGCCATAGTTCTCGACCACTTAGTGGACAGGCTGTCCAAATTTACATGCATTTCAAGAGTCCAAAACCGAGCAAGCCAATGCATTATACCATAGGCAAGAGAACAACCCTTATTCTCAAACCTACAACCCGGGGTGGAGGAATCACCCTAACTTCTCATGGTCCAAGGGACCTATGGTACAAGGGGACCAACAAATAACAACCAAGGATACTCATATCCTAGAAACCCCCCAAATACCACCACATCCTCGGTACCAGGTGGAGAAAAAGACTAGCTTGGAAGGCGTGTCGTCATGTTAACCCTAAATTTTGCAAAACTTGAGAAAACCACCGACCAACGTCTCACAAACCTAGATCTTAAGATAGGTCAAATCATGATGCATTGAATGAGAGAGAAAAAGAAAACTTCCTAGTCAACCCCAACAAAATCCAAAGAATGTGTTTCAAGCGGGCTCCTCTACTGCCAATGAAAATTCACATAGTCATGCGAATCTTTGTCACCACTCTCCGTAGTGGTAGAATTGTTGAGAACCATGTAGGTGTACCACCATCAAGCGAGTCTACATCGGACTCCCGGTACACACAACACCACCGAAAACATCTCTTGTAGAAAAGAATAAAGCCCATTGATAAAACCAAGAGTCTACCGATATAGATGTTCCTTTGCCAAGTCATGTACACATTGCTCCATTTCCACAACGGTTGCTGCAACGGAAGGGGTACCCAATACAACGAGATTTTGGAAATGTTCAAAAGAGTTAATATAAACATTCTATTTCTCGAAGCAATCAGGCAAATACCCGCATATGCTAAATTTTTGAAGGACCTTTGCACACAAAAGCGAAAGCTTCATGTGCATAAGCGTGCCTTTCTCACCGAGCAAGTAAGTTCAATTATTCAAAACAAAACCCCACCTAAGTTTAAAGACCCGGGTAGCCCAACTATCTCTTGTACTATAGGTGAGCATACAATCGAAAAAGCTTTATTGGACTTAGGAGCTAGTGTGAATCTCTTGCCATATTACATGTATGTGCGGTTAGGTCTTGGGGAATTGCAACCCACCTGTCACGCTACAATTAGCGGACAGATCTGTGAAAGTCCCTCGGGGAATCGTTGAAGATGTGCTAATCAAGGTTGATAAATTTTATTTCCTGTGGACTTCATTGTGTTAGATACTCAACTTTGTGCAAAATCCACGAAAATCATATTCCGTTATCTTAGGACGTCCCTTCTTGGCAACGTCAAACGCTATCATAAATTGTCGTAGCGGGATATTGAATTTGTCTTTTGGCAACATGGTACCGTAGAATGAATGTCTTTCGTGTGAACCAACAACCCATAGAGTGTGATGATGATGAATTGCACGAGGTTAACATGATTGAGAGTCGATTCAAGACTCATTGTCGACATCTTACCCGTGGATCTGTACAAGCATGTTTAGATAATTTTGACTTAGATCTCTTCATTAAAGTACATTAGTGAAGTCCACTCTTTGCTAGAGTCTGTGCCACCCATGGATATTGCTAAATGGCGAGAATGCGGTGGAACCACTTCCACTCTCCGATTCCAAATCTGCCCCACCTCTTGATACACCACCTAAGCTTGATTTGAAACCATTACGATACCTTGAAGTATGCTTTCTTAGGTCCTTCGATACTTTACTGTGATTATTGCATCATGTTTAGACACGAACGGGAAAGTCAACTCTTAGAAGTACTTAAAGAGCATAAAGGAGCCTTAGGTTGGACCATCTCCGATCTTAAGGGTATAAGTCCCACAATTTGCATGCATCACATAAACCTTGAAGAGAACACCAAACCATCTAGGGAAATGCAAAGGAGACTTAACCCCAACATGAGAGATGTTGTCAAGGGTGAGATCTTGAAAGCGCTTGATGCGGGTATCATTTACCCGGTCCACGATAGCCGGTGGGTCGGTCCCATTCGAGGTAGTACCCAAAAGTGCGGCATTCTTGTAGTTCAAAATGAGAAGAATGAACTTGTCCCCACCCGTGTGACCACGGGGTGGCGAGTTTGTATTGATTATAGAAAAGCTGAACACGGTAACCAAGAAAGACCATTTTCCCCTTCCCTTCATTGACCAAATCTTTGGAAAGGTTAGCAAAACATAGTCACTATTGTTTCTTAGATGGCTATTATGGCTACAACCAAATCCACATAGCACCCGAAGACCAACAAAAGACCACATTTACATGTCCTTATGGAACATTTGCTTATCGTCGTATGCCTTTTTGAGGCTGTGCAATGCACCAGCTACTTTTCAACGTTGCATGATGAGCATATTTTCTAACATGGTAGATAAGTTTCTTGAGATTTTTATGGATGATTTTTCGGTGTTTGGTTCTTCTTTTGATGAGTGTTTGCATCACCTCACTTGTGTCTTTGATTAGGTGTAAGGAAAAGAATTTGGTTTTGAATTGAGAAAAATGTCATTTCATGGTTAACTCCGGCATTGTTCTAGGGAATATCATCTCGGAAAAAGGCATAGAAGTATACAAAGCCAAGGTAGACCTCATTCAACACTTGCCTCAACCTCGTTCTGTGAGGGACACAAGATCATTCTTAGGCCATGCGGGATTTTACCGCCGATTCATCAAAGACTTTAGTAAAATTTCACGACCTTTGTGCAATCTTCTTGCAAAGATGTTGCATTTGTCTTTGATGATGCTTGTAAGGAAGCATGGGAGCAAGCTGAAGGCTCTCCTTACATCTGCCCTATAGTCGGACCACACGATTGGTCATTACCATTTGAGATTATGTGTGATGCGTCGACTATCTTTGTAGGAGCTGTTTTGGGCCAGCGAGTAGACAAACTTCCTTATGTGATCTACTATGCTAGTAAAACACTTAATGATGCTCAATTGAATTATTCCACTGCGAGAAAGAGTTGCTAGCTTGTTGTGTTTGCATTAGATAAGTTTAGATCTTATTTGATAGGGTCTAAGGTCATCATTTATTACGACCATCTTTGCATTGAGATATCTTTTGTCTAAGAAAGATGCTAAGGCTCGTCTAATTCGATGGATACTCTTGTTACAAGAGTTTGACCTCGAAATTCGAGATAAGAAAGGGTCGAGAGAATGTTGTTGTTGATCACTTGTCTAGGTTGAATGTTGAATCTGGCTTTGATGAATCTGTGATAATTAGGGAATCATTCCACGATGAGCAATTGATGCTTGTGTTTGAAATGGCTTGGTTTCTTTGATATTGTGAACTACCTTGCTACGGGTAGAATGCCCTTGCATTGGTCTAAACAAGACCGTTCTAAGTTCTTAGGCTGAAGTTAAACACTTCCTTTGGGATGACCCATATTTGTTTAAGAAATGTTTGCCAAGACCAAATCATTAGGAGATGTGTCCCCAACTACGAACAAAGAGACGTCATCTCTTTACTGTCATAACCATGCATGTGGAGGCCACTTTAGTGCCAAGAAAGCTGCTTTGCAAAGATCTTGCAAAGCGGTTTCTATTGGCCAACACTATTTAAGGATAGCCATGCATTTTGTGTTGCTTGTGACCGATGCCAGAAATTAGGAAGTATCTTTAGGAGAAACATGATGCCCTTACAACCCATTTTGATTGTTGAGCTGTTTGATGTTTGGGGTATTGATTTCATGGGTCCATTTCCTAACTCTCGAAGGTAAGTTATACATTCTTGTTGATGTAGATTATGTCTCTAAGTGGGTAGAGGCCATTGCATCCAAAACCAACGACCATAAAGTTGTTCTTTCTTTTCTTAAGGAAAACATTTTCTCCGTTTTGGAACCCCTAGAGCAATAATCGGTGATGGAGGTAGTCATTTTTGCAATAGACCCTTTGAATCACTAGTGCGCAAGTATGGAATCACTCATAAGGTCGCAACACCTTACCATCCTCAAACCGGTGGCCAAGTAGAAGTTTCTAATAGGAAATTAAGCATATCCTTGAGAAGATGTCAATCCTTCTAGGAAAGATTGGTCTTTGCGCTTAAATGATGCTTTATGGGCCTATAGAACTGCATCTGAAGACTCCCATTGGGATGTCTCCTTACAGACTTGTGTACGGAAAAGCATGTCATCTACACTGTTGAGTTAGAACACCGTGCATATTGAAATGTGAAGAAGTTGAATTTTGATCTTGATAAAGTTTGGAACCCATAGGAAACTTCAACTCAATGAGTTAGAAGAGTTGAGAAATGATGCATATGATAGTGCCAAAACGTACAAACATAGAATGAAGGTGTTTCACGACAAGCGCATTTGCGCAAGTCCTTCACACCAGTCGGAAAGTTTTATTGTACAACACTCGTTTGCACTTGTTTCCGGAAAGCATTCTCGATGGTCGGGACCATTCTTGGTACGTCAAGTCTTGCCCCATGGAGCTGTAGAAGTTGAAAACCCAGACAACCAAGAACATTTTCAAGGTCAATGGTCGAGAGGCTGAAACCATTTACGGAGCATCTTCCACGAGAAGTTGAGGCCGATCGACTTGGAAGACCCCATCTATGTGGACTGATCTAGTTCACTTGTGTACATACATATGGACTAAAAATCCATTCTCTTTCCCTTTTCTTTTTTCTTTTTGCATAATTCTTAGTTGTGCTAACCATATTTTTTGTCTTGCCCTTGGTTGTTTGCTTTCAAAGCATTCATCCTCCCTTGGTTTAGCAACACTCTTGTACATCCAGGTAATCTCTTCCCTTTTCTTTACTCGGCATAGTTCTCTTGGTATGTATTTGTTTAAAAATTTTATCATCATTGACACATTGAGGACAATGTTTGATTTAGGTTTGGGGGTGCATTTGCATGTAGAGTTTTTAGTCTTTGTTAAAAAAAAAAAACTCTTTGTACATATGTACATAAAAACCTCCAACTTTTAGAGATTTTAGAGTCACTAGCATGCTTCTAGCTATGTTTACATAGAGAGTCGACCAGAAATAACGAAATTGGAAATCTTGGAGAACACAATCGGGTTTCTTAGTTGATTAGAGCGTTAAAGTTGGATTTAACTATCTGGGAGGGCGAATTAGGTCTTTGTTTAGATATTCGGTAGTAGAATTGTGATCACCCATAGTGGAGACTACCCATTTTACATCAAGCGAGTCTGAGACCTTCACTCTTTGTGACTTTCTAGAAAAATTTGTTAGAGTGTGTGTCACGTACGTCAATTCAGGGTAGGAATGGTGAGCTACAACTTCGCACCACTTTCAGCACTATTTTGATCTCTTGAGTGCTAATTTCGTCAATCATGAGGTGACGTTTAAAGATGAAAACTCCTTCTAAATACCGATTTGCGGTTAGCATCACTCTCTCCCTCTCATCATCAACGGATTCATAGAAACACATCATCGTCGACAAGCGGAGCACCATCGAGAATATTTGAAGAAAAGTTGAAATAGTCCAAGGTTTACGTGCAACAAAGAAAAGAAAAGAAAATAGGATGAGAATTAGTGAAGTTTATGAAATCAAGCCAATACAAGTTTTATTGTTATTTTCATTTCCTTAATGTCAAAAAAAAAAAAAAAAAAAAAAAATTGTTTGTCAAGTTTTGTGAAGTTCGGAAGTTAAATCATCAACATTTGAAGACCGAAGACCGAAGATTGAAGACGTTTCTATGAATCTTTGAGAGAGTGATATTAATTGCCGATCGGGTGAGAAGGTAAGTGAGTACTCCCATCCTTGCTAATGGTTGATTTCCTTTCTTAGAGATCATCGAGAAAAAGATTCTTTTTTTGTCCACATACTGTGGAGTCTCCAGAAATTATTTCGGAAGGTTATCCTTCTCACCTACAACGTGTGCGGGATTTCTCTCTTTATTCCTGCCTGCACACATGAGAGACTAAAAAGCGATCTTTTTGAGTGCAACTATCATAAAACCTAATGGTGAGGCGAAGTCGAGGCTTATGATCACAATCGAATCCGAATTCTTTCATATGGTATGGTTACTTCTCGCTCGGCACTTAAGGATGAGAATGCGTTCTTTGGTAGTTCTAACTTCGTGTTACTAGCATGCGAAACTCTATGTCCTCATAGCTCCTTGGATGTTTGAGACTCTTTTACACTCTGAATTTGGAGAAGGTTTTGTGGGTACACCTTTGGTAAACCCTCACGAGACTACAACTCGTCCACTAGGGACACCTAGGGGTTTAAAGGCTTAGTGCATCGCTAAATGCATTCGAGACCAGCGACGGTGGTATAGTTAGGATTTCTTAATTTCTGTTTCACTTGAGGACAAGTAAAATTCAGGTTTGGGGGTATTTGATGAGTGCCAAATATTGCATATTTCTACATCTAGTTATTGGCATTTAACTCATCTTGTTCTACTCCGAAAATCGGATATTATCCCAGTTACGTATTTTCTTTGTTTTCAAGAATAAATATTTGTACTAATTAATTTTGTGTTTTTAGGTAGTGAATAAAGTTCGGAGAAATGGAGGAGCCAAAGAGCGAGAAAATTGGAGGCAAGCGTCTATGGAGCATAAAGCCAAAGCCGCGCATCGCATCGGTTGCAACCCAAGACTTACAAGACATGGGCTTGAGCTAGCCACGACCCGGATCCGAACCCGATTCATTACGAGCCGTGAAGATTTCATCCATATTCATCAACGCTCGCTCCATCCTTCTCATCGAAGATTCTTGCTCCCGCTCGACACCAAAGCGACTTGATTCTCCACGAGCCGTTGAGATCTCACACATCCACATCCTACGGTCGCTACATCATCCTCATCGATCTTTGCTACACCCGCTTCACAACAAAACACCCTATACCTATACCCCCATCGACCAAACCCATTTTCCTTCCATCTTCTCTTTCTTTTTCTCATCACCATCGGAGAAAACCCATTCTCTTCCTCCTCCCTCTCCCTGACAGTGCAGAGCCACCACCACCCTATCTCCTGTCAACGCCATCACCAACAACTCTATCAGCCACCTTCTCCGCCACCCTAGGTTCACCCATCTCCATCTTTAGCTTCTCTCATAACCTAGAAGCTAGGGTTGAGATGGTTGAAAATTAGGGTTTTCTCCAACAACTCAAGGCATGGTCGATTCGAGCAAGAGAGGGGTTTGGGTTTGCGTCTTTGGTGAGTTTGAGTGTTTTTTTGAGAGACATAAATTGATGTTTTGGATGTGAGAGAAAACAACATGTTTTAGGGTTCATAATTTAGTTTTACATTTTCAATTTTAATCTGTTCTTCATGATGTTTAATATGTTCTAATTCAGTTTGCTAGGATTCAAATGAAACCCTAGTTCATTGTTCTGTGGTTCCACTTTGTGTTTGAAGTTGTTCTTGTATGCTCAAATGATAAGATGTCTTCAATTCTAGCATTACAACACTTTACTCTCACAATGAATGCCTTGTATCCATTGTAGTTAGGCTAGAACTGTGTTGTTTGTGCTTCAGCTCATGATTTAACTTTTATTGCTAACTCTTTGATTAGTTGTACTTATCTAGACAACTAATGCTCTTCTGAAGTAGTACCCTTAGTTTGTTAATTGAAGTCTCACTTGGTGAAACTCCTTAGATAAGTGATAAACTTGACACATTATCCTTATCTCATCATAGGAACAAGACATTCAAACTAGTTGAATCTCATAACTTTGAATTAGTGGTGGATTTGAAAATCCTAGAGCCACAAAATCAATAGTACAACATCTCTTGCTTATTTAATACATTAGAAATAGCATCACAACAACAATCATCGTAAAGACACTAAAACAAAATCATATATTTGTGCTACCTTCCACAAATCGATTAAGAATCCTTTAGATCATAACACACTCCATTTCTACGTGGTTCGACTGTGTGCTTGCAGCTTACTTGCCTCCAAAACACCTGTGCACTTGCGTTTAAGACGTAGGAAAATCATCTTTTACAGACCTACTAGTAGCCAAGTCCACGAGCTTTAGGCAAGCATAGGTGGTGATGTTAGCTACGATCACGAACATTAAAAGGCTCGGTCGTTATGGCCCAAAGGATGAGTTTCTTTCTTTCATATAACTCACATACGTGAGTTTATTTGTCCTTTTATTCTTTCCCCTCTTTTATTTTCGATGAATAAGATCCTCCACGATTAAGTGCGGAAGCTCTCCTATTGTTGCTTGCCTGATCGTAAGTGCGACCGTGGTGTATTGACTTGATGAAAATTTCAGATTTGTGTTCTTGCCAAAACGGTCGCAAAATCTTCATCCGATGTCGAAATGAGGTGGTTGACCTCTCATTGTTTAGCTAATAGGAATATCTAACTTCTTTTAAAGAATATCTTTATTCGAGTCCGTTTGGTGGGTGAAAAGTACGACACACTGAGAATTTAGAACTTTCTGGAAGAATTTTGTAGGTTTTCAGCTGTCACGTAGTCGAGAGTTTTGGCTTCCATTTATATCTCATTCATCAAATTAACGTTCCCTTTTAGTATGTTGTAGAAGACTTCCATACGAATCGTTTGATATATAAATCACCCCCAGATTCTTCACTAATTAGCGCCAGTTTCAGTTCTTCCAGAGGGAAGTGTAAAAACTTTTACGAGGAGTTTTACAAAGCGACCCGTAACCTTTCTAAGCTGCATGCCATGTCCTAAAACACTTTTTAATGAATGTTTAGGTTGCTATATGGTTTGTACTTCAATCCCCATGCTTGAACCATTTATTTATGTTAATTATGACGCTTTTATGATTTTTTCAGCGAAGTGCGACCCAAATGGAAAAGGACCCGAGGAGGGGAGTCTTATAGATTACCGTAGGTGATGTTTACGATGAGGTGTATATCTTTGTGAGTTATCTCTTGATATGTTAGCACTAGTATTATACTTGGACGCATTCTGGATGATCTAAAGTTGGCGTTTTTTTGTAATATCGGCTTCATAAGTGCCTTCAGATATGCGAGGTTCTCCTTCTTCGCGGTAGTCGTGCCCGCTTGGTATTAAAAGTACCAGCTTTTCATATACATCGCCAAGTCAGAGCAGGATTGATCATCCGGATCAAGTCCTCGGGCTTCGACGGAATGTGTGGCGGTGATTGCATTTTTTTTTGTTGAATATGACTTACTTGAGCACAACCCTAAGACATATGAAATCATGTCCTCTACAGATGTTTGCTTCAGATCCAGATCCGTTATGCGGCGCGATTCAGATAACAGTCAATGCGGATATTCTTGTTTGTCGAAGAGTCTCGTAACGTTCACATGAACGGTAGTTCTGTTTTACTGTTGATCATCAGGCGGGTCCCTTGAAAGTGACTTCTGGTGAGGTGCTTGGTTTAGCTTTGCTCAAGGGTGATACGGCCATAAGTATCTTTGGTTCTTCCTTCGAATATTTGATCATAACGGGCATGTGTACAACTTCATGTCGAGAAATTCTGCACTCGTAAAGCTTTGAAAATGATGATGTTGACATCTCGATCCGTCACCGATTAAACGTCTTGTCAAATTCAACTTGTCTCGATATGAGAAGTTCTAAGGAGTCCCCGATTGGACTTCATATCATTCTTGTTGATTCTAGTGTCAAAGACAGGCTTGTATAGAGTCAAGCGGCTTTTTCGGCAAAGGATAAGTGTTTAGTAGAAATACTTGGTTGAGGGCCATGAAGGCATCCCTGCTCGTAGTCCCCAGGTGTAATTATTCTAAGCCTATTTTCTCCTGGAAGATGTACTCCCATTGCATTCACTATTAAGGTGGTTGACTAACTGATGAAAGTGGCAATCTTTTGGATCCGTCATTTGTTGATCAATTGGCGGGAGTCGCACTTGATAGACCTGTATTGTATCCAAACATCTGGCATCCCATGCACCCCTTCCATAGGAAATTGGAATTTATAAATACCAAATCCGACTTTGTCGGCTGATGCGGTTGTTGATGCGCAACTTCGTGCAGACCTCGGGTAGGCAGTGCTGAATTCCGAGTACGTGATATTGCAGACATGATGTTGTTGGTCTGTATGGATTGCTGAGGTGCGACTTTCCTCTTTGAGTCTTCATTGGTAACAATGTTTATGGATGGATAAAACAAATACTGCTTGTTGGTCAGGCACGTGGGCGTCTCCGTGGTTCTCGTATTTGAATGGTCTCGTTCTTTCGAGTAACGCCGAGGTGGTGATGGCTGATCATTTGGCCGCTCCGTGCAACACCGAGAATGTTCGAAAATGTAAACTTTCAAGTAAAGCGCGGTAGACAGTATTCATACCGTTAAAATAAGACTCCACTAACTGTTGTTCCGTCACATTTGGGTCATGGAAGTTGAGGGCTTCAATTCAAGACCTCTTGACATATTCATTGAGATGCATGTTATTTTGCTGGAATATCCTGTCCAAGTCTTGAGGGAGTGATCGACTCGGGAATGAAGAGATATTTATGGTACGGAGCATCACCATCTGGAACCGATCGGAGGTGTTGTTCGGCGCGTTGTTGCTATACCCGGTTTAGCCTCTTCTGGTAGGCGATTTTGAGAACTCTTCGAATCATAACATCTGGTGATAATCGTATTCCTAAGTATTCCAAAGATGGGAGATATTTTCTTGAGCATTACCCGTTTATATAGGCATAGTAAATATGGGAGACGTGGGTCCTTTTGGTGCAACAGATTCTCAGATCTACTCTACGTGAGGTTATCTATGATGCGTATTCTTTCCTGGCATGATGATGCGTGAGTCATTATCTTCTTGAGGCTGCTTTCTTGACGTGTCGGCTCCAGTAGATCTGATTTCCCGGGCTTGCTTTGCTTGAGTTGGCATAATAGGTGAGCCCCTTAATGATGATTTTAATGAAGATGTGTCAAGACTCCTTTGTTATTGCAGATGTATGAATTCCAGGAATTACGCCATGGTCTGGATCTACATGTTTTGCTGATAAAGTGATAGCGGATACTCCTGACCATAAAATGACAGCGGTGGTGGAATAAAGATAGACCTTTTCTTTCGTGATCTTTGCAGGTTCCTTTCTAGGACTCCACTGGTGTTGAGATTTGTAGTCGACTATCTCCATACTTGAATAACGGCTATGCGAATCTTCCTTTATCTCTATGGGTGTGGACCCTTGCGACATTAATATCAGTGATAACTTTGAGGCATTTCCGGTTTGCTCCATATAATACTTATGGTGTTGCAGAGGCGGTTGCTCCATCCGGATCTCGAGAGAAGCCATTGTTACCTTATGAGTAGTAGTCACGTCTTCTTGTGTATCCATGAGGCTTTCTGGTCCTTTCATCCGAGAGATTTACTGGTGCTCGGTTATCCAAGGCATTTCCTGTAGCATTGCTTGAAAAACCATTTTTCTGAAGCTTCTTAACGAACGGAACACCGGAATTGAAATTGGTTGTTGGACCTAAATTGAGTTTAATGATTGAATCGTTCTAAATTCTACCCTTCTTTTTCAAATGGTTGAAAAACTAATTTTTTGACGGAGAGGTTGATCTCCGTCTGTAGTCGCCAATTGTTAATACCCAAAAATCGCTCCTAGGTAAAACAATGTACCGAGGTTCGAAAATGAAAATCGTACAAAACGAGCCTAAACCAAGAAGTTGGCCGTTCACGTTTTGCTTCGGTTAGAAAGAGAGAAAATGGGTTCATCCTAGGGGAGGGAAAGCAAAGAAAGTTCGAGGAAATCAGTGGTGATTGAATTGTGTGTGTGAGGTTATTGAACTATGAAAGAAGAAGAGCTTGTGAATGATAATCTTGTTATGTCTTCTGAATAGACAAGGTAGTCTATTTATAGTTGTATGGAACACTCACTGTTTCCTCGTAAGTAGTGGAGGTTGTGGAGTGATGGAGATAATGGGATAATGGTGTGCTTACGCCCATGATGTTAGGGAAGTTTGTAGAAACCCGTAAACCATCATTCCATTACTTAGCCACTTCTTTTAATTGCTTTCAACTGTTGCCACTACTTGTAACTTCCTTATCATGGGATGTTGCCATCCCGCACGTTGATGTAAACCACCAGACTAATACCCATGAATAATTCCCCTATGTAACATGTTTTGATTTCTTATAGAAATTAGTAGAGTCATGGACCGTCTCTAGTCTTATCCAGGTTTCCACGATATACTTGACTGAGTAATAGCCTAAGCTAGCCAAACTTTGTCGAAGTGGGATAGCTTGAAGAGACAACTCGGCTCCAAGGTTATGTGTGACTAATAATGAGTTTGTCATAAGATGGCATTGTAATCATCTAGCCATAATAATACATGTAGATAGCATAGTGCACCAAGTTAATAACTAGCTAAGTCGCGACGCGGGGCGCGACCTAGTCGATAGCCAGCCGAGTCGGCATGGACATTGGTGCTAGGCTTGGAGCAATGTAGTCGTGGCCATATAGCTAGGCTATGCCGAGAGTTAAGGAGCCTGTGACTACTAGATAGGCCAGGCCATACTAGGTGGTCATGGAACGGTCATGTCTAGGAGCAAGGTGGCCGTGTCTTGGCCATGGCTAAGCCGAGACAGTGAGGCCGTGGTCACTGTCTAGGCCAGGCCGAGAGATAGGGAGGCCGTGACTACTATCTTGGCCAGGCCAAGAGACTAGGAGGTCGTATCTAGTTAGGCTAGGGACAAGGTGGTCGTGGCCACTGGATATGCCAAGCCAGGAGATAGGGAGGTCGTGGCCACTAGCTTGTCCAGGCCAAGAGACTAGGAGGCCGTGGCCTGATGGCTAGTCTAGGCCGAGACATGGCTATGCCGGAAGGAAAGGTGGTCATGGCCACAGACAGGGTAGGCCTGAAGACAAGGAGGTTGTGGCCTGATGGCTAGTCCAGGCCGAGACATGGCTATGCCGGAAGGAAAGGGTGGTCGTGGCCAAGGACATGCTAGGCCTGAAGACAAGGCATTCGTGGCTTGGTGGCTAGGTTAAGCCGAGAGAAAAGGTAACCGTAGCTACAGATAAGGAGGCCGTTGCACAGCTAGCTAGTTGGCTAGCTAGGGAATTGGTGGCCACGGCCTGGCTATCTAGTTGGCTAGATAGGAAATTGGTGGCTAGGTTATAAGACCCAATCAGTTAGCCTAGCTCTAGAGTGCGGCCATGTTGGCGCTAGCTTTTTTTTGTAGCATACGGAACATATTCGAGGAATTCGGCCATGGAAGTTACGCGAATCGAAGTAATATTCCAAATATTATGCTTCTGGTAATTCGAGAATAGCGTAGTATCTTATTCGAATATTTATAAATTGTATCATCGGTATATCTTGATTAATACATGACAAGTTGTATGTCGTGCATAAAATAATGAGAGCTCACCAGTGAAGCTCTAAAATCTTGCGAGGCATATTCAAGGCTAGTATAGCCATTAGATGGATACGCATTCTCAATTCTCTTGCGGAATATAATGTAGAAGTACTAATCTATAATTCTGATGCCGGAGTCGAATCTATACATATTTATAAAAATATATAGAATACCGAGAGTTCAATTTGGGTGAATCCCTAGTACATATATAATTATAGATATGTCTCTGATGTAGGTTCCGAGGCTATTTTTACAAGTTTTGCCCTTGTCAAAAAACCACCATCAACACCATCCTAACAACGTTACAGTTGGGACATCTAACAACGTTCTTTTTTTTGTTTTTTTTTGTTTTTTTTTTTTTTTTTAGAATTAGAACCGCTCTTAAAGCCTAAAATTCCAATTGCATTAAACATTGTGAAAGCGAAACTAAATTAGGAAAATTTGTCAAAGTGGTATGAGATTGAGAAATAGTAAAATTTGAACATGTAATCTTTATGTTATAAAAATTCTAAACAAATTTAAAACTTGCCATCACACTTTTTTTCGGAGAAAATTTTGCTTTAGCACTGCTAGAGAAACTTTTATTTAGCAGCACAATTACCATTCATTTCGTCTGTTTATGATATCACCAACCTCAACTAACTCTAGTACTATAAATTTTTTTACAGGCATTCTTTTTGTTTGTAATTTAAAAAACATCTGATATCTTTAACAACCGTTTTTTGTGTCTGTTGAAACATTCAACACCATGTACAAGTTACAGTTAGAACAAAACCAAGTCTCAACAGACAAGGATTGAGACAAAATAGAAAACAAAGACTGTAAAAGTAAACGCTACATCTGCCAACCAATGCTGGTAGACTACAATACACTCCAAGTACAGAATCTAAGGTACAAACTCCAAACACATTACCTACTGGACTGCAGACCAAGAAACAGTGAATACAACAATTTGCAATGAGAGAACAAGACATGCAACAGTCTGAAAAAACGTTGCATAGACAACAAAAATATAAACACAACATAGATATATTCTAAGTTGCAGATGCCAATCTTGTAGCCTACTTGGATTGCAGATCACCGAAAACAGTGATTGCATATTTTTGCAAAGCAAAAACTGACTGCAAAACATTACATCAATAGTTTCAGAAAATACTATTCTAAGCCTATTGCTCTGCCGAGAGAGGAATGAACCATTATAATGACTACCATTTTCAAACCATTTCAAAAATAATTAAACTTCTCAATCCATAATATGTTTTCATAAAGGATAAATTAGATTATTAAAGCTCGCGACATCAAGTATATATAATACACAAAATACATCACAAGCCTTATATCCTTCGATGATGTTACTGCACTTTTTGTGACACATGAGACCATAAACCTGGACATGTGCCAACACAGTCTCGAATAGCATTAGTCCAGCGTGAGTGCTAAAAAACTTTCGTTTTCGACAAGGTTATGAGTTCCTTCACTGTCCAACGTTGCTGGTTCCTGAGAAAATGCAAAAACATCAACAAATTAACACACAAAGTGAGTTCTTAACAAGTCCTTGTTTGCATTAATAAGGTGCACAAAAAATGAACTTTGTGTACAACAAAATAAGCTGTATCCGTAAGTTTCTCTTATTTATGTTTGAAACTAAGTGATAAGTCCCAAAAAAAATATACCAAAACCCAAATAAGATCTTCCAGTAACCATATCTTAACATACCCAAATAAATATCTTACAGAACAAGGTTTAGGTATATACCTAAACGCGAAGTTGTGGACAGTAGTAAGGGATTCACATGGAATCTTGTTGTAGAGTTGAACTTCCCAGTACTTCTTCAACATATGAATCACTATATATTACTTCATCTACATCTGAATCTATACAATACTTGATGTTAGTTCTATAAGAACCTACATAAATAGAAAACTAAAATAGAAAATGAGATAAAAATATTATGACTGCACACCTGCACTTTGGGGCTTTCTAATTTTTTTCATCCTTTCTTACCACTTCCATTTGGGTAGTTTTCTTTTTTTTTTTCCTTTTTTTTTTCTCCATCGCTGGCTCATGTTGAGCATTTCTTTTTCTTTTCACAGTTACCGGTTTAGATTTGGTAGGTTTCTTTATTGGTTCGGCTTTGCTTGTATTCTTTGCTTGCCTTTCCTTCCTTATTTGCGTCGACGTTTCACTTCACCTTTCTCTATTGATGACTTGATTCTCCCAGTATTTTACTTGATTTTTTACTTCGAGGTGGGGCTCACAGTGTTATGTTAGCGCTTATAGGAAGCTGGATGCTTGTTTGACCCATGTTTTTCCATTGTTCTCATCTGCGGAATTGATAATCTATTATGCTTGATCATCTTGAGTAGACTTCATAAAATTATCTAACTTACCTAGTACTCCAGTCAGCAACTTCTTCGTAAAAGCAGTAGAAGTTTCAGTGATTGTACCTTTTATGGATAAAGATAAAGCCATATGTGCTAAGTCGTTGTACGCGAGGGTGGATGACCCATTGTTGCCTTGAATTGGCTTCTTAGGCTCTTCAATACCAGCACCATTTTTGCATCTACCGTCCAACGACTTAGATAATTGTTAGAGCATAGCTCGTTTGAACCCACCAAACTTTGGTTTGTTAAGTTTGGTTTTCATATTTTAGTGAATCAAAACTCAATTAAAGAGTCGCTTGGTTATGTACTAGAGACAACTTCGTACAGGTTAGGCTAGAAAGATTAAGATAATGAGACATACAAGTATTACTCGAATACTTGAAGAATGTTGTAGGACCAGAATATCGCAACACTAATACTTCGCGAGATCAATAAACAACTGCATCGCGAAGGAGTCACATGGAGGTAAATAAATGACGTAATAGATGACGACAATCGAGAACATGAGGAAAGTGTGAAGACTTGGCGAGATTTAAGAGTGTCGCGAAGGCAAATTAGTTGTACATTCGCGAGCATTCGCGAGACGTTTCCGAAAATAAGGGACAAGATAGTTTGTCATCCACTATGTAATACCCTATATAAAGGGTCGAGTAAGTCTGTTGTGGGGGGGTCTTTTGAATTGAAAAACAAGTCATTAGGAGAGAGAAAATTAAGAGTGATTGTAATTTCTTGAGCTCTGTTCTACATTTCTTTGTAAATCTTTCAAGAATACAATTAATAAAACACATTATTATTCATCTTCAAATGTGTTGATTTAGCAGATTTGAGTAAGGGGTGTTGTGTGGGAAATCCTGCAACTACATATGCGCTAGAAACAGGGATGAAGAAGATCAACCTTGTGAATTAGAAGAATTAGGGATAACAAGAAAGAAATCTTGAATAATTTTTAACAAATTACCAAAATTGAGAAATGGCTAGGAGAAAGAATGCATCAGAACTACCAACGATCGTAAGGAGAAGTGGAAGATTAGTGGGAGAAAGAAGAAATGAAGTAGGTGAACCATCAAGGATAGATGCAAGAAATGGAGAAGAAGATCCAATTCAACCATCAACTCAACCACCAATTCAACCATCAACTCAACCACCAATTCAACCAGCACTAAACAGAGTAATCGATTATGATAGAGTGAGCGTGCATACATGGAGATCAGATTCTACGGAAGAAATAGAAGAAATACAACAATTGATGAATAATAGACAGGAAGAGAGAAATCGAGAAGAGATAGGAGAAACAATTCGTGGAAATGAAAAAATTGCGGCATTAGAAGCGCTGAGACAGACAATACACGAAGAAAGGAGGTTAGAAGCAGAAGAACGCGCGAATCTAACAAGGCAAAACCACGAGTTGCGGATGGAAAATAGGAGGCTGCAAAATAGAAGTTCAAGAAGTAGTAACAGATCGAGATCAGTATCGAGTAGAGAAAATGGGAGAAGAATATTACCTGCAGAAAACATTAATGAAGAAAATTTGGAAAGAGAATTAAATCATGGCAAAGGAGGTCGCGAAGAGAGAGAATTAATAGAAAATCGTTATATTTTGGTGAACAATCACGATGATGGAAATCAAGAAGATAGACAGCCTCGAGGACAGAATAACCCAATTAATGAAGAAAATCAGGAGGAAAGAAGAAGAACTCTACATGGGAGAGAAACACAAAGGAAACAAAAGGAAATTGAAGATGATATTGAAAAGCATTATACCGAGCAAGCACGTTTAACCCGCGAGAGAGAAAGATTGAGAGCAGAAATGGAAAATCGAGAATTGGAAGAGGCGATTCGGCAAAATAATCATGACAATCGAGAGAGGAGGCGCGAGAGGGATCGCAACAATGGAGATATTAATAAAGAATATGAAAGAATACAAAAAAGTAGACACGAACGGAGAAGGAGGGAAGCAGAGTTAAAGCGACCAATAAATTCAAATTCTCGAGGCAAATGAACAAATTCTGCGAGAATTGCGCAGATGAGAAGAATATTGAACAAGTAGAAGAGAAGGGGGAGAAGACAGTTAGATGAAGCTATCGCGGAGGCTGCGAAAAATCCTTTTACATTAGAAGTGCGATTAGGAGGAATACCCCCAAAATGCAACTTACCAAATAAGTTAACAAAGATTTTTGATGGATCCACTTGTGCGAGTACAACACATCAAGGCTTATGTGAGATGTATGCTACAATGGGAAAACCATGACGCTATATTATGCAAATATTTTGCGTCAAGTTTAACAGGAGAAGCATTGAAATGGTTTGAGGGTTTACCAAGGAATACGATCACATCATTCAATCATTTACAGGCTATATTCTTGGGGGCGTATATAAGTAACAACTCTTCGCGACCTGGCATTGAAGATGTATTTGGACTAAAACAAAGAGTTGGCGAGAGTTTGAGACATTTAACTGTCAGATGGAAGACAATGTGCAGCGAGATGGCCGGCAGGGTAGATGAAAGATACCTCATACTGTCATTCATAAATGCTATGTTCGCAACCAATCTATTATATGTTCAGGTTTTCAGAGTTAAGAATACAATTACAATGACTGAATTACGAGAGCTCCAGGAGGAATATATTGCTTTAGAAGAAAGACAGAACGAGATGGAATCTTACCCAGTGGCAAACACAAATTCTAATGTTGCGAATGGAAGTTTATTACCTCAACTAATACACACAGTGGCGAGCACATCGCAAGGTCAACAAGAAAGAAAAGCAGTTGATATAGAACCAAAGTTAGTAGCTATGAGAAGTCGCGATCAGGAAGAGTTTGAAAGAGAAAGAAATTTCTACAACCGTGGCGGAAACAATAAAATTCAAAGACTTGATCAACCACAAGAAACCTATGGAGGTCAAAGGTATAATTCGCAAGAGACTTATGGAGGCCAGAGGCAGAATTATCATAGAGGACAGCGAAGTCGCAGAGTAGTGTGGGAGGAAATTAAAATGCCGCCATTGAATGCCAGTGTGGAAAAAATATGGGAAGCAATACTTTTGATGGAAGATATACCTGCACCATGGAACATGGGAAGTGAGCCACCACCTAGAGATAGAAGTCATGAGTTCTGCTCTTACCATCGCTTTCATGGGCACCTAACAAATGACTGCAGGAACATCAAGAGAATTATCCTAAGAATGATTGATCAAGGAAAGCTAAATCACTTTTTAAAGGAAGAAGAGAAAGTTCAACATTTACCACCCCCACCGGCAAAGGGAAAAGAAACATTTGTTATAGAAGTTGGGGCAAAGGCTAAAAATTTGTTTTGCAACTCCATTGTACATTCACACCGCACTATTGAAGATTTTCATGACAATGTACTTAGCAGAGTTTTCGCGAGGGATGCAGATGATAAAGAAGTGATGAATGTTGCGAAGACATCGCAGTTAAAAGAGTGGCAATTGCAGATTATTTCTTTCTCAGCTGAAGAAGTACCCAAAGGAAGAGAAACACATGATAGCCCATTGGTTGTGAAGCTGGAAATTAATCCAAAACCTATTGATGGCGAAGATGATGAAGCGGAACATTGTTGGGCAATCAATAGAATACTGATTGATACTGGCAGTTCAGTCAACATTCTTTTCTACCATACGTACAAAACTATGGGAAGAAGAGATGAAGACTTGATCCCTTCAACATACAAAATATATGGTTTTAATGGTTCCGCGAACAAGCCCAAAGGAGATGTGCACATGAGGATACCTTTGCAGGGGTTATCAACTGATATTTTGTTTTGTGTAGTTGATGTGGAATCTCCCTACAATGCATTGATTGGAAGACCATGGCTTCATGAAATTCTGGGTATAGCATCGACATACCATCAATGCATAAAATTTCCACATCCTAGCGGTGTCGGAATTATAAAAGGAGATTGGATAGAGGGGCGAAAGTGTTATGAGGTGGATATAGAAAGCTGCGAACAGAGAACAGCAAAGAAGAAAGGTTGGAGGAAGAATATCAAGGATGAACAAAGAAAAGAAAGACTAATGGTAGATACCATAGAAACAAAAGAAGAAGAGATGCTGCGAAGTGAATGCACAAATGCAACTAAATATCATGATGCAAAGGAGACATTGAAATGTTGGACTGATGCGGAGGCAGAAGGAAGTAGGAATAAAAGGTGTAAGAAATGAATAATTGCGAGAAAAGGTAACAATTTAGTGATGAAAGCATGATAAGGATAAGAAACAGAGATGATGGTTGCGGAAAAATTGTGCGAGAATCTCGCCATGAAGAATGTATACAAATCTATTGAATAATGGAACTGAGATTGTGCGATAACTTCCATGAGACAAATGATTGAATAAATTAATAAAATGAATGAGTGAGTGAATGGGACAAACCTTTATGGCGTACACCCTAGTTCGCGAATGATATTTCGCAAGAGGCAAATGTAAGACCTAAAGTACGTCATATAAGGGGGTATCTCTTAACATGGCTCAGGTGGAAGGTTACACCGCTCCTGAAACCTGGGTCATGGAGATTTGGGGCCCATGAAAGCCTATCCGGGGAGATACCTTGGATTTCCAACTATATATATAAGGTTATACCCCGGTTGGACGCCCGAGGGTCTCTCCCAAGGAGTCGTGTATGACCAAGGCGCCGAGGTACACGGTTGAGTCAAGAGTGCGGGAGCATGGAACTTCCTTACCACTCTTGACAAGTCTTGGCACATGCTTTTCGGCCCAAGAAAACTCCACTTGGGGTGCAGCGATCTCGTAACCATAAACCATATAGGTATAAGGGATAAGAGGCTGCGAAAACAATCAGTTGTTGTTAAGACCGGATGGGAGGAGCTAGTCTTGTATGGCCGATGTACGCCTCCTTGAAGGGGCAACCAGGAGAAGATAAGGGCGGCACCCTCCATTAGGGAGCTGATAAGTGTCAAAAGACGCAAATGTCATGAGGCTTTATTCTCGCAAGAGAATTTAGACTTGTCATATTTGTGCAATGATCCTGCAGAGGCAATAATACTAACGCGAGGGTAAGAAGAGATCAATGGGTTTTTACATGAAAGTGTAAGAACGTCCTGCGATTTCGTCGCAAAGACGACAATGTCACGGGATTTTATGGTCGCAAGAACATTTAAACCTGTCATATTGTCGCAAATATAATGTCCTGCAGAAGCAAAAATACTTAAGAAATGATAAGACAAGGTCAATGGGTCATTATATGAAAGTGTAAAGACGGCCTGCGATCTTGTCGCAATGAGGGGTGGCAAAATAAGACCTTTACTTAGGAAGGCATAATAAGACCACACAAATAATGATAAGGCAAGATCAATAGATTTCTTAATCCATGAAGATATCTTGCGATCTTGTCGCGGAGATAGTGTTTAAAGTCAAAAAAAAAAAAAATAATAATAATAATAATAAAAAAAATGATATATATATTTATATCTCGCGAGAATGATTATATTTAACTCGCAAAGTTGATTATATCTTATGGACAGAGGCAAGTGTGAAGTTATAATTATAAAGAAAGGTTGTTTGATTAATATATCTGAACAAAGGAAACAAAAGTTGAAGTTTACATTCAATAGTCAAAGATATATGTATACAGATATTACAAGAAATCAAAGAAGAAAGAGAAGTTATTTCTTTGCTGGTTCTTCTTCTTCATCTGATTCTTTGGTTCCATCACTCTCGTCGTCAGATTCTCCTTCTTCATTAGCTTCACTATCAGAAACATCTGAGACAGGCAAGTTCTCGGGAACTTCTTCAGCGAAAAGGGATATGAATGAAGAGGGATGTTGTGATCCTTACAAACTATTTCCGTAGCTTGATTGCGAAAACGAACAGCATCATTATTAAAATTCGCCACTGTAGTTTGGAATTGCTGCTTCAATTTAGAATATCTATTCTTGCGAAGAGAGATCCTTTGCGAGACGCTCTTTTTCGATTTCAAGCTTTTCAATCCTTGTCTCAAATCTCTTTTCGATTAAAAACATGAGGAAATGAATTAATGTTAATAATACAAAAGGAAAAATAATCAGAAAAGTAAAGAAGTATAACAAACAACCTTCTCTTTCAAAGATCATATCCTTGATTAAGGTAGTTTGCTCGGTGCGAAGACTAACATCAACACCTAAGTTATTTCTAGCGTTATCTAAAACCTTCGCAGCCCAGGCAAATTTATCATCATTATTTATGACAAAAAGTGAACGAATTTGGTCTTCTCGCTCGCTAAGCATGGTATTCTGACGAAGGAGTTCATCTCGCTCAACTTGCATATCAAGGAGAGATTTTTGAAATTTTGCTAATGCCTGTGCACCTCTGTTAGTAATGCGATCTTTTTCATCTATGAGATCACTAATTTTCTTCCTTAAAGTTTTGGTTTTCTTCTTGGAGTCAACGTACTTTCGTTTAAAAAGATTAGCCAAACTTAAACTAGATCTATGCTCGATTTTTAAGAGATGATGTTTGGATTGAAGATCCTTTAATGAAAGAAGGTTGGCATCATTTGAAGAACTACTTAGAGATTCATTGAGGCGAGCAAGGAGGACATCATCATCCATGGGCTCGGAAATGAATGGAGAAGAATGGACTCTTCGGAAGAGAGATTATATATGTCTGCGAAAATAGTAAGTTAGGCAAAGAAAAGTAAATGGTAAAATAAAAGAAATCTGAGGAATAAAGATTGCTATACCATAAAGCTGCTGATTTGCGCTTTCAAGAGTAGATACTCTATTCAGTTGAGAAGTAAGCTCAGCCTCCAGCTTGTTTAATTCGTTCATCCTTATCGCGAGACGACGCAGCCCCAACTTCTAGTTCTCGAACTCTCTTGTTCAATTGCAAATTCTTCTTTTCAAGGTTGTTGCGTCTTCTCTCAAGGTCTGAGGCAGCAACAAAAGCAGCTCTCCCAGACTGTAAAAGAAAATAGAGAAATAATTAAAGATAAGAGCGGAGTCACAAAGAGGTAAAGAGGTGTGAACATACCAAAGCATTGAGAGCATTTAAAAGGCTGGGTGTTATTGTTCGAGAAACTCCGCGAAAAGACTCGATATCCTCCAACAATGGGGCATCACAGATCTTAGCGATAGTTTCGCAAGTAGCAGACAAGTTGCTATCGCCAAAACCTTGCATAGAATCGGTAAAAACATTAGATAAAAGCGCCATAGCAGAAGTATCTGAATGACTTCCCTTAGCAGAAGAGGTGCCAATCTCATTTTCATCTTCCGAATTCTCGCTAGATTGGGAGTTAGAATGTGAAGGAGGTTGGAGTCTCCATCTTTTGGAGGATGGGCCAGAAGATTTGTCCTTGCGAGGAATGGCCTTATTCTTTCCTTTAGCTCTTGCAGCTTCAGCTTCTCCATCATTAATCTTTGCAGTTTCAACTTCTTCAACACCAATCTTCACACACGAATAAAGATAAGAAACAGAGGCAACAATATTGTTTAAAATAACAAAAGAAAATGTTTCTTACTTCATCCGTGAGTGATCGAAGTATCGCCAGGATATTTGGCTGAGGATTCTCTTTGTATTTCTTTCTCATTCTGGTGATCTAAAAATTTTCTAAAAAGTTAATGAAGGAAAGAAATGGAAGACATAGCGAAGCAAATCTAAAATGAATGATATGTATATACCTCTTTTGTCTTCTCAGGCCACTTAAACTCCCAAGGATGATAATTCGCGAGATTGGCTGGGAGTGCATTTGAGCCTGCGATATAAGGTCCACTCAGAAAGAGAGGTACAACCCACCACTTTTCATCTTTGGAGTAGCGAGGGATATTGTTTTTACCCGAATGCCAGTCAATGTCCTGCATAAGCAGTTTGTCAGCATCAACGTTATCATTTTTCTTCAATCGAACACCCCGGCGAGATTTATCGTTTCTCATAGTTATGACTGAATAATTTGCAAAGAAATTATCCACAGTATACTTCTCGGCAATTATTGGTAAATTCGCAAATTGAGGATCTCTAACATTGTTAGGATATAAAGATCCTTTACCGGCACCACGAGAGGCGAATTCAAGCATCAGGCGAATACAATCGCTGTTCAATTGATAAATAGCCCGCGAGAATTTCTCGTGAGCAAGAATCTCATAAAATAATGGCATTTCGGGATTATATAAAGGAATGGGGAGCCCTGCGAGGAGTTGACCTAGCGAGACTATAATTTTTTGATCATCACATTGATGATCAGAAAACAATTTTGCAGAAAGTATAGATGAGGATTATTGATGTGGAATGGTAGATAAAGTGAAACCCTTTTCCTGTAATTTCTTTTGAACGTCAGTAAAATGAGGAGCGTATGTACGACCAAGTGAAGCCATTATCAGAGTATAGGAATGAAGGGAGAAGTGAAGAATTGAAAAGGAAGCAGTAGCAGAAGCGCAAATTGCGGAAAGAGAAAGGTGAAGAAAAGTTGCAGAGGGAAAATAAAAAGAGAAGAAGAGAAAGAGGAGAAAGCTATATATAAAGAAGAAAGTTCTCGAGAAAACAAATGCATTTAATGTGAGAAGGGACGTGAATGGTTAAGAATAACCGGTTGAAAGAGACGTGTCAAGAAAAGAGTGGAAGAAGAAACACACCTTAATAAATTCCGTACATAAACAAAACGAGTGAAAATGAACAATCGCAAGATAAAGATAAGTAGTTGCGGCACTTTAAAATATTAGTTCTCATGACATTCTCTTCTCCGCAGAGAAGATATGAGAAGAGGCAAGATGTAGGACCAGAATATCGCAACACTAATACTTCGCGAGATCAATAAACAACTGCATCGCGAAGGAGTCGCATGGAGGTAAATAAATGACGTAATAGATGACGACAATCAGAACATGAGGAAAGTGTGAAGACTTGGCGAGATTTAAGAGTGTCGCGAAGGCAAACAGTTGTACATTCGCAAGCACTCGCGAGACGTTTCTGAAAATAAGGGACAGTATAGCTGTCATCCACTATGTAATACCCTATATAAAGGGTCGAGTAAGTCTGTTGTGGGGGGGTCTTTTGAATTGAAAAACAAGTCATTAGGAGAGAGAAAATTAAGAGTGATTGTAATTTCTTGAGCTCTGTTCTACATTTCTTTGTAAATCTTTCAAGAATACAATTAATAAAACACATTATTATTCATCTTCAAATGTGTTGATTTAGCAGATTTGAGTAAGGGGTGTAGTGTGGGAAATCCTGCAACTACAAATGTGAAGAAGTAACAAGCTACATCAACATCATCCTTCCTCTTGAGGTTAGTAATATTTTGACTTGAACTGTTTCATTCCCAACGTATCTTTCAAGTCGTGCTATATTGAAAACATAAATGTGAAGTTGTGAATGATTATACTCTAGTAGACATAGTGTTAAGGAGTTACAATACGAAGTATAACGCTTATCTTTTGAACTTCGTATATAAGACATCGACATAATCGTATGAATGCTATTGTAATTATGTGTATGGGTATGGGTGAAGATTTCGTCCTAGGAAACAATGTTTACATTTGTTTAAAGGAAGTACACTCATGAACTTGTTTTATGAATCGAAAGGGAAATCGCTATGCTTATTGGTATTGTTATTCATTGCATATCTTTGGATTACCAATATGTGTGAGTTAGTGATCATAACTTGTTATGTATCTTGGTAAAACTAGTAACAATGCCTGACTTATGTATTGGTATGACTTTTATTAGTGTAACCGATCCTAAGTAATCACCTAAAATGGGATGATCGATATTTGTAATTGGTGTGACCGATCCTAGTAATTGGTGTAACCGATCCTTGTAATTGGTGTGACCGGTCACAAAAAAGAATGTGTAATTGATCCTTGTAGTTGGTGTAACCTATCCTGGTAACTGGTGTGATCGATCACAAGTTATTTATGGGTGAAAACTACTCCTGTAGAATTTGGTAATTTGGGGTGTGGATGAGGAATGAATTTAAACCTTAAACAAATGCACTGCGCGGTGAGTGCTTGTAGATTCGAGAGATCAATCTGTGCAAGTCCGGCCTAAACCAAGAAATGGTCGTTCCAGACTTGTTTCGGTCACAAAGTGAAGGAGATGGGGTTGATCTTAGGGAGGGAAGCGAAGAAGGTGTTGAGATTGTGAAGGTGTTGGCTTGCTTATGACTTGTAAATGAAAGATGAGCAGGCTTGCGGTTGATGCAAGCGAGGCTCTGGGTGTTTGAATACGATTTGTATTAACACTTGGTTTTTCTGTCTCGTCTGAACTTGTGTTGTTTTTGAAATAGGCGGAGAACCTATTTATACAAGTCATTGAGCCTCATTCACGTCTCTCGTGGGAAGTGGAGGAAGTGGAGTGATGGAGTATTGGAGTTGTGCGTCGACCAGTCTTGCCCACTTCTCCTGTTCATCTCTAACCGTCCATGACTTCCCCGACACGTTCTTGTGATGGCGCGTTGCACGCCGCACGCCGTAAACCGCCAGACCAATACCCCGCATGTATCCCCGCCTTGTGACATGATTGATGTTCTGAATGTGTGGATCGTGGATCCACGAAAGATAGCATGTAATCTTCGAATTGAATAACTTGTGTTATTCGTAAAGTCGATACTTGTGAAGTATCATGTGTATTTTATGCGAGTACGCATTATGGTGTGGTAAAGTGATGGGTAATGACGCCTCACTAACCAAATAACTTCTCGACCAGGGTTGTATAACCAAGTTTGGTGAAGTTGGACGGATGAGATGATCTTTGAGACACTCATCTGCGACCATTAATGAATATTAGGTTTTTTGAAGAGGAGCGCAAGCATGACTCTTGACTTGGTCGAAACCAAGTAATGGAAGAATTTTGGAGAGGACCGACCCAGGACGTGTATGTAGATGGCATCTTTGGTGTACACGTCCATGTCTTACCGTCCCATGAAGGTGCGATCTAGGCCACTCAATTTAACCGGTAAAGTTGAGTGGTTGAGATCGGCCATGCGGCAAACCGTTGCCGCAAAGGAGTTGGAAACCGGCGCGAGATCCCTAGTTCGGGCACGCGTTTCAAGACGACACATCTTGGTCGGTCTTGGTCGATGGGTTTGACGGGAAGATGGCAGGTGGTGATCATGCCTATACGACTATCCCATGAAAACGTGATCTAAGCCATTCAAATCATCCGGTGAAGTTGAGTGGTCGAGATCGGCCATAATTTGGGAAGTGTAACCACGCATGTTTGGGCGGGCGTTTTGGATTAGCCGGGCATGGGATGCCTTGGCCGATCGCATGAGGAGGTAGATGAGCCCACGGTGGTCATGCTGGTATGACCGGCCCTTGCTTAATCTAATCTGTGACCCTCCATTCGTGCCGGAGAAGATGGACGCGCGTGATGATTTGAAACCCTAATTTTGGCTTTCAAAAGCCGTGCGCCACTCCTTGTTTGGGTGATGATTTTGTCACGGCCAAACATTGTTGGTCTTGACCGATTGGTCAAGTGTGTAGGCGGTCCCACGGTGATCGTGTTGACATGCTCTGGGCCCTTTAAGTCTACATCTACACCCTCCATCTATACCTGCGAAGATGGATGGTTGAGACTGTTTTGCGACACATGTAATATGCCGCAAACCCTTATTTAGGGTTTTCCGTCCATAATGCTTGGTATGAACGTCTTTTGGCAAGCAAGGCCAATGGCCGACCATGCGGGTCGGCCGTGGGTATTCCATACCCGCTTGGGGATGATGGAATTGATCTGGGGTCATCCAATCATGCTTATGGAGTTGGATGATCACGATCGAGATCATATCCTGATCGATACTGGTCAGTCCGGGATGCTCAATCGGGCTAGTATAACACACCGAGAGGGCTCAATCGGGCTAGTATAACACACCGAGAGGGCTCGGGCTAGTATAACACACCGAGAATCACTGTAGGGTATTTCGTACATGGTTTCATTATAGTGGTTGGAGGTTCGTGTTATTCTCAGTAAGAGTAACACTCGGTCGTCATGCCACACCGATAATGAGTACGGAAATACAAGGTGATATGAAATTCACAGGGAAGGGATTGTTGCTACATGCTCCAACCTGGAGGAATTTCATGTATTCACGAGAATGGGATTGTTGCTACATGCTCCATTCTTGGTGAATTAAGTGAGGGAGTATCCAACACTTATAAATGGCTTTATCTTTTACAAGATGTCAGCACATGATTTTTTCGGTTTTTTACAAATTTAACCTTAAACGAAAATCCACCATCAACATTAAGTCCCCTGCCTAGCACATAATGGTTACACTATTGTGTGGTAGGCATGAGATGGTGACATACATATGTGAGAAAGACAAGATAAAAGGAGTTTACCCGGAAGAGTGTTGGACGACCGCTAGTTTCCCATGCCATCACGCTTGTATGGAATCCCTGGTGGGGCCGGTTTCTTTTGTTAGGGTTCTAGACCGTAACACAATAGCTTAAGTGATAAAATAGGTATAAAACCCTAAGTTGTTGAAGAATTAAGAGACTTAGAAGAGAATTTAGTAGGGAATAAGAAAAGAATAAGAAGATCAGAGAGATTGAAAGAGTTCTCGTATTAATTCCTGAGCTTTAAACGCAACTGCAGAGGAGTATTTATATCTTCTCATGCTTGTGAAACAAGTAAAACTAAAAATAGAGTTTTAACTAAACTAGGAATTAAAGACAAGCTAAAAATAGAAAAGCTATTTAAGCTAACTCAGCTAAGTCAGAGTTGGCATCGCAACATCCCTCCCTGGATGAAAAACGGCTTGTCCTCAAGCCTTGAACTCTGGAAAACGAAGAAGTAACTCATCTGCAGTCTCCCATGTAGCTTCATCAGTAGGGTGATCCATCCATTTCACTAACCACTTGGTGCCAGTATAAGAACCTTTTTGAACATCTTGCGTTCCAAAATGTTCTGGTTCCCACTTATCATAATCAATAACAAATGGGTAGAATCTGTTGAACCGAATTAGAGGATCCTAGTTTAAGTTTCAATTGAGAAACATGAAACACAGGGTGAATGCGGCTTTCTGCAGGAAGCTCCAACTTATAGGCAACTGAACCAATTCTCTCAATAATTTTAAAAGGACCATAAAATCTTGGAGATAGTTTGGAGAAAGATTGATTAGTGACAATTTTTTGTCTGTATGGTTGTAGTCGTAGAAAAACCCAGTCTCCAATAGAAAATTCTCTCTCAGTACGATGAGCATCTGCGTATGCTTTCATTCTAGCTTGAGCATCATGCAACTCAGATTTCAGCAGCTTTAAGGTATGATCCCGTGCTCTGAGATTTAAATCAACATCATGTACAGAAGTTGTACCAGGTAAATAGGCTGAAATTGTTGGAGGAGGCCGGCTGTAAAGAGCTTGGTATGGAGTCATATTAATTGCAGAATGATGACTTGTATTATACCACCATTCAGCCCAAGGTAACCATTTCGTCCAATCCCTTGGCTTCATACCAGCAAAACATCGCAAATAGCATTCTAACGTTCTATTAGTGACTTCAGTCTGTCCATCACTCTGGGGATGATACGCAGAAGTGTGACAGAGTTGTGTATTTTGCAGCTTAAAATAAGCTATCCAAAAGTTGCTCATAAAAACTGGATCTTTGTCACTCACTATACTTCTTGGCATTCCATGAAGTCGAACAATTTCCCTGACGAATACATCTGCAATAGAACTAGCAGAATATGGATGCGTGAGAGAAATAAAATGCGCGTACTTGGATAAACGGTCAACAACTACCAGAATTGCATTCTTGCGTGCAGAAGTAGGAAAACCATCTATAAAGTCCATGGATATATCAATCCAAACGTCAGAAGGAATAGGAAGTGGACTCAATAATCCTGGTGGTGAAATAGCTTCCGTTTTATTTCGTTGACACACATCACAGTGAGCAATAAAATTCTTAATTGCTGTCTTCATACCCTTCCAATAAAAATTATGTTGTAGACGTTTATAAGTCCTCAGAAATCCTGAATGCCCTCCTATTGGATTTGAGTGAAATTCTTCTAGAAGTTTGGTACACCATGAAGAAGTAGATACTACCACTATACGGCCTTTGTAACGCAAAGCACCATCAATATAAGCGAAATGGAGTTTGCAAGAAGGAGAATCTATAAGTTGTTGAATTAATTTACTCAACTCAGCATCAAGATGACATTCTTGAATTATTTCATTAACTCCAGAGAAAATTGGTGCAGACAAGCTAAAGTTTGAACCAATACTGCGAGACAAAGCGTCAGCTGCAATGTTTTCTTTTCCTTTTCGAAAAATAATCTCATAGTCATATCCCAAAAGTTTGGATAGCCATTTTTGTTGTTCCATGGAAGAAAGTTTTTGATCTAGAAAGTATTTTAGACTTCTGTGATCAGTAAGAATCTTGAAATGCCGACCAAGTAAGTAAGGTCTCCATTTGTGAATAAGGAGACAATTGCAAGCATTTCCTTATCATAAATTGAAAGATTTAAGTTTTTACCTGTCAATGGTTTGCTATAATAAGCAACTGGGCGACCAGACTGCATCAATACGGCTCCTAACCCATTACCAGAAGCATCACACTCAAGAGAGAATTCCTTAGAAAAATCTGGAAGTATTAAAACTGGGGTTGTAGTAAGAGCCTTTTGAAGCACTTTGAATGCAATAGTAGCATTATCACTCCAGATAAATGCATCCTTCTTCAGCAGTTGGGTTAAAGGTGCACTTAGTTTGCCAAAATCTTTTACAAATTTGCGATAATAGCCAGCTAAACCCAAGAATCCAGCAATTTTTTTTTAAAGAGGTAGGAAGAGGCCATGACAGAATACTTTGAATCTTATCCCGATCAACCGAGACCCCCGCAGAAGAGATTACGTGACCCAAATATTTCACTGTAGTTTGTGCAAAGGTGCATTTAGACTCCTTGACGAATAACTGATGATTCTTAATAATTCAAATACCGTAGACAAATGTTGAAGATGCTCAGTCATGTTGTTACTGTATACTAAGATATCATCGAAAAATACCAGCACAAACCTGCGAAGATGAGGACGAAAAATATGGTTCATCAATCCCTGAAAGGTTGCTGGAGCATTTGAGAGTCCAAACGGCATGACTAAGAACTCATAATGACCATCATGAGTTCGAAAAAGTCATTTTTGGAATGTCCGACTTGTGCATAAGTAATTGATGGTAAGCGGATCGAAAATCCAATTTGGTAAAAAACTGTTTTACCATGTAATTCATCCAATAACTCATCCACCATTGGTATTGGAAATCATCTTTGATGGTAAGCTTATTCAAAGCCCTGTAATCAACGCACATTCGCCAAGAGCCATCCTTCTTACGTACCATCAAGATAGGAGATGAATAAGGACTAGAACTAGGTCGGATAAGGCCAGCCTGTTGTAGTTCATGCACAATCTTTTCAATTTCAGCCTTTTGAAAATGTGGATAATGGTATGGTCTGACATTGACAGGCGCAGCATCTGGAATCAAGTTGATACGATGATCATATAATCTTTCAGGAGGTAATGAAGTTGGAGTTTTAAAAACATCAATATACGTAGAAAGTAAGTCACGTAACTCAGGTGGAATAAGGACAGGAGCATTGCTTGAAGCAGATAAAGCCGATATTTGTAAGAAAACCGCAAAGCTCTCTCTGGATAACAAGTGCTGCATAGGTTTACTGTCCAAAAGCATGATGCTGGAAGAATTATTGCCATGTAAGACCACATCTTGATCTTGTATTGTAAACTTCATCAGTAATTTGGAAAAATCCCATGTAATAGGACCCAATGTACGTAACCATTGAACTCCTAAAACAGCATCACACCCACTAATATCAAGAAGATGAAAATCTGTGGAGAAAGAATAATCCTGTATTTTAACCTGAATATTACTGCAAAGTCCTCTAGTCTGTATTTGAGCACCATCACCAACAGTAACTTGTAAAGCAGCATTGGCAGAATGTGCAGAATACCCACACTGTTTAGCTACTTTAGGATGAAGGAAATTATGGGTAGAACCAGAGTCAATCAGAATGGAAAAAGGTTGAGCTTTAGTGTAACCCAAAATCCGCATGGTCCTAGGGAAAAAAGAACCCACTAAGGAATTCAAAGATATTGTTGGTGTGTTGTGATCAGAAAAAAAGATAAAAGAGAATTCTATTATTATAAGTCAATGGGTTTATAAGTCAACTCGAAAACCGGTTGACTAGATGAGGGAACCCATTGACTTATAAACTACCAATTAAGCCCCATCTAACCAATGTGGGACTAGGATCCCAACATCCCACCACGCTTCCATACCCAACATCCCACCGTGGAGGGATCATGGATCGTGGTGGTTGGCTCTGATACCAAATGTTAGGGTACCGACCCTAAACTCGTCATAAGCCCATGGGTAGAACTCAACTCGAAAACCGGTTGACTAGATGAGGGAACCCATTGACTTATAAACTACCAATTAAGCCCCATCTAACCAATGTGGGACTAGGATCCCAACATCTAGATATAAAGATAAAAGAGAATTCTATTATTGAATGAGATTCATGGAAATCAACAAAATTTAATAGACGTTCGAATTCAGGGATATGATCTTTGACAGTACCTTTCTGTTGAATTGTGCTAATGGCCATCTTAGCATCAACAAACTTCTCAGGGGAAAAACGTTCTCGCACCAGAGAACAGAACTGTGTCCATGAAGGATTGACAACTGTGGTGCGTTTCCAACGAAACCAAGTATTAGCATCACCTTTCAGATGAGCAGCAGCAAGAGATACTTTCATATTATTGGCAATACCATGCCAAGAAAAATATTGTTCAGCTTGAAACAACCAACCATCAACATCGTCACCATCAAAAGAAGCAAACTTAAGGTGGAATTGTGGTGTGCGGAAAGGAGTGTTTAGAATTCCATCACCATTAGTGTTGACAGTGCGATTTTCAGTGCGCTGGTGAGAATCCTCTGTGTGTTTAGGAAGGAGCTCTTCAAGGATAGAACGAAAGTTTGCAGTGAGATTTGTTGTAATAGATTGTTCAAGGCTGTCTGAATCAATCTTGCGATTAACTCTATCATCCTCACGAGCTTTTTTGACAAAATCATGATTAGTGGTGAGGGTGAGAACCAATGTATCAAGTTTAGTTGCAACGGCATCAAGTTTGTTTGTAACATCATCAAATCTGGTTGTAACCTTATCAAGTTTGGTAGCAACACCAGAAATACTCTCTTGTAGGGTAGACAAATCATCCTTGTACGTCATTGAGAAAAAGAGAAAAAAAAATTGGTGGAAAATAGATACAGGATAAACTCCGCTTCCAACCGGATGTTAGGGTTCTAGACCGTAACACAAGAGCTTAAGTGATAAAATAGGTATAAAACCCTAAGTTGTTGAAGAATTAAGAGACTTAGAAGAGAATTTAGTAGGGAATAAGAAAAGAATAAGAAGATCAGAGAGATTGAAAGAGTTCTCGTATTAATTCCTGAGCTTTAAACGCAACTGCAGAGGAGTATTTATATCTTCTCATGCTTGTGAAACAAGTAAAACTAAAAATAGAGTTTTAACTAAACTAGGAATTAAAGACAAGCTAAAAATAGAAAAGCTATTTAAGGTAACTCAGCTAAGTCAGAGTTGGCATCGCAACATCTTTCTTTGGGTATTTGAATCAAAAGAGGAAACCAAATAAGGGAGGAATCCTTCTTCTATTGGGATTCTTCTAATTTTTGTCTATAAAAGAGATAAAACCCTTCTCTCTTTCCCACGAGTTCTCTTTCTCTCTTTTTTTTTTATTCGGACAGTTCCCGTGACCTTGCTGCTGCCGCCAATTGCCGCCGTCCGCCGGATTTGCTGCCGCCGTCCGTCCAAGGTAAGTTCCGCTCTTTTTTTTTTTTTGCTAGCTTGCTAGGTAAACACCTTTGGTTAGATGTGCATATGCTTAGTCTCTCCACCATCACATGCAAAACCTAGCTTTTAGGTTGTACCTTGAAAAGGAAAAACCTTGGCTTGAAATCTCGCATACACGATTCCCATGAATAAAGAAATCGTGTTATGATGCGTGAGAATGAATGTGGGCCCGCCGTGTATGCCGGAACGTGGGTCTTACTCATATATGCTTGACTGAAATTTACACCGAACTTGAAACTTGTACCGGACTTGAAACCAATACCAGACTGAAAGTTGTACCGGACTAAAACTTGTACCTGACTTGAAATCAATACCAGACTGAAACTTGTGCCTGACTTAAGCCAGTGTTTGGGCCGGTTTTGTGTGCTCCGACGTGAGTTATGTCTTGCCATGTCACTACATCTTCCATGTGCTTTTCATACAAGTTCTAACTCCTGTCTTTTATTTCATTATGGAATGAAGAAAAGAATTCATGTCGAGATGTCTTCCGAAGATAATGCTGGTACCAAGTCAGGAAGTGTTGACAACTTCAAAGATATGCCGAACATTGATGATGAGTTGTTCACCTTGCCTTTTCCAAACACCAGAAGGCATCCTTCTCATAAGATAGTCCTTCTTTCCGATTCAGAAAATACGGAGGCCGATCCGTTTTCTTCTTCAAAGACTTGTGGTGAGATTTTGTCTCCAGAGAAATGAATATCCTCCTTCCCCTATTGACTTCAAGATTTTCCATACTCCACTGGGTTCTCATGAAGGATGGATGAGACGCATGTTGAGCAATAAGGGCATTAAAGATAATTTTCTTTCGGCACAAATCCTCAATGCGGTCATGGCATCTGCACGCTCTTGAAATTAAGAAAGACGCCGCGGTTTAATTACCTTCATTTCTCGGTGGCGTATTTCTACTCATACAGCCATATCTAGATGGGGAGAGATGACTATTACCCCGGAGAGTGTAGTTGCATTAATGAACCCGCCCGTTGCCTAAGTCTTTCTTACGATCTCTCCGATGCGGAGCAACGTGACTATGATGCTATACTTCAAAAGGTGGCGGAATTCGACAACTGGACAAGGAGGAGAAAAAAGATACGAGATGCTTTTACACTGGTGGGTGCCGGAGTGGTCTCCAACAGACCCGAGCCGGATCAAGAGTTGGAAAATGAGCTCAGTGTGATTGCGTTCTGTCTTTATGGCTATCCAGAGATATGTTCGACGATGGTTCTGGAAAGAAAACCATTAGAGGTGACCTTGTCAAGATTGCTATAAGGCTGGCAAAAGGTAAAGTTCTTCCCCTGGGTGCCTTGTTCCTTGGATCGTTGTATTCTCATCTGGACGCCTTAGCAATGGACATGCATGTTTCTAACGGGTACAAGAAGGTGGAATCGCACGTTCACTTCGCTTTTCTTCAGGCATTCTTATGGGAACACTTCAAAAGCTATGCTCCTACCCCTACAAATTTGCTCACCAACTTGTATGGTGGCTCGAGAATACTCATTTGGAATAAGAAGCGCCCCGCAGCGGTGCGAGACTTGTGGACGTATTTGACAATGTGTCTTCTCAGAGATTTCCGTCCATGGGGGCCGGTCCATCCTTCCGTTGTTCAGCCAAAGACTTTTGCTATTGCTTTTGATGGCCCCGATGTTGTGTTTGCGATCGATGTTAAGACTATGAGATCCGGGAAATTGTTTACATGCGCAACCGCATCCCGATATGTCCCGTCTTTATTCAACGAAGAATTTACTTGTGACTCCGTACAATATTGACAGGCGGCTCGTCAAATGGGGTTTGATCGGGGTGTCCCATTTATCCGTCCACCGGGGGCACCGAGAGAATTCCTCTCGAATATTCTTAATGCTTTGACGTGTTCTTGGAACGGGTGAGCCTTCCTTCCGGCCTATTGGGAGAAACCCGGTGGTAACCGATAAGTATAAGGAATTTTGGAAGAAACAACCGTTGGTTTTCCGTAAATTTTCGGAGAGTGTTGTGACAGATCCCCGTGGTGAACCATCTTCCGACGTCTTGACGAAGCATTTTCGGTTGAAGCCGCTCCCACCAAACGGACCCGAGCTGAGGATTGCAGGTCCCCCAAGTAGGAGAGAGACCTAAGAGGCAAGCATGCGGTCCCAGTAGTCCTCAATTCCTCCAATATGCGGGTATTTAAATCTTTTCCCTCGGTTCTTTCATTTCTCCAAAGGTAAATTCTTCTAAAAAATGATCCTTGCTTGAAATCAGGGAATTTCGAAAGAGAATGTCTTCGGAAGGTTGGCCCGTATTCAAAATGAGAAAGCCGGTAATGCTGGTCTTCATGCTGAGAAGTCTCGCGGTACTGATCTTCATGCTGAGAAGTCTAGCGATCTCGACCTTCATGCCTAGAAGTTTGGCGATGCCGACCTTCATGCTTTGAGAAGTCCGGAGAAACCGCTCCTTTTCTCGACCATGACAGAGATGATGCAAGCTCGGTTGAACAAGGCGCTTCCCTTAGTGATCTTGTTGACGGGGTCGTGATGGAAATTAGCACCGGAGCGAAATAGATGCCTAAGGAATATGAGAGAGGCAGTGCCTGCTATGGTTGAGACGGCTCCCCTTGAGATCCATCCTGAACAGGTTCCAATCAATGTGGCCATTGTGGTGACCCCTTCTGAAAGGCCTCCTGCAACTGACAAGGCTCCTGCGGTTGGTGAATTGCCGGTGATGCAACCTGGGGCTTTGTTCGATCCTCCTTTTACTGTCCCTTATCCAGGTCATGTGTTGGTCGGTGGATTCAGCGTGCCGGTTCAGTTCAAAGAGTTATACACAAATGATATGGGAGAAGCACGGTCACATTGCTACCACCACGAAACTCAAAAGTCGTCTTGCGTTGGTCAACCGCGTCCAAGAAGCTTTAGTTTCTACCCGGGGGATGAGCGTCACGACTGGTCGAACAGTTTCTGAGGAGATGATTGAAGATTGGAGGTGCCATCGGGACGTGTTTGCGCAGTACGGTTTCAATGCCCCTTGGTTCTTCAAAGGTTTCTCCGAGATTCAGGAGCTCTAGAAATTACAGGATGAAGTCCCTTCTGCGGACTGTGTTGCTCGCCAGGAAGAAAAGGTTGAGAAGTTGTCTAAGGAACTGGAGCTGAAGCAGGCTGTGCTTCAAAGGATGAAAGTCTCTCTCGCCCAGAAGGACGAGTTGTTGCTGAAGGACTTTCCTTGAAGTATTCATGCTATATACTTGTCTCTTCTTTTAGATGTTTTTTCTTTTTGAGTGATAGTGAGGATTTTCTTTGATCTCCGGTTTTGGATTGATAGGTGATTGGATTGGCTTATTTTGAGATAGTTTTGTGAACAACCTTTTTGAAAGAGATTATGTTAAATGAAATTTGAATCTTGGTCATGAATGATTGCACATATCACATGAAATTGTAAACGTTATGCAAAAGGGAGGTACGGATGGAAACAAACATGGCGTTGATCACTGAGCCTCTTTCTCCACGTGCGGGATGTCAAGTCCCCAGTGGATTCCAAACTATCTTTCTTGTAAAATTGTTGAGTAAAACTTACTTGCTTTTGAAGCCTCACTTGTATCGAACCGGAGTTGCCTTTCTAAGAAAATCCTCCGCACCAATTTCTCAGAGTTATCGATCTGGACCAAGCTTCTCCTGAACAATGCGCTTCAAAGCGTTGCATTCACTGGTGGGGTGATGAAGGAACCGGTGGTAATGACAGTACCTTGGGTCCATTACTTCTTGATCAGTGGCCGGACGCCATACCGGGGTAGCCCCACTTCTCCATTTCGTACCCACGCCTCCAAAGAGCTCCAGAATCTTCTTCATCGGGAAGGGGAAATGTAAGTACGTTGTGTCTGACTTTTCCTGCGTCAGTGGGCGTTGTAACGCCTCTCGTGGCTTTGACGTGGAACAGAGATGAAGTTGGAAGATTTGCGAGTGCCATCATATCTCATGGATCGCTCGCCTAGGTAAAGGGATGTGGAAGGTGTCGTGATGTCACCGCTGAGTGATCGGATTGAACGCTCCCATCCTCTCGTATTCGGGTATTTCCTGATTGATTTCTCCTTCCTCAAGTGTTTCTTCAGTCGGTTGAAAAGTCGACGCGGATTGGATAGTCTTCCGGGCTGTAGCAAGAGTTTTGAGATATAAATCCTCTAGCAGGGATCCATAGGCTGCAGGCTCCCTTTCTTTATCTGGCAGACATTGTAGTACTCCTGACAAGTCTTTTCCCCTGTCTGGACCGTGTTGTCCATCTTTCTTGATTCGTTTTCGACTGCGTGCTCTCTTTGCTTCTCCACTTGTAAAGGTGTGACTCCTGACTAAGGATTCAACGTTTCTTGCACTGTCTGAGTCGATGCCTATCGACCCTCCTTGTAATTGTCTTTCTTATATCATTCAAAAGGCGAAATGTCTCGCTCTGCCTTCTGGTGATACCGGCTTGATTTTACAAGACATCCTCCAACATTCCAGCTATGCTTCCCATGATACCTGAACCGCCTGTGGTCTCCGAGTGAGGATACATCGCGAGATGAAAACTGAAGGATTGAGAATTCAATTTTTTGCAACCGATAGATCAATCTCCCACTGTGGTCGCCAATTGTTTATGGGTGAAAACTACTCTGTAGAATTTGGTAATTTGGGGTGTGGATGAGGAATGAATTTAAACCTTAAACAAATGCACTTTGCGGTGAGTGCTTGTAGATTCGAGAGATCAATACGTGCAAGTCCGGCCTAAACCAAGAAATGGCCGTTCCGGACTTGTTTTGGTCACAAAGTGAAGGAGATGGGGTTGATCTTAGGGAGGGAAGCGAAGAAGGTGTTGATATTGTGAAGGTGTTGGCTTGCTTATGACTTGTAACAAAAAGATGAGCAGGCTTACGGTTGATGCAAGCAAGCTCTGGGTGTTTGAATACGATTTGTATTAACACTTGGTTTTTCTGTCTCGTCTGAACTTGTGTTGTTTTTGAAATAGGGCGGAGAACCTATTTATACAAGTCATTGAGCCTCATTCACGTCTCTCGTGGGAAGTGGAGGAAGTGGAGTGATGGAGTAGTGGAGTTGTGCGTCGACCCGCCTTGCCCACTTCTCCTGTTCATCTCTAACCGTCCATGACTTCCCGACACGTTCTTGTGATGGCGCGTTGCACGCCGCACGCCGTAAACCGCCGACCAATACCCCGTATGTATCCCCCGAGTTTGTGACATGATTGATGTTCCGGAATGTGTGGATCGTGGATCCACGAAAGATAGCATGTAATGATGAATTGAATAACCGTGTTATTCGTAAAGTCGATACTTGTGAAGTATCATGTGTATTTTATGCGAGTCTTGCATTATGGTGTGGTAAAGTGATGGGTAATGACGCCTCACTAACCAAATAACTTCGACCGGTGGTTGTATAACCAAGTCGGTGAAGTTGGACGGATGAGATGATCTTTGAGACACTCATCTGCGACCGTTAATGAATATTAGGTTTTTTGAAGAGGAGCGCAAGCATGACTCTTCAGCTTGGTCGAAACCAAGTAATGGAAGAATTTTGGAGAGGACCGACCGGACGTGTATGTAGATGGCATGCTGGTGTACACGTCCATGTCTTACCGTCCCATGAAGGTGCGATCTAGGCCACTCAATTTAACCGGTAAAGTTGAGTGGTTGAGATCGGTTTGCGGCAGAAATCCGTTGCCGCAAAGGAGTTGGAAACCGGCGCGAGATCCCTAGTTCGGGCACGCGTTTTGAAGACGACACATCTTGGTCGGTCTTGGTCGATGGGTTTGACGGGAAGATGGCAGTGGAGATCATGCCTATACCGACTATCCCATGAAAACGTGATCTAAGCCATTCAAATCATCCGGTGAAGTTGAGTGGTCGAGATCAGTTTGCAATTTGGGAAGTGTAACCACGCATGTTTGGGCGGGCGTTTTGGATTAGCCGGGCATGGGATGCCTTGGCCGATCGCATGAGGAGGTAGATGAGCCCACGGTGGTCATGCTGGTATGACCGGCCCTTGCTTAATCTAATCTGTGACCCTCCATTCGTGCCAGAGAAGATGGACGCGCGTGATGATTTGAAACCCTAATTTTGGCTTTCAAAAGCCGTGCGCCACTCCTTGTTTGGGTGATGATTTTGTCACGGCCAAACATTGTTGGTCTTGACCGATTGGTCAAGTGTGTAGGCGGTCCCACGGTGATCGTGTTGACATGCTCTGGGCCCTTTAAGTCTACATCTACACCCTCCATCTATACCTGCGAAGATGGATGGTTGAGACTGTTTTGCGACACATGTAATATGCCGCAAACCCTTATTTAGGGTTTTCCGTCCATAATGCTTGGTATGAACGTCTTTTGGCAAGCAAAGGCCAATGGCCGACCATGCGGGGTCGGCCGTGGGTATTCCATACCTTGGGGATGATGGAATTGATCCGGGGTCATCCAATCATGCTTATGGAGTTGGATGACTGCGATCGAGATCATATCCTGGACCGATACGGTCGGTCCGGATGCGGGTATTCCATACCTGCTTGGGGATGATGGAATTGATCGGGTCATCCAATCATGCTTATGGAGTTGGATGACTGCATCATCATATCCGGACCGATACGGTCAGGGATGCTCAATCGGGCTAGTATAACACACCGAGAGGGCTCAATCGGGCTAGTATAACACACCGAGAGGGCTCGGGCTAGTATAACACACCGAGAATCCGCCTGTACGGGTATTTCGTACATGGTTTCATTATAGTGCTTGGAGGTTCGTGTTATTCTGTAAGAGTAACACTCAGTCGTCATGCCACACTGATAATGAGTACTGGAAATACAAGGCTGATATGAAATTCACAGGAAGGGATTGTTGCTACATGCTCCAACCTGGAGGAATTTCATGTATTCATAGAATGGGATTGTTGCTACATGCTCCATTCTTGGTGAATTAAGTGAGGGAGTATCCAACACTTATAAATGGCTTTATCTTTTACAAGATGTCAGCGCATGATTTTTTCGGTTTTTTACAAATTTAACCTTAAACGAAAATCCACCATCAACACAAGTAATACCATGATAATATGGTAACCGGTCCTGGTAATTGACGTGACCAATTTGGTAACTGATGTAACCGGTCCCAGTAACCATATTAAGGTAGAACCGATCCTTGTGTTTGGTAGAAACGTAAACCCATGATTAGTGTGTTGATTTTATCAATCACATAGTTCTTGGAAATCAGATGAACAAGTTCTAAACTTGTTTGGAAGTGTGGTATAATTGGTTCCAAGATTGTAAATATGAAAATGGATTTACAAAGAAATAAGATGTCGACATACTTTGAACATGTTCAGTAACTCTTATCTTTTATTGTTCAAAGATATTCCTTAATAACTAAAGGAGATCCCGGACCGAAACAAGATGAGAATCTTTTAATTAAGGTTGTTAATTATATATTCTTTTAATTACCAACAATTAAAATGCATATCTCTGGAAAATAAAAATTGGTAATGTGCATTTACTAATTGGTGATTTTCTACTAGGATTTCGGTTAATATTGGACAGAGCATTTCTAGGAATTATGAAAACCGAATTTGGAAATATATAGCATCTCTTGAGAATATTTTTGGTTTAGGAAATTTCTTGGTGTCCAAACTTCCATGGTCTATAAATACCCAAGTTTGCATTTCAAGCAAACTATCCTAAGAGCCAGCAAAACTACCTTATTGTGTTGTTACTGGTGGAGCCATCTATTCGGAGAGGAAAGTATCCTTATTAGGCAAAATCTCTTACGACCGCTCGTTTAAAGACTTATGTGGGATCAAGAAGCTCTACGAGTACCGTTAGTAGGAAACTAGATAATTGCGGTATTATTAGTTTTCGATTTGATTTGATTGACTAACGGTTGTTGAACTTTGATTGTACCTAGTTTATTTATTCTTGTGAATCTTCTCTCCTAATATAAGATTCACACAAACTAGATCGAAGTGTTGACAGGATCTTTAAAACTGTTTATAGATCTAAAGACGTCTTGTGATAATCCATTGTTAACAGACTCCGTTCTGTGCGTGATTGATCACAAGAGATTCAAGTTGTGGTGTGCAGGTGTTTATTGAAGATTTAAGAATATTTGAAGACGAAGAAGATTTCTGATTTTGGTTCATAATCTTTGGTGTGCACAAAACTTGATCGGTTGGGATCCAACTATAATCGGTTTATCTTTGATAGATTTGATTGATTAGTTGCGTAGATCGGCATCACTATTTAATATCTTGGTAGATCCTATTATTGATTGCATAATCTAAACTATGCTACTTTGGTAGTTGTTGGTGTTAGAGCATTGCTCGGTCGAACTCGCATGCGTTGCTATCTCAAGCATGTTTGTCAATGTTAGTGATCAAAACTATAAGTCTTGATTTCTAGTCTACTATAGCTAAGTCTTGGATAGAAAGTGTAGTTGAGCTCAAGAACTCCATGACAATCATCATACAAGACGAAGGACTACTCAAGGAACTGGTGGATCTTCATCGACTAAAAGGTATGTGGAAACTTGAACTTGTCTATCACTCAAAAGTCTATCTACTCTATCTCCTATTTTGAGACAAAAGTCGTTTTGCTATATAGACTTTGATTATACATATTTGCTATTTCGAGCCGAGTTTAACTCGCCTATCTATTTCTCGAAATATGTGTTGATAAGCTTTTGCTTTTGCTTTGGCCAAGTTCATCTTTATCTAGTGACGAAAGTCATGTTATGTTTCAATCACTTTGAAAATGGCTTTGACGAAAAATGGTTTGTGAATAACAACTATATAACGTCCTCTAAGAATGTTTCAATGATTGAAATGAGAGTTTAGATTACATAACCAATGTTGGATATAAGCATTGTGTGGCAACACATATATGTATATGTCCTTTTTCCTTGAACCGAAGTTTGTGAACTTTGTTGATCAAGAGAACCGGAACAAGAGCCGCAAACTCAGTCCGCGAACTGGCGGAAGTTCTCGACCCGAGAAAATCTGCCGGAGTTTGAGAACTCCTTCCGGGAACTTAAGTCCGCGAACTAAGTATGCGAACTTAAGTTGGTTATAACTAAAGATGATTGTTTGTGAACTTATTTATATTAACTAAGGAATGCAAAATGCAAACCGTGGCTATATAGTTCATGAACCGATTCGAGTGAATCAAATCGTTTTTGCTTCGATTGTGTCTTGTGTAGTTAGATAAGATTTCCTTGCAATTGAACAACTCTCTAACTAGTTCATTTGAGTCATTTGAACTAGTTATGGTGAAGAAGAACATGGTTGATATGAAAGTGCTCATATGGCTAACCATTTGGTTAACTATTGTTGAACCAAAAAATGTTTATGTTTGGGTACGGTTACATAAACCCAAAATAGTACATTTCATTTGTGTGTAACAAGCTAAGTTTTCGATCCAACGGTTGAAAGATATTAGCTTGAATCTAATCAGGTTTTCATCTAATGGTGAATATTGAATGCTTTGTTACCAAGCTAATATTGATTGCAAACCCTGATTTGAAAGACTATATAAGGGAGAACTCTAGCAACTGGGAAACCTAATCCCCACACCTTCTGTGTGATACTAGTTGTATTAGCTAGATTCGATTCTCCTTAACCTTAGGCTACTTCTTGAAAACCAGGTTAACGACTTAAAGACTTCATTAGGATTGTGAAGCCAGACTGATACTACTTTCTCGTAGTTGTGTGATCTGATCTTGCTGATTCTATCGTTTTGAGTATAATCGTAACGATTGGCTTGAGATTTATATCTCCGATAGGCAAGATAGTAAAGTAGTCACAAACATCTTCGTCTCATCGTTTGTGATTCCACAATATATTCTTTCGTCACGTCGATTAAGATTATTGTGAGGTGATTGATAATACTAAGCTGTTCTTTGGGAATATAAGTCTGGGTTATCAATTGGTTCCTGCTCACCTTGATTTATCAAAAGACGGAACAAAACTTGTAGGTATTTCTGTGGGAGACAAATTTATCTATTTTGTCGACTTTTCTGTGTGATACAGATTTGTTTATTAAAGTCTTCGACTTTGGGTCGTAACAACTCTTAGTTGTGGGTGAGATCAGCTAAGGGAATCAAGTACATAGTATCCTGCTAGGATCAGAGACATAAGGAGCGCAACTGTACCTTGAATCAGTGTGAGATTGATTACATTCCAGGCCGAAGTTAGTTTGTAGTAGGCTAGTGTCTGTAGCGGCTTAATACAACGTGGTGTTCAATCTGGACTTGGTCCCGGGGTTTTTCTGCATTTGCGGTTTCCTCGTTAACAAAATTCTGGTGTCTGTGTTATTTCTGTTCCGCATTATATTTTGTTATATAATTGAAATATCACAGGTCGTGCGTTTGAATCAATCAATTTGAAATCCGACCTTTGGTTGTTGATTGAAATTGATTGATCCTTGAACATTGGTCTTTGGTACCGCTCAAGTGATTTCTCTTGTATTCATTTAGACTCGCAGATTTCTATTTGCTTGAGATAGAATTGAATCAAGAAAGAGAGATAAAACTTCTTGATATACTTTATTAAGATTGAGTCTAGTTGATTCTCTTGAAAGTATATTGGAGTTTGTCCATACAGATTGCTAAGAGAAATATTGGGTGAGGTTGTTGTACCCCCACTTTTTCAGTTGGATAGATTGATTTAAACCCGCCAAAGGAGTTTATTGGATTAAACAGAAGAGCCTTTGTCTAACTCATATCACTGAGATTGAATAGAGTTGTTACCGAACAGATTTGTTGTTCCTTTACTGTTTGGAATATGAACCAAAAGAATTTTTCCAGTGCGTGCACTTATTGAATGTCAGAAGCGAAGGGATACTGAAGAAACTAGGTGAACTATAGGTTTAGTTGCTTGGTCTCAACTATACGAAGTTTGTTTGATTTTGTATAACGACTTAAATTTGAGAGTATTCAATTCCGAACTAGGTCCCGGGTTTTTCTGCATTTGCGGTTTCCTCGTTAACAAAATGTTGCTGTGTCATTTACTTTTGTTTTCCGCAATTATAATTGTTGTTATTATAATTTAAAGTAAATTACACAAACGTTAACTCTGTATTACTTGATAGTGATCCTATAGAGTTTGGTTAAGTCCGAACCTATTATCAAGTAATCACACTTTGATTGTTGTATTTTCTCGATCTCGTATCCATAGACGACGATCACACAAAGTGTGAATATCGATTCGTTGTATTGTCTCGACTCAGTCCATAGAAAATCACTTTCGGTAAGAGGACTAATAGGTGGAAAAGTTTAAGATTGTGGTATATTTGGGTACCCTCGTCTTTTCAATTGGTATCAGAGCAGGCAAACACGAAAAGATCTAACAATCTGTGTTTGGTGCGATCCAACCTATAAGAAATGAACTTGAGTTCACATGAATCGATTTCAGTTAACATAGAGCAAGATAATGATACTCTTCAGAAAGGCTATTTTTTTTCAAAACCTGATAAACAGCTCAACACTGTTAGTCTCCTGGCTGGACACAACTCAGGAAATATTAACCGTGATGGGTTAATAAGAAAACAAATACTTGTGTCAAACAAGTCAGACTCAGATGACAGTGATGAGATTAAATTTTTCATAAAGCTTGCTGAAAAATATAATCTAAAATTTTTCATAAAGCTTGCTGAAAAATATAATCTAAAAGATAATATTTATTATCCTTCTGTCGAGAGAATTATCAGAGAATCTCTGATAAAAAATAGGGTTCATGAAGAAGCTGTCTCTCAAGAAATTTTTGAAGTTCATGAACCTCATGAAAAGATGGTAATCACATCTAGTCTATATCAATGAAAATATTGCTCAATTTTCTCTTGAAACTGAATCCGAGGGATTTGACAATGATCATGTCAGAAGAAATCTATTAGTTAAGATAAGGATATGTACTTCCTGGAATCTCTTAGCTAATAAACGACATCCTGATTCTAATAGTATAATCACTTGCAAGAATCAAGAGAGAAGTGTTTCAAGGAATAATCTGATTGCTGATACGTTATCAAGCACAACGTATGACAAGGATTATCCTACAGAGTATGGCAATGATCAACAGAAATGCACTCAAACGAATGATTTAAAATCATGATGTTTTACTGTTGAGCAACTGTCTAAATCAGAATCAAGGAAATAATCTCATCAAAAGATGATGTCATATTCCAAGAATTATTTGGGACAATATAAGAGTTCTGTTCACTTCGTGACTCAAAAGAACTCATGTCACACTGATGATCTCTCTGTTGCACCAGATCACTCAAGTTGTGACTTAATGAAAGAAGACTATTCATGTAATAGTTTCAAAAAGGAAGATGTCCGAAACTATAATGATGAGCCATGTTCCAAATACAAAGATGAGCAATCAAGTGCTCACTTCAATAATTAAGTTTGTTGATCGGAATTTCCCATATAGTGCTCAATAAACATAGTAGGAAATTCTTAAAAGAGCACTGGAATATGAGAAAGGTATATTTCTGTACTCATCATGAATATCTAAAGTATTTTTCTAGTTTTGGAATACTTTTTCTATTTTTAGAAGAATACTTTCGATCTTAGGAAAGTTCATGACAAAAATTGGGAAGAATATTCTCAGACCCTCTTAATCATATTGTTTCGGAAAACTTTCACTGTTATTTCCGAAAATGTATATTTTCATGTATTTTATCAAATAAAAATACCTTGACTAGGTGTCTCAAAACTTGGAAACCAAGTGTAGATATTGGATTTTCGGCGAAGGCTAAAATCGTAAAACCATAATTATACATGCTCCTGATCCAGCAATCAGATGAGTATTGAGGCTCATGTCTCTCATCGAAGCATGAAATCTCATGCCGCAAGAATCTCTGACTGAGAATAATGTCTCTCATAGTATATGTAGATGTGTAGTCTCTCAGCTGAGGCAACGACATATCTCATGAATATTGAGCAATTTCAGTAATTACTTTTACATAGAATCGAAAGATTGGATGGCTCCTAGACAGCTTGCCTACTAGTATAGAGCAATATTATCTTCAGGATGTAACAATGTTTTCCCTGACTATATAAAAGAAATATGACGCTTCAACAAGCTCAAATTACTCAACTCTCAGATAATTAATGCTCCTAGACAGCATGCCTGCTAGTATAGAGCCATCAATTAATTATCTATAATCCTTGAATTCATTAATTGAATATTCGAAAATATTCTACGTTCTTCATAATATTTCCATTACTTCAATTTGTGGTTCTTCCCAGCAGAATTCCATGGGTTAGTGATAAATATTCAACGTACGGGCATCTGAGCCGCTATCGAGTAAGCCCCAACCCAAAATGGTGCAAGTGTATTCAGCAATAATGCACTAACGGGCACCTGAATGCACGAACGATCATTCCAAAACACGAAGGAACGATGCAAAATAGGAAGAAAAAAATAATAATAAAATATTAGCTAAGGCGCTAGGGGACTGGGCCCACCGGCCGGCCAGTCACGCTGTGGCCAGTCCCACGCCTAATTCTCTATTTTATTATATTTTTATTATTTTTACTTGATCCCATGAAAATTCCTTCATTTGAACAAAATTCCTTCGTTTTAAGGAAACTCCTCAGTTTCATGGTGTTTCCTTCACATCAAGGAAATAATAAAATTAGGAAAAGTGTCGCGGGACCGAGCTCACTAGCCGGCCGGTCATGACTCATGCCCAATTTGTGGCCGGTCCCACACCTTGTGTTCCTTATTATTTTATTATTATTATTTCCATCATCCCATGAAATTCCTTGATTTCATGATATTTCCTTCACATCAAGGAAAAGATATAAAATTAGGGAAGACTCACGGGACCGGGCCCTAGCCGGCCGACCATGCCCTAGTCGTGGCCGGTCCCACATGCCCCTTATTTTATTATTATTAATTATTATGGTTTCCTTCATCTCATGGAAACTCCACTTTAAGGAAAACTCCTTTATTTCAACAAACTCCTTGATTTCATGGTATTTCCCTAAAATCATGAAAATAATATAAAATTAGGAAAAATGCCATGGGACCGGGCTTATTGGCCGGCTGGTCATGCCTTAGCCATAGCCGGTCCCACACTTCATGATTCCTTATTTTATTATTATTATTATTTCCTTCATCTTATGAAATTTCCTCAGTTTGAGCAAAAACCTTGATTTCTTCACATTTTCTCAAAATGTTGCTCAAACGCGCATCAGAAAATATCAAAATTCTCAAGACTGAGACACGAACACTTTGGTGACATGAGCATATTACCTTGACCGACCAAGGTTGGCTCTTTGTCTTGTAAGAGGCCGGTCCTGCACATTTTCATCATTTGACCTAATTTGTTCACATTAGGTTAAAACTCTTCCAAACAATTTGGAATTTCATGAAACGATCGTCATTCGGTCCCGTGACCAACCATGGCCGGTTTCATGACCCCTTGGTCGATCCCTCATCTCTTCATAATTAGGTTTTATTGCCTAATGCTTAGACGAGCACTATTTTCACTAAAATGATTAAACCAGCATTTAATCATCTTTTCACCAACTGGTCTTCAAGAGAATTTGGTATTTGCTCACTCGAGCATCTGGGCGTTACATGATCGATCCATCATCCCATGTAGCCGGTCCCTCCTTTACTCCGTGGTTGATTTTCAATAAATCATCAATTGATCAGCAATTAATCGAAATTAGGGTTTCGAATCCAAGGTTCATAATTCCAGATTCAAACGCTAATAATTTTACGTTGATCCCATGATCAATATTTTAATTGATTATACTCGGTTTAGTTGCCAGTATTTTAGATTAATATTTTATTTGGTCCTGCTACCAATAATTCATCAAACGAGCAACTGCTCAGATGAGCAATATTTGCTCAGACTAAGGAATATTGGTTCAACTATCAATACTTGACAATTCATCAAGTGAGCAATATTTGCTCACCTTAACTATCAACATTTATTCGAGAATTATACATCTATCTCAACAGACATGTTCGATTCATGAGTCTTAGAACATTTACAAATCACGTTCGACTCAGCTATACAAGGACTCATCGTCCCATAAATTCAGCAACTGACTAACTAAATACACGTCTGCCTTGCAGACTCCACAATCACGAGATATCAATCGTGTCACATGGGGGATATTAACTAGGGTTTTGATCTGGCGGTCTACGGCACGTGTGTTCATACACACGATGAGAATGTGAGCAAGTCGTGCAATCAGTTGGAGGAGTTAAAAAAGTAGTGGATAGAAAATCAACCAAGTCTCCGCACGATGAGCAACTGGTTTTAACACGATTTCCATTTCCCCACTCTTTGACTCCAGCAACTGTCACACTTCATGGGATCAAGGTGTTTTACAATTTTAGCAATGTAAATAAGTCTCTGAATCATGATTGAAAAACAAGACAATCTTTCGTCAAACAGAGATAACAAGAGATTAAGAACTCGACGTCTGAGAAATTACTCTCAACAGAGCAAATTCAATCAATCAGAACTTATCTTATTTCTTCACGCAGAATACACAACACACCTACAATTTCGATCACCATTGATCTCACACATTTCTCAGCTTCCCTGCTACAGATCGACCCATCCTCTCTTGTGACCGAATTGACTCTGGAACGACCATTGTCTTGGTTTAGGCCGGAGTCCTACAGATTGATCTCTCAAATTCAAAGCACTCCCTTTTACAGTGCATCTGTGTGAGGTTAGACAGTTCGCTCGGTTCAAGGAGTTTCCTCCGCACGGTCATCTCCTCAATTCCTAAAAAACCAGCAACTCATTTTGCCCCATCTACAGATTGGCGACCACAGTGGGAGATCATTCTCTCGGTTGCAATCTCAATTCTCACAAAGATGGCCGGTCTTAGGTCTGGGTCAGTTACTAATTCGGGTTCAACACTCGACCCTAATATCGCAAGCTCTAGTGGTACCGCCACTACCACTCCTCCGGCGCAACCTGCCACTATTACTCCTCCAAATACTGGTGCTCCAGTGATCACCCCTGCAAGCGACGGTACTGGCGCCATCAACAATCCACTCTTCGATCGGTCTCTTGAGGAAATCAGAGAAAATCCGCCTACCATAGGTGATCTCATGAAGGTGCAAGAGACTCTTTCCAAGAATCAGACTGACATGGCTGTCACTCAGAAGGAACTATGTAATTATCTCAAGACTCTTACAGACAAGATGTCAGAGAAAACTCAGGAGAAGGGAAAAGCTAAAGAAACATCTTCATACGCTGATCCCGAGGTCACTCCAATCCATGTAGTAGATGATGAGGAAGTTCCTAAGGCTGCAGACAATCCTCCAGCGAAAGAACCGTCCAGTTTCATCACTCGTGAAGACCTGGAACGCCTTTTGGAGGATCGTGGAAAAGACAAGACACCCTCTGTCCACCGTCACCAACCTCCATATCCTGCTGCTACGCAAAGGATTCCTCTGCCAAAAGGTTACACCTCTCCAACATTCACCCTTTATGATGGAACGGGCAATGCTCGAGAGCACGTTTCTCGATTTCTGGAAGCATTGGGTGAACATGAGCACAACCATGTTGTGTGTCTGAAGGAATTTTCAAAGTCTCTGAAAGGCAGGGCATATACCTGGTACAACAACATCGCACTAGGAAGTATCAAAAGTTGGGGAGAAATGGTTAATGCTTTCTATAGAAAGTATTTCTTCGTTTCGAGAAAATCACCCTCTCTCGATCTTGGAAGGATATTTCAAAGGAGCAATGCACATCCTAACAATTATGTGAAAAGGTTCAGAGTTCAAGCTTTGGACTGTCATGATCCAAATGTCACAGAACAACAACTCGTGGACTTGTGCGTCAATGGAATGATTCCAGTCACATGGCTTTACTGGAAAATCTCAGGTTCCAGACTTTATCATAACTTCATGAAGCGGCTAAGAGATCAACAACTACTGCACCTACTTTATTGGAGAGAGCTAAGACTACAAAGGCTGAAGAACCACAAGAAACTCGAGGTAGCAGACGTTTAATCAACAAACAGTACAACCTCCAACCTTCCACAAATGTTGTTGCAGAAGGGAGCAAATGAAAAGCCGAATCGCAGCGCAAACATACTTCTCCGATCCCTTCGAAAGCACAAAGGAAGGATAATCAAACTCGAGATACACAAGCTCATACCCAACATGCAGGAGCTGGTCAAGACGCACCTGATTTCCCTTTTCCCATCGAAGAGGTGATTGAATTATTAGATGTCTGGATTCAAGACAGTGCAATCAAGTTACCATATGTCAAGAAAGAACCAACTGAAGAAGACATGGAAAATCCTCGTTACCGTCGCTTTCACAGATTCGTCAATCATCCCACAAAAGACTGCAGAATCTTGAAGCGCATATTCCAAGAAAAGGTCGAATCAGAAGAACTCAACTTGGGGACTGAAGGAGTACACAGAGATCCTCTCCCGGTCAGAACCTTCACTCTCTCTGAACCACCCATCAAAGAAGCAGTCCAATCCTTAATCGAGCATGTCTGCGAATTGTTGTACTTATCAAAGGCTCAAAGGAAAGACACGTTTGTTGCATTGAATCACATCGTGTCAGGGAAGCGTTTATTAATTCAGAGACACCTCCTGAGCCTTCAGCAGACAAAGAAATGTATGACTGGGGACTTCTCACCACAGTCCATCTCAGAGGAACTGAATTCGGAAGAATGTTGATCAATGCTGACACCTCCATCAACATCATTCCACTGAAAACCACCCAGAGATCCGCAGGCATCAATAGACAAAGAAATGTACGACTGGGGACTTCTCACCACAGTCCATCTCAAAGGAAACGAGTTCAAACGAGCATTAATTGATGTTGGCACTGCTGTCAATGTTATCCCTCTGAAAACTCTCAGAGCTGCTGGTATCACACGACAAGAAGCCATTCATGCTCCAGTATCAATCATGGATCATGAAGGAACGCCCAGAGATGATTATGGCCACATTACTCTCAAGGTGAACATAAACTCAGCCTGGACAGAAACAAAATTTTACATAATCCGAGAAAACCCGGGATATGATATGATCCTTGGACGTACGTGGATTCATGCTGGAAAGGTAACCCCAACACCTTCAATTGTACATTTCTATGTTGAAGAAACTTCTAATTCGGAAGAAGAAAAAGAGGATACTCCACCGTTTGAGTATCTGAAGGAAGTCAAAGCCTTGACAGAGCTGACACAAAAGCCCGAAGAAAATGCAAATGCTTTCATCAAAAGGTTCCGTACTCAGGCAAGTCTTATTCCTCCTCATGTGTCCATATTATTAGTTTTCAAACATGATGCTTTGGTTCGAGGGCTTTACTCCACCAATAACTTAGCTATTGCAAAATGCTATGAATGGATAACCTCACCTCAGCAATATTTCACTAAGTGGTTAGACGCATAACCTCTTCGAATTGAACACCTCACTAATACAGTAATTGCTGGAATAATGGCTGAACAAGACAAGCAGTATCTTAGATACTCGCCCCTCCGCGAATGTCCATATGTACCGCAAAATTGGAAGGCTTCAACAACATGGAATTCCACTGCACGAAGAATTCCAAACCAACAGAAGATATTCAGGGCGCGGACGATCAAGTCTAACAAGTTCCAGGAAGGAGATTTAGTTCTCAAAGCAACTAAGCGTAACTTTCATTCTGCAAAGAACTCCAACTGGAAAGGACCTTTCATGATCTCTAAGTCTGTTGTTGGTGGATACTACAAATTAATCAACATGGACATCAAGTAGAGTGTGGCCGTAATACACGAAAATTGGCTCAAGGCCTTTGACGCCTAAGGTGTTAGACGTTTGAGGTGTTGGGTGTTTGAGGCACGAACTCCCAAAATATCTGAATTTGGCATTTAGGATTTTTTTTCATTATATTTAAATTCCTCCAAAATGTTTGCAATACTTGCAATCAGTAATTTAAATCCAGCAATTTATTAAAATTCAGTTTACTTAAAGAAAATCTCTATCAAATCCAAGAAAATCCTCAATCATCTACTTATCAAAACAATCAAAACCAGAAATAAAACCTACATCTCTCAGAAGTTCAGAAGTTCAAGAGATTATGGAAGGGAAATCAAAGAAAATCAGCAAAGAAAGATTTCGCTCCTTTGCATCCTTCAAGACTTGTAAGGCCGCCTTCTCCATATTAAGCTCTTCGGCCAGCCTAACAATCTTGTCTTCCTTATCCGTCACAACATCATTGGGAAAGGGTATGTTATTCTCGCAAGAGTCCTTGATAGCATTTATCTTCTTACGAAGCCACTTCACGTTAAAGCCAAGTCTCTCAGTATTCTCCAAATTGAACTCCCAATCAAAGAGTACATCTGGAGTAATAGTATTTCTAGCTCTGGTGCATATATCATTTATAACATGCAAGATAACACCTACTTGCATTGTTAAAGAATAAGCACGCTTGGGGTCTCTGTCAAGGATGATGTGACCAAACTTCCTCCATTTCTTCTCGTACAAGCCTGCATATCCAATAGGAACGTTGAATCCGCCAACTAGTTCATAATATTGGAGTGATGCACCAAATGGAGGATCAAAAGCAACTCCTGCACTTGGATATTCATGCACCACAATATGATTTTCAATTATCGGAGCAACTTCCACAGTCATGGAAACAATTTCTTCAGTCTCGTCTACTTGTGGTTCGGTTTCTCCCGTCACTGAAGTAACAACAATTGAAGTCTCGGTCTCCTTAACAACAACTCCCTTATGACTATGAAGTGCAGAGATGGTCGTTTCTTCATCAATAACCCCAGGGTTGCTCGCGTCATCACTATTGGTTCCTTCATTCTCAACTTCGGTGTTTGACACCTAAATACGAAGATTACATGAGATTAGAGCCATCCAAGAATTAAACCAAAGGAAGTCATAAAATCTAGCATGTAAATGAACTAATATCATTTAAGTTCTTTATCATACATGCAATACATGAGCAAATAGCGTGAAGGTCATAAAAACACGTTTTACGACAAGCTCGTCTGAAGAGATTTTACACTGCCCTGCATGAGACGACTAACTGGGAGCAATTGGTGAAGAATATAAGGTTGCGATATATACCATTCTATTCGTATTGATGTTATCTATAACATATCAAAATTTTATAGCAATTGGATAAACTAGCAAAGAGATGTGGCCAAAACATTAGACTTCATGACAGCTGAAAAATTCATGGAAGTCTCCTGGAAATTTACTATTTCGTCGATTCCGACCTCTGAACATTCTCAAAACTCAAGAATCTTTTTTGATAAAGCTTGGAAATTTCCTGGGCATAAGAAAACTGGGGTAGACCGTAAAAATCCGACTTCGGAAGAGAATTGCGTTTTTACTAAAAGGCTGAATTCTGGATTTTTCTGGTGACGTATTTTAACAAAACTTTTCGTATATTCACATGGATTCTCATTCATTCATTCATGGATTGACAAGTTTATGCTTCTATACATAAAATACAAGAGAAATACTTACTTGGGTGGTCTCTAAAGCGTTCAAAGAACCAGAATTGCCTGTATCAACATTGGGAGCATCATTGCTTTCATTCGGTTTCGAATTCTGGGAAGGGTTAAGTGACAAAATGCCCCAAAATCGGGTGTAACCTTGTGAAGATGCCCCAGCCTAAATGCCCCATTATGTTAGTTTACACGTTAAAGATAGTTAAGTGTTCAAATTTACAAGTGTGCCAATTCTCACGTGTGGAATAATTATATTCTTAGCCCTTCAGAATTAGATTAAACGTATACACCCCACGTAGTACTTGGATCCAACGGCTAAATTTAGTAGATTGGTAAATGTGATGTGCGCAAGTGACATGTAACATTACAAAATTAACCTCGACTTCATCAAAAATGGCTGGTTTGTTCAAATATGGGAGACTCCGACATGCGGCAAGCTCACACAGTGAGATTATTGAATCATGGGTTTACATAAATGCCCTTTACATAAAAAAACAATTACCACCGTGTCCATTGTTTAAATTGCAACACGTTGCAAATTTAATTTGTACGGCTACAGATCCTGACCATTACAACAACGGCCAAAAATCCCATTTCTTCCCTGGACTGCCGTTGTATTACCCTTCTTCTTGGAACCAGATGAAGAAGTAGATGGTGTAGTAGCAGCTATTTCCCTTTGGAACTTGGTGGTAGAGTAGCAGATTTACTTGATGCAGTAGATGGTTGGTGCAGACAAGGCCCTCCTCATCTTCTTTGTTGGTGCAGCTTTAAACTCATCCCCGTCAACAGAATACTCCATTTTAACTCCTTTCTTCTCGGGGTTAGACCCAACTACCCATTCTGAAAGAATTAACAATAATGAATCAATCCAATAATCAAGCAAGATTTATGCAAAAATAGTAATAATTACAAGTCATAATTACAATTACAAAACAAACAGATGTGTACAATGAAGTAGGGGGAACATTACAAGTGCCACTGACAAGTGGGTCACCAGTTTCTCTATATTCTTATAGAATGAAACCAGATTTGTACAATATATGTTAACATACAGTAAGCATTTCATTTGACATTCACAAATATTGAGATTGAAGAGAGCAAAAGCACACATACATTTGATTTTTAAAAATATGTATGGAATACATATACGCGAGCTACAACCAGCTTACATGCACATATCAAATCATTTCTAGAATAATTATGTCTGACATGAAACTACTCATTACAATTTCTAAAACCTCCTCATTGTGTATATAGTATGACATAGCACCACAAATAGCACTCACAAAGAATACGGTTAACGTTTAACCTAGCTAAAATCAAGAAGACGTTTGTATCTAATTTTGTTTATCCCCTAAATTGACAAAAACATGAATCCAAGAAGTAAATTCCAAGTTCGCGGAACATTCTTAAGCTGATGCTCAAAACAATTGACTAATAGATCATATAATGTTGTCTGTTTTGATGTTTGTATCTAATTTGTTTCTATTTGCAGTACAATTAACTAATATATCAAATAATAAAATCAAATTATAAAATGAAAGACCAACTAGATTACACTACAATAACTTACTGAATAACTCAATGGAGATTTGTGATATAAAAAGCTTGTGGGGAACCAATTAAATTTCTCAAGCAATTGATGCGCCAAGCTCACATGAACTGAATGGCCTGCGGAAGGTTATAAAACAACTATAACAAGCACAAATTCATGAAAACAAATCGATTTACTTTCATGACTCAAATAAAAGATAAAGACTTCAACAATGTTTAACCAAATACAGCCCTAATGACTACATTAACAACTATCTAAAAGGCAAAATGAACACAGTTAGATTAAACAATTCGAGACTCATGCAACACCCACATCCAGTTGAGGAGAGCAATGAATTATTTGATGGATTTGATATGTAAAAGTAGTCCATATCTTTAGCTATCATTCATACATCTCTAGCTATCTGTAGCAGCAGTGAGATTAACACATTTCCCCCAAAGCAGTCGAGATTTTCCATGGAATTCATTATCTATGTTGTCAAAGGCGTCGCCTGGGCGCCGCCTAGGCACCAAAGTGGCCTTATTCTGAACTTGGTCGCCACGCAGTGGGTAAGGAAATGCCACTTTAAAAAGTGGCGCCCAGGCGTCGCCTTTCTAGGCGCTCAGGCTAAGGCGCCAGTTTGTTGGGCGCCAAAGTGGCATTTTTATGCCAAAAAAGGAAAAAAAATATTACCAAAATATTTTTCATTAAGTCAACATTAATATTTTAAAACCCTAATCTAATTATGTTAAGAAACAGATCATTCCTAGCTGTTTTTGTTAATTACTTAAACAATAGTGCAGGAAAAAAAATCTTTCCATTTTTTTTGCAATTCTTTTCATTAAGATTTACGAGCTAAAAAAAGAAAATCCTAAGCTAATTATCAGTTATGTCAAGAACATAAACCTATGTGAGAATTATTGTTCTACGCCGCGGCTTCGCCGCGCCTCGCTGCGGCTCGGGATTTTACACCTGACGCCACGCGGCGCCTTACGCCCATGACAACATAGTTCATTATGCGGTTTTTAAAAGTTAGTTGTTCAATTGACTTTCCATGGAATTCATTTTGTTTAGATTCCAATTTCAATTTCCTTGTAATGTGGGACATACAAGAAAAGTGCCGGTATACATTTTGTATTGATTTTGCAAAATTTGCTTACCAATTATGAGTAGAAGCTCCCTAATTGACACACATAACCAATCATATCACTTATAAACGCAAATATAATCCCATGATGAGATGAAACAGCAGCTGCATCATAGTTTTCAAAAACCCCAAATTATAGACCTTAATTTCATGTCTTGAAACCCTAATTTCACTGCAACAACCATGCAATCACAACGTCCATTCGAAAATCACTAAGACAAAATTAGGGTTCCAATTACTTACCTGTTCTTCCCTCTATTAACAAATCTATTCATGAAATTAGGGTATCACATCTTACCTCCGGCGACGGTTATCTTCAATTCTTGATCTCGATCTATCTTTTCTTTTCGATCTAACTCTCTCTATACTTCTCCATCTCTCCATCTCTCTTTCTATACTTCTCTCGCTCGCGATCACTATCTCTATTTTTTTTTTTTTTTTTTGGTTTCTATATTTCTGTGGATGAAATGCGAGCAGTGAAGAGAAGACAACATTAAGCTTAGTATCTCACGCGTTCATTTCGATCGAGATCTGTAGTATCTCAGATATTAACACGTACTATTATATGACATCTTCCACCATTCATTCTGGTCTAAGGGTACAATAGATATTTTTGACATCATTGACCAGTCAAGATACCCAATGTTGACCAGATAATTATCATAATGGGGCATTTTGATTTATTTCAAAAAGGCCGGGGCATTTTCACTAGGTTACACCCGATTTTGGGGTATTTGCCACTTCACCCTTCTGGGAATTTTCTTCATCGTCATCCTTCAAAGACGAACGAGCATCATCAGCACTCTCCACTTCCATGGAGACATCCTCCTGGATACATTCATGATAATTAGAATCTTATTCACGAAGATTGTAGTTAAATATACGGAGAGATACTTACATCTACTTCTTCTTCAGCACTTGGTTCAGAGATTCTTTGCCTAGCAGAAATTGAAGGCCATTGATACTTGATGGGGTAAAATTCTGTAACGGAGTAACAAACATTGGTTTTGTGATCCTAATTACACGGATGAGAAGAAGTCATGGTGAAAGAAATATCGAAAACTCACCAAAGAAATCACTGGGGACTTTATGGTGTTAGGCAACATCTTATAATTCTTGCTCCTGCCATCTCCACCATGAACAATGGCTTCTGTTTCCGTAAAGTCCACATCAATGCGAGGTCTGACGACACGACCATCCTGTAGAAATCGATAAGATAATTAAGATACAATTATCATGTTCTTATGAAGATTATAAGAAGGATACATACTTGTGGACACCCTGGAGATGTCTTCCTTTTATCGCCTGATAAATACTTCAACCTTGGTCAAGTAGAAATCATCTCAGCAGAAGGAGGAACTTTCACCAAAGGCTGACCAACCATCACATAATCATATAAACGCTCGAATTGCTGATTCCAAAAGTTTATGTAACCTGGAATTACATACGTAATTCGTTCAGAACTGGGGAACCAATTGTTTGTACCCTATTCAAATAGTGTACGTGCGTATCGCACATGGATTATTATGGAAGCCAAAATACGGTTTATTATGAAACCCACAAGGCTCATTATGGAAGCCCAAATACGGTTTATTATGGAAACCGGTGGGTTTATTATGGAAACCCGCAAGGCTTATTATGGAATCCCAAATACGGTTTATTATGGAAACCGGTGGGTTTATTATGGAAACCGGTGGGTTTATTATGGAAACCCACAAGGCTTATTATGGATGCCCAAATACGGTTTATTATGGAAACCGGTGGGTTTATTATGGAAACCCACAAGGCTTATTATGGAAGCCAAAATACGGTTTATTATGGAAACCGGTGGGTTTATTATGGAAACCCACAAGGCTTATTATGGAAGCCCAAATACGGTTTATTATGGAAACTAGTGGGTTTATTATGGAAACCCACATGGCTTATTATGGAAGCCTAAACACGGTTTATTATGAAAACCGGTGGGTTTATTACATGGCTGATTATGAAAGCCCAGTCTAGCTTATTATAGAAGCCAAAATGACTTACTGTAGAGGTCATTTGTTTTGAGATAGACACAAATCTTGGAAGATAGACAAGGATATACCAAGATAATTACAAATCTTGTAGAGATATATATGGATCTTTTAAGATAAATACAAATGTTGTGGGGATATACACAAATCTTGAGAAGATAATATGGATCTTCCAAGATATACTCAAATCTTGTGAAGATAGACGAGGATCTTCACAGATAGACTCAAATCTTGTCAAGATATGCAAAGATCTTTCAAGATAAATATGGATAATCATGGATAGATACAAATATTTAAGGATAAGTACAAATCCAGGTGGTTATTTTGGATAACCTCAAATCTAGGGTTTTTATGGAACCAAATTAGGGTTTTATTCCTATAAATAGAGGCTAAAATCCAACTCAAAAGGTACACAATTTATATTCCTTTTCTCCACAACTCACCTGCTCAAGAACTCCCTCTGAATTTAGCATGGAAGTGTCTTTGCAGGTAACCCCCAGCTTTTTCAGCATCAATCACAGCGTTCATCAATAATTTCTGGAGGAATTGGATATACGATGGAGATTCAATCAATCTACACACATCTCGAGGAGTGTTGGGGTAAATATTTTTGCACCAACATCTTTTGGCGCCGACTAAGGGGACTACGAGTAAAGACCGTGTTCTCCGATTGAAAGAAGTTGTCCCCAAACGATTTTGAAAACTAGGTTTTCAAAATCATTGTGAACAGAAAGTTGCAGAAAGTTCCAGAAATCTTCCTGAAAAGTTTCAGAAAGTTTCTGAACTCTTCCAGAAAAGTTGCGGAAGATCCAGAAAGTTGCAGAAAGTTTCTGAACTCATTCAGAAAGTTGCGGAAGATCCAGAAAGTTGCAGAAAGTTTCTGAACGTGTTCAAAAAGTTGCGGAAGATCCGAAAAGTTGCAAAAAGTTACTGAACGTGTTTAGAAAGTTGCGGAAAGCTTCTGAACGTTTTTTAGAGTTGTAGAAGATCCGAAAAAGTTGTTAAAAGCAATGTTAACAAAGAAAGAGTAACTTATGAATTCATCAGGAGTAAATCGACTTGAGATGGACGTTGATGCACCTACCGGAAATCCTTCAGGTCAACAAGCCAACAATCCAACTTTGAGGAGCGTTGTCGTCCATACTCATCAAGATGAAAGGGACGGAATGGAAACATCGGTTTCATCAACAACATCAACCGGTCGTTGCGTTCGCGAGATCCACTCCAAGTCTCAGGGGAAACAATGTTCACTTACATTGATCGCCACCCCGGACCATTAGCGAAAACCTCAATCGTCAAAGAGGGACTCAAGGTCAACACCCAAGCATCCAGCAGCTTCGTCAAAAGGACATTGCTAATAGAGGTGTGCAGAATACCCAATAATACGCAAGTTAACAACCCACAAGCTGCACAAGTTAACAATCCTCAAGTGACTCCTATCGAATTGACGTTACGTGAGCGTTTCCAAGAATTAGAAAGGGAAAACAAGCGACTCAAGATTTCAGTGGAGAAAAGAAAAGAGCTTGAGGAAGCAGCTATCCTACATTCCAGAAATGATAAATCGAACCGTCATACCCATCGAGAACGAGACAACCCACGCAGAAGGGACGAAGTTCTTGGCGGTGGTCGACTCAATCGAAATGACGCAAGAAGAGATGAGGATGTCGGAAACGATTATCAAAGTCGTGATCACCATAATGATGGCTTTTATGATCGTTATGTACACGAAGATGATGACTACCATACAGTCGAGGAAGATATGCAAACAAGGCCAAGTCATAAGAAACATGACAGACGTAGACAAGGGGATGATCATATCAATGATCATCACTCAAAGAGGTATAGACGTGGAAGAAATCGTTCAAAGATGTAGAACAATATAAGACATTTTTTTCAGTAATGGGGGCGGTTTGGGTTGAACGAACGAACGCCTGGGGAAGTCCATTTCCTGCTGCACTTGGGGGCGTCAAATAGTTTCTATTTACAACCGACTACTTCACCAAATGGGTCAAGGCAGTGCGAAGGCAGTACATGTCCGCAAGTTTATCTGGGAAATATGCGAATACGGCATGTCAACAACGATGATTATAGTAAAAAAAAGCAGTTTAAGTTCGGAAACAAAGGTGCCTAAAAAAATGTATGAAAAGGTGTACTTACGGAAGTGATGGAGAAAACGACAACAAAGGTGCCTACGCAATATCGGAATAGTTGGGCAATTAATGTGCCTAGTCAGGTATAGGAGCTACCTGCATTCAAATACGGTAATTCTCTGAAATCAAAGTATAGTTATTAATTTAATTCAGACACGCTAGAGTTTCATGAGCCTTGAGGATGGAAAAGTCACTAGAAGGTTTTTCAATTAAAGTGGAAAACGAATAAAGTGACAGTTGGACACCAACTCGAAAATCCGATCGATCGAACAAGTGCTAGCAAGGAGAACATCTGCGAAAGAAAACATTAAATAGTGCAACGAAGAGCACATTTACGAAAGCATGAAAGTGGGAGATCAAGATCCTAAAGAAGCCTACAGAGTGGCGAAATAATTTCTAAAATATCAACTACTCGTCACGATCGTTTGGTTCGTCATCTCTAGAAGGGTCGTATATTTCCTCATCACTGGAAGAATCATTGGCGTGCCCCCCGTACCCATGAGCCCGAGCGCGTACAAGACAAGTACGAATATGATTACACTGTCCGTGCATGACTTCCGGAGCTTCATTAACCTCAACATTTGTTAATCTCGAGAGCACCAAGATGATCTTTAAGCCTTGCGTTGTCATACTGATAATTCTAAAATGCAAGCTCCTGGATCCTTTCCAGGTTGGCTATGGATTCTGAACGAAGTTGTCCAGTTCGTTGAAGGAGGGAAAGCCCCTGAAAATAACAAGGAGTCGTAGGAGTGATTGTCAGCAGGCAGCATGCCCGATTTGACGATTCCACGAGCAACATCGGGATCACTCACGACAGAGTCCCTATAATGATAACAACGTTGCTTGGCTTATACATTATAGGAAGGAATGGGTCATCAGTGCCAGGGAGACGAGAAAGGGGTGACGGCATACCGGGCGAAGTTGCTAGAGTATATTGAGGTGAATGAAGGATTTCTTCAGATTCATCATCACTTATAACCATCCACACGCATTCTGGCAGTATGTCTAAGAGGACCAATATTGTTTGAAGCACCTGAAGGGTCGATGGGTTCGTTTGGTAGAGATATGCTGCATACAAATGGAAATATATATATATATGAATATGCCTGCTTGATTAAAGAAGCAAGGTGATGTCGTTTGCACCACCAAGGTGTCTCTTTCTCACGTAGTTTTCTACACAGCAAAAATAAAATTATTGTTTTCTTTCCTAACAAAGCTAAGGAAGTGTTGGTTGATAGTTAGAGAAAAAGCTACAGGTAGGTTTTTCTTTCTCTCAAGACCACACATCAGTTCGTGGTGGTGCTTAAATACTAATCATCAAAGAGATATTTGTACGTGACTCTATACAATGAACTGACGTTGGAATTAAAGATCACGACATCGGTTCAAGAGAGTACAACAACATCAGGAAGGGAAGGAGTTGTACAAAATAGGGAAAGCTGATACCTTGATCGCTGCTAGTCCTTGATAAGGTAATGCTGCTGTTAGAAATCACAGAACAAGAGAGTCAGATGACTTTGCAAGTCAGAAAGCGAATATATCAAAAAGAAAAGAAAGAGCAAAGCTGCACTTACCGGAAGAAGCTAGCAAGGATGAAACGAAGACTGCATAGGTGTTGTTACCGTGGTTTCTCATCCGTATTTATATTGGAAGAGAGCAGTGATATGCAAGCAACCGATTCCAAGAGTTTGATGAGATTGAAATTTCAAAAGAAATCAAACTCTCAGTTCTAACTGGAACTGGATTCCTGCCAGTTATGAAAACACGACATAAGAATGCTGAGCTGGAGTACTTGTAGTTAAACAGAAAATGGAGTTTCAAGAGGAGTCAAATTCACAATTCAATAAGTGGTTGGATCACTATCGTCTGCGGATATTAGTATTCATTGAACACGTTATAAAACGTGTTTTTTCGGAACTACGAGGAAAGAACGGTGGCGTGCAAGTTAAACAGACTAGGAATTCGAAGGGTGACAAATGTTCTTGGAGTCCAAAGATGGTCAAATTCTTAGTGCCATAGAGATTCAAATTCTTCCCGGCAACGATGGAAGTCGATTACTGAGTTCGGTAAGCTTTTGTCGTGATGGTGTACGCGACAGTTGGAAAGAGCTGTCGTCATCTTATGTCTGGTCAGAGAAAGGAGAAGGAGGCATGTATTAAGGTTATGAACCAAACGTGTTCATTCCTAGTATATGGGCTGAATAGTTTGGTTGGACTACATAATTTGGGTTCATGAATTCAGTACTTGGGCTTATAATGCCAAGTTACTGTTGGAATTCCATATAAAGCCCAGCAAGGATGGATATGGACTTGGCAAGCTGCGTATTTAGGAAGAAGAATTTCAGGTACGTATCGCGTTTTTAAGAATGGTAAGCTTTTTTTTTGCTAAAAAACACACCCATTTATTAAGCAATCAAAGAGTTACAGATTTCCTTAAGGTTCTCCTTCCTAATAAGATAGTTTAAAAAGGAAGGAAAAGAGACCCAAAGACCCTTAGGACCAAGTTTTCTAGCCCGATGTGCAAGCCGGTATGCTAGTTGATTGTTCACACGCTTTACATACAATAACTTAAACGACAAAGAACTAGAAATTAAACTCCGACAATGCTCAACAAGGTCACTACTTCTCCAAGCAACATTTGTGTTGGCACCATTACTGGAATCCGCACAAGTCGAAAAACAATCACCGACAAAGACGACTTTGGTAAGATGCATCTCCTCTCGCCCAAGAGATGGCCAAAATGAGTGCAAATGCTTCAGACTAAACTCGCATCGACACCAAACCATAGTCCGAACGACATCTTCTTACATTTCCTGCAATGTCACACCAAATAATACCCAAACCCACATTATAATCTTTAAAGTATCCATCAATAAACATAAAGTGATCCACATTAGTGCTAGGAATCTTGATAACCACAGTAGGAGAAACAAAAGCATGAGACTTTGGAGAAATGTAAGTATTAATCATTCTCTTTATGTCCAAAATAATCTTATTCAGATCTAAAGAGGCTTTCTTGAATATCACTTCACATCTTAAAATCCAGACACACCGTAGGACTATGCCACCAATGCTAGGCCAAGACACATTAAATGGGGAATCCCCTAAAGCATCATCATGCCAAAACAGAAAGTAGTCATCAATCCGGTCTAGATCGGAGCTGATCAAGTGCAGAAAGAGAGACCAAACCAAATATGTTTAACCACTTCACAGTCAATAAAAAGATGCATAAAAGTTTCCTCAAATCTCTGGCAAAGAGGACAAAGATCATCTACTTCAGGATTATAAGACCTAAGCATGGAGTTAACTGGAAGCATGTACGCAAATATTTTCCACGAGAAAAACTTAATTTTAGGCAAACAAATATATCCCACACTTTCCTCCGTAAAGCGAGAATCACCGGTGACGAACAGTCATTCACATAAACTCTGTAAGCAGACTTAATGGTAAACTTTCCATTACTAGTGTGCGCCCACATTAAGGAGTCATTCTGAAAAAGATTTAGTTTGATTGTCTTAATCCTAGTAACATCCTCTACTGAGAACAAAGTCGAAAGCAAACTATCATTCCAACTACCATTTTGAATATCAATAAGCTCATTAACAAACACAAATTCACTATGAGAAGGATGTCTGGGCACTGGAGGATGCAAGTTTCCAGGAATCCAGTTAGAAGACCAAATACGAGAAGAAACTCCATCATTAATTTTTATGACTGAATTAGCTTTAATAAATTGAACTCCATTTACTATACCTTTCCATATCCAAGAAGAGGAATCAGCCGCTTTTTCAATCTCTAACAAGTTCTGATTAGGAAAATATTTATCTTTCATAAAACGAGAAATTAAGAAATTAGGATTTTTTATAATCCTCCAACCAAGCTTACTGATAAAGACTCGATTCATAGCATAAGTGTTTCGAATACCTAAACCACCATTTAATTTGGACCTACCTATATCCCCCCAGGAACAAAAATAAGCGGCTCTTTTGGGATTCTTTTTAGACCACCAGAAAGTTCTCTGAATGGAATCAATTTTAGAGGTAATGGTCTTCGGAAGAGGGAAACATGCCATATGATAAACTACTAAGCTAGACAACACATGCTTAGTAACAACCGTTCTCCCAGCCACATTGAGATTAGTCTTTTTTGTGTTACTTAATCTAGAGTATAGGTTATCTATAAGAAAGTTAAAAGTTCTGGCTTTATGTTTTCCAACAAAAAGGGGAGTCCCTAGATACCTTTCAGAATTACTAAGGAATTTCATCTTAAGGGTTTTAGCCAAAATTTTAATATGCTTATGATGCATTTTCTTGCTAGTTATAAATCCAGACTTCTCAAAATTAATTGCCTGACCTGAAGCCTGAGAAAAGGTATCAATAATATTGAGGAGGTTCTTCGCATAAGAGACAGAAGCCTTGCAAAACAACATACAATCGTCAGCAAAAAAAAGATGAGAGATAGAAGGGATGTCCTTTTTAAATCTGAAGCCTTGTATCAACTTTTCATCCTCTGCCTTCACCAACAATTGAGACAAAACTTCCATACAAAGAATAAAAATGTAAGGCGAAAGACAGTCTCCTTGTCTTATGCCGCGATAAGGATAAAAGGGGTCACTAGGAGAACCATTTACCAAGATAGAATATGAAACAATACTAATACATTGAGATATCATCTGACACCATTCATCTGAGAACCCTAGTTTTTTAAAAACAGCTAGAATGAAGGACCACTCCAACCTATCAAAATCTTTAGAAAGATCAAGCTTAATAGCTAAATAATCATTCTTGGAGCTTTTCTTTTTTCTTTTAAAGGAATGCAGAATTTCATGAGTAATAACGACATTATCATGAATTTGACGGTTGGCAACAAAGGCAGACTGGAAAGGCGAAATCAAACTATCCATATGTAATTGCAGGAAATCCCACACTACACCCCTCACTAGAATTTACTCAATTAATCCATTTGAAGATGAATAACTATAGATTTTATTGATTATTTCCTTGAATTGTTTACAGAGGAAGGTAGAACAGAGCAAAAGAAATTACAATCACTCTTAATTTTCTCTCTCCTAATGACTTGCTTAACAATTCAAAAAGAACTCTCCCTACAACAGATGACTCAACCCTTTATATAGGGTAGTACACGAGTGGATGACAAACTAAGTCAGTCCTTTATTTTTGGGAATGTCTTGCGAAATATCGCAAGTGTATACATACCAATTCTCGCGACACTCCTAAATCTCACTGAGTCTTCACATTCTTCTCATGTTCTGCTGTCGTCATTCATTGCGTCATTTATTTTACTTCCCTCGCGATATCGTTATTTATTAATCTCGCGATATTGATGTCGCGATATTCGATCCTACATCTTGCCTCTTCTCATGTCTTTTTTCGCGAAGGAGAAAATGTCATGAGAATCAATATTTTAAAATGCCGCAATTGCTCATCTTTATCTCGCAATTGTTCATTTTTATCTGCTTTTATTCATGTACGGAATTTATTACAATGTGTTTCTTCTTCCACTCTTTTCTTGACACGTCTCTTTCAACCGTTTATTCTTGACCATTCACGTCCCATCTCGTATTAAATGCATTTGTTTTCTCGAGGATTCTCCTCTCTATATATAGTTTTCTTACCCTTCTCTTCTTCTCTTTTATTTTCCCTCTTCAACTTTCTTCCTCCGCAATTTGCGCTTCTGCTACTGTAAACCTTCCCTTTTTTCTTTCTCTCGATCTTCAATTCTCTATTCATTCCCATACTCTAATAATGGCTTCACTTGGTCGTACATATAAACCCCTTTTTAATGAAGTTCAAAAGAATTTAAAAGAAAAGGGTTTCACTCTATCAACCATTCCTGATCAAGAATCTTCATCTAAACTTTCTGCAAAACTATTTTCTGATCATCAGTGTGATGATTAGAAAATCATAGTCTCGCTAGGTCAAATCCTCGCAGGCCTTCCCATTCCTCTATACAATCCTGAGATGCCATTATTCTATGAAATTATTGCTCATGAGAAATTCTCGCGAGCTATTTATCAATTGAGCGGCGATCGCATCCGTCTAATGCTTGAATTCGCCAACCGTGAGCGCTGTAAAGGATCTTTATATCCCGATGATGTCAAAGATCCTAGATTCGCAAATTTACCAATAGTCACTGAGAAGTATACCGTAGAAAACTTCTTTGCGAATTATACAGTAATAAATATGAGAAATGATAAATCTCGCTGGGGTGCTCGATTGAAGAGAAAAGATAACATTGATGCTGATAAGCTGCTCATGCAAGATATTGACTAGCACTCGGGAAAAAATAATGTTCCTCGGCACTCCAAAGATGAGAAGTGGTGGGTTGTTCCTTTATTTCTGAGTGGACCCTATATCGCAGGTTCACATGTACTCCCTGCGAATCTCGCAGACTATCATCCTTGGGAATTTAAGTGGCCCGAAAAGGCAAAAGAGGTATACTTCCTATTTCAGATTTACTTTTGCGATATTTCTTTTCTTTTATATTTACTAGATTTGCAAAATCTTCAGATTACCAAATTGAAAAAGAGTTATAGTAGACGTCCAAAGGCGAGTACTCTGGCGATACTCCGATCGATCACGGATGAAGTAAGAAATACTTTTTTTTGTTATTTTCAACAATATTTTTGCCTCTGTTTCTTATCTTCATTCGTGTGCGAAGATTGTTAAAGAAACAGACATTCCCGAAGCTGCGAAGGTTAAGGGCAAGAATAAAATCACTCTTCGCAAGGATAAATCTTCTGTTCCATCTTCTAAAAAATGGAAAACCCATCCCTCTTCTCATTCTAGTTCCCAAACCAGCGAGAGCTCTGACGAGGATGAAAATGAGGTTGGTACTTCCTCTGCTAAGGAGAATCACTCGGTCACTTCTGCTATGGCGCAAGTGTCTAGTGTCTTCTCCGATTCTATGCAAGGATTGGGAGATGATCATTTATCTGCTACTTGCGAAGCTCTCGCTAAAATTTGCGATGCCTCCTTGCTAGTGGATAATGATTTTTTTCGCGGAGTTTCCCGAACATTGACTTCCAGTTTCTTAAATGCTCTCAATGCTTTGGTATGTTCATATTCCTTTGCTTCTCTGTAACTTCGATTATAATCTTTATCTTAACAATTTCTTTACTTTCCTTTATAGTCTGGGAGAGCTTCCTTTGTTGTTGCCTCAGATCTCGAGAAAAGACGCGACAACTTTGAAAAGAAAAATCTCCAACTCAAAGAGAAGATCCAAGAACTAGAAACTGAAGTTGCGACGTCTCGCAAGAAAGATGAAAAAATTCAACAGTTGGAAGTTGAGTCTACTTCTCAGAAGGATAAAATATCTACTCTTCAAAGTGCAAATCAACAACTTTATGGCACAAAATTTTTACTCTTCAAGTCATCTTTATTTTGTCATCTGCTTTTCTTTGCCTGATTTATTATTTTCGCAGACATATATAATCTTTCTGAAGAAGCCATTCTTCTCCATTCATTTCCCGAGCCTATGGATAATGATGTTCTTCTCACTCATCTCAACGAATCTTTAAGTAGTTCGTCAAACAAAGTTGATTCCTTTCCATTAAATGAACTTCAAGCCAAATATCGTCTCTTAGAGATTGAGCATAGATCTAGTTTAGGTTTAGCCAACCGATTTAAACAAATGTATCTTGATTCCCATAAGAAAACCAAAACTTTAAGGAAGAAAATTAGTGGCCTTATAGATGACAAAGACCGCATTGCTAATAAAGGTGCACAGGCATTAGCAAAATTTCAAAAATCTCTTCTCGAAGTACAAATTGAACGAGATGAATCTCTTCGTCAGAATGCCATACTTAATGAGCGAGAAGATCAAATTCGTTCGCTTCTCGTTATAAATAATGATGATGAATTCGCTTGGGCTGCGAAGGTTCTAGATAATGCCAGGAATAACTTAGGTGTTGATGTTAGCCTTCATGCCGAGCATACTTCCTTGGTTAAAGATATGATATCTGACAGAGAAGGTTGTTTATTATTCCTTTTTACTTTATTACTCCTTTTTTTCTGTAGTATTGCTATTAACTTATTGTCACTTGTTTGCAGAAGCCGAGAAGAGATTTCAGACAAGGATTGAAGAACTTGAATCTGAAAAAGAATAACTCGCAAAGGACCTCTCTATTCGCGACATCAAGTATTCCAAGTTGAAGAAACAACTGCAAGCTACAGTAGCGAATTTTAATAACGATGTTGTTCGTTTTCGCAATCAAACTATTGAAACAGTTTGCAATGATCACCGCATTCCTCTTAGTTCATATCCTTGTCTTCTTGATGATATTCCCCAAGATATGCCTTTCTCGGATGTCTCGATAGTGAAGCTAGCGAAGAAGAAGAATCTGGCGAAAAAAATGATGGAATTGAAGAATCTGACAAAGAAGAAGAATCCTCAAAGAAATAACTTCTTTTTCTTCTTTCGCTTCTTGTAATATATCTGTATATATACCCTTTTAATCTTCCATCTCTATAACCCCTCATTGTAAATTTCTTGGATTACTAAATATGAATTCAATCTTTGTTTTCTTTACTTGCGCATATTAATCAAGCAATTCTTTTTGTAATACAACCGACCAAAGCATTATGAATACATAAATCTATCATGTGGAAATGAATAACAAGATTTTATCCTATTCATTCCCATACTTGCCTCTCGTTATTTATTTTCAAATGAGAGATTTGATCAATTATCTCTCGAGTAATGAAATCTCTCGAATTTTGCCCTTATTGTTGGTAACTTTATGAAGAAATATAATCGTTTTCGCAAGCTTATTTGCTTCCTCAATTTTTTGTATGGCTATATCTTTATTTATGTTGAAGTTCATCATTGCGACAAGATCGCAGGACGTCTTCACAAATGAAGAAATCTATTGATCTTGCCTTATCATTTTTTGTGTGGTCTTATTTTGCCTTCCTAATTAAAGGTCTTATTTCGCCACCCCTCGTTGCGACAAAATCGCAGGACGTCTTTACATTTTCATGTAATGACCCATTGACCTTGTCTTATCATTTCTTAAGTATTTTTACCTCTGCAGGATATTTTATTTGCAACAATATGACAGGCTTAAATACTCTTGCGAATGTAAAATCCCATGACATTGCCGTCTTTGCGATGAAATCGCAGGACATCTTTACATTTTCATGCAAAAACCCATTGATCTCGTCTTATCCTTGCGTTAGTATTATTGCCTCTACAGGATCATCGCACAAATATGAAAAGCCTAAATGTCCTTGCGAAAATAAAGCCTCATGACATTTGCGTCTTTTGACACTTATCAGCTCCCTAATGGAGGGTGCCGCCCTTACCTTCTCCCTGGTTGCCCCTTCAAGGAGGCGTACATCGGCCATACAAGACTAGCTCCCCCCATCCGGTCTTAACAACAACCTGTTGTTTTCGCAGCCTCTTATCCCTTATACCTATATGGTTTATGGTTACGAGACTGCACCCTAAGTGGAGTTTTCTTCATCATGGGATAATGAGTACCGAGTGCAGATATACCAAGACTTGCCAAGAATGGCCGAGACACTTCAAATGCCCTGTGCACTCTTGGCTCAACCGTGTACCCCGCGCCTTGAGCATACACCGACTCCTTGGAAGAGACCCTCGGGCGTCCAACCAGGGTATAACCTTATATATATAGTTGGAAATCCAAGGTATCTCTCCTGGATAGGCTTTCATGGGCCCCAAATCTCCATGACTCGGTTCCAGGAGCGGTGTAACCTTTCCCCTGAGCCATGTCAAGAGATACCCCCTTATATGACGCACTTTAGGTCTTACATTTGCCTCTTGCGAAATATCATTCGCGAACTAGGGTGTACGCCATAAAGGTTCGTCCCATTCACTCACTCATTCATTTTTGTTAATTCAATCAATCATTCATTTTTGATTATCTCTTGCTATTTTGTTTGTGAAGCTATCGCACAATTTTGCTTTGTTTGTAATAATCTCATTTCAATTCTTCAATCAAATTTTTCATACATTCTTAATAGCGAGATTCTCGCACATTTCTTCTTCAATTATTATTTCTTCCTACTACTCTTGATATGCCTCTGTCACTAATTTTGTTAACAATGACTATTCACTTCTTATACCTTTTGACCCTGCTTTTTTCTATCTCTGCACCATTCAAATCTTTTAACGATTCCTTTTCATCACAATTTTCAACTTCCTTCACGCATTCACTTCGCAATGTGTTTTCTCCTCTTGTATCTATGGTATCCACCATAAACTTTTCTCTTATTTGTTCATCTTTTATATTTTTCTTCCAACCCTTCCTTTTTGCAGTTCTTTCCTCGCAACTCTCCACATCAATCTCATAGCATTTTTGTCCTTCCATCCAATCTCCCTTTATAATTCCAACACCACTAGGATGAGGAAACTTTATACACTGATGATATGTCGACGCTACACCCAGAATTTCATGCAACCATGGCCGTCCATTCAATGCATTATAAGGGGACTCCACATCAACCACACAGAACAAAACTTCAGTTGATAATCCTTGCAAGGGTATTCTCATATGAACTTCTCCTTTAGGCTTATTCGTTGTGCCATTGAAACCATATATTTTGTATGTCGAAGGTATCAAATCTTCATCCTTTCCTCCCATAGTCTTGTAAGTATGGTAAAAAAGAATGTTTACTGAGCTCCCAGTATCAATTAAGATTCTATTGATCGCCCAACAATTTTCTGCTTCATCGTCTTCGCCAACAATAGGTTTTGGATTAATTTCCAATTTTACAACCAATGGGCTATCATGTATCTCTCTGCCTTTAGGTATTTCTTCTGCAGAGAAAGAAATAATCTGCAATTGCCACTCTTTTAACTGCGATGTCTTCGCAATGTTCATTACTTCTTTATCATCAACATCCCTCGCAAAAACCCTACTGAGTACGTTATCATGAAAATCTTCAATTGTGCGGTATGAGTGTACAATGGAGTTGCAAAACAAATTTTTAGCTTTCGCTCCAACTTCTATTACAAATGTTTCTTTCCCCTTTGCTGAGTTTATCCTGTGCATATCTGGCGGTGGTGGCAACGGTTGAACTTTCTCTTCACTTCTTAGAAAGTGATTCAGCTTTCCTTGGTCAATCATTCTGAGGATGATTCTTTTTATGTTTCTGCAGTCATTTGTTAGATGTCCATGAAAGCGGTGGTAAGAGCAGAATTCGTGACTTCTATCACCTGGTGGCGGGTCATTCCCCATGTTCCATGGTGCGGGTATGTTTTCCATCAAGAGTATAGCTTCCCATATTTATTCCACACTAGTATTTAGTGGTGGCATTTTGATTTCTTCCCATACTACTCTGTGACGTCGCTGCCCTCCATGATAATTCTGCCTTTGACTTCCATAAGTTTCTTGCGGATGATCAAGTCTTTGAATTTTGTTATTGCCGCCACGGTTGTAATAGTTCCTTTCTCTTTCATATTCTTCCTGATCACGACTTCCCATAGCTACTATCTTTGGCTGCCCATCATCTATTATCTTTTCTTGTTGCCCTTGCGAAGTGCTCGCTACTGTATTTATTAATTTGGGTAATAAGCTTGCATTCGACATTTGGATTTGTATTCACAACTGGGTATGATTCCATCTCATTTTGTCTTTCCTCTAGAGCAATATATTCCTCCTGAAGTTCTCGCAACCAGTCATTGTAATTGTATTCTTGACTCTAAAAACTTGAATATATAACAAATTGGTTTCGAACATAGCGTTTATGAATGATAGAATAAGATATCTTTCATCCACTCGTCCAGCCATTTCGCTACACATTGTCTTCCACCTCACGGTTAAGTGCCTCAAACTTTCGCCAACTCTTTGTTTCAACCCAAATACATCTTCAATTCCTGGTCGCGAGGAGTTATTACTTATATATGCCCCTAAGAATATAGCTTGTAAATGATTGAATGACGTGATTGTGTTTCTTGGTAAACCCTCAAACCATTTCAGCGCTTCTCCTGTTAAACTTGATGCAAAATATTTGCATAATATAGTATCATGATTTTCCTATTGCAGCATACATCTCACATACGCTTTGATGTGTTGTATTGAACAAGTTGTTCCATCAAAAATTCTGGTTAATGCGGGTAAATTGCACTTTGGGGGTATTCCTCCTAACTGCACCTCTAGTGTAAAGGGGGTTTTCGCAGCTTCTTCGATGGCCTCATCCAATTGTCTTCTTCCTCCTCCTCTTCTATTGTTCAACATTCCTCTCATCTCTCGCCAACTCTCTTAAGATTTGTTCATTTACATCGTGGTTCGAATTTATTGGTCTTTTTAGCTCGCCTCTCTCCTTCTGCGTTCATGTCTACCTTGATTTTCTTGTTCAAAGATTTTCTTCTCTTCTTTCTCTGCGACTTTCTCCTTCATCTCGTTCACGAATTCGCACACCATTGTATCTATCATTTTCTCTTCTTGGTTGTCTATCAGCTCTCCTTTGTATTCTTTCATATTCTTCATTGATATTTCCATTGTTGCGATTTTGCTCGCGCCTTCTTTCTCGATTGTCATGATTGTTCTGCCGAATTGCTTCCTCCAATTCCCGTTCTTCCATTTCTACTCTTAATCTTTCCCTTTCGCAAGCTAGACGCGCTTGTTCAATATAATGCTTTTCGATGTCATCTTCAATCTCCTTTTGTTTCCTCTGTGTTTCTCTCCCATTCAATATTCTTCTTCCTTCTTCCTGATTTTCTTCATCAATTGGACCATTCTGCTGCCTATTTCCTTGATTTCCGTTATTTTGGACATTCTGTAAAATCTCGGAACGTGGAATACACACTATTTCCCTTCTTTCGCAGCATCCTTCATCGAGATTTGGCTCTCTTTCTAGATTTTCTTCATTAACATTTTCTACGGGTAGTATTCTCCTCATATCATCTCTAACCGATCCTGATCTTGATCTGGTATTACTTCTCGACCTCCTATTCTCGCAACCTCATATTTTCCATTCTTAGCTCATGGTTTTGCCTTGTTAAATTTGCGCGTTCTTCCGCTTCTAATCGCCTTTCTTCATGTATTGTTTGCCTCAACGTTTCTAATGTCGCGACTTCTTCATTTCTATGAGTCAAGTTTCTCCCATCTCTTCTTGATTTCTCTCCTCTTGTCCATTATTTATCAATTGTTGCACTTCTTCTCTTTCTTCCATAGAATCTGATCTCCATGTATGCACACTCACCCTATCATAATCTATTACTCTATTCGGTCTTTGGTTGAATTGGTGGTTGAATTTGACCTTCTTCTCTATCTCTTGCGTTTATTCTTGATGGTTCACCTACTTCATTTCTCCTTTCTCCAGCTAATCTCCCGCTTCTCCTTACAATTGTTGGTTGTTCTGATGCATTCCTTCTTCTAGCCATTTCTCAATTTTAGTAAATTGTTGAAAATTATACAAAATTTCTTTCTTGTTACTCCTGATTCTTTCAATTCACAAGGTTGATCTCTACTCAGTCCCTGTTTCTAGCGCATATGTAGTTGTAGGAAATCCCACACTAACATATGTAGTTGCAGGAAATCTCACACTACACCCCTCACTAGAATTTACTCAATTAATCCATTTGAAGATGAATAACTATAGATTTTATTGATTATTTCCTTGAATTGTTTACAGAGGAAGGTAGAACAGAGCAAAAGAAATTACAATCACTCTTAATTTTCTCTCTCCTAATGACTTGCTTAACAATTCAAAAAGAACTCTCCCTACAACAGACTGACTCAACCCTTTATATAGGGTAGTACACAGTGGATGACAGCTAAGCTGTCCTTTATTTTCGGGAATGTCTTGCGAAATATCGCAAGTGTATACAGACCAATTCTCGCGACACTCCTAAATCTCGCTGAGTCTTCACATTCTTCTCATGTTCTGGCTGTCGTCATTCATTGCGTCATTTATTTTACTTCTCTGTGACTCCCTCGCGATATCGTTATTTATTAATCTCGCGAAGTATTGATGTCGCGATATTCTGATCCTACACCATAAGGGGTTTTAAACGATTCGTTAAGATTTTAGTGATAATTTTATAAACAGAATTTGATAAGCTAATAGGCCTGAAGTCATGGGGAGAAGAAGCATTTTTTATCTTGGGAATTAAAGCAATGTAAGAGAAATTAATCTGTTTTAAAAGAAATCTGTTTTTGAAAAAGTTTTGAACATGCGAAACTACCTCAGTTTGCACAATATCCCAGTTATCCTGAAAGAAACCTGCCTGGAAACCATCAGGCCCCGGTGAGCTCCATGAAGCAAGACTATTAACCGTATCTGTAATCTCCTGATAGGTAGGTATGGCAATCAAAGAGGAATTAACTTCATCATTGATAATGGGTGTAACATATTTTAGAGTATCCTCAATAACATTATTACCAGGACTAGAAGAAGTAAAAATCTTTTTAAAATGCATAGAGAGCAGTTGTGCCACTTGATCTTTGTCTTCCAACCAGTTACCTTGATCATCTCTAATTGTGTGTATTGTGTTATACATATTCCTAAGATTCACTGAATTTTGAAAGAAATGTGTGTTCCTATCATACTGAGTGAAGTAGTTTATCCTAGACTTCTGTTTGTAGAAGCAGTGCTCAATTTCATACCAGTAATCCAATTGTTTAGAATAATTCAAAATATAATGACCAATCTGAGGGGAATAAGGAAGAGCTTGAAGTCTTTCTAACTCAGAGTTGAGTCTACCTATAGTAGTTTTGATATGCCCAAAGGAATTGATATTCCATTTACTCAGGTTAGATTTCACATGCTTGAGTTTATTCACAACAACAAAGGTGGGAGAACCAACAACCCTTTTAGACCAAGATGCATTCAAAACTTCTTTAAATTCTGGGTTAAGCTGCCAACATTTGAAGAATTTATATGGAATATTTAAGTTTCTAACCCAATGGAAACATTGAACCAAAACAGCACTATGATCAGAAAAAACTCTTCCTAAGTTAGTGGCACGGGTTTGAGGAAGGTCTGTGACCCATTTATCATTCATGAAAGCCCTATCTAGTTTCTCAAATATTAACTCATTTGGATTCTTAAATCTTCTATTGCACCAAGTATAGGGATTACCAAACGAAACAACTTCATGCATATTCATATCTACTAGCTTATCATTGACAAATTTAGGAGGAAAAGAAGTAGCTGAATTACCACCTTGTTTATCAGAATCATGAAGAATAAAATTAAAGTCACCTAACAAAATCCAAGGATTACCATTATTATCATTCATGTCACTAAGAAAATTCCATTGATTCCTCATACCAGCCACATTCAAAAGCCATAAACAAAGGATACAACACAATTTTTAATTGTAGGCGAAACATCACACAAAATATGGATCATATTCAGGGAGTAACCTAGAATCTCTATTGTGGATTTTTCAAAGTAACCAAAAGCCAGTCCTCCAGATTTCCCAACAGAAGGAATGATAATCCATGTATCATAAGGTAAATGATGGGTGAATTTCCTAACAGAGTCCTCGTTAACCATTGTTTCCAATATAAATATACCATCTAGTTTGTATTTCCTATACGGACTAAATAAATGTCTCCACTTTTTATCCGAACAACACCCATTAATATTCCAACTTAAAAATTTCATGTTGCGCAGAGAAAGCTACAAACACTAGGATCAAAAGAAAACAAGTAGCGATAACAGCAGAGAAAAATTGTCAGAACATAGGGCAATAATGAAATAACAGAAGATAGATAAGTTAACTTACTGGGTCATGAGCCATGGAGGCATCCTCAGCCATAGAGTCTCCATCCATCATCATGAGATCAACTTCTTTTTCAAAATCCTCATCAGTAATAACCGGTTCCGGTAGAAGAGAGGCTAAAGGCAATGGTTCTAAAATAATAGCATCCTTGAATTCTTCATTCTCAGAAGGAACACTCAAAAGTTCATGTTCAAAACTATGTGGCATAAATCCCTCAGTGAAATAGTTCATTTCTGAAACTGAACTACAGGCATAACTTGATGATAAAACAACAGTTTGAGAGAAAGTAGAGCATGAAGTAGCCCAGCAAACATTACTGACCGCAGAACTCAAACTAGAATTAAAACCTAAGCTTCCAACATTAAAGGAAGAAACAGGCGGGGAAGAAAACGGAGGAGCAGATGAAAGAGGTGGCCAACGAGGAGTCGGCATCATAGAAGAGGATGATGAATGAGCGCTAGCCTCCAAATAAACCGATTCAAAAACAGTTCTTGGTCTTTTACCTTTTCGGTCATGCACATTACCATTATCTCCCAAACTAAAGTTATCGAAAGGCGACACAAAGCATGAATTGTTTCTGGGAGTATTAGGGGGATTGTGTGGATTCAAAGGTTCCCTAATAGTTAATGCGGACACACGGTGGTAAAGCGACGAGAAAACAAGAGGAGAGAAGGATGAACTCCTGTTACCAATGCTACCCAATGGCTGCAGACTGACAGAGAAGGCAGAAGGCCTAGAAAGATCCTGGATTAAAGGATCACTTGCTAAGACTTTTGACTTTGAGCTTTCTCCAACTTCAGACTGCGACTTCACATTAGTAACAGCAACATGAGTGGCACGAGGAGAGGGTGCTGGCAAGGCCCTGACAAATATCCTTGACTGTATCTCCTTACACTTTGCCGCATCATGGTACAACACAAAACATTTCTTGCAAGCACGAAATGGAAGTTTAGGGTAAAAAGCAGACATATAGTAAGTTCTCTTACTAGTATTAAAAACAACTTTCCTTGTGAGTGGTGTCTTCAAGGGCACCATCAATCTGGCTTCAAACCAATTCCCAGTGGAGTGTCACTTTGCTATAAATTTTCCAATTTGATCAAATACCTCTCTAACCTTTCCTCTGACCCGACCAGATCTGAATGGATATGAATCTGCACCTAAGCATAAGAGTGACTTCCCAAACTAGATCAAAAATAGACTCTAGAGCACCCAGTGGTTGAACAACCAAAAGTTGTCCCAAAACTAGTGTTGGCCTAGCAAGAAAAGCAATGTCCCTATCTTGACTCTTCTTAAACATTACAACAAATAAATTTTGAATACCCATTCCTTGAATATAAGGCTTGGCAAGCTTAAAATCAGCTGCAGCTATAGGCCAGATCCTATTAAGATGATGTTTGATGTTTTTATGATAACTTTTGGTATCATCACATAGCAATGCAGCAAATCTATGTGGGAACTCTTCCACATCTTCTTCTAGGTCCAGAAATCTCACTTGAGCAGCTGGTAACTCCATAATAAAAAACTGATACTGAAAGTAACTCACAATAAAGGGAAAGAGACTGGAAGAGAACTGTGAAATATTTGAAAGAGTTCTGGAAGTATAAATATAGACTCAACAGCATACTTAATGTAAGATGTAGGAATCTTAAGCATGCAACACTGCAGTAATGATCCAGACATGACATTAATATTGAGATGACAATTAATTGCAGGCTAGTAAGCAGACCTAAGAGCCTAAACTCTTCTCTCAAAAGATCAATTGAAGAGATAGAGCATTTGAGTAGCATGCTTGCAGTTAAGAAATGACAACACTTCCTTTTAGAAAAGATAATTAATGACAGAAATTAATCTGAATCAATATTCTTATTCTCCAAGTTCAGAAGATCAAAAGACTGAGACTAATTCAGAGTAATTGCCAAGTGTAGTAAAAATTCTGAGTTAACCATCCTCAACAAAGATTCCAAAAGCTAACCTCTCTCTGATCCAAACATCTTTGTATTTAAAAAATCCCACTAATTAAATTAAAAAAGAGTAACACTACTTTTTATGCCTTGAGACAATAAATTCAATTCAACAATCAATCTTCTAGAGAGATAAAACTGCATAAACCTATTAATCTTGTTGCAGAGATGAATATAATGGTACTAAAAAGCATCACCCAGAAAAAAATTTCATTCCCAATACAAGTAGCTAATATTCATTAAGAATTTATCTTATTTAATCAAACATCAAATCCCTACTCTAGGTAGGATCTCAAATCATTCAGAGGAATCTCCCCCTAATTGAACTTATCAAAACCCTTTAATCATTCTGAAGATACCATTCTATGAGACTGAAACAAGGTTCTGTAATAATACCCATATCTGTGAACCATGCCCATACGCTAAGAACAGCCTGTCAACCTAATGAATACTGTTGATATACGAATCTCATGATGATGTTCTGAAACTCTATGACTGCACCTCCATTAGCTCATGACCTAAAATAAAACAAAAGGAAGATAAAAATTAGAATCAACCCAAAAGATTTGAATAAATCTGAAAGAAACAACACAGTAAGCTAATACCACTCTTGAAACATATTAAGACAAAGATTAATCTGGAAGAATTAGGAAAATCGAAAAAACCTAAAATTAGGTCATCTAAAAGATTTGTTGATACTAAACAATCTTACTCAAAGAAAAAGAAATTCTTAAGAATGGTAAGCTAACATGAGCATATTTTGCAGGAAAAATGATGCCGGATATGCACTACAATGTGCCATGATTCAATCGTGCAGTTACGAACATGCCGCCGTCGCATGTAGCCTTAATCTTCTTAACTCTTCAACAAGTTGAGAATTAAGAGGGGGCGATGTTTGTACCCTATTCAAATAGTGTACGTGCGTATCGCACATGGCTTATTATGGAAGCCAAAATACGGTTTATTATGGAAACCGGTGTGTTTATTATGGAAACCCACAAGGCTCATTATGGAAGCCCAAATACGGTTTATTATGGAAACCGGTGGGTTTATTATGGAACCCGCAAGGCTTATTATGGATGCCCAAATACGGTTTATTATGGAAACCGGTGGGTTTATTATGGAAACCCACAAGGCTTATTATGGAAGCCAAAATACGGTTTATTATGGAAACCGGTGGGCTTATTATGGAAACCCACAAGGCTTATTATGGAAGCCCAAATACGGTTTATTATGGAAACCGGTGGGTTTATTATTGAAACCCACATGGCTTATTATGAAAGCCTAAACACGGTTTATTATGGAAACCGGTGGGTTTATTGTGGAAACCCACATGGCTGATTATGAAAGCCCAGTCTAGCTTATTATAGAAGCCCAAATGACTTGCTGTAGAGGTCATTTTGAGATAGACACAAATCTTGAAAGATATACAAGGATCTACCAAGATAATTACAAATCTTGTAGAGATAGATATGAATCTTTCAAAATAAATACAAATGTTGTGGGGATATACACAAATCTTGAGAAGATAATATGGATCTTCCAAGATAATATGAAATCTTGTGAAGATAGATGAGGATCTTCACAGATAGACTCAAATCTTGTCAAGATATGCAAAGATCTTTCAAGATAAATATGGATAATCATGGATAAATACAAATATTTAAGGATAAGTACAAATCCAGGTGGTTATTTTGGATAACCTCAAATCTAGGGTTTTTATGGAACCAAATTAGGGTTTTATTCCTATAAATAGAGGCTAAAATCCAACTCAAAAGGTACACAATTTATATTCCTTTTCTTCACAACTCACCTGCTCAAGAACTCCCTCTGACTTTAGCATCGAAGTGTCTTTGCAGGTAACCCCCACCTTTTTCAGCATCAATCACAGCGTTCATCAACAATTTCTGGAGGAATTGGATCTACGATGGAGATTCAATCAATCTACACACATCTCGAGGAGTGTTGGGGTAAATGTTTTTGCACCAACACCAATAATCGTTGTCTTCCACATGAGTACAGTCTAAACGGGTCTTAAGTTGTTCAACCGATGGCTTTCTCCTTCGAAGAGTTGGAACACACTGATCCATGCCCATTTTTCGATCCACTCTATAAATGTTGTATTCTTCCACTGAAAGTCTCCATATGTCGCTGATACTAAGTAACCAGGAGTGCAACTCAGCATAAAAGATCTTTCACCATCACTTCGATCTGCACCAAATTTCAAGGTAACACCTTCCTCGGCATTAAAGGTTGTTAACTGAGAAATGTAAGGAGGAATCAACACCCATGGACGAAAGTTAAACTCAGACTCCTTGTTTAACACATCAATAAGACGCGGTTTAACTCGAGGCTGCTTTGTAGACCAACGCATGATTCTGGAATTATCCTTCTCAGAGAAAATGTGTCGAGCATCAGCGTTCGGTCCTTGTAAGATAGTACGAGGGATGGGTGCATAATTCTTGAAATGCTCCCACATCAAAGCTTGGAGAAACATCGTATTGGCATTACACTCGATCTCCATGAAGCTGTTAGAAATGATGGAATCTATAACCAAAGAGTCTAAGTTGGAGTACAAAGAACCCAAGAATAGACTGCCGATTGGAAGTTGCTCACCTTGGGCCATCTTGATAGCAAAAGGAATCACAAACGGCTTCAACAAGTTTCCACTATCTTCAAATACGTCTCTGGACAGACATAAACATAAGAAAGCAGCAATAGATAACATACCGTCAACAGGACTCTCAGGAGCCTTATCTCTTGGCCACTAGTGTGTTAACCAGTGAGCATAACAGCATTTACTAGATCCTTTGTTAATTTCTTCCATTTTGGCTGTCAGAATATTAGAGATTGCTTGCTCCTCCGCTGAAATACTTTCAGGAAGATTGCTCGTGACTGGAAGATTTAACTAAGCAATGACATCATATAAGTTGATAGTAAACTCTCCCCAGCTGCATATGAAAGTATGAGTTGGAATACACCAACGAGAAAGTAGAGCCACTATACCTCACACATCGTGAAAAATGAACAAGTCTCCAGTTGCTTGAATACCCTTGTTATCTCAGGCATGATTCAAAGCATGGTTCGAACACGAGGAAAACCCAGCATATGCCTTGCCCATCCAGAAAACTTCTCCAAAGGTCGGCGAGAAAGCTTAAATTCTATGATTGAAGCAGAAAAATTTCCTCGTTCAAGACAGAATCGAATAGCCGCCCGAGGAGTCACCAATTTCTTCTGAGTAACGTTTCTAGGATTTATCAGAAGACGAAATGCTGGAGTCTTGAGGCGTTTCTTATTATTTTATTATTATTATTTCCATCATCCCATGAAATTCCTTGATTTCATGATATTTCCTTCACATCAAGGAAAAGATATAAAATTAGGGAAGACTCACGGGACCGAGCCTAGCCGGCCGACCATGCCCTAGTCGTGGCCGGTCCCACATGCCCCTTATTTTATTATTATTAATTATTATGGTTTCCTTCATCTCATGGAAACTCCACTTTAAGGAAAACTCCTTTATTTCAACAAACTCCTTGATTTCATGGTATTTCCCTAAAATCATGAAAATAATATAAAATTAGGAAAAATGCCATGGGACCGGGCTTATTGGCCGGATGGCCATGCCTTAGCCATAGCCGGTCCCACACTTCATGATTCCTTATTTTATTATTATTATTATTATTTCCTTCATCTTATGAAATTTCCTCAGTTTGAGCAAAATCCTTGATTTCTTCACATTTTCTCAAAATGTTGCTCAAACGCGCATCAGAAAATATCAAAATTCTCAAGACTGAGACACGAACACTTTGGTGACATGAGCATATTACCTTGACCGACCAAGGTTGGCTCTTTGGCTTGTAAGAGGCCGGTCCCGCACATTTTCATCATTTGACCTAATTTGTTCACATTAGGTTAAAACTCTTCCAAACAATTTGGAATTTCATGAAACGATCGTCATTCGGTCCCGTGACCAACCATGGCCGGTTTCATGACCCCTTGGTCGGTCCCTCATCTCTTCATAATTAGGTTTTATTGCCTAATGCTTAGACGAGCACTATTTTTACTAAAATGATTAAACCAACATTTAATCATCTTTTCACCAACTGGTCTTCAAGAGAATTTGGTATTTGCTCACTCGAGCATCTGGGCGTTACATGATCAATCCATCATCCCATGTAGACGGTCCCTCCTTTACTCCGTGGTTGATTTTCAATAAATCATCAATTGATCAGCAATTGATCGAAATTATGGTTTCGAATCCAAGGTTTATAATTCCAGATTCAAACGCTAATAATTTTACGTTGATCCCATGATCAATATTTTAATTGATTATACTCGGTTTAGTTGCCAGTATTTTAGATTAATATTTTATTTGGTCCTGCTACCAATAATTCATCAAACGAGCAACTGCTCAGATGATCAATATTTGCTCAGACTAAGGAATATTGGTTCAACTATCAATACTCGACAATTCATCAAGTGAGCAATATTTGCTCACCTTAACTATCAACATTTATTCGAGAATTATACCTCTATCTCAACAGACACGTTCGATTCATGAGTCTTAGAACATTTACAAATAACGTTCGACTCAGCAATACAAGGTCTCATCGTCCCATAAAGTCAGCAACTGACTAACTAAATACACGTCTGCCTTGCAGACTCTACAATCACGAGACATCAATCGTGTCACATGGGGGATATTAACTAGGGTTTTGGTATGGCGGTCTACGGCACGTGTGTTCATACACACGATGAGAATGTGAGCAAGTCGTGCAATCAGTTGGAGGAGTTAGCAAAGTAGTGGATAGAAATCAACCAAGTCTCCGCACGATGAGCAACTGGTTTTAACACGATTTCCATTTCCCCGCTCTTTGACTCCAGCAACTGTCACACTTCATGGGATCAAGGTGTTTTAAAATTTTAGCAATGTAAATAAGTCTCTGAATCATGATTGAAAAAAAAGACAATCTTTCGTCAAAAAGACAACAAGAGATTAAGAACTCGACGCTTGAGAAATTACTCTCAACAGAGCAAATTCAATCAATCAGAACTTATCTTATTTCTTCACGCAGAATACACAACACACCTACAATTTCGATCACCATTGATCTCACACATTTCTCAGCTTCCCTGCAATATATCGACCCATCCTCTCTTGTGACCGAATTGACTCTGGAACGGACATTGTCTTGGTTTAGGCCGGAGTCCTACAGATTGATCTCTCAAATTCAAAGCAATCCCTTTTACAGTGCATCTGTGTGAGGTTAGACAGTTCGCTCGGTTCAAAGAGTTTCCTCCGCACGGTCGTCTCCTCAATTCCTTAAAAACCAGCAACTCGTTTTGCCCCATCTACAGACTGGCGACCACAGTGGGAGATCATTCTCTCGGTTGCAATCTCAATTCTCACAAAGATGGCCGGTCTTAGGTCTGGGTTAGTTACTAATTCGGGTTCAACACTCGACCCTAATATCGCAAGCTCTAGTGGTACCGCCACTACCACTCCTCCGGCGCAACCTGCCACTATTACTCCTCCAAACACTGGTTCTCCAGTGATCACCCCTGCAAGCGACGGTACTGGCGCCATCAACAATCCACTCTTCGATCGGTTTCCTGAGGAAATCAGAGAAAATCCGCCTACCATAGGTGATCTCATGAAGGTGCAAGAGACTCTTTCCAAGAATCAGACTGACATGGATGCCACTCAGAACGAACTATGTAATTATCTCAAGACTCTTAAAGACAAGATGTCAGAGAAAACTCAGGAGAAGGGAAAAGCTAAAGAAACATCTTCAGACGTTGATCCCGAGGTCACTCCAATCCATGTAGTAGATGATGAGGAAGTTCCTAAGGCTGCAGACAATCCACCAGCGAAAGAACCGTCCAGTTTCATCACTCGTGAAGACCTGGAACGCCTTTTGGAGGATCGTGGAAAAGACAAGACGCCCTCTGTCCACCGTCACCAACCTCCATATCCTGCTGCTACGCAAAGGATTCCTCTGCCAAAAGGTTACACCTCTCCAACATTCACCCTTTATGATGGAACGGGCAATGCTCGAGAGCACGTTTCTCGATTTCTGGAAGCATTGGCTGAACATGAGCACAACCATGTTGTCTGTCTGAAGGAATTTTCAAAGTCTCTGAAAGGCAGGGCATATACCTGGTACAACAACATCGCACCAGGAAGTATCAAAAGTTGGGGAGAAATGGTTAATGCTTTCTATAGAAAGTATTTCTTCGTTTCAGAGAAAATCACCCTCTCTGATCTTGGAAGGATGTTTCAAAGGAGCAATGCACATCCTAACGATTATGTGAAAAGGTTCAGAGTTCAAGCTTTGGACTGTCATGATCCAAATATCACAGAACAACAACTCGTGGACTTGTGCGTCAATGGAATGATTCCAGTCTACATGGGTTTACTGGAAAATCTCAGGTTCCAGACTTTATCATAACTTCATGAAGTGGCTAAGAGATCAACAACTACTGCACCTACTTTATTGGAGAGAGCTAAGACTACAAAGGTTGAAGAACCAAGAGAAACTCGAGGTAGCAGACGTTTAATCAACAAACAGTACAACCTCCAACCTTCCACAAATGTTGTTGCAGAATGGAGCAAATGAAAAGCCGAACCGCAGCGCAAACATACTTCTCCGATCCCTTCGAAAGCACAAAGGAAGGATAATCAAACTTGAGATACACAAGCTCATACCCAACATGCAGGAGCTGGTCAAGACGCACCTGATTTCCCTTTTCCCATCGAAGTGGTGATTGAATTATTAGATGTCTGGGTTCAAGACAGTGCAATCAAGTTACCATATGTCAAGAAAGAACCAACTGAAGAAGACATGGAAAATCCTCGTTACCGTCGCTTTCACAGATTCGTAAATCATCCCACAAAAGATTGCAAAATCTTGAAGCGCATATTCCAAGAAAAGGTCGAATCAGAAGAACTCAACTTGGGGACTGAAGGCGTACACAGAGATCCTCTCCCGGTCAGAACCTTCACTCTCTCTGAACCACCCATCAAAGAAGCAGTCCAATCCTTAATCGAGCATGTATGCAAATTTTTGTACTTATCAAAGGCTCAAAGGAAAGACATGTTTGCTGCATTGATACACATCATGTCAGGGAAGCGTTTATTGATTCAGAAGACACCTCCTGAGCCTTCAACAGACAAAGAAATGTATAATTGGGGACTTCTCACCACAGTCCATCTCAGAGGAACTGAATTCGGAAGAATGTTGATCAATACTGACACCTCCATCAACATCATTCCACTGAAAACCACCTAGAGATCTGCATGCATCAATAGACAAAGAAATGTACGACTGGGGACTTCTCACCACAGTCCATCTCAAAGAAAACGAGTTCAAACGAGCATTAATTGATGTTGGCACTGCTGTCAATGTTATCCCTCTGAAAACTCTCAGAGCTGCTGGTAACACAAGACAAGAAGCCATTCATGCTCTAGTATCAATCATGGATCATGAAGGAACGCCCAGAGATGATTATGGCCACATTACTCTCAAGGTGAACATAAACTCAGCCTGGACAGAAACAAAATTTTACATAATCCGAGAAGACCCGGGATATGATATGATCCTTGGACGTACGTGGATTCATGCTGGAAAGGTAACCCCAACACCTTTAATTGTACATTTCTCTGTTGAAGAAACATCTGATTCGGAAGAAGAAAAAGAGGATACTCCACCGTTTGAGTATCTGAAGGAAGTCAAAGCCTTGACAGAGCTGACACAAAAGCCCGAAGAAAATGCAAATGCTTTCATCAAAAGGTTCCGTACTCAGGCAAGTCTTATTCCTCCTCATGTGTCCATATTATCAGTTTTCAAACATGCTGCTTTGGTTCGAGGGCTTTACTCCACCAATAACTTAGCTATTTCAAAATGCTATGAATGGATAACCTCACCTCAGCAATATTTCACTAATTGTTTAGACGCATAACCTCTTCGAATCGAACACCTCACTGCTACAGTCATTGCTGGAATAATGGCTGAACAAGACAAGCAGTATCTTAGATACTCGCCCCTCCGCGAATGTCCATATGTACCGCAAAATTGGAAGGCTTCAACAACATGGAATTCTACTGCACGAAGAATTCCAAACCAACAGAAGATATTCAGGGCGCGGACGATCAAGTCTAACAAGTTCCAGGAAGGAGATTTAGTTCTCAAAGCAACTAAGCGTAACTTTCATTCTGCAAAGAACTCCAAATGGAAAAGACCTTTCCTGATCTCTAAGTCTGTTGTTGGTGGATACTACAAATTAATCAACATGGACAGCAAGTAGAGTGTGGCCGTAATACACGAATATTGGCTCAAGGCCTTTGACGCCTAAGGTGTTAGACGTTTGAGGTGTTGGGTGTTTGAGGCACGAACTCCCAAAATATCTGAATTTGGCATTTAGGATTTTTTTTTCATTATATTTCAATTCCTCCAAAATGTTTGCAATACTTGCAATCAGTAATTTAAATCCAGCAATTTATCAAAATTCAGTTTACTTAAAGAAAATCTCTATCAAATCCAAAGAAAATCCTCAATCATCTACTTATCAAAACAATCAAAACCAGAAATAAAACCTACATCTCTCAGAAGTTCAGAAGTTCAAGAGATTATGGAAGGGAAATCAAAGAAAACCAGCAAAGAAAGATTTTCGCTCCTTTGCATCCTTCAAGACTTGTAAGGCCGCCTTCTCCATATTAAGCTCTTCGGCCAGCCTAACAATCTTGTCTTCCTTATCCATCACAGCATCATTGGGAAAGGGTATGTTATTCTCGCAAGAGTCCTTGATAGCATTTATCTTCTGACGAAGCCACTTCACGTTGAAGCCAAGTCTCTCAGTATTCTCCAAATTGAACTCCCAATCAAAGAGTACATCTGGAGTAATAGTATTTCTAGCTCTGGTGCGTATATCATTTATAACATGAAAGATAACACCTACTTGCATTGTTAAAGAATAAGCACGCTTGGGGTCTCTGTCAAGGATGATGTGACCAAACTTCCTCCATATCTTCTCGTACAAGCCTGCATATCCAATAGGAACGTTGAATCCGCCAACTAGTTCGTGATATTGGAGTGATGCACCAAATGGAGGACCAAAAGCAACTCCTGCACTTGTATATTCATGCACCACAATACGAATTTCAATTATCGGAGCAACTTCCACAGTCATGGCAACAATTTCTTCAGTCTCGTCTACTTGTGGTTCGGTTTCTCCCGTCACTGAAGTAACAACAATTGAAGTCTCGGTCTCCTTAACAACAACTCCCTCATGACTATGAAGTGCAGAGATGGTCGTTTCTTCATTAATAACCCCAGGGTTGCTCGAGTCATCACTATTGGTTCCTTCATTCTCAACTTCGGTGTTTGACACCTAAATACGAAGATTACATGAGATTAGAGCCATCCAAGCATGAAATCAAAGGAAGTCATAAAATCTAGCATGTAAATGAACTAATATCATTTAAGTTCTTTATCATACGTGCAATACATGAGCAAATAGCTTGAAGGTCATAAAAACACGTTTTACGACAAGCTCGTCTGAAGAGATTTTACACTGCCCTGCATGAGACGACTAATTGGGAGAAATTGGTGAAGAATCTAAGATTTCGATATATACCATTATCTTCGTATGGATGTTATATATAACATATCAAAATTTTATATCAATTGGATAAACTAGCAAAGAGATGTTGCCAAAACATTAGACTTCATGACAGCTGAAAAATTCCTGGAAGTCTCCTGGAACTTTACTGTTTCGTCGATTTCGACCTCTGAACATGCTCAAAACTCAAAAATATTTTTTCATAAAGCTTGGAAATTTCCTGGGCATAAGAAAACTGGGGTAGACCGTAAAAATCCGACTTCGGACGAGAATTCTACATCGTTTTTACTAAAAGGCTGAATTCTGGATTTTTCTGGTGACGTATTTCAACAAAAATTTTCGTATATTCACATGATTCTCATTCATTCATTCATGGATTGACAAGTTTATGCTTCTATACATAAAATACAAGAGAAATACTTACTTGGGTGGTCTCTAAAGCGTTCAAAGAACCAGAATTGCCTGTATCAACATTGGGAGCATCATTGCTTTCATTCGGTTTCGAATTCTGGGAAGGGTTAAGTGGCAAAATGCCCCAAAATCGGGTGTAACCTTGTGAAGATTCCCCATCCTAAATGCCCCATTCTGTTAGTTTACACGTTAAAGATAGTTAAGTGGTCAAATTTACAAGTGTGCCAATTCTCACGTGTGGAATAATTACATTCTTAGCCCTTTAGAATTAGATTAAACGTATACACCCCACGTAGTACTTGGATCCAACGGCTAAATTTAGTAGATTGGTAAATGTGATGTGCGCAATTGACATGTAACATTACACAATTAACCTCGACTTCATCAAAAATGGCTGGTTTGTTCAAATATGGGAGACTCCGACATGCGGCAAGCTCACACAGTGAGATTATTGAATCATGGGTTTACATAAATGCCCTTTACATAAAAAACAATTACCACCGTGTCCATTGTTTAAATTGCAACATGTTGCAAATTTAATTTGTACGGCTACAGATCCAGACCATTACAACAACGGCCAAAAATCCCATTTCTTCCCAGGAATGCCGTTGTATTACCCTTCTTCTTGGAACCAGATGAAGAAGTAGATGGTGTAGTAGCAGCTATTTCCCTTTGGAACCTGGTGGTAGAGTAGCAGATTTACTTGATTCAGTAGATGGTTGGTGCAGACAAGGCCTTCCTCATCTTCTTTGTTGGTGCAGCTTTAAACTCATCCCCGTCAACAGAATACTCCATTTTAACTCCTTTCTTCTCGGGGTTAGACCCAACTACCCATTCTGAAAGAATTAACAATAATGAATCAATCCAATAATCAAGCAAGATTTATGCAAAAATAGTAATAATTACAAGTCATAATTACAATTGCAAAACAAACAGATGTGTACAATGAAGTAGGGGGAACATTACAAGTGCCACTGACAAGTGGGTCACCAGTTTCTCTATATTCTTATAGAATGAAACCAGATTTGTACAATATATGTTAACATACAGTAAGCATTTCATTTGACATTCACAAATATTGAGATTGAAGAGAGCAAAAGCACACATACATTTGATTTTTAAAAATATGTATGGAATACATATACGTGAGCTACAACCAAACTTACCTCCACATATCAAATCATTTCTAGAATAATTATGTCCGACATGAAACTACTCATTACAATTTCTAAAACCTCCTCATTGTGCATATAGTATGAGATAGCACCACAAATAGCACTCACAAAGAATACTACTTAACGTTTAACCTAGCTAAAATCAAGAAGACGTTTGTATCTAATTTTGTTTATCCCCTAAATTAACAAAAACATGAATCCAAGAAGTAAATTCCAAGTTCGCGGAACATTCTTAAGATGATGCTCAAAATAATTGACTAATAGATCATATAATGTTGTCTGTTTTGATGTTTGTATCTAATTTGTTTCTATTTGCAGTACAATTAACTAATATATCAAATAATAAAATCAAATTATAAAACGAAAGACCAACTAGATTTCACTACAATAACTTACTGAATAACTCAATGGAGATTTGTGATATAAAAAGCTTGTGGGGAACCAATTAAATTTCTCAAGCAATTGATGCTCCAAGATCACATGAACTGAATGGCCTGCGGAAGGTTATAAAACAACTATAACAAGCACAAATTCATGAAAACAAATCGATTTACTTTCATGACTCAAATAAAAGATAAAAACTTCAACAATATTTAACCAAATACAGCCCTAATGACTCCATTAACAACTATCTAAAAGGCAAAATGAACACAGTTAGATTAAACAATTCGAGACTCATGCAACACCCACATCCAGTTGAGGAGAGCGATGAATTATTTATTGGATTTGATATGTAAAAGTAGTCCATATCTTTATCTATCATTCATACATCTCTAGCTATCTGCAGCGGCAGTGAGATTAACACATTTTCCCCAAAGCAGTCGAGATTTTCCATGGAATTCATTATCTATGTTGTCAAAGGCGTCGCCTGGGCGCCGCCTAGGCACCAAAGTGGCCTTATTCTGAACTTGGGCGCCACGCAGTGGGTAAGGAGATGCCACTTTAAAAAGTGGCGCCCAGGCGTCGCCTTTCTAGGCGCTCAGGCCAAGGCGCCAGTTTGTTGGGCGCCAAAGTGGCATTTTTATGCCAAAAAAGGAAAAAAAATATTACCAAAATATTTTTCATTAAGTCAACATTAATATTTTAAAACCCTAATCTAATTATGTTAAGAGACAGATCATTCCTAGCTGTTTTTGTTAATTACTTAAACAATAGTGCAAGAAAAAAAATCTTTCCTTTTTTTTTGCAAATCTTTTCATTAAGATTTACGAGCTAAAAAAAGAAAATCCTAAGCTAATTATCAGTTATGTCAAGAACATAAACCTATGTGAGAATTATTGTTCTACGCCGCGGCTCGGGATTTTACACCTGACGCCACGCGGTGCCTTACGCCCATGACAACATAGTTCATTATGCGGCTTTTAAAAGTTAGTTGTTCAATTGACTTTCCATGGAATTCATTTTGTTTAGATTCCAATTTCAATTTTATTGTAATGCGGGACATACAAGAAAAGTTCCGGTATACATTTTGTATTGATTTTGCAAAATTTGCTTACCAATTATAAGTAGAAGCCCCCTAATTGATACACATAACCAATCATATCACTTATAAACGCAAATATAATCCCATGATGAGATGAAACAACGGCTGCATCATATTAACACGTAGTATCTCACGCGTCCATTTCGATCGAGATCTGTAGTATCTCAGATATTAACACGTACTATTATATGACATCTTCCACCATTCATTCTGGTCTAAGGGTACAATAGATATTTTTGAAATCATTGACCAGTCAAGATACCCATTGTTGACCAGATAATTATCATAATGGGGCATTTTGATTTATTTCAAAAAGGCCGGGGCATTTTCACTAGGTTACACCCGATTTTTGGGCATTTGCCACTTCACCCTTCTGGGAATTTTCTTCATCGTCATCCTTCAAAGACGAACGAGCATCATCAGCACTCTCCACTTCCATGGATACATCCTCCTGGATACATTCATGACAATTAGAATCTTATTCACGAAGATTGTAGTTAAATATACGGAGAGATACTTACATCGACTTCTTCTTCAGCACTTGGTTCAGAGATTCTTTGTCCAGTAGAAAATTGAAGGCCATTGATAGTTGATGGGGTAAAATTCTGTAACGGAGTAACAAACATTGGTTTTGTGATCCTAATTACACGGATGAGAAGAAGTCATGGTGAAAGAAATATTGAAAACTCACCAAAGAAATCACTGGGGACTTTATGGTGTTAGGCAACATCTTATAATTCTTGCTCCTGCCATCTCCACCGTGAACAATGGCTTCTGTTTCCGTAAAGTCCACATCAATGCGAGGTCTCACGACACGACCATCCTGTAGAAATCGATAAGATAATTAAGATACAATTATCATGTTCTTATGAAGATTATAAGAAGGATACATACTTGTGGACACCCTGGAGATGTCTTCCTTTTATCGCCTGATAAATACTTGAACCTTGGTCAAGTATAAATCATCTCAGCAGAAGGAGGAACTTTCACCAAAGGCTGACCAACCATCACATAATCATATAAACGCTCGAATTGCTAATTCCAAAAGTTTATGTAACCTGGAGTTACATACGTAATTCGTTCAGAACTGGGGAACCAATTGTTTGTACCCTATTCAAATAGTGTACGTGCGTATCGCACATGGCTTATTATGGAAGCCAAAATACGGTTTATTATGAAACCCACAAGGCTCATTATGGAAGCCCAAATACGGTTTATTATGGAAACCGGTGGGTTTATTATGGAAACCCGCAAGGCTTATTATGGAAGCCCAAATACGGTTTATTATGGAAACCGGTGGGTTTATTATGGAAACCCACAAGGCTTATTATGGATGCCCAAATACGGCTTATTATGGAAACCGGTGGGTTTATTATGGAAACCCACAAGGCTTATTATGGAAGCCAAAATACGGTTTATTATGGAAACCGGTGGGTTTATTATGGAAACCCACAAGGCTTATTATGGAAGCCCAAATACGGTTTATTATGGAAACTAGTGGGTTTATTATGGAAACCCATATGGCTTATTATGGAAGCCTAAACACGGTTTATTATGGAAACCGGTGGGTTTATTACATGGCTGATTATGAAAGCCCAGTCTAGCTTATTATAGAAGCCCAAATGACTTACTGTAGAGGTCATTTTGAGATAGACACAAATCTTGGAAGATAGACAAGGATCTACCAAGATAATTACAAATCTTGTAGAGATAGATATGGATCTTTTAAGATAAATACAAATGTTGTGGGGATATACACAAATCTTGAGAAGATAATATGGATCTTCCAAGATATACTCAAATCTTGTGAAGATAGACGAGGATCTTCACAGATAGACTCAAATCTTGTCAAGATATGCAAAGATCTTTCAAGATAAATATGGATAATCATGGATAGATACAAATATTTAAGGATAAGTACAAATCCAGGTGGTTATTTTGGATAACGTCAAATCTAGGGTTTTTATGGAACCAAATTAGGGTTTTATTACTATAAATAGAGGCTAAAATCCAACTCAAAAGGTACACAATTTATATTCCTTTTCTCCACAACTCACCTGCTCAAGAACTCCCTCTGACTTTAGCATCGAAGTGTCTTTGCAGGTAACCCCCAGCTTTTTCAGCATCAATCACAGCGTTCATCAATAATTTCTGGAGGAATTGGATCTACGATGGAGATTCAATCAATCTACACACATCTCGAGGAGTGTTGGGGTAAATATTTTTGCACCAACATCTTTTGGCGCCGACTAAGGGGAGTACGAGTAAAGACCGTGTTCTCCGATTGAAAGAAGTTGTCCCCAAACGATTTTGGAAACTAGGTTTTCAAAATCATTGTGAACAGAAAGTTGCAGAAAGTTCCAGAACTCTTCCAGAAAAGTTTCTGAAAGTTTCTGAACTCTTCCAGAAAAGTTGCAGAAGATCCAGAAAGTTGCAGAAAGTTTCTGAACTCTTTCAGAAAGTTGCGGAAGATCCAGAAAGTTGCAGAAAGTTTCTGAACGTGTTCAAAAAGTTGTGGAAGATCCGGAAAGTTGCAAAAAGTTACTGAACGTGTTTAGAAAGTTGCGGAAAGCTTCTGAACGTTTTTTTAGAGTTGTAGAAGATCCGAAAAAGTTGTTAAAAGCAAAGTTAATAAAGAAAGAGTAACTTATGAATTCATCAGGAGCAAATCGACTTGAGATGGACGTTGATGCACCTACCGGAAATCCTTCAGGTCAACAAGCCAATAATCCAACTTTGAGGAGCGTTGTCGTCCATACTCATCAAGATGAAAGGGACGGAATGGAAACATCGGTTTCATCAACAACATCAACCGGTCGTTCTGTGAGATCCACTCCAAGTCTCAGGGGAAACAATGTTCACTTACATTGATCGCCTCCCCAGACCATTAGCGAAAACCTCAATCGTCAAAGAGGGACTCAAGGTCAACACCCAAGCATCCAGCAGCTTCGTCAAAAGGACATTGCTAATAGAGGTGTGCAGAATACCCTGCATAATACGCAAGTTAACAACCCACATGCTGCACAAGTTAACAATCCACAAGTGACTCCTATCGAATTGACATTACGTAAGCGTTACCAAGAATTGGAAAGGGAAAACAAGTGACTCAAGATTTCAGTGGAGAAAAGAAAAGAGCTTGAGGAAGCAGCTATCCTACATTCCAGAAATGATAAATCGAACCGTCATACCCATCGAGAACGAGACAACCCACGCAGAAGGGACGAAGTTCTTGGCGGTGGTCGACTCAATCGAAATGACGCAAGAAGAGATGAGGATGTCGGAAACGATTATCAAAGTCGTGATCACCATAATGATGGCTTTTATGATCGTTATGTACACGAAGATGATGACTACCATACAATCGAGGAAGATATGCAAACAAGGTTGTTGATGGTGGATTTTCATTTAAGGTTAAAATTGTAAAAAAACCAGAAAATCATGCGCCGACATATTGTAAAAGATAAAGCCATTAATAAGTGTTGGATACTCCTTCACTTTACTAATTCACCTAGAATGGAGCATTTGGCAACAATCCCATTCTGTGAATACATGAAATTCATCCAGGTTGGAGCATGTAGCAACAATCCCATATACCCTGTGAATTTATAGCATTATTAATTAATGCGTGAGCAGCCTTGTGTTTCCTGTACTCATTATCAGTGCGGCATGACGACTGAGTGTTGCTTTCAGCAGAGCAACACGAACCTCCAAGCATTATAATGAAAGCATGTACGAAATACCCGTACAGGCCGCAACTCTCGGTGTGTTATACTAGCCCGATTGAGAACTCTCGGTGTGTTATACTAGCCCGATTGAGCATCCGGACTGTCCGTATCAGTATGGATATGATCTCGTTCATCCAACCTCACCAGCATGATTGGATGGCCCAGATCAATTCCATAACCCCCAAGCAGATATGGAATATTCACTGCCGAACCAACGCGGACCCCGCATGGTCGGCCTCCCCAAAAGATTGGCATAGCTTGCCAAAACGTCCAAACCAGAGCGGTATGGACGGAAAACCCTAAATTAGGGTTTGCGGCATATTACATGTGTCGCAAAATGTCTCAACCATCCATCTTCGCAGGTATAGATGGAGGGTGTAGATGTAGATTCAAAGGGCCCAGAGCATGTCAACACAATCACCGAGGGCCCGCCTACATACCTGACCAATCGTTCAGGACCAACCATGATCGGTCATCCCAATTCGTGCGCCCGAACAGAGCATGACGCACGACCGTGAAACTCAAAATTAGAGTTTTAAACATCACGAGCGTCCATTTTCTCCGGCACGAATGAAAGGTTCGAGATTAGATTAAGCAGGTCCGGCCATACCAGCATGACCACCGTGGGCCCGTCTATCCCCTCACCTGATCGGCCAAGGCATATCATGCCTGGCTATCCCAAAACGCGCATCCAAACTAGCGTGGTCACACTTCCCAAATTGCAAACTGATCTCGACCACTCAACTTCACCGGACGATTTGAGTGGCTTAGATCACGTTTTCATGGGACAGTCAGGTATAGGCGTGAACACCATCCTATCACCTACACTCCAGACCGATCGACCTAGACCGACCAAGAATTGGTTGTCTTGGAACGCGCGCATGAAAATGGCGTGATGTGCGGCTCTTGCGGCACTAGTTTTCTGTCACAAATTGATCTCGACCACTCAACTTCACCGGACGAATTGAGTGGCCCAGATCATACTTTCGTGAGGTAATGGGGTATAGACGCCTACACCATCATGCCGTCTACACGCATGTACGATCGGCCTGGACAAAATCATATCCCAAGCTTGGATTCGACCAGGCTGAAGAGGGATGCTTGCGCACCTCCTCTAAAACCCTAATTTCATCAACGGTCGCAGATGAGTGTCTCAAAGATCATCTCGTCCGTCCAACTTCACCGGCTTGGTTATACAACCCTGGTCAGGAGTAATTGGTCAGTAAGGCATCTTGGTGATCACCACCCGTCACTTTACCACACCATGATGCAGTACCTGCATAAAATACACACGATACTTCATAAGTATTGACCTCCTGAATAAAGGCAGTTATTCAATTTAGCATTACATGCTACTTTCTGTGGGTTCCACGATCCACACACTCGAGACATTAATCATGTCACAAACTGGGGGATACATACTGGGGTATTGGTCTGGCGGTTTACAGCGTGCAACGCACAATGCGCCATCACAAGAACGTGTCAGGAAGTCATGGACGGTTAGTGATGATGGGAGAAATGGGCAAGACTGGTCGTGTGACACTAACACACGACCCTACTACTCCATCACTCCACTTTCTCCACTTCCCACGAGATACGAAGGTTAGGCTAAAAGACTTGTATAAATAGGTTCTCCTCCCTATTTTCCAAGGACATAGAGAAAAACACACAGGAGAAACAAGGCAAGTCAAGACAACAGAGGCAAGTGTTGATACAATCGTATTCAAACACCGGAACTGATAGCTTACACCCTGCAAGCCAGTTCAGCTTTCTGATACAAGTCATTCATAGCCAACACCTTCACATTCTCAACACCTTCTTCGCTTCCCTCCCTAAGATCAACCCCATCTCCTTCACCTTGTGACCGAAACAAGTCCGGGAACGGCCATTTCTTGGTTTAGGCCGGACTTGCACAGATTGATCTCTCGAATCTACAAGCACTCACCGTGGAGTGCATTTGTTTAAGGTTTAGACTCATTTCTCATCCACACACCCCAAATTACCAAAACCGGCAGAAATAGTTTTCACCCATAAACAATTGGCGACCACAATGGGAGGTTGATCTCTCGGTTGCAAAAAATTGAATTCTCAATTTTTCGGTTTCATCTCGCGGTGTTTCCTCACCAGGAAACCACAGGTGATTCAGATACCATGGGAAGTATAGCTAGAATGCTAGAAGATGTCTTGGCAAATCAAGCTGGTATCACTAGAAGACAGAGCGAAACATTCCGCCTTTTGAATGATATAACAGCACAATTACAAGGAGGGTCGACAGACATCTACTCAGACATTACGAGAAATGCTGGATCCTTAGCCAGGGGTCACACCTTTACCGGTGGAGAAGCAAAATGAGCGCATAATCGCAGGAGACTCAGGAAAGATGAACAACATGGTCCAGCCAACAATGAAGACTCGAGGCTCCACAGAGGAAAGGACTTGTCCGAAGTACTACAACGTCTGCCAGATAAAGAAAGGGAGCCTGCATCCTACGGAGCCCTGCTAGAAGATTTATATCTCAAGACTCTTGTTGAAGCTCGGAAGACTGTCCAATCCGCATCGACCTATCAACCAAGCGAAGAAATGCTTGAGGAAGGAGAGATCAATCAAGAAATACGTGAATACAGAGGATGGGAGCGTTCAATTCGATCACTCAGCAGTGATATTACGACACCTTCCACATCCCTTTACACAGGCAAGCGATTCGCAGATATGATGTCACTCGCAAGTCTTCCAACTTCATCTTCGAAACGTGCTCCACATCAAAACCATATAGAGACACCACAACGCCCACGAACGCAGGAAGAGCTAGACTCAAAGTACCTACACTTTCCGTTCCCAATGGAAAAAATTTTGAAGTTGCTGGAGGCGTGGGTACGAAACAGAGAGGTGGAGCTACCTCTTGTATGGCGTCCACCAACTTATCAAGAAGTAATGGACCCGAGGTATTGTCATTTCCACCGGTTCCTTCACCACCCTACTAGTGAATGCAACGCTTTGAAACGCATTGTTCAGAAGAAGCTTAATTCAGAGGAATAGCTTTCCCTATCTGGGAGATTAATGCGGACGATTTCCTTAGAGAGGCTACTTCGGTTTGATACAAGTAAGGCTTCAAAAGCAAGTAAGTTCTACTCAACAATTTTACAAGAAAGATAGTTTTAGAATTCACTGGGGACTTGGCATCCTGCACATAGAGAAAGAGGCTTAATGATCAAATGCCATGTTTGTTTCCATTCATACTTCCCTTTTATGCGACATTTGCAATTTCATATGACATGTGCAATCATTCATGACCAAGATGCAAATTCCATTTAAAATAACCTCTTTCAGAAAGTTATTCACAAAACTATCTCAAAATAAACCAATTCAATTACCTATTAATTCAAAACCGGAAGTCAAATTATGAAAGGAAATCCTCACTATCACTCAAAAAAGAAAAACATCTAAAAGAAGAGACAAGTATATGGCACGAATCCTTCAAGGAAAGTCCTTCAGCAGCAACTCGTCCTTCTGGGCAAGAGCGACTTTCAACCTTTGAAGTACATCCCGCTCGCCTTCAACTCCTCGGACAACTTTTCAACCTCTTCTTCCCGGCGAGTAACACATTCTCGCGAAGGGGCCTCATCTTGTAATTTCTGGAGCTCCCTGAATCTCGGAGAACCCTTTGAGGAACCAAGGAGCATTGAAGTCGTACTGAACAAACACATCTCGATGGTACTTCCAGTCTTCAATCATCTCCTCAGAAACTGTTCGACCAGTTATGACGCTCATCCCATGGATAGAAAATAAAGCCTCCTGAACGCGGTTGACCAATGCAAGACGACTTTTAAGCTTCGTAGTGATAGCAATATGGCCGTGTTTCTCCCATATTGTCGTGTACAACTCTTTGAACCGAGCCGGCACACTGAATCCTCCAACCAACACATGACCTGGATAAGGAACAATGAAAGGAGGATCGAACAAAGCTCCAGGTTGCACTACCAATACTTCACCAGTCACAGGAGCCTTGTCAGTTGCAGGAGGTCTTTCAGAAGAAGTCGCCACGACAGCTTTATTGATTGGAACATGCTCAGAACATTCTTCAAGGGGATCCACCTCAACAATAGCGGATGTTGCCTCTCTTACATTCCTCCCGGTATCTACTTCGCTCTGGGTGCTAATTTCTATCAAGGCCCCATCAACAAGATCACTTAGGGAGGCGCCTTGTCCAACCGAGCTTGCATCATCTATGTCATGGTCGGGAAAAGGAGCGGTTTCTCTAGACTTCTCAGCATGAAGATCAGTACCGCCAGACTTCTCAACATGAAGATCAGTACCGCCAGACTTCTCAACATGAAGGCCAACATTACCAGCCTTCTCATTCTGAATACGCGCCAACCTTGTGAAGACATTCTCTTTCGGAATTCCCTGATTTCAAGCAAGGATCACTCTTAGAAGAATTTACTCTGGAGAAATGAAGGAATCAACGGAAAGAGATTTAAATACCTGCATATTGGAGGAATTGAGGATCACCGAACCACATGCCTGCCTCTTAGATCTCTCTCCTGCCTGGGGACTGCAATCCTCAGCTCTGGTCCGTTTGGCTGGAAGTGGCCTCAACCGGAAATGCTCCTTCAGGACGTCAAAAGATGGCTCACCACGGGAATCTGTCACAATATCCTCCGAGAATTCTTGGAAATCCAACAGTTGCTTCCTCCAAAATTCCTTATACTTGTCGGTTACCACTGAGTTTCTCCCAATAGGCCGGGAGGGGAAGATTCTCATGATGCAAAGAATATGTCAAAGATCAAAGATAACTCGGGAGAAGTTCTTTCGAAGCCTCCGAAGGACGAATAAAGGGAACACCCGGGTCAAATCCCATTTGACGAGAAGCCCTGTCGATGTTGTACGGAGTCACAGTAAGAGCTTCGTTGAATAGAGACGGGATATATCCCGGAATACAGCTGTGCAGATAAATAAGTTCTCCAAATTTCATAGTCTCGGCATCGGTACGCAACGCATCATCAGGACCATCAGAAGCGATAGCAAAAGTCTTTGGCTGAACAATGGAAGGGTGGATCGGCCCCCATGGGAGGAAATTTACATAAGACACATTATCAAAAATATCCACGAGTTTCACACCGGTTCTGGGACGCCTCATCTGCCAACGAAGTATTCTCGAGCCACCATACAAATTGCCGAGCGAAGTTGCAGGAGCATAACTTTTGAAATGTTCCCACAAGAATGCCTGAAGAAAAGCGAAGTGGACATACGACTCCACCTTCTTGTACCCGTTGGAAACATGCATATCCATTGCTAAGGCGTCCATATGAGAATACAATGATCCAAGGAACAAGGCACCTAAGGGAAGAACTTCGCCTTTTGCTAGCTTTATAGCAATCTTAACCAGAACACCCCTTATGGTTTTCTTTCCAGAACCGTCGTCATATATATCTCTCGGATAACCACAAAGACAGAATGCAATCACACCGAGCTCGTTTTCCAACTCCCGATTCGGCTCGGGTTTACAGAGACCATTCCGATACCCACCAGGTGTAAAAACATCTTGTATCTTTTTTCTCCTCCTTGTCCGGATCGTCGAATTCTCGCCACCTTTCGGAGTATAGTGTCATGATCACGTTGTTCCGTGTCAGAAAGCTCATAATAAAGATTCCCAGCAACAGGCAGGTTCATCAATGCAGCTACGCTTTCCAGAGTAATAGTCATCTCTCCCCATCTAGATATAGCTGTATGAGTAGAAAGGCGCCACCGAGAAATGAAAGTAATCAAGCATGCAACATCTTTCTTAATTTCAAGAGTAGCAGATGCCATGACTGCATCGAGGATTTGCGCTTTGGTCAAATTGGCTTTAATGTTCTTATTATTCAACATGCGACTCATCCATCCTTCATAAGAGGCCAATAGAGTATGACAAGTCTTGAAGTCGATAGGAGATGGAAGATATTCATTTATTTGAATACAGAACCTCATCACAAGTGCCGAAGAAGAAGATGGACCAGCTTCTATATTTTCTGAATCGGAAAGCAGGACTATCCTGTGAGAGGGATGTTTCCTAATGTTTGGAAAAGACAAGGTGAACAACTCATCAGCAATGTTCGGCATATCTTTGAAGCTGTCAACACTTCCCGACTTGGCACCAGCATTATCTCCAGAAGGCACATCGACATGAGTTCTTTTCTTCATTCTACAATAAATACAAGAGTCAGTACTTATATAAAAAAAAAAAAAAAAAAAAACAACACGAGTGCGAACTGCATTCACGTTGGAATGCACGAGACTGGGATTGGGTCCAAACACCGGCTCAAGTTTCAAGTCCGGTACAAGTTTCAAGTCCGGTATAAGTTTCAAGTCCGGTATTGGTTTCAAGTACCGGTATTGATTTCAAGTCCGGTATTGGTTTCAAGTCTGGTATTACTCAAATTTCAAGCCGGTATTGGTCAAGGCCGATCAAGGTCACAAGTATGGTATTGGGCCACGTCAGCAAGCAAGGCCGGTCGAGGTCACGAAGTCGGTGTTGGTCGAGGTCACTAGGCTGGTATAAGGTCGATGTTCGATAAGGTGTACACGGTGGGACCCACGTTCAATCAAGCATGTATAGCGGGCCGCATTCATTCGCACGTATCATAGCACGATTTTTCTTTATTCATGGGAATCGTGTCTACGAGATTCAAGCCGAGGGTTTTTCAAGATATAACCTAAAAGCTAGGTTTTGCATGCAACGGTGGAAAAAAGAAGCAAAAACAACATGTTCATGGATTCACGGCTTGTTTTACTAAGCAATCCTAGGGCGGTTTTGCTATCAATTTCGGTGGAGAAACTAATCATGATATATCTTGCAAAAGAGTTTACCTAAAAAAAAAACGTGATAGCAAGGAAGAACGGACGAAGTACCTACCTGCAGCGACGAAGTACGGCGGCAGCAAGTCCGGCGTCGTCAACGGCAGCGGCGTCGGTAGGGGCGGCAGCAAGGTCGTGGACGGGAGCTGGCCAAGAAAAAAAAATTATATATATATTTGAGAAAAGAAAAGGGGTCGGTCCCTTTTTATAAACAAATAATTGGAAGAATCCCAATAAAAAAGGATTCCTCTTTTGATTCAAACGCCCAAGGAAGGAAACCGGTCTCACCAAAGGATTCCATACAAGCGCAACGGTATGGATAACTAGCCGTCGGTCAATACTCTCTCGGGTAAACTTCCTTTATCCTGTCTTTCTCACATATGTATGTCACCATCTCATGCCTGCCCCACAATAGCGTAACCATTATGTGCTAGGCAGGGGACTTAATGTTGATGGTGGATTTTCATTTAAGGTTAAAATTGTAAAAAACCAGAAAATCATGCGCTGACATCTTATAAAAGATAAAGCCATTAATAAGTGTTGGATACTCCTTCACTTTACTAATTCACCTAGAATGGAGCATGTGGCAACAATCCCATTCTGTGAATACATGAAATTCATCCAGGTTGGAGTATGTAGCAACAATCCCATATACCCTGTAAATTTATAGCATTATTAATTAATGCGTGAGAAGCCTTGTATTTCCTATACTCATTATTAATGCGGCATGACGACTGAGTGTTGCTCTTAGCAGAGCAACACGAACCTCCAAGCATTATAATGAAAGCATGTACGAAATACCCGTACAGGCTGCAACTCTCGGTGTGTTATACTAGCCCGATTGAGAACTCTGGGTGTGTTATACTAGCCCGATTGAGCATCCGGACTGTCCGTATCAGGTCGGGATATGATCTCGTTCATCCAACCTCACCAAAGATGATTGGATGGCCCGGATCAATTCCATAACCCCCAGCGGTATGGAATATTCACTGCCGAACCAACGCGTACCCGCATGGTCCGCCTCCCCAAAAGATTGGCATAGCTTACCAAAACGTCCAAACCGGAGCGGTATGGACTAAAATCCTAAATTAGGGTTTGCGGCATATTACATGTGTCGCAAAACAGTCTCAACCATCCATCTTCGCAGGTATAGATGGAGGGTGTAGATGTAGATTCAAAGGGCCCAGAGCATGTCAACACAATCACCGAGGGCCCGCCTACATACCTGACCAATCGGTCAGGACAAACCATGGTCGGTCATCCCAATTCGTGCGCCCGAACAGAGCATGACGCACGGCCGTGAAACTCAAAATTAGGGTTTTAAACATCACGAGCGTCCATTTTCTCCGTAACGAATGAAAGGTTCGAGATTAGATTAAGCAGTCCGGCCATACCAAAGATGACCACCGTGGGCCCGTCTATCCCCTCACCCGATCGGCCAAGGCATATCATGTCCGGCTATCCCAAAACGCGTCCCAAACTAGCGTGGCCACACTTCCCAAACTGCAAACTGATCTCGACCACTCAACTTCACCGGATGATTTGAGTGGCTTAGATCACGTTTTCATGGGACTGTCAGGTATAGGCGTGAACACCAGCCTATCACCTACACTCCAGACCGATCGGCCAAGACCGACAAAGAATTGGTTGTCTTGGAACGCGCGCCTGAAAATGGCGTGATGTGCGGCTCTTGTGGCACTAGTTTTCTGTCACAAATTGATCTCGACCACTCAACTTCACCGGAAGAATTGAGTGGCCCAGATCATACTTTCGTGAGGTAATGGGGTATAGGCGCCTACACTGTCATGCCGTCTACACGCATGTACGATCGGCCTGGCCAAAATCGTATCCCAAGCTTGGATTCGACCCAGTCAAGAGGGATGCTTGCGCACCTCCTCTAAAACCCTAATTTCATCAACGGTCGCAGATGAGTGTCTCAAAGATCATCTCGTCCTTCCAACTTCACCGGCTTGGTTATACAACCCTAGTCAAGAGTTAATTAGTCAGTAAGGCGTCTTGGTGATCACCACCCGTCACTTTACCACACCATGATGCAGTACCTGCATAAAATATACACGATACTTCACAAGTATCGACCTCCTGAATAACGACAGTTATTCAATTTAGCATTACATGCTACTTTCTGTGGGTTCCACGATCCACACACTCGAGACATCAATCATGTCACAAACTTGGGGGGATACATACCGGGGTATTGGTCTTGCGGTTTACAGCGTGCAGCGCGTAATGCGCCATCACAAGAACGTGTCAGGAAGTCATGGATGGTTAGTGATGATGGGAGAAATGGGCAAGACTGCTTGTGTGACACTAACACACGACCCCACTACTCCATCACTCCACTTCCCACGAGATACGAAGGTTAGGCTAAAAGACTTGTATAAATAGGTTCTCCTCCCTATTTTCCAAGGACAGGGAGAAAAACACACAGGAGAAACAAGGCAAGTCAAGACAACATAGGCAAGTGTTGATACAATCGTATTAAAACACCGGAACTGATAGCTTACACCCTGCAAGCCAGTTCAACTTTCTGATACAAGTCATTCATATCCAACACCTTCACATTCTCAACACCTTCTTCGCTTCCCTCCCTAAGATCAACCCCATCTCCTTCACTTTGTGACCGAAACAAGTCTGGAACGGCCATTTCTTGGTTTAGGCCGGACTTGCACAGATTGATCTCTCGAATCTACAAGCACTCACCGCGCAGTGCATTTGTTTAAGGTTTAGACTCATTTCTCATCTACACACCCCAAATTACCAAAACCGGCAGAAATAGTTTTCACCCATAAACAAAGGCCAAGTCATAAGAAACATGACAGTCGTAGACAAGGGGATGATCATATCAATGATCATCACTCAAAGAGGTATAAACGTGGAAGAAATCGTTCAAAGATGTAGAACAATATAAGGCATCTTTTTCAGTAATGGGGGCGGTTTGGGTTGAACGAACGAACGCCTGGGAAGTCCATTTCCTGCTGCACTTGGGGGCGTCAAATAGTTTCTATTTACAACCGACTACTTCACAAAATAGGTCAAGGCAGTGCGAAGGTAGTACATGTCCGCAAGTTTATCTGGGAAATATGTGTATACGGCATGTCTACAACGATGATTATAGTAAAAAAGGCAGTTTAAGTTCGGAAACAAAGGTGCCTAAAAAAAAATGTATGAAAAAGGTGTACTTACGGAAGTGATGGAGAAAACAGCAACAAAGGTGCCTACGCAAGATCGGAATAGTTGGGCAATTAATGTGCCTAGTCAGGTACAGGAGCTACCTGCATTAATTCAAATACGGTAATTCTCTGATATCAAAGTATAGTTATTAATTTAATTCAGACACGCTAGAGTTTCATGAGCCTTGAGGATGGAAAATTCACTAGAAGGTTTTTCAATTAAAGTGGAAAACGAATAAATTGACAGTTGGACACCAACTCGAAAATCCGATCGATCGAACAAGTGCTAGCAAGGAGAACATCTGCGAAAGAAAACATTAAATAGTGCAACAAAGAGCACATTTACGAAAGCATGAAAGTGGGAGATCAAGATCCTAAAGAAGCCTACAGAGTGGCGAAATAATTTCTAAAATATCAACTACTCGTCACGATCGTTTGGTTCGTCATCTCTAGAAGGGTCGTATATTTACTCATCACTGGAAGAATCATTGGCGTGCCCTCCGTACCCATGAGCCCGAGCGCGTACAAGACAAGTACGAATATGATCACGCTGTCCGTGCATGACTTCCGGAGCTTCATTAACCTCAACATTTGTTAATCTCGAGAGCACCAAGATGATCTTTAAGCCTTGCGTTGTCATACTGATAATTCTACAATGCAAGCTCCTGGATCCTTTCCAGGTTGGCTATGGATTCTGAACGAAGTTGTCCAGTTCGTTGAAGGAGGGAAAGCCCCTGAAAATAGCAAGGAGTCGTAGGAGTGATTGTCAACAGGCAGCATGCCCGATTTGACGATTCCACGAGCAACATCGGGATCACTCACGACAGAGTCCCTATAATGATAACAGCGATGCTTGGTTTATACATTATAGGAAGGAAGGGGTCATCAGTGCCAGGGAGACGAGGAAGGGGTGACAGCATACGGGGCGAAGTTGCTAGAGTATATTGAGGTGAATGAAGGATTTCTTCAGATTCATCATCACTTATAACCATCCACACGCATTCTGGCAGTATGTCTAAGAGGACCAATATTGTTTGAAGCACCTGAAGGGTCGATGGGTTCGTTTGGTAGAGATATGCTGCATACAAATGGAAATATATATATATATATGAATATGCCTGCTTGATTAAAGAAGCAAGGTGATGTCGTTTGCACCACCAAGGTATCTCTTTCTCACGTAGTTTTCTACACAGCAAAAATAAAATTATTGTTTTCTTTCCTAACAAAGCTAAGGAAGTGTTGGTTGATAGTTAGAGAAAAAGCTACAGGTAGGTTTTTCTTTCTCTCAAGACCACACATCAGTTCGTGGTGGTGCTTAAATACTAATCATCAAAGAGATATTTGTACGTGACTCTATATAATGAACTGACGTTGGAATTAAAGCTCACGACATCGGTTCAAGAGAGTACAACAACATCAGGAAGGGAATGAGTTGTACAAAATAGGGAAAGCTGATACCTTGATCGCTGCTAGTCCTTGATAAGGTAATGCTGCTGTTAGAAATCACAGAACAAGAGAGTCAGCTGACTTTGCAAGTCAGAAAGCGAATATATCAAAAAGAAAAGAAAGAGCAAAGCTGCACTTACCGGAAGAAGCTAGCAAGGATGAAACGACGACTGCATAGGTGTTGTTACCGTGGTTTCTCATCCGTATTTATATTGGAAGAGAGCAGTGATATGCAAGCAACCGATTCCAAGAGTTTGATGAGATTGAAATTTCAAAAGAAATCAAACTCTCAGTTCTAACTGGAACTGGATTCCAGCCAGTTATGAAAACACGACATAAGAATGCCGAGCTGGAGTAATTGTAGTTAAACAGAAAATGGAGTTTCAAGAGGAGTCAAATTCACAATTCAATAAGTGGTTGGATCACTATCGTCTGCGGATATTGGCATTCATTGAACACGTTATAAAACGTGTTTTTTCTGAACTACGAGGAAAGAACGGTGGCGTGCAAGTTAAACAGACTAGGAATTCGAAGGGTGACAAATGTTCTTGGAGTCCAAAGATGGTCAAATTCTTAGTGCCATAGAGATTCAAATTCTTCCCGGCAACGATGGCAGTCGATGACTGAGTTCAGTAAGCTTTTGTCGTGATGGTGTACGCGACAATTGGAAAGAGCTGTCGTCATCTCATGTGGTCATAAAAAAAAGGGAGGGGGGAAGCACTAGCATTACCTCAATCTGGTCAGAGAAAGGAGATGGAGGCATGTATTAAGGTTATGAACCAAACGTGTTCATTCCTAGTATATGGGCTGCATAGTTTGGTTGGACTACATAATTTGGGTTCATGAATTCAGTACTTGGGCTTATAATGCCAAGTTACTGTTGGAATTCCATATAAAGCCCAGCAAGGATGAATATGGACTTGGCAAGCTGCGTATTTAGGAAGAAGAATTTCAGGTACGTATCACGTTTTTAAGAATGGTAATCTAACATGAGCATATTTTGCAGGAAAAATGATGCCGGATATGCACTACAATGTGCCATGATTCATTCGTGCAGTTACGAACATGCCGCCGTCGCATGTAGCCTTAATCTTCTTAACTCTTCAACAAGTTGAGAATTAAGAGGGGGCGGTGTTTGTACCCTATTCAAATAGTGTACGTGCGTATCGCACATGGCTTATTATGGAAGCCAAAATACGGTTTATTATGGAAACCCACAAGGCTCATTATGGAAGCCCAAATACGGTTTATTATGGAAACCGGTGGGTTTATTATGGAAACCCGCAAGGCTTATTATGGATGCCCAAATACGGTTTATTATGTAAACCGGTGGGTTTATTATGGAAACCCACAAGGCTTATTATGGAAGCCAAAATACGGTTTATTATGGAAACCGGTGGGCTTATTATGGAAACCCACAAGGCTTATTATGGAAGCCCAAATACGGTTTATTATGGAAACCGGTGGGTTTATTATTGAAACCCACATGGCTTATTATGAAAGCCTAAACACGGTTTATTATGAAAACCGGTGGGTTTATTGTGGAAACCCACATGGCTGATTATGAAAGCCCAGTCTAGCTTATTATAGAAGCCCAAATGACTTACTGTAGAGGTCATTTTGAGATAGACACAAATCTTGGAAGATATACAAGGATCTACCAAGATAATTACAAATCTTGTAGAGATAGATATGAATCTTTCAAAATAAATACAAATGTTGTGGGGATATACACAAATCTTGAGAAGATAATATGGATCTTCCAAGATATACTCAAATCTTGTGAAGATAGACGAGGATCTTCACAGATAGACTCAAATCTTGTCAAGATATGCAAAGATCTTTCAAGATAAATATGGATAATCATGGATAAATATAAATATTTATGGATAAGTACAAATCCAAGTTGGTTATTTTGGATACCTCAAATCTAGGGTTTTTATGGAACCAAATTAGGGTTTTATTCCTATAAATAGAGGCTAAAATCCAACTCAAAAGGTACACAATTTATATTCCTTTTCTCCACAACTCACCTGCTCAAGAACTCCCTCTGACTTTAGCATCGGAGTGTCTTTGCAGGTAACCCCCACCTTTTTCAGCATCAATCACAGCGTTCATCAACAATTTCTGGAGGAATTGGATCTACGATGGAGATTCAATCAATCTACACACATCTCGAGGAGTGTTGGGGTAAATATTTTTGCACCAACACCAATAATCGTTGTCTTCCACATGAGTACAGTCTAAACGGGTCTTAAGTTGTTCAACCGATGGCTTTCTCCTTCGAAGAGTTGGAACACACTGATCCATGCCCATTTTTCGAGCCACTCTATCAATGTTGTATTCTTCCACTGAAAAGTCTCCATATGTCGCTGATACTAAGTAACCAGGAGTGCAACTCAGCATAAAATATCTTTCACCATCACTTCGATCTGCACCAAATTTCAAGGTAACACTTTCCTCGGCATTAAAGGTTGTTAACTGAGAAATGTAAGGAGGAATCAACACCCATGGACGAAAGTTAAACTCAGACTCCTTGTTTAACACATCAACAAGACGCGGTTTAACTCGAGGCTGCTTTGTAGACCAACGCATGATTCTGGCATTATCCTTCTCAGAAAAAATGTGTCGAGCATTAGCGTTCGGTCCTTGTAAGATATTACGAGGGATGGGTGCATAATTCTAGAAATGCTCCCACATCAAAGCTTGGAGAAACATCGTATTGGCATAACACTCGATCTCCATGAAGATGTTAGAAATGATGGAATCTATAACCAAAGAGTCTAAGTTGGAGTACAAAGAACCCAATAATAGACTGCCAATTGGAAGTTGCTCACCTTGGGCCATCTTGATAGCAAAAGGAATCACAAACGGCTTCAACAAGTTTCCACTATCTTCAAATACGTCTCTGGACAGACATAAACATAAGAAAGCAGCAATAGATAACATACCGTCAAAAGGACTCTCAGGAGCCTCATCTCTTGGCCACTAGTGTTTTAACCAGTGAGCATAATAGCATTTACTGGATCCTTTGTTAATTTCTTCCATTTTGGCTGTCAGAATATTAGAGATTGCTTGCTCCTCCGCTGAAAGACTTTCAGGAAGATTGCCCGTGACTGGAAGATTTAACTAAGCAATGACATCCTATAAGGTGATAGTAAACTCTCCCCAGCTGCATATGAAAGTATGAGTTGGAATACACCAACGAGAAAGTAGAGCCATTATACCTCACACATCGTGAAAAATGAACAAGTCTCCAGTTGCTTGAATACCCTTGTTATCTGTGCATGATTCAGCATGGTTCGAACACGAGGAAAACCCAGCATATGCCTTGCCCATCCAGAAAACTTCTCCAAAGGTCGGCGAGAAAGCTTAAATTCTATGATTGAAGCAGAAAAATTTCCTCGTTCAAGACAGAATCGAATAGCCGCCCGAGGAGTCACCAATTTCTTCTGAGTAACGTTTCTAGGATTTATCAGAAGACGAAATGCTGGAGTCTTGAGGCGTTTCTCGGGATGCTGAACCACGAAGAACCTATCATCTGTGTTTGGGATATTCTTGATCCCAGTTGTTTCTTCTTCTCCTTCTTCAATAGAAGTTTCATCCATACATGTATCATCTCTAGAGGCATCATTATCCATACACGTATCATCATTGGAGGCATCATTATCTATGCATGAATCATTTCTGGAGGCATCATTATCTTGGGAATCAGACATTCTTGTGAAGCAGCTGTAACATTCACACAACACTCTGCTTCAGTATATCATTCACACAAGATGCAAACTTCAATAAAACAATGAAATCATGCAACTGGATGACAAAGATGCTTAATCAGTATCTACCAAAATGGTAATTCTTAACTCTTACCTATTTACAATTCCACTAACAGTAGTGATTGTGATAAAAGAGTTAACACTTCGATAATTGCTCGCTTTTTTCGAACCTGCAAAAAATTTAGCAAAACTTAAGTTTTTCGAAACTTGATTTTTCATAAAATCATGAACATAATTTTTCCACCGTGTAAGCATCCACCACTGAGTTATGGAAAATCACACCAAGGCAATATTTCCTCATAAATAATTGTCTACTTTTAATGATTACTTAAAATCAAGTTTTGATTTTCAACAAAACAAAATATGTATATATAAATAAAAAAAACGTGATTTACTCACGTAAATTTCAAAAAAAATTATCGTGAATATTCACGGTTCTATAAAAAAAAAAAAAAAAAATCCTTCGTACGGTCGTCCGTCTTTGAAACGAGGGTTTATTTCAATTTTATGAAAATTCACACCTTTCAAGATAAAGTTTTGGTTTTAATGAGAGCTCATAAACAAAATTTTATCACTAGACATAGGTCTATATATATATATATATATAAAAAAAACTCTCCTAAGTCAGGGATTTTTACTATTTTCATAAACTAACGATCGAACGAACATACGTTTTCTACAAAACTCACACTCATATATGCACATGTATATAACTTTAACATGAACAAAGCACGAACAACTCATGAAACTTCTAAAAAAATAAATAAATTGCGTACCTGTCGATGTCGGCCGGAAATTGGTCGGACGGCGATCTGACGGCCAACGACGGTGATTCCGGCGAGTTTTTCCTGCTTTCCTCTGCTGCTGACGTGAAGGGAGGAAGAATATGAAGGTGGTGGTCGGTCGTGGAGGTGAAATATAAAAAAAAGGATTAATTCCTTTTATATCAAATTTTATTTCCAAAACATAATTTCACAAGGATTTCCTTTTTGGGCCCGGACCTGTGAATCCTAAACCGACCAAGGTTCCATCACGAAATCAGCGGTACTACACCACTTTATGCTCGTTAGATGACACTCTATCATGCCACTGAGATCTTCGTTCAAGCCATGGTTTGCTCGCGCAATCGAAAATCCGGTAACATCTTATCTTACGACTAAGTTCAATTACTTATTTCGTTTGTAACTAGAAAATCACCATCCAGTGCTGACTGAGGAACATGACTGTCCCTCACTAAGCATGGGACTTAATGTAGATGGTGGATTTTCGGCAAAGGCTAAAATCGTAAAACCATAATTATACATGCTCCTGATCCAGCAATCAGATGAGTATTGAGGCTCATGTCTCTCATCGAAGCATGAAAGCTCATGCCGCAAGAATATCTGACTGAGAATACTGTCTCTCAGAGTATATGTAGATGAGGCAACGACATATCTCATGAATACCGAGCAATTTCAATAATTACTTCTACATAGAATCGAAAGATTGGACGGCTCCTAGACAGCTTGCCTGCTAGTATAGAGCAATAACGTCTTCAGGATGTAACAATTTTTTCCCTGACTATATAAAAGATGACGCTTCAACAAGCTCATATTACTCAACTCTCAGATAATTAATGCTCCTAGACAGCATGCCTGCTAGTATAGAGACATCAATTAATTATCTCTAATCCTTGAATTCATTAACTGAATATTCGAAAATATTCTACGTTCTTCATAATATTTCATTACTTCAATTGGTGGTTCTTCCCAGCAGAATTCCAATGGGTTAGTGATAAATATTCAACGTACGGGCATCTAAGCCGCTATCGAGTAAGCCCCGACCCAAAATGGTGCAAGTGTATTCAACAATATGCACTAACGAGCACCTGAATGCACGAACGAGCATTCCAAAACACGAAGGAACGATGAACCTATGCAAAATAGGAAGAAAAAAAATAATAATAATAATAAATTAGCTAAGGCGCTAGGGGACTGGGCCCACCGGCCAGCCAGTCACGCCGTGGCCAGTCCCACGCCTAATTCTCTATTTTATTATATTTTTATTATTTTTCCTTGATCCCATGAAAATTCCTTCATTTAAACAAAATTCCTTCGTTTTAAGGATACTCCTCAGTTTCATGGTGTTTCCTTCACATCAAGGAAATAATAAAATTAGGAAAGGTGTCGCGGGACCGATCTCACTAGCCAGCCGGTCATTCCCTAGTTGTGGCCGGTCCCACACCTTGCGTTCCTTATTATTTTATTATTATTATTATTTCATCCATCCCATGAAATTCCTTGATTTCATGATATTTCATTCACATCAAGGAAAAGATATAAAATTAGGGAAGACTCACGGGACCGGGCCCTAGACGGCCGACCATGCCCTAGTCGTAGCCAGTCCCACACGTCCCTTATTTTATTATTGTTAATTATTATGGTTTCCTTCATCTCATGGAAACTCCTTCACTTTAAGGAAAACTCCTTTATTTCAACAAACTCCTTGATTTCATGGTATTTCCCTAAAATCATAAAAATAATATAAAATTAAGAAAAGTTCCATGGGACCGGGCTTATTGGAAGTCCGGCCATGCCTTAGCCATAGCCGGTCCCACACTTCATGATTCCTTATTTTATTATTATTATTTCCTTCATCTTATGAAATTTCCTCAGTTTGAGCAAAAACCTTGATTTCTTCATATTTTCTCAAAATGTTGCTCAAACGCGCATTAGAAAATATCAAAATTCTCAGGACTGAGACACGAACACTTTTGTGACATGAGCATATTACCTTGACCGACCAAGGTTGGCTCTTTGGCTTACAAGATGCCGGTCCCGCACATTTCCATCATTTGACCTAATTTGTTCACATTAGGTTAAAACTCTTCCAAACAATTTGGAATTTCATGAAACGATCGTCATTCGGTCCCGTGACCAACCAGGCCGGTTTCATGACCCCTTGGTCGGTCCCTCATCTCTTCATAATTAGGTTTTATTGCCTAATGCTTAGACGAGCACTATTTTCACTAAAATGATTAAACCAGCATTTAATCATCTTTTCACCAACTGGTCTTCAAGAGACTTTGGTATTTGCTCACTCGAGCATCTGGGCGATACATGATCGATCCATCATCCCATGTAGCCGATCCTTCCTTCACTCCGTGGTTGGTTTTCAATAAATCATCAATTGATCAGCAATTGATCGAAATTAGGGTTTCGAATCCAAGGTTCATAACTCCATATTCAAACGCTAATAATTTTACGTTGATCCCATGATCAACATTTTAATTTATTATACTCGGTTCAGTTGCCAGTATTTTAGATTAATATTTTATTTGGTCCTGCTACCAATAATTCATCAAACGAGCAATATTTGCTCAGACTAAGGAATATTGGTTCAACTATTAATACTCATACTCGACAATTCATCAAGTGAGCAATATTTGCTCACCTTAACTATTAAAATTTATTCGAGAATTATACCTCCGTCTCAACAGACACGTTCGATTCATGAGTCTTAGAACATTTACAAATCACGTTCGACTCAGCAATACAAGGACTCATCGTCCCATAAAGTCAGCAACTGACTAACTAAATACACGTCTGCCTTGCAGACTCCACAATCACGAGACATCAATCGTGTCACGTGGGGGATATTAACTAGGGTTTTGGTCTGGCGGTCTACGGCACGTGTGTTCATACACACGATGAGAATGTGAGCAAGTCGTGCAATCAGTTGGAGGAGTTAGCAAAGTAGTGGATTGAAAATCAACCAAGTCTCCGCACGATGAGCAACTGGTTTTAACACGATTTCCATTTCCCCACTCTTTGACTCCAGCAACTGTCACACTTCATGGGATCAAGGTCTTTTATAATTCTAGCAATGTAATTAAGTCTCTGAATCATGATTGAAAAACAGGACAATCTTTCGTCAAACAAACAGGAAAAAATTAAGAACTCGACGTCTGAGCAATTATTCTCAACAGAGCAAATTCAATCAATCAGAACTTATCTTATTTCTTCACGCAGAATACACAACACACCTATAATTTTGATCACCATTGATCTCACACATTTTTTAGCTTCCCTCCTACAGATCGACCCATCCTCTCTTGTGACCGAATTGACTCTGGAACGACCATTGTCTTGGTTTAGGCCGGAGTCCTACATATTGATCTCTCGAATTCAAATCACTCCCTTTTGCAGTGCATCTGTGTGAGGTTATATAGTTCATTCGGTTTAAGGAGTTTCCTCCGCACGGTCGTCTCCTCAATTCCTTAAAAATCAGCAACTCGTTTTGCCCCATCTACACCAAGTTAAATTTGATATATAAAACATCTTATGAACCGATTCTTCCTTACTAGTTTAGTCTGCGGTTAAAGATGGGTGAATATACTATTGATATCAATTCACAATTACAGAAGTTTGAAACATGTCCTCCCACTGAGATTAAGTGCTAATACTCAAGGGAACATGATAGGAATCATATATCACTTTATCTCATGTTCTATTTAATGAGAGATTTTGAGATTGTTGGAGAAAAATTGGAAGCTTCTGAAAAGAATGAGAAGTGGCTTGAGTCAACTCTGTTGAAGTTGATTGTGGAAGTGAATCTCTTAAAACGAAGACTCAATCTTCGGTGAATAATAAGAGCATTTCTAATGATTAAGTTATATGCTGTAATACTTAATCCAAACAAAATAGACATCACTTTTTGATTTCTTTCAATTATTGTGTAAGGTCTATTGCTGAATAAAACTATCTATTAGTTATGAATAAAACTAGTATAACCGTTGCCACGGTGGGAGGGCCGACTGACTGAAGAACTTGTAAAGGAATTTTTTTTTTTGTAAAAGAGATGTTCAAACAAAATTGTATTAACTTGATAATGTAAAAAAAGTAGTGTGGTAACCTTTAAAAGACGAAAATACGAAATTAGCTAACACTGAAAACGGATAGTATGCGCTAATCAGAAAGTAACACCCAACTCTGGAGTAATTTTAAGATTGAGATTGTGATAACCGTAACTATTGAGATTGTGAATCGCCCTCTAAGCATCTTCCTTGTTCACAAAGTTTACAAAACCAAATCCTCAGCATGAACATGACTGATACCACCAAATGTTCCGAATAGCTCAAGCAAGTCAGGTTCGCGAGTATCTTAGGTTGGTGACGCAAACAGAGTTTTCTTCGTTCCTCCGTGGTCTCATCTGTGATCTGAGCCGAAAAGGAGATCACAGACTATTGAAATTCAGTAAAGGTAATTAGAACTTGCAAAATGATGAAGCGATCAAATATAAAGGACCGTCGGGTTAAAAGGGAACCAGAGCCGCAACAAAGAAGAAAAAGCATTCTAACTCGACGGAAATTTAGTCCAAAAAAGTGCACGAATTGATACCCAAAACTCGAACTGTCCGTGTTCGTACAACTTCTAAAACCCCTTTATGCAGACTCACAAATACACGGCTATTTGGTGGCAAGAGCTCCGTTCAGTGAGTAGCAAGGCTGTAACAAAAATGGTTGGTCATTCAGGGTTTTAAACAAACACCTGCTGTACGTTTTCTGGTGGTGAAGGAGGTGAGTTTGATGTCGAGTTCTAAGCCATCTTTTATCTCTTTCCCTGCAAATGTGGATTCAAATCCGAGAAGAACCCATGATTCATAATCATCAAACATACAAACAAAACTTAATCTTTTAACATTCATCATCAAAAACATGGCAGCAGCATCACTTTTCTTGGTTATTCTAAAGCTTTGTAACATAACCAGAATCTTCACCGATTCGAATTTCGGTATCAACCCAACTCCAAAAACCCACTTAAGTCATGATTCTCCTCTTTTCGGACTCTCAGTCACCCTTAAATTTACTCGTTCTTTCCCATTTCAATGGAAAAAAAATACACTTCTTCATCTTCCCTTGTCAGATTATTCAACCCATCGGGCACTATTTAATCTCCATTGAAGCTCTGAAACTTAATTACCTTTCCCTTGTGAAGGTAGTGGTCAATCCAGATTCTCCATAACAAGTTGAGTGATCACTTTTTTTAATCAAAATTGTTAGTTGACTGGAAGGGAAAAAAATAACGAAGGAGAAGAAAGAAGAAGGGAAAAAGAAAGAAGGGAAAAAAAGAAGAAGAAGGAGACTGCCGGGAATCGAAGCTGAAACGTTTAAGTCACTTTATCCTGGATTTTACTAAACTGCCCCTCAACAATTACTGCATTGCCAACCTCCGTGTCCTTTTTTCTGCACACGAATTTTACATGATTACCCATCGTTTTTTGTTATATTTACGCCAATTTTAGTGAGAAATAAAAGCATAGAGGGGCTCTTTAGTCCTTTCATTGTTGATTGAAAATGGTTTGGGACACCAAAATCCAATCTTTTTGTGTCAATTGATCACTTACTATTGACAAAAAGTGACCATATAAAGGTCCTCCCTCGCTTCGCTCGGTCGGCCCAATTATTATTTTATAATTTTTCTTGTGATAGTTTTTCAATTACACAGCCTGTGCTTAAATGCTTTATATTTTTTCCATATGTATGAGATGTTTGATTTCTGTTTTTATAACCTTAGTATTCGATCTCATATGATGTGTGAACCCTTATGGTTTGTGTGGCTTTTTGATTTAGTGGGATTAAGTTCTAGCCCATGTTGGTAGGCTTTATCAAGTGTTTTAAGTTCTAGCCCATGTTTACTCAAGTGTTTTTGCTTAACTAAATATTAGGTGTTCTGATTGAAACTCATGTATGAAAAAGTCACAATATGTTGAATTTTTGTTTAACATAAAAGCATATGTGTTTCGGGTTTTCAAGCATTAGTTAAAACCGATTCAACCTTTCTCTAGTAAAGGTTGTTGTTGTTGTTGTTCTTTTGTTCTTGCGAGAGGATTACAACATAATGGGGGAGAGTTCTAACTTGAACTTGCGCTTAATGAAATATCTTTCAGGGGAGAAGAGGATGCGGAATCTGAGGTAACGAATTTGTTAGTTAATCGTTTTCCTGTTTAAGAAAAGCATGAGTTTATTGCATATATTTTTCTTTTGCTTAACAAAATTCAGTACAATTGATGTTTATTCCATTATGTGTGTATGGATGTATGTGTGTGTGTGATTCAATTATTTCCAGTTAAGAAAAACTGGTTTGATATCTTTCTTTATTGTTTTATATCAATTTTTTTAGACTTAATGAAATTCCGGTGCAATCGCGGTGCTTTAATGTCTATGTTTGTTTCAATTGCTTCCGGTTAAGAAAAATAATTGTGCAAGTCGATTTATTTGGTTTGTATGTATTGTTTATATCTTAACAAAATACGAGATCATTTGTTTAGTCAAATTCGATTCCGGATCAGAGAAACTAAGTTAATTTTGATCTTAGTTAGACTTATCAAAAGTAAAGGATTCGATTATTCAAGTCTAATTGAATGCCTTGACAAGAAATATTAGTTAACTAACCTAGTATTTGTATTGTCTAAAGTGAAAGTTCTAAGTTATTGTCTAAATAATTCGTGCCTGATGAGAAAAATAAAGTTAATTCTGATCTTTATTTTGGTCTTATCGAAACAAGCGATTGTACTTGTGCAATCGGTTTAGCAAGGGAACTAAGTTTTCTTAGTTAATTTGTTAAACTATTAGGGAAAATTGCTTCGGGAAATTGTTTCCTTGATAACATATTAAAACCAAATTACTTGTAGTTTCGGTTTTGATATTGGTTATCTAAAGTGGTATGTGAAACCCTCGTGCTTAACTCTTATAGGTTGTATAATTCTTTTAGATTGTAAGATCCTTTCGGTTTTTGTATTTGCTCGGAAATTTGTCATTTTGTAACAAAAAGGGGGAGAAATATATGGAGTAAACAAGTGATTTGTAATCACTTGGGAAAGAACAATTGTGATTAAACGTTATATCTAACGAAAGAGTAAAGCATTGACTAAGGGGGAGAAACATATCATATGATGATTGTAGTTATTTACTACAAAGGGAAATAACAAAGATGTGCGTATTGAAAATCTACCTATCTCATCTTTGGGGGGAGTATTAGCTTTGTTATTTAAATGTCAACAGTGGCATTTATGGATTGAATATATGCATGGTACTGTGCTGTTGAAACTTGGAATCAAGCGTATGTATAATGAATTTTTGTAATTTGTTTATCCATATAATTGTAAGAGTTTTGTCACTAAAATTGACAAAGGGGGAGACTGTTAGAGCATAGCTCGGTTGAACCCACCAAGCGTTGGTATGTCAAGTTTGGTTGTCATATTTTAGTGAATCAAAACTCAATTAAAGAGTCGCTTGATTATGTACTAGAGACAACTTCGTATAGGTTAGGCTAGAAAGATTAGGATAATGAGATATACAAGTATTACTCGAAGACTAGAAGAGTGTGAATAAGTAACAAGCTACATCGACGACATCGTCCTTCCTCTTGAGGTTAGTAATATTTAAACTTGAACTGTTTCATTCCCAACGTATCTTTCAAGTTGTACTATATTGAAAAATATATATGCGAAGCTGTGAATGATTATACTCTTGTAGACATAGTGTTAAGGAATTACAATACGAAGTATAACGCTTATCTTTTGAACTTCGTATATAAGACATCGACATAATCATATGAATGCTATTGTGATTACGTGATTGGGTATGGGTGACGATTTTGTCTTAGGAAACAATGTTTACATTTATTTAAAGGAAGTACATCCATGAACTTGTTTTATGAATCGAAAGGGAGATCGCTAGGCTTATTGGTATTGTTATTCATTGCATATCTTTGGATTACCAATATGTGTGAGTTAGTAGAACCGATCATAACTTGTTATGTATCTTGGTAAAACTAGTCACAATGCCTAACTTATGTATTGGTATGACTTTTATTAGTGTAACCGATCCTAAGTAATCACATAAGATGGTATGATCAATATTTGTAATTGGTGTGACCGATCTTAGTAATTTGTGTAACGATCCTAGCAATTGGTATGAACGATCACAAAAAGAATGTGTAATCGATCCTTGTAATTGGTGTAACCGGTCCTGATAATTGGTGTAACCGATCCTGGTAATTAGTGTAACCTATCCTGGTAACTGGTGTGACCGATCACAAGTAATACCATGAGAATATGGTAACCGGTCCTGGTAATTGACGTGACCAATTTGGTAACTGATGTAACCGGTCCCAGTAACCATATTAAGGTAAAACCGATCCTTGTGTTTGGTAGAACCGTAAACCCATGATTAGTGTGCTGATTTGATCAATCACATAGTTCTTGGAAATTAGATGAACCAGTTCTAAACTTGTTTGTAAGTGTGGTATAATCGGTTCCAAGATTGTAAATGTGAAAAAGGATTTACAAAGAAATAAGATGTCGACATACTTTGAATATGTTCAGTAAATCTTATCTTTTATTGTTCAAAGATATTCCTTAATAACTAAAGGAGATCCCAGACCGAAATAAGTTGAGAATATATTAATTAAGGTTGTTAATTTTATATGCTTGTAATTACCAGCAATTAAAATGCATATCTCTGGAAAATAAAAACTGGTAATGTGCATTTACTAATTGGAGATTTTCTACTAGGATTTCAGTTAATATTGGAATAAAGCATTTCTAGGAATTATGAAAACCGAATTTGGAAATATATTGCATATCTTGAGAATATTTTCGGTTTTGGAAATTCCTTGGTTTCCAAGCTTCCTTGGTCTATAAATACCCAAGTTTGCATTTCAAGCAATTATCCTAAGAGCCAACAAAACTACCTTGTTGTGTTGTTACTGGTGGAGCCGTCTATTCGGAGCAAAAAGTACCCTAATTAGGCGAAATCTCTTACGACCGCTCGTTTAAAGACTTCTGTGGGATCAAGAAGCTCTACGAGTACCGTTAGTAGGAAACTAGATAATTGCAGTATTATTAGTTTTCAATTTGATTTGATTGACTAACGGTTGTTGAACTTTGATTGCAACTAGTTTGTTTATTCTTGTGAATCTTCTCTTCTGATATAAGATTCACTCAAACTAGATCGAAGTGTCGACGAGATCTTTAGAACTGTTTGTATATCTAAAGACGTCTTGTGATAATTCATTGTTAATAGACTATGTTCTGTGCGTGATTGATCACAAGAGATTCAAGTTGTGGTGTGCAGGTGTTTATTGAAGATTTAAGAAGATTTGAAGACGAATAAGATTTCTGATTTGGGTTCATAATCTTTGGTGTGCACAAAACTTGATCGGATGGGATCCAACTATAATCGGTTTATCTTTGATAGATTTGATTGATTAGTTGAGTAGATCGGCATCACTATTTAGTATCTTGGTAGATCCTATTATTGATTGCATAATCTAAACTCTGCTACTTTGGTAGTTGTTGGATAGATTGATCTAAACCCGAGAAAGGAGTTTATTGGATTAAACAGAAGAGCCTTTGTCCAACTCATATCACTGAGATTGAATATAGAGTTGTTACCGAACAGATTTGTTGTTCCTTTACTGTTTGGAATACGATCCAAAGGAATTGTTCCAGTGGGTGCACTTATTGAATGTCGGAAGCGCAGGGATACTGAAGAAACTAGGTGAACTATAGGTTTAGTTGCTTGGTCTCAACTATACGAAGTTTGTTTGATTTTGTATATCGGCTTTGTTAGGGACACGTCTGTGACGTGATACTTGATACTCAAGTTATCAAGAATATTCTAGAATACATAGAGTGTTTTGTATTATAGGAAACCTTATGTTAGATAATACTTATATTGCAAGTCTTGTAAGTTTGTATAAATATATATGCTCGTATTGTATGATATTATTCAGTGAATATAATAAGAAGAACAACTTCTCTTAAACTCTTTTATCTCTTCTCTAACTTAAACTAAACCATATCTATTCTCGATTTGGTACCATCCTTGTTGGATTCTCCATGTCTTCCGCATCTTCTTCAATTTCAACAGTTTCTACAATTATTGGTTCTTCTCAATCTATGATGGCTTCATCTATTTCTCTCAACCTCATCACATCATAACTTTCAAACTTGATGAAACAAATTATCCTCTCTGGCGTTCTCAATTCTTACCCTATCTTCAAGGTTATGAACTTGATGGCTTTGTTACTGGTGAAAAACCCTGTCCTGCTGCGACACTTGGAGAAACAACAAACCCTAATCCTGAGTATGCTGCTTGGATGAAACAAGATAGAATTCTTCTTGGTTGGATTTTCTCTTCTATAACTCCTGCTGTTCTACGAAAAGTTCACCGTCTCAAAACCTCACAAGAAGTCTGGTCCTCTCTTGAGTCTTTATTTGCTTCTAAATCTGATGCTCACATTTATCATCTACAGTGTGAGCTACGAGCCTTGAAGAAAGGTTCTCTCTCTATGAGAGCATACATTGATCGTGCTCGATATATTGTTGATAGTTTAGCTGCCGCTGATACTACAGTTACCAACACTAAGTTACATCATTGTATTCTTGCTGGTTTGGACACCTCCTATGATGCCATCGTTACATCTCTTACTACCACCATTGGTACTATGAAGCTTGAAGATTTTATCACTTATCTTATCACTTTTGAGTTACGTCTGGAACAACAAAATAATTCTCTGTCTTCTCAGCCTGTAGCTATGGCTTCTTCTTCCAGCCCAACAATATTGAATTCTAACTTTCAACAAAGGAGTAATACTGGACAGCATACTGGTAGCACTCGTGATAAACTACCATGTCAATTGTGTGATAAAGCTGGTCATCCTGCTCATCTCTGCTGGAAAAGATTTGATATCACTTTTCGCCCACAACCCCCTCGTCGTCCATCAACTCCACATGCTCAGTCTTCCAATGCTCCTCGTGCTTACATTGCTCAAGAACCAAGATCACCATCCAATTCTCCTTGGGTTCCTGACAGTGGAGCAACTGATCATATCACTAATGATCTTACACGAATACATCTTCCATCAGAATATAATGGTCCTGACCAGATAAAATTGGGTAATGGTACTTCTATTCCAATATCTCATATTGGTTCTTCAATTCTTGGCACTCCTGATCATAAGTTACACCTTCATAACACAATTTATACTCCCCAGATTTCTCACAACTTATTATCTGTGTCTCACCTAACAACTGATAACAATTTGTTATTTGAATTTCATCATGATTTTTGTCTTGTGAAGGATCGATGTACGGGGAAGGTGCTTCTACGCGGCCGTAGGGAAGGTGGTCTCTATGAACTTGATGCTTCCTCAGTCTCTCTAAAAGTCTGTGTTGGTGAACGTACTAGTCTACATAATTGGCACTCTAGGCTAGGCCATCCTATGAAGCGAACTTTGCGTCATATTATTTCTAAGTTTTCTCTTCCTGTTTCTAGCAACACTATAAGTTTTTGCTCCTCTTGTCATGAGCATCGTAGCCATAAGTTATCTTTTCCTTCTAGTATAACTAAATATCTGAATCCTTTAGATTTGATTATTTTTGATGTCTGGGGTGCTTCTCATGTTTTATTTAATGAAGGATAACGATACTATATCATTTTTATTGATGCTCATAGTCGTTTTACTTGGATGTTTCCTATGGTTCACAAGTCAGATGTGTATTCTATATTTCTAGTGTTTCAAAAACATGTTGAGAATCTTTTCAACAGAAAGATAAAAATCTTTCAGTCAGACACTGCTGCTGAGTATCGTAAGCTTACTCCTTATCTTCAACAGCAGGGTGTTTTTCATCGATTCTCTTGTCCGCATACCTATGAACAAAATGGTTTGGTTGAGACACGACATCATCATATTCGTGAAACTGGTCTCATTCTTTTGTCCATGACCTCTGTTCTCTCATCCTACTGGTATGATGCATTCTTTACAACATGTGATTTATTGAATCGATGTCCATCTTCTGATCTTAATAACACTTCTCCTTATGAAGCTCTTTTTGGTACACCAACAGATTATAATTCATTACGTGTTTTTGGGTTTTATGATATCCTCATCTCAGACCATATCGTTCTCATAAAATGGAAGCATTATCTTCTCCTTGTGTCTTCATAGGGTATAGTCCTTCTCATAAAGGGTATAAGTGTCTTCACATTCCTACTGGTCGAGTCTATATTAGTAGTCATATAGTGTTCAATGAGACTGTTTTTCCCTTTGCTGCGTCGACAACATCCCTGTCATTTACTGATCAGGTAAAACCTTCTTCACTAAATATCATTCCCATTATTGATATTGTGCCGCAACAATCGTCTTCTACTGATAATATACATATCAATTCACCAACCATTGATGCTCAATTATCACAGGAAGATTCATTATTAAGTTCTGCAGTTGAGACACCTTCTGTGTCTCATGTATCATCTGATGCTGCTCCTTTGATATCTGCACCAACTTTATCTACTCAAAATTATGCTGCTCCTTCTACTCTTGTTAATTCTACATCAACAGGCCCTGACATATCCACTACTACAAGTTCTACAAATTCTAGTCATCCTATGATCACTAGAGCTAAAGATGGTATTTATAAACCAAACTCTAAATATGCTCTTGTTGCTGATTTTGAACCAACTTGTTATTCTCAAGCTCAGACAGATCCAAAATGGCGTAAAGCATCATATAATGAATACAATGCATTACTTCAAAATGGTACGTGGACTTTAGTACCTTATAATCCATCCATGAATCTCATTGGCTGCAAATGGGTGTTTCGTATTAAAAGGAAAGTTGATGGTACTATTGAGCGTTATAAAGCTCGTTTGGTAGCTAAAGGATATAATCAACAAGAAGGTGTTGATTATGGTGAAACATATAGTCCAGTGGTTAAACCATGCACTATATGTATTATTCTTACGTTAGCACTCTCTCATAATTGGTCTATCAATCAATTTGATATTCAAAATGCCTTTCTTCATGGCAATCTTGAAGAAGAAGTTTATATGAAACAGCCTCCAGGATATATTGATCCTAATTTTCCCACATATGTGTGCAAATTACATCGTTCTCTTTACGGTTTAAAGCAAGCCCCACGTTCTTGGTACAACAGGCTAGTACTTTCTTGTCGAAGAATGGTTTTGTTACTTCCAAATGTGATTCTTCCTTGTTTATCAGACGAGATGATGCTGAAGTTGTTCTTTTGCTTGTTTACGTTGATGATATTATTCTTACTGGTTCAATTACATTTGGATTGATATCTATTTGTAATTCTTTACAAAGTGAGTTTGCAATTAAAGATCTTGGCCCTCTCTCTTATTTTCTTGGAATTGAAGCAACTCGTACCTCTTCAGGTTTGTTTCTTACTCAAAGAAGATATGTTCATGATCTTCTTGTTCGAGTTAAGATGGATGGTGTTAAACCAATCCAAACTCCACTCAGTACAACTGGAGATATGTCCTCTGATCAAAGTACTTCGCTTACCGATGCCACTGAATATAGAAGTATCGTTGGTGCTTTGCAATATTTGACATTTACACGTCCTGATTTGGCTTATGCTATTAACAAGGTTTATCAATTTATGCATAATCCAACTGAATATCACTGGACTTTAGTTAAACGTATATTACGTTATCTCAAACATACATCTACATTTGGTATTTAACTACGTCCAGCACCAAGTTTACAGTTATCTTTTACTGCCTACACGGACTCTGATTGGGCTGGTTCTTTGGATGATCGTCAATCTACTAGTGGCTATTGTGTTTTTCTAGGTGGTAATCTTATTTCCCGGAGTGCTCTTAAACAAAGTACAGTGTCTTGTTCCATTACTGAAGCAGAATATCGTGGACTGGCAATTGCTACTGCTGAAATAATGTGGATTCAATATCTTCTTTCAGAATTACAAGTATCTACCAAATCACCTCCTGTGTTATGGTGTGATAATCTTGGAGAAACTTATCTCACTGTTAATCCAATATTTCATGCTCGAACAAAACATATTGAAATAGATTATCATTTTGTTCGTGATCAAGTCGCTTCAAAACAGTTGGATGTTCGATTCACTTCTTCTAAAGATCAGGTGGCGAATATATTCACTAAACCTCTTTCTAAAGATCGATTTCATTTACTCATAAAAAAGATGATGGTTCAAGAAGATCCATTGCGCTTGCGGGAGGGTGTTAGGGACACGTATGTGACGTGATACTCAAGTTATCAAGAATGTTCTAGAATACATTATACATAGAGTGTTTTGTATTATAGGAAACCTTATGTTAGACAATAATTGTATCGCAAGTCTTGTAAGTCTGTATAAATATATATGCTCGTATTGTATGATATTATTCAGTGAATCTAATAAGAAGAACAACTTCTCTTAAACTCTCTTATCTCTTCTCTAACTTAACCTAAACCATATCTATTCTCGACTGGCTTAATTTTGAGAGTATTCAATTCTGGACTAGGTCCCGGGTTTTTCTGCATTTGCAGTTTCCTTGTTAACAAAATCTTGCTGTGTTATTTAATATTTTTTTCCCGCAATTATAATTGTTGTTATTATAATTTAAAGTAAATTACACAAACGTTCCTATACAGTTTGGATAAATCCGAACCTATTATCAAGTAATCACACTTTGATTGTTGTATTGTCTCGATCTCGTATCCATAGATGATCACACAAAGTGTGAATACCGATTCGTTCTATTGTCTCGACTCAGTCCATAGACAATCACTTTCGGTAAGAGGAGTTATAGGTGGAAAAGTTTAAGATTGTGGTATATTTGGGTACCCTCGTCTTTTCAATAATATTGATATGGGAGATCATACACTTGGTGGGTATGCAATATCTTCATAGAGTGGGCACATATCATTCCCATAAACTGGAAATGCTTACAACTACATTGAATAAAATTATCTAAAGAGTTGAACGTAACAGTACGAGCACATAAAAATTTAAATGATGTTACGTTGTAGGTATATACTGGTTCATCCTAATCAGCAATTTCTAGAATCAAATGTAGAGTTTGTGTATATTCCTTTTGGAAGTGAGCAAACATTTTTGCTGTATAACATTCCGAAGCTCGAGTTTCAAGTGGCCAGTGACTTTGCAAAGGTGGTTTTCTTTGCGTGCTTCTGAAATCTTCAGTTTTTTTTTTATCTCGTCGACAATTAAAAACCTTATCATATTGAAGCACGAAACTCTTTAGTGATAAAGTTGTTTTAAAATAATTTTTCAAAAAATTGTTCATACCTCCGCATCGCTGTGTAGTTGTCGTACCAACACAAAAGTGACCATATACTTGAGCCCACTTCTCCTTTTTCTATATAAGTTTTCAACTATTTATTATCCGTCAGTTTGCATTTTTTAAGCAAGGATTTCCACATAAACTCGAATTCTTCTTCAGTCTCATTTTCATATATACAACTTTTGAAATCTTTGGCAAAAAATTCAAAACTTTCAAATATATGGGAGAGGTGCTTAGCAGCTAGTTGGAAAATATGCCAAAAATAAAGTCGGAGATGAGTATCTGTGAACACCTGTTTGATTGCTTTCATAATATGTGTTGCTTGATCGGTGAAAATTGTCTGTGGATGTTTCCCGTTCACGACGTTCAAAAATATCTTAAACAACCATATAAACGAGTCTGTGCTCTCATCTTGTAATAATGCACATCCAAAAAGAGTTGTATGGCCATGATTATTTACCCCAACAAAATGTGCAAATGGTTAATCATTGTCCTTGGTTCCAAATGTTGTGTCACACACCAACACATCACCAAAGAAACCATAGTCCATCCTACATTTAGCGTCACTCCAGAAGCAATTGCATAACTGATAGGATCCGGAGATACCTATATATAATAACCGCAATCGCACGGTGTCCAACTAGTAGACAGAGGCAAGTACGGGTCGAACCCACAGGGAGCGGTGGAAATACTCTAATCAATATCTCCAATGAACTAACCAGAAATGATTTTTTTGGATTTTTAGAATGAGAAATGTAAAACGAAATAATAAAATTAAACTAAACTAATAAAAGAAATCCAATGTGAGAGTCGGTAACCAGGGTTTATAGTATCCACCACTATTTCTATTCAAAAACTGAAATGAAACATAATTCATGAATATTTATTTATCGTCTGTTCTATCAACATCACCTATTATATGTATTAGAGTCGCAAATATCACTGGGACACCCTAAGCATGGCACATCAAAAGACTAAACCAAAGCATGAACCATCAAATTGCGTTAGCGAGAAAGTTATGCGAAACTAAATTTGGATTCACAAATAATACATGGCTATTCTAAGCATACCCCATGATTTAACCCAAGCATGGAAATATCAAATAAGTAGACAAATATATTTCCGATCCTAACAATTATGCACAAAGGTTCTACAAAACCGGTGAAGAGACAACTCATATTTCGATAAATCGATAAACAATATCAAGAACTAATCATATTCAATTCATAGTAGCCTCCAAAACATAAATATATCAAATCTAATTGTTCTTATGCTCAAAGTGGATTCTACCATAAACCCTAATCACAAAGTTTAGCCAAACATGACTTTCTCAAAAGCCATCAAAATAATTATAGACAAGATAGAGAGATTAAACCCAAGGACTCATCGTCTCCTCTTCTCTTTGTTATGCACAGATCTTCGCTGCCAAAACCTCCACAGCGGAACAGGATTCTCCTCTATTCTACTCTGCGTAAACGGCTCTGCATCCGGCCTGCCCCCTTTTGTGTTCTTCTCTGTTATTCTTTATAGCTCTCCATGTTGCGAGGAAACAAGACCTAACAAATAATTTCCAAGCCCGGTCCAAATTTCTAAGTCCAGTTCCTGCCAAAACTGGCCACAGCATGCTTCTGTCCGTTTAACTTCAGCTTCGACTTCAACTTTATGAGATCACTGCGACAATTTCAGTAGACCTTCTAAATCCCGGCCACGGCACCTTTCTCTCCTTACCAGACTGACCACTAGTTGCAACTTGCACCAGCTTAGTGCCAGCCCTTCTAGAATTCGAACCATGCTAAGAATCCCCTATCCGTTCCATTGTCCAACTGCCGTCAGGTCCTGGAACTTAATTCCATCTTCTTTACGCCTGCAGAGCATCTCAGTCATCAATTGCACAGCTGGTACGTTGATGTTGCTCGGCAACAGAAAGCGCAGTATACATCACTGAGATCCCATACATTAGCTGATGTAGATCATTCAATGCCGAAAATGGGTAAAACCCATCTCTACAATATCATTCCCCATTTCAGTTGCTCCACCTACTCAAGCTCAATTTCGCAACACACAGACCCTGACTCTCTCCAGTACCGATCACAGCACCTTCCTCCATTTCAGTCCGTCCATTCTCTTTCTCTTACACAGTTCCCATTTAGTCGCCATAAGAACTGCTGCTTCTGATTCCGGGAGTTGAACTCGAACCCCGTCTGCCTAGAGACAACGACAGCAAGAATCATTTTGCTGTAGTTATAGAACGTCTCCATTCTCCTCCAGCAAATGGGTTTTACCCAATTCAATCACCACCAGCAAACTCGACTTCCATGCACAACACCATCTTTAACCGATTCAATAGGTCGACATACAATCCATCTCACTGCATTTAACTCTGACATTTCCCTCTCAATCCAACTAAGCCATGCACAGGAATCTGACCTCCATCCATTTATCCGTTGGAGAATACCCATTGTTGCTGCACTGACGAAATACTAGAGAGTAAACTCATGCCCATTGTCTCAAGAACTTCAGCTAACCCCTACTTCAATCGACATCCAAGACCCCACAAAAGAAATCATATAGCACCAACAGTAAAACATCTCATTTCTTCACAATCCAAAACGTTAATCACCCCTACAATTCCACCGTTGCTGCTGCTGCTCGAATAATAAACATCTCATTTTTACTGAAGACAGATGATGCCTTCCCTTGTAGTTCACACGAAAATGTGTGGAGTCAATGGTACCACGTCACTCTTATTTCTCTAGTGGACCTGACGTGTTTAGCAAAATGGAGAGACATGCACTTGTTCCATTTTCTGGCAGTAAAATGATTGTGGTGCAATGTTAGATGGATGAACTGACAGCCCACGTCCATTAAGCTTCATCTCCATTTGAGGCCGTGAGTGACTTCGGTGGTTGCTGATATATAGCAACACCAGGCCAACCACATTTGGTGAATTATGTCGCGAACGTCACTTAGGTGTTCATTATTCTTTTGGGAATCGAATTTGCTTGTACTTTCTACAAAAGCACTAAAAGAGTATTATTAGTCAAAATATCGAGTCCTAGTTCATATAAATATGGGTACAAAATGTAGCACCTACGTGCTTATCAATAACTGACCAGTCGCATCCATTTCAATTGCATAAAAAAAATATGGATTTTCTTTTTGAATTTCTTGAAAGTACTCTAACAAATGCTCAACATCACCTTTACCTAACACATCTTGACGCCTTCTTCTCTATATATAACTGTGAGAATCTATTTGGGTGAAGTTCAGATTTTGAGACCTTCCCGATTCAACACCGAAGTATACAAAAATATTTTTTTGACTTATACCAGCGTAATGCATATTTTCAATTAATCTTGCTTGAGCACTCTCTATTTTCCTTTGTGATCTCAACATATGCACTTGATCTCTATTTTCCTTTGTGATCTCAACATATGCACTTGATCTGATCATGTAAGCAAGTGGTTGTGTTCTTCCATAAATTCTACTATGGAATATTTTAAACCATCACTTTGCAGTTTAATGACCAACTTTGCATCGCAACCTGTTCGTGCATGAAAGCTTCGTTTCAATGGAGACCCCGTTGGATGCTGCCGATACTCTCCTTAGTTTGAACAAACTTAAACTCTTCTTGAAATCGTTTTATCTTTACAATGAGTGGTTGAATCTTTTCGTATGCTAAACCCAACGTCTATACCATAACGATTATAGTAGTCATAAGTCGTTTTTTCCGGATCGAATTCCATACCATTTTTTGGCCACTCTTTGTTAATACCATTTGTTGGAACATCATTTTCCATAATAAATTTATCAAGTTCTTCTTCCTGCAAGGAATGAGATTGAAGATTCACCATGACCAGATTTATCACGCAATACAATATCATAAGTAAATTACTTTCAATAATGCATCCACTATCTAATACCTATTAAATAGTTACACTTGAACATACTCATTCAGACTATCAATCAAACAGTTAACAATATGCTAGGACAAGAGTGAATGTAGATAGTGCTAAGTTAAGTTATACATAATTTCATGAAATCAACCTCTAAAGAGAAAATTACCTCGTTTAGATTGTGAGATATCTTGAAGAGTTATATTTTTCTTTGATTTCAACTGGATATGAAACATAAGGCTTTGATTTCTCTAGTTTCTTCACGATTTCGCAAGTAATGGAAAACTTGCGAAATAAACCAGACCGGGCTACCTAAATAAACCAATTCGGGCTTCCAACATAAACCAGGTGGATTTTCTATAATAAACTGGATGGGCTTCTATAACAAGCCAGATGGGTTTCTTTTAATAAACCAAACCGGTTTCTTTAATAAACCAAACTAAGCTTCCAAAATAAGATAAATGGGTTTCTTAATGTGAAAAACCAAACGAGTTTCTTTAATAAACCAGACTGGGCTTCCAAAATAAACCAAATGAGATTCTTTCATAAACCCAGCGATTTTTATTAGTAAACCAAACCGGTTTCTTTAATAAACTGGACTGTGCTTCCAAAATAAGCCAAACGAGTTTCTTTAATAAACTAGACTTCCAAAATAAGTCAAATGAGTTTCTTTAATAAATCAAATGGGCTTCCCAAAGAAGCTACCCATTACAATTACAATTGCAATGAAGATCATATACTACTCTTCACGGGTACTGTTTTACGAGGGTACAAATAGTTCTCCTTCCAAGTTGTCCGACAAATAGCAAATGGGTAACGAACTAAAACAAGTTCAAAAGCCAAATCTGACTGTCCATGAACAAAACAAAATCTGAATGTCGAACTCCAAAATAGTTAATATTTTGATTCCTACCATTTGGTTTGATTTAATTAAAGAAAGAAATAAAGAAACGATGTCCACTTGGAGATTATATATACACGTACGAACGTGAATCCCAATCTGAGTTCATCGCAGTGCAAAGTGCAACTGGAAACAATAAAATCCCACGTTGAAGTAACATGCATGATATTGTCTTCTTCTCAAATAGGCTTTCTTTTAAAGAAAAACCTGCATCATAATTGGAAGTAAACATTTTGGGAAACTATTATTGACCAATACCCTTCTATTTATAATGTGGATTATTGGTAGCTGACGATAATTAAGTATACAATGATTGATTTGGTTGTTGTTTAAAAACCCAAAAGATAGAGAAAATTGAAGAGAGTGCACCTTACAACGCATACAATCCAGATATGTTAGCTCACTGTTTTGCCACATGATGCCTAATACGGAGTATTTGTTAGAGACTACTACTCTCGCTCTCGCACATGATGATGACACAAGTAGTGAGAGTGCATTTACTATATGACTGTTAGCATTTATGTGTCTGTTAGTAGCTCTTTATAGTATGTAGAGTGCCTTTAGTAATTCTAGTTATGGCAGCTATGACAGCCTGTCTGTGTCTGAGTCTGTCTGTATAAATAAAGCTATATGAGTTTGTATTCTGTAAGATTCCTTTTCAATAGCAAATACCATTTCTCTATGGTATCAAAGCCATCTCTTGGCCTGATAACCTTTTCTTAAATTTTTTGCTTCCGCCATTAAAACTCTGCATTTTTTCTTTCATTTCTTGATTTTCTTGATTTACTTTAATGGAATCTTCAATTACTAAAGTTCCTTTACATACAATTTCTAGTCTTGTTACTGCAAAACTTCAAGATCATAACTAAATCACTTGGAAAGCTTTACTTCTTGCTTTATTCAAAACATATAATGCTTTAGGTTATATTGATGGTTCAAAACAGTGTCCTCTCAAATATGTCTATGCAATTCGTGGATCTGATGAAGAAGCAACTATCAATCCTGCATACATTCGCTGGTTTGAAGAAGATCAGACGATCATATTATGGATTCAATCAACAATCTCTGAAGGTGTTATCTCCTATGTTGTTGGTCCATCAACCTCATATGAATTATGGAAGTCTATTGAAGAACGATTTGCTGCTACTTCCTCTACTCATATCATACAACTTCGTACCAAATTATCTACCATTAAACAAGGTAATACATCTATTCTTGCCTATTTGAATGAGATCAAGAAGATTTCAGATCTTCTTTCTGCTGCTGGATCTCCAGTTAACAATAGTGAAATGGTTGTGAGTGTGTTGAATGGCTTGAATTTTGCCTTTGATTTTTTTTTCTACTTCGATTAGAATTAGGAATCCTCCAGTTACATTATGAGAACTTCACAATCTGTTAACAAGTGAAGAAATTATACTCTCTGATAAATCCAAACACATCTTTCAATCTGAAGAAGTTAAGGCTTTCGCCGCTTTTAGATCTCATTCTAGACCGCCTTTCTTTGCTTCTTCATCTGCTAGACCTAACTCTTCAAGAAACACCTACAATTTTAAACCTCCTCATCGGAAATATCCATTTGTCTCCTCATCATCTCACTTTCCTATGAGACCTCCACCACCTCCACCACCAAATCCTTCTTCTTCTGGTACTAGTTCTTCTACTGCTTTTAGACCACAAAGGCTTCTATGTCAAATTTGTCAAAAAGGAGGACATACTGCTGTGGAGTGTACTCACAGGATGAATTTCTCATATCAAGGAAGAAAAATTCCTTCTAATATTCATGCTATGATGGCTACAGCTAATCTCAATGGAGAGAATCCATGGTATGCTGACTCAAGTGCTACTCAACACATTACTACAGATGTTGCTGATCTTTTAGATTATTAGTCATATAATGGAGATGAGCAGATACAAACTGCTAGTGGATAAGGTATGAAAATTTCTGATATTGGTTATTCAACTAAGTTCTTATCTCATAATCAGGTTCAATTACCTAGGATTCTTCATGTTCCATCTGCTTCTCAAAAACTATTATCTGTTCATAAATTCACTAGTGATAACAATTATAGCATTACTTTCGAAAGTGATAAATTCTTTGTGAAGGATCTCTCTTCTGAGAGGACAATTTTCCAAGGGCAGAGTAGGAATGGATTGTATCCTCTCAACTTTTCTTCCACAGCTAGTTCATCCACAACCTCATCAACACCTTCAGCTAGTTCTATTGTCTTTTTAGCTAAACTTGTCATTGCTCAACTTCTACACAAAAGATTGGGACATCCTTCTTTTCAGTCTCTTTAGAGGATCTGTCATTCATTGTCTCTTAATGTGTCTAGCAAACCAATTTTTTTTAATGACTGTCATTTGGGTAGATCTCACAAACTTCCTTTTACTTTGTCAAATACTGTGTCCACCAAACCACTGCAACTACTGCATATGGATCTTTAGGGACCTTGTCATGTTGTCTCCGATAATGGTTATTTTTACTATTGTAACATCATTGATGACTATAGTAAGTTCTGTTGGATCTTTCCTTTAATAAGAAAATTAGATTTTATCACTATTTTTCAGTCTTTCAAATATCAAGTGGAGAATTTCTTTGACTTAAGTATCAAAATGATAAGACCATATGGAGGTGGTGAGTTTATCAACACTGAATTAGGTTCTTTTCTATCTACATGTGGTGTTGCACATCATTATACTTGTCCATATTCTCCTGAGCAAAATGGAGTGGCTGAATCCAAGAACAAGCATCTAGTTGGTTTAGGCAGAACTCTTCTCATTCAATCTAATTTAGCTGATTCTTTTTGGGTTGATGCTATCAAAACAACAAATTATTTGATAAATAGATTGCCTACAACTTCATTGTCTTTTGTGTCTCCTTATGAGAAGCTTTATTGTTCCAAACCAATTTATCAAGATCTGAGAGTGTTTGGATGTGCCTGTTATCCATGGCTGAAACCTTATATTCATTCTAAACTAGAGCAGAGAAGTAAACTATGCATTTTCTTGGGGTATGCTGCATCTCAGAAAGGATACAAGTGCTATGATCCATATGCCAAGAAAGTCTACATTTCTAGGCATGTTACATTTAATGAAGAGTATTTTCCTGCACTGGCTTGTAATATTTTTCACACATCAAAATTGGGTTCTCAGCAATCTTTATATTATAAGGATCAAGTTGTCTCCAATATTTCAACCTCAGTATCAACTTCACCAACTTTGTCTACTTCAGCTTCAGTACCAGATACTTCAGCTATTTCTACTTCAACTCCAGTGTCAGGTTTTTCAGTTCCTTGTACTACATCATCTGTTTTTTCTCCTGCTATTACTTCAGGTGAATCTGCTCATACTGCTTCTGATGTTATTTCTCCACCTGCAACTGTTAATAGTCATTCTATGCAAACAAGAGGTAAAAGTTGTATCTTTAAGACTAAAGCTTATTTTGCAACAAGATATCCACTGTTTATGGCTCTATTATCTCAGATATCTGAATCTATTCCTTCATCTTATAAACAAGCTATGAAACATCCTAAGTGGCTTCCCTCAATGGTATTTGAACATTCTGCTCTTCAATCAACTGGTACTTGGAGTTTAGTTGATCCATCTGAAGCTACAAACTTGGTAGGATGTAAATGGGTTTTTAAGATCAAACATAGAGTATAGATAAGTTCAAATCTAGATTAGTGGCCAAGGGCTATAATCAACAAGAAGGACTAGACTATCATGAAACCTTTAGTCCAGTAGCCAAACCTACTACCATCAGATCGATTTTATCTTTTGCAGTTCATAATGATTGGCATGTTAAACAGTTGGACATAAGTAATGCCTTCCTTCATGGTGATCTTCAAGAAGCAGTGTACATGTCTCAGCCACCAGGTTTTGAAGATAAAGATTATCCTCATTATGTTTGTAAGCTTCAAAAGTCTATCTATGGGTTGAAGCAGGCACCCAGAGCTTGGTATGAGAAGCTCATGGATTCATTACTAGTTATTGGTTTTCAGGCTTCATATGCAAATACTTCTTTGTTTATCTATAAAGATGGTCCTATTATCTGCATCATTCTAGTTTATGTTGATGATATCTTAATTACAGGATCTTCTTCTGATTTCTGTGATAAGGTAATCTCCACTCTTTCTCAGTCCTTTCCTGTTAAAGACTTAGGAGCTATTCACTATTTCTTGGGTCTAGAAATTAAAAGAAATGCCACAGCAATGCATCTGTTACAGACTAAATACATTCTAGACCTTTTCAAGAAAACCAATATGCTTACTTCAAAACCGCACTCCAGCCATTGCAGATACAAAAATGAGCAAACATGATGGTATCCCTTTATCCGATGCTACTGAATATAGGTCTCTAGTTGGTGCCCTACAGTACATTACTTGGACAATACCTGAAATTTGTTATGTTGTAAATCAAGTCTGTCAACATATGAGTGCTCCTACTGATGTTCACCTGGTTGCTGCCAAAAGGATTCTTAGATATTTGAAGGGTAATCTTGATTATGGAATTGTTCTAAAAAAGGGATTGACTGCATTGTCTTCTTATTCTGATTTTGATTGGGCTGGTAACCCTGATGACAGACGCTCTACTAGTGGCTTTTGTGTGTTTTTTGGTTCTTGTCCTATTTCCTGGTCTTCTAAGAAGCAGCCTACTGTTGCAAGAAGCTCCACAGAGGCAGAGTACAGATCACTTGCTCACACTGCTGCTGAAGTTCTTTGGGTCTGTCAACTTCTCAAGGATCTGCATGTTTTTTAGCCTCTTACTCCATCTCTTGCTTGTGATAACAGAGGATCCCTCTCTCTTGCATCTAATCCTGTTCTTCATAGTAGGATGAAACATGTTTCTATAGATTTTCACTTCATTAGGGAGTTGGTGCAGTCCAAAGTTTTGCAGGTTTATTACATTTCCACTGATGCTCTGGTTGATGATGTATTCACTAAGGGTTTATGCACTTCTTGCTTTGAATTTTTACGTGACAAGTTGAAAGTGTTATCTCCTGTTCAACTTGAGGGGGGATAGTGAGAGTGCATTTACTATATGACTGTTAGCATTTATGTGTCTGTTAGTAGCTCTTTATAGTATGTAGAGTGCCTTTAGTAATTTTAGTTATGACATCTATGACAGCCTGTCTGTGTCTATATAAATAAGGCTATTTGAGTCTGTATTCTGTAAGATTTCTTTTCAATAGCAAATACCATTTCTATAACAAGCGGCAAATAAATTGGGGCTGTTGAGTAGCCCGTTATGCACATTTATACCCCACATAAAACATCTAGCAAAAGTCTATAAGTATCGTTGTACCATTAGTGCAACAAGAATACAGGCACAATAGCAGCAATGGCAAATAATAATAAGCTTGTATTGATTTTCATGGTATTAGTATTGGTTGCCATCTCTATGTTTCAAATCCTGGTGATCAGGATGATCTTCTTATACTTGGTTAGGCCTATTCCTATGGGTATGCCAAACTCATATATTTGGCATATATGCACCCACTATGGGTATGCCAAAGTGCCAAACTCATATGCCTATATGTCAGTTTTGACATATAGGCATACACGATGGAGTTTCCAGCGAGCGATAGAGATTCTGTCGCTTTGATGAGCGATAGAGATTTTATCGCTGGCGATATTCTCTTTATCTCCAACGATAAAGACTTTATCTCCAAGTAATTATATATATATATATAATCTCTCATTCTCTCCTACTTTTTCACTTTTATAATATATTTTCATGTTTAAAGGGTCCCACTGATTATATTATAATACTAAAACTTTTATAAATACCCCACCACACAAACACAAATATATTTTTTATTCATTAGGGTCCCACCCAACATAATTAAATATATATTTTTAATCAAGTTTGACATATCTACCATGGTGGGGAAACTCATTTGGCATGCCACCTGGTATGCCAAACATCATTTTTTTGCCATACCCATAGGAATAGGCCTTATCATCATTAGTCGTAAACAAGTTCCGAAGAAAGTAATTTAAGTCAACTCAAATACGTGATCTTCAGGTCTTGGCTAGTAAAGACGGCAATGATTATATCTCTGACGGTCGTAATTACGGAGAAGGGAGTCAGCTACGGAACCAGGAATTCGTGTTAGTGTGGGTTTTTTTTTTCTTCCTGAATACCTAATATCAATCGTCCCATCATCGAAAAAAATAAATACAACAAGCCTAGCAACATGTCGTTTTTTTCTTGAAGAATAACCGCTTGGATCAATTTTACTCAAACTATTGGTAAATGTGTTGAGAAATTATCCCAGCAATTTGTTATCATCGGATGGGGGTTTTTCTTTCTTTACCTAGGCTTGTAGGTAGCAGACCTCTTTGAGGATTTTTTTCTTTTTTAAATATGAATTTATTCCCATCATAGTGCGCTATTTCAATTAACAACAACCATTAGTCTAACGGTATATCCCCACCGGTACAACATAGAAATGAGGCTTCACTATGTAGACAAGAGATTCAATACGTACTTAAGAAAATTACTAATAAAATGTCAATAAACATAAGATGAATTAAGTGAAAGTGAAACACAAAATTTCCGACCAAAATAATATGAAAATATAAACTACCGGAAGTAACTGTGGTAGTCCGAGAGAATGTCGATAACATCACATACAAAAAATGAAAATGTGACTATCATCGGATACGACTTCGGAAAAAGAAATAAAAATGCAAGTCCTTACTATAAATGCTCACTTATAAGTTGAGACACACTGCATCTTAAGGACCCCAACAACACACGACTAGGCATAGTTATGTGTAGTCAAAACTAAAAGAAGAACTGGCTCTACTACGGTGCATTAATTATAGATTTAACGATGTATTCTCCTGTTCATAGAGTACAGCTCCGTTGGATCTTCTTTCAAATTACATTTCATTTTCATTAGAACTTCTTTCATTAAGTTACTAATGGTCTAATCCAAGTTTGCTAACTGGGCTATTTTATTTTCTGCTACTGATTACAAGGGCCCAGAAAAGCTTTTGGGGATTTTGGGGTGGGCTACAGCCTAGGTAAGCCACCCCCTCCCTCCGTCCCTGAAGGGAGTTTAATGCCTACGCGTAAGTGGCAATGATTATTTTTTCCGTATTTAATTTGTATTTTGACTAGCTGTATCTTATTAGATTAAACTATTTTGTGATGAGGAAGGATCCATGGACACTCTTAGATAGACAAGGTCGGACAAGATTTGCACCATTTTCTCCGCAAAACCCAAACGATAATGAATTTAAGTCTAATATTTTGATGGTATATTCTTTTTATAGGACTCTACATTCCTACAAAAAATTAACACAATTCGAGACGTATAAAACTACCATCTACCCCTTTAAATATCAGCCGTTCAAAATCAACGGTTGACATTAAGATCAGTAGATGGTCAGGTTTGCTATTTCGAATTGCATTCATTTTTGGTGGGAATGTAAAGTCTGATAATAGGAACATGTCAATAAAGTATTAGACTTAAATTCATTGTCGTTTGAGTTTGTCGGAGAAAATGGCGTAAATCTTGTCCGACCTTGTCCATTTAAGAGTGTCCATGGATCCTCCCTCGTGATGAGAAGTGACATTTATGTTTCCTGGCTAAATTGGGGCGTATACCACTTAATTGAGGCATATAGCTAGATGACAAAAACGGTCATTAGAAATCACCTACACACCACCCCTTATCAAAATAATTACCTAACTTCCTATTTTATCCCCGATTAATTAGTACTAATTAATCGTATTAGGGGTTAATTTTGTTTTGGATGTGAGATTAACTAATGTTAGAGATTTCATCAAAAAATCAAACAACTTAAATTTTTTGATATTTTTTTCGTGAACAGTTGCCAGAATCGGTTTACGTTCATGTACTCATAAACCGATTCTGGGTTGGTGTTTCAGAATTATCAGAGGACTTCCAAAATCGGTTGACTTTGGCATATGTAAAATCCGATTAGGATAATCGGGGTTTTATGTGACATATATAAACCGATTATTTACTTTCATAAGAAATTTTTTTTCATTCATTTTCATTATTGTAGGATGCATTTAGCACATGCATCAAGCCTTTAAACCCCTAGGCGACCCTAGTGAACGAGTTATAGTCTCGTGAGGGTTTACATAGAGGTCTACCCACAAAACCTATACAAAAACTTCTAAAGCCATCAATCTTCCTCCGACGAAGACGATACAACATCCAAGTAGTCCGGGTTATCCTCCGGGATTCTTTCTGCCAAGAAGTGATAGCTTGCATCGAATGCGAATGCTTCCCCCTTTTCCTCCAAGTAGCGCGGTTTCACGACTTCGTTCTACAAAAACACAAAAACAAACTTACATTTGTTAGTGGTGTTTCATTGGAAGATAAAACAACATGGGTTACGTAAAATAAACCACAAAATTACTTACAAATTGTGCAATGGACAAGGTGAAGGGGGAGTGTTAAAAATACGAGGTTGGAGAGCTAAAAAAGCAAGTATCGCATTTTCGATTACTAGGTGCCTAGCGTGCACTTGTTGAACACTTCTTGCGTTAGGATTCCAAAACTCTTGGCAAAATTTGTTGTGTACCCTAGACCAAAAGGTTGTGGAATCCACCCTTTCGGAGGATTGACGTCTAAGTCGTTTTTCCGCATACCAAGCTTTGGTGATTGCCAAATCTTTCGCGGAGTCGAATGATGCCATTTCTTGTATGTATATGTATGAAATGAGTAGTTGTGGAGTATATGGAGTGAAGGGGAATAAAATGATCAATTTTGGGGCAAATGGGGTCCAAGGGTGAGGTCTCTATTTATAGAGAAAGTCCCAAACGACTATTTTTTTGAAAAACGTGAAATAATTTGAAATAATCGGTCTTTTAGAAGGATTGTAAAACCCGATTGTATTTACATGGCACAAGGAATCGATCTTTCTTGCGACCAATGTAAACTTATTAAAGACAGTTTATATTTTAAATTTTCACCGACACAAATCGGGTTATATATTTCCATATGTGATCCGATTCTAGCTTGGATTAAAAACATCCAGGAAGAATGGCTTGCACAATCGGTTTATGTGGCCATATCGAGTAAACCGATTGTTGGCATGTCGGGCTAGAAAATTTTTAAAAATTAAGTTCAACACAAGATCATCCAAAATAAAAACATCAACCACACAAATATCATCCAAAATACAAACATCAACCATCCCAAAAGACTTAAAACAACCACAAGTCTTATAAACTTTAAGTTTTAGTATTTAAAAGTTAAACTAGAAAATTTAAGGAGCACCAGGAGCATTTGCAGCAGCAGCATCAGGAGCATTTGCAGCACCACCAGCACCAGCATCAGGAGCAGCTGCAGCACCACTAGTAGCAGCATCATCAAGAGCATCAACTTCTGCATCATCCATGGCCATAAATTCAACCATTTCTTCAAACATACCTTCCAATTCTTGGTGGGAATTCCTACCAGCTGAAATAATGTTTCTCCTCATACTGGAACTCTTTGTGGTTTCCTCATAATATCCTCCAAGTTTAACTCTCGATTGTAAAATGGTAGGTGTCCGAAGTCCATTCTACACAAAAGATAAACAAAAATCAAGTAAGAAATCGGTACATATACAAACATAAGTAATCTGATTCTGGGGAGACAACAAAAATCGGGTTATGTGGTACATGTATAAAACCCGATTGCTGAGAGGAAGATGAAAAGACTATATTAATCGGATTATACATATTACATATATAAACCGATTCTGGTGATGAATTTTCATATTTCATTTCTACCTCAGAATCGGTCTATGTTAATCATCATGTAAACCGATTACTGTGCATGCTCTTCATGGTCGAGAACAAAACCCAAAATCGGTTTATTCGATAGGTCAATAAAAACCGATTTTGGGTGTAATCAGAGTTTTGATTTGTCAAAAACGAAGATTTAAACATGTAAATCAATAAGATAAGAAGAATCATAGAATGGGTTGATGAAGATTTACCTTCTTCTTGGTTGGATCTAAGATCGTCTGAGAAGAAGATGAAATATTTTTTTTTTGATTAGGGTTTTGAGAATTCGGAAAGTTTATGATGGAAATAGAAATTTTTTTTAGGTTTAGGTTTTTTAGTTTTTGGATTTACTGAAAATGGAAAGATTAGAATTTATATGAGAGAGTTTTAGGAATTAATGTGGGGGTAAATTAGTATTTGTTAGAAGTTTGGGTGCATATAGTAATTTGGTGGTGTTGGAATGAAATTTTGATAGGCCCCAATTAAGTGGTATAGGCCCCAATTTAGCCAGGTTTATGTTTTGCAGGATGTGAACCAGAGTGCCGAGAAGCCATGTTTGTTTTTCTGTAGGAAATGTTGCAAAACATGTTTATGTGTTCCACCAGGTTTTTACTGGAACAAAGAAGTCTGCACTTGTTACAACAACTGGAAGACTCAACAAGGTGGGCCTAAATGCCCTTGATTCCATTCCTTTGTTATCAATTTCATACATGATACATCGATAAAAATGTTTGTAGTAGCAGGAAATCCCACACTACACCCCTCACTCAGTTTTGTTGGACTAATCCATTAAAAGATATGTGATCAAGAATATTTGTTAATTGATTCCATAAAATGTTTACACAGTACAATAGAATTACACTTGGGAATTAAAGCGCTCTTAAATTTTCTCTCTCCTAATGACTTGCTTCACAATTCAAAAAGATCTCTCCCTTCAACAGACTCATTTAGCCCTTTATATAGGGTAATACATAGTGGATGACAGTAAGCTATCCTTTATTTTCAGGGAATGTCTCGCGAAGTGTCGCAAATGCACAAATATTTATTCTCGCGACACTTCTTAGCCTTCGCCAGGTTTCATGTCTTCCATTTGTTTTGTTGGTCGTTATTCATCGCGTCGTTTATCTTAACTCTCTGCGACTCCCTCGCGACGCCGTCGTTTATTAATCCCGCGAACCTTGTACATTGCGATATTATGGACCTACATCTTGCCTCTTTTTCCTTGAATATTGCTTGAAGAGCGATTTTAAGGAAAAATTCATTGTTGTAATAATCCTTGATTTTAATTGGCGAAGGAACGAGCGAAAGAATACTTTTCTTGAAAAGTACGTACTTGCCTCTATTCTTTTGGCGAAGTTCTGGAGCTTCTTTGTAATATGTATATGAAGTGTCAGTTCTTGCCTCATGAGTTTCGGAAAATAATCAATCTCGCAAGTTCTTCTCGTTTGTTAGGAAATATGTTGTGCGATATTTGGATCCTACTTTTGTTCCTTTTGCCTCGGTTTTCTTGGATTTAGTAGTGACCGTTTACACGTGTCTATATTCACCCCTTTTACCGGCGCATTTGATGTTATCCGGTCATAATATTTTTCCTCGTCTATTTATAGGAGTGTCCCCTCTGAAGAATTTTCCTTTTCTTTTTCATCTTCTTCATCGTCTGCAAGTGTTCTTCTTCTTCATCGTTCTGCAAGTGTTTGCCTACTTTTTTCTCTTACCATCTTCTTCACCACTTTTGCTATTTCCTGCCAGTTGTTGTTCTCATGACATCCAGGTTTGTTAATCTTGCCATATCTGATTGATTTTGTGATTGATTAGCTTTTCTTGTTGAAATCACACCGGTATGATTGACTTTGTAGTTCTCTTTCTGCCATTATTGTTTAGCAAGAACCAACCCAGAACTAAATTTACCGTGAAGGACCCTCTTCTTTCTTTGGGCTCGCCGCCGAAATCTACTTCGCAACAAGAATCCCTTACGCAACCAAAGCCCTTTTCGCGAGCAAAATCTATGGCTACAAAAAGAAAGCCTGCGAGTGACAAGGTATTTAAGAAACATTTGTTTTTTATTAACAATATATTGTTGCCTCTGTTTCTTATTTAATTTGTTATTCGCAGGATGATGGAAATGTTGACAAAACTCCTAAAAGGCTTCGCCAACCCAAGCCTATTACTCCCGACGTTCCATTTCCTTCTTTCAAACCTTCGTCTCCTGCCGCGAAATCTTCGCAAGATAGTTCTGTACCTCCTTCCTGTGGTAACATTACCCGCGGCAACATTCCTATACCTCAACTCCTCATAGACCAAGTTCCTCATAATAGCCCTACTACAAACAATCTTACACATCCTCCTATTATCAATGCCCCTTCTATTTCTCCAATCACTTCTCTTCCTGAAACCTCTTCTTCTCCTGAGGCTCCTTTGACAAAGGATCACTCGTCTTCTTTGATTGAGCAAATTCCTCTAACGGCAGAAAATTTGGAGGGGATAGATGTGGCCTTTAAGGTTCTTTCAGATCTCGTGAATGATGCCAAAAAGACTTCTGGCGATCTGTCAAATCCAACGTCTGCGAGATTTTAAGCAAGCACCTTGGTTCGATAAGGTCTCGCAAGCATCTTTGGTTCAAGAGATTAATAAGTTGAAGGATGATCTCCAAGTTATGACCGAAGTGCAATAGTCTCCACCTTGAAAATCGAAATTTCACAACATCTCGCTAGATCGTGACAATCTTTTTCGAAAAAATGAGGAGTTAAAAGGTATACTCTCGCAACTCCCCCTTCTCTTCTCTTTTTTTTTTTTTTTTTTTTTTTTACAACTCAAATTATTGTTCGCCCACCAAGCATTAAACCAAAAACGAATAATGGAGATATAACAGACGGAGTCCATTGTTGAAGAAGTTCGAGTTGAGAGAGATGCTTGGATGGAGCAATATAATCTCTTAGATAATCTTCATACTTATGCAGCTGATCAAATAAATAACTTGTCGAAAGAGAATTTTGATTTATCGCAAAAGCAAGACTTGTTAAGTAATGATTTATCTCGCCTCTCTTATGCTTTGACTAAATCTGATTTGGAGTTGCAAACTTTATCAGATGAGAATCGAACTCTTTCGCAAGAGAAACGTTCTTTGTTAAATAAGGTGGCGAACTATTCGCAATGAGTATGATGCTTGTCAAAAATTATGTGAAGAACAAGAACAAGCTAATCATACTTTGAAAGACCAACTTGAAGAAATTACCGCCGAGAGAGATAAACTTATTCAAGGTAGAATAACTTTGAGTGTAAAAGCGAAGCAATTCCAAGAACGATGTGTCAAATTAGAAAAATCCAACTCTACTCTTGCGACTGAAAATTCCATACTTGTTTCCAATGAAAAGAACTTGCGATCACGATTGAAAGGCTTAGCTGGAGATTCATTTGATGATGCTATGGACTGTTTGGGGAATAACTTCACGGCTTTAATTCAGCATCTTACTTTTCAAAAGGAAGGTAGTCAAATTATTTGACTATCTTAATTCTTTTATTTATTCCATGAATGCTTTATTATCCTGAGAGTGCCGATAATATTCGATAAAAATTTTCTTTAATTTTGTGTATTTGTTACGCAGACTCTGAGAAAAGCTTCGCTCCACTATCTCCACCCTCAAGTCGATTATTCGAAAATTCGCAAGGAAAACGGGCTGCTCGCCGCGTCTCTTGCTCGTTCTCGCGACCGTGCAGAGCGAAGGTTTGATTATATGTCTGATTGTAAGGATATTGATAGTAAAAATCGTCAAAAGGCACTGCTTCGTCAATTCCATCTTAAAGCGGAAGTCCTTGTGAATGATATTTTGCTGTCGAAGTCTCTTGATCCTATTCATGTCGATCCTTTGGAAGTAAGTGATGATGAAGTCCCTGATTCTCCTGATAGTGATTATGACTATGAAAGCGGCGAAGATATCGCTAATCTTTGAAGTTGTCAACAAAGATCCGATCAAAAAATTGCTGATGAAAATCCACCACCGGCGAGAATGAAAGTGCTTTGAAAATATTTACGATGAACATCCATTGACCGGTGAAGGTGAAGTGAGAAAATTATTGGTGAAGATGATAAAATTGATGTAGAGAATTAATCTGCTTTATAACTTTTGTTTGCATTGTCTTTTTGTTTTGAAGGATTAAACCCTTGTTGAATAATTCTCTTATTTTCTTCTTCTTAACTATGACTATAATCTCGCAAGTTTATTCGCCTTCAATTTTACGAAATGATCTTTACTCAGTCATCATCGTTTTGAAATGTATTCTTCACTGATGTTGAATTTTATATTGCGACGAGGTCGCAGCATCTCCATGAATGGAGAAATCGCTTTTCTCGCCTTATCATTTCGGTAGTCTTTATTTTATCTCTTCTTGTTGCGACAAGATCGCAGCCGCCTTTACATTTTCATGCAATGGCCCATTGATCTTGCCTTATCATTTTCGTGTGGTCTTCCAAGTTAGACCTCCCTAATTAGAGGTCTTCCCCACCACCTTTCATTGCGACAAAATCGGGGGCGTCTTTACACTTGCCTGTAAAGACCCATTGATCTTGTCTTATCATTTTTCAAGTATTTTTGCCTCTGCAGGATGTTTTAGTTGCGGCAATATGATAAGCCTAAATATCCTTGCGAATATAAAGCCCCATGACATTGCCGTCGTGCGACGAAATCGCAGGACGTCCGTACACTTTCGTGTAAAGACCCATTGATCTCGCCTTACCCTCGCGTTAGTATTATTGCCTCTGCGGGATCATTTGCACAAAATATGACAAGCCTAAATTCTCTTGCGAAAACACAGACCTTATGACATTTGCGTCTATTTTGACACCCCCTAATGGAGAGCGTCGCCCTTATCATCTCCCCGGTTGCCCCTTCAAGGAGGCGAAACATCGGCCATACAAGACTAGCTCCTCCCATTCGGTCTTAACAACAACCAGTTGTTTTTGCAGCCTCTTATCCCTTATACCTATATGGTTTATGGTTACAAGACTGCACCCTAAGTGGAGTTTTCTTCGGGCGAGTGCAACATATGCCAAGACTTGCCAAGAATGGCCGGGTAGGTTCATCCATCCCGGGCACTCAACCTCAACCGTGTACCCGGCGCCTTGAGCATACAACGACTCCTTGGAAGAGACCCTCGGTCGCCCAACCAGGGTATAACCTTATATATATAGTTGGGAATCCAAGGTACCTCTCCCGGATAGGCTTTCATAGGCCCCAAATTTCCATGACTCGAGGCTTCGGGAGCGGTGTAACCTTCCCCAGAGCCATGTCGAGAGATACCCCCTTATATGACGCACTTTAGGTCTTACATTTGCCTCTTACGAAATGTTATTCGCGAACTAGGTGTACGCCATAAAGGTTCGTCCCATTCATTTACTCATTCATTTTTGTCAATTCATTCAATCATTCATTTTGATTATCTCTTCTCATTATCTTTGCGAAATTATCGCATGTCTTCATTCTTTCATTCATTTCTTCATTTCTGTCACTTCTTTCATTCATTCTCATAATATCATATCATTTGCGATTTGCTGCTGTTGTTGTCTCTTGCGAAGTATATGATTTGCTTGCAAAGCTATCATCCTTGAAATGTATGAACGTCGCATAAAATATAAATATCTCGCAGCAAAAAGAATTGTGGGAAATGAGATTTGAACCCTTGACACACCTCTTGCATATTCTCGCACCATACCAACTGTTCTAACCTCATTTGCGAAATTAACTTGCGAGATAATCATCAACTTTCTTCTTTGCGAGATAAGCAATGTCTGTGTGAAATTTTGCATAACAAAAATAAATGTGCGAGAGCAAGAATTGATCCTGCGACCTTCTGCTCGCGTTCATGCCTCTGACCAACTGTGCTAGCCAAGCCTCTGCGAAATGTTTATGCGAAATAATCACTTACTTTCTTCTTGCGAAATATACTTGCGAAAAAACCATGCGAAAAATACACGTTCGTTGAGATTTGAACTCGCGACCATGAACTCATTAATTTCGCGGGTGACCAATCTTTGCCTCTTGTTTGCGAAAGAATGAAACAACCTTGCGAAATTATCCATTTTTCCCTTCTTTGCGAAAAATTCTTTGGGGAGATTCGAACCCGCGACCTTAAGCTCCTCATGTTCGCTCGTGACCAATTGTGCTACTCCTCATGTGCAAAAGGATCGCGGAATGCTAATACATGACTTATATTCACCCTTTGATATTCAAGGAAAAAGATGACAAAAATTCTTCGCGAAGGATAAGACTCGAACTCGCGACCTTATGTTTATACTCTTCGCCGGTGACCAATTGTGCTAGCTGCTGTTTGTGAAAGAAACACACAATACTATAACTTTATTCACTTCTTCGCTCTCGGAAGTTCAAAAATATGTAAAAGGTGGGATTCGAACTCGCAACCCCAAGCTTATTCTCTTCGCGAATGACCATCTGGGCTACTTGCTGCTTGCATGAAGGAAACACACAATGCTATAGCTTTATTCCATTTTTCCCTTCTTGAAAGTTCAAAAATATTTGAAAAAATATGACTGTGGCGAGATTTGATCTTGCGACATCAAGCTTCTTCGCTCCAACTCAAACCATGCGTAGAGCTTCTTTTTGTGATAAAAATCACAGCGTTTTGTTCTTATCCTTTTCTTCGTTCTTCCTTAATTTCCTTCAACAATTTTCCTCTTTTATTTTTCTCCACGAATATGAAATCTTCCATTAAAAAATTAGCTTTCTTCCTTGAATTTCATCACAAGAACCTATATTTTTCTCTTCCTCTTTTCATGTCTTTGAATTGTTGACGGTGTTTTCTCCCTGAAAGTGTGATTCTTTCCATAAAATTTCCAATTTTGAACCTAAATTTTATAGATCTAAATAAAAAGTATGAACAGTAACTACTTTTCATGGAAATTTCTCTTAAAGTTTATAGATCCAATTGAATTCATCACCAACAGTAGCCGTTTTTTCTAAACTTTCTTGAACCAACAAGATTAGGTCCCTGTTTCTAGCGCATATGTAGTAGCAGGAAATCCCACACTACAAAGATGTAGGATCATAATATCGCAACAGACAAGGTTCGCGGGATTAATAAACGACGGTGTCGCGAGGGAGTCGCAGGGAGCTAAAATAAACGACGCGATGAATAACGACAAACAAAACAATTGGAAGACATGAAACCTGGCGAGGGTTAAGAAGTGTCGCGAGAATGAATATTCATGCACTTGCGACACTTCGCGAGACATTCCCGAAAATAAAGGATAGCTTAGCTGTCGTCCACAAAAGTACTAATGACACGGCTCATATCCTTGCTGCTCATGCTTTATCAAACAACGTCCAGGCTGATTGGACGCCAGAACAAATTCCAGGAGATCTCATCTCCAAACTTGGAATCTTGACCTCTTAATGGTCCTTTGTTTTGTTCCTGTTGTTTACCACTTAACTCGGTGGATGGTAAGTAACTCAAAAACCAATTTAGCTAGTCGACAGGGTGCAGTTCAACTTCGTCCACAAAAGTACTAATGACACGGCTATGAGGTCAAGCATCTTTTTTTTTTTTTTTTTTGGTAAACAACAGGAACAAAACAAAGGACCATTAAGAGGTCAAGATTCCAAGTTTGGAGATGAGATCTCCTGGAAGGCCCAATCACCTGGACGTTGTTTGATAAAGCATGAGCAGGATGAGCCGTGTCATTAGCCCTTTATATAGGGTAATACATAGTGGACGATTAAGGAGAGATTTTCGGAATTCTAAGTGTCGCAAGTGCATGAATATTCATTCTCGCGACACTTCTTAACCTCGCCAGGTTTCATGTCTTCCAATTGTTTTGTTTAAACGTTATTCATCGAATCGTTTATTTTAGCTTCTTGATCACATATCTTTTTAATCCCGATTAGTCCAACAATATTATGATCCTACATCTTTGTAGTGTGGGATTTCTGCTACTACATATGCGCTAGAAACAGTGGACCTAATCTTGTTGGTTCAAGAAAGTTTAGAAAAACGCTACTTTCTGTTGGTGATGAATTCAATTGGATCTATAAACTTTAAGAGAAATTTCCATGAAAAGTAGTTACTTTGTTCATACTTTTTATTTAGATCTATAAAATTTAGGTTCAAAATTGGAAATTTTATGGAAAGAATCACACTTTCAGGGAGAAAACACCGTCAACAATTCAAAGACATGAAAAGAGGAAGAGAAAAATATAGGTTACTGTGATGAAATTCAAGGAAGAAAGCTAATTTTTTAATGGAAGATTTCATATTCGGAGAAAAATAAAAGAGGAAAATTGTTGAAGGAAATTAAGGAAGAACGAAGAAAAGGATAAGAACAAAACGCTGTGATTTTTATCACAAAAAGAAGCTCGCACAGATGGTTTGAGTTGGAGCGAAGAAGCTTGATGTCGCAAGATCAAATCTCGCCACAGTCATATTTTTTCAAATATTTTTGAACTTTCAAGAGGGAAAAAAATGGAATAAAGCTATAGCATTGTGTGTTTCCTACTGCAAGCGGCAAGTAGCCCCGGATGGTCATTCGCGAAGAGAATAAGCTTGGGGTTGCGAGTTCAATCCCACCTTTTACATATTTTTGAACTTCCGAGAGCGAAGAAGTGAATAAAGTTATAGTATTGTGTGTTTCTTTCACAAACAGCAGCTAGCACAATTGGTCACTGGCGAAGAGTATAAACATAAGGTCGCGAGTTCGAGTCTTATCCTTCGCGAAGAATTTTTGTCATCTTTTTCCTTGAATATCAAAGGGTGAATATAAGTCATGTATTAGCATTCTGCGATCCTTTCGCACAGGAGGAGTAGCACAATTGGTCACGAGCGAACATGAGGAGCTTAAGGTCGCGGGTTCGAATCCCCCCTCGCAAAGAATTTTTGCTTCGCAAAGAAGGGAAAAATGGATAATTTCGCAAGGTTGTTTCATTCTTTCGCAAACAAGAGGCAAGATGTTGGTCACCTGCGAAATTAATGAGTTCATGGTCGCGAGTTCAAATCTCAATGAACGTGTATTTTTCGCATGGGTTTTTCGCAAGTATATTTCGCAAGAAGAAAGTAAGTGATTATTTCGCAGAAACATTTCGCAGAGGCTTGGCTAGCACAGTTGGTCAGGAGGCATGAACGCGAGCAGAAGGTCGCAGGATCAATTCTTGCTCTCGCACATTTATTTTTGTTATGCAAAATTTCACACAGACATTGCTTATCTCGCAAAGAAGAAAGTTGATGATTATCTCGCAAGTTAATTTCGCAAATGAGGTTAGAACATGTTGGTATGGTGCGAGAATATGCAAGAGGCGAGTCAAGGGTTCAAATCTCATTTCCCACAATTCTTTTTGTCTGAGATATTTATATTTTATGCGACGTTCATACATTTCAAGGATGATAGCTTCATAAGCAAATCATATACTTCGCAAGAGACAACAACAAAAAAAATCGCAAATGATATGATATTATGAGAATGAATGAAAGAAGTGATGAAATGAAGAAATGAATGAAAGAATGAAGACATGCGATAATTTCGCAAAGATAATGAGAAGAGATAATCAAAAATGAATGATTGAATGAATTGACAAAAATGAATGAGTAAATGAATGGGACGAACCTTTATGGCGTACACCCTAGTTCGCGAATAACATTTCGTAAGAGGCAAATGTAAGACCTAAAGTGCGTCATATAAGGGGGTATCTCTCGACATGGCTCAGGGGGAAGGTTACACCGCTCCTGAAGCCTGAGTCATGGAAATTTGGGGCCTATGAAAGCCTATCCGGAAGAGGTACCTTGGATTCCCAACTATATATATAAGGTTATACCCTGGTTGGGCGACCGAGGGTCTCTTCCAAGGAGTCAGTGTATGCTCAAGGCGCCGGGTACACGGTTGAGCGAGTGCCCGGATGGATGAACCTACCCTGGCCATTCTTGGCAAGTCTTGGCATATGTTGCACTCGCCAAGAAAACTCCACTTAGGGTGCAGTCTTGTAACCATAAACCATATAGGTATAAGGGATAAGAGGTCGAAAAACAACTGGTTGTTGTTAAGACCGGATGGGAGGAGCTAGTCTTGTATGGCCGATGTTTCGCCTCCTTGAAGGGGCAACCGGGGAGATGATAAGGGCGACGCTCTCCATTAGGGGGGGTGTCAAAACAGACGCAAATGTCATAAGGCTGTGTTTTCGCAAGAGAATTTAGGCTTGTCATATTTGTGCAATGATCCTGCAGAGGCAATAATACTAACGCGAGGGTAAGGCGAGATCAATGGGTCTTTACAAAGTGTACGGACGTCCTGCGGATTTCGTCGCACGACGGCAATGTCATGGGGCTTTATATTCGCAAGGATATTTAGGCTTATCATATTGCCGCAACTAAAACATCCTGCAGAGGCAAAAATACTTGAAAAATGATAAGGCAAGATCAATGGGTTTTTGCATGCAAGTGTAAAGACGTCTGCGATTTTGTCGCAATGAAAGGTGGCGGGGAAGACCTCTAATTAGGGAGGTCTAACTTGGAAGACCACACGAAAATGATAAGGCAAGGTCAATGGGCCATTGCTTGAAAATGCAAAGGCGGCTGCGACCTTGTCGCAACAAGAAGAGATAAAATAAAGACTACCGAAATGATAAGGCGAGACAAGTAGGATTCTTGATTTATGAAGATACCGCGACCATGTCGCAACGATGCATTTCAATAACAATAAAATAATTATCCAAAGAAATACATGATGACAACTAAAATCTTCCATCTCAAGATAAATAACGAGAGGCAAGTATGGGAATGGAAAGGATGGAATATTGTTATTCATCTTCTCGATGAAAAGAGTTATACATCAATAATGTTGGCCAATTATATTACAAGGAGTGAAGATTGAAATGTACAGATATTACAAGCAAATAAAGAAAACAAAAAGAATTATCTCTTTGGTGATTCTTCTCCTTCATCTGGATTCTTCGAGTCCTATTATTCTCATCGCGAATTTTCTTCTTCGCTAGCCTCACTATCGAAACATCCGAGACAGGCATTCTCGGAACCTTTTCGAAAGCCGGGGATATAAATGCGAGAGGATATTGTGGTCCTTACAAACATACTCCATGGCTCCATTGCGAAAACGAACGGCATCATTATTAAAATTCGCCACTTCACATCGTTTAGAAATTGTTTCTTCAACTTGACATATCTATTCTCGCGATGGGAGAGACTCCTTGCCGAAATGGTTCTTTTTCAATTTCAAGTTCTTCAATTCGCGCTGGAAAATTCCTGGCGAGTTGTTCTTTTTCAGATTCAAGCTCTTTAATTCTAACTTGAAGTCTCTTCTCGGATTCTACAAATAAGTAACAACAAGTTAATAATTTACAAGCAATACTACAAAAGTAAGAAGCAGTAAGGTATAATAAGTAACCTTCTCTATCAGATATCATATCTTTAATCAAGGAAGTATGCTCGGCATGAAGACTAACATCAACACCTAGGTTATTCTGGCATTATCTAAAACTTTCGCAGCCCCAGCGAATTCATCATCACTATTAATAACAAGAAGAGAACGAACTTGCTCTTCTCGCTGCTTAAGTATGGTATTCTGATGAAGGAGTTCATCTCGTTCAACTTGCACACCAAGAAGAGATTTGTGGAATTCTGCTAACGCCTGTGCACCTCTGTTAGTAATGCGATCATTCTCATCTATGAGATCACTAATTTTCTTCCTTAAAGTCTTGATTTTATTCTCGGAATCAAGGTACATTCGTTTAAAGCGATTAGTTAAATTTAAACTAGATCTGTGTTCGATCTCTAAGAGATGATATTTGGATTGAAGATCTTTTAATGAAAGGAGGTTAATTTTATTTGAGAAGCTACTTAGAGATTGATTGAGGCGAGTAAGAAGGACATCATCATTCATAGGCTCGGAAATGAATGGAGAAGAATGGATTCTTCTGGAGAGATTATATACGTCTGCGAGAGTAATAGTCAGACAAAGAAAAATAGAAGATAGCATGAAAAGGATTTGAGAATTGAAAATTACTATACCATAAAGTTGCTGATTTGAATTCTGAAGAGTGATTACTCTCTCCTTTTGGGAATCCAGATCGGCTTCTAATTTTTGAATCCGATCGCGAGATGACGCGGCTTCAACTTCCAGCTCTTGGGTCTTCTTGTTCAGTTGTAAATTTTTCTTTTCAAGGATGTTGCGTCTTCTCTCGAGATCTGAGGCAACTACAAAAGAAGTTTTTCCAACCTATGAAAGGAGATAGAAAAATCGTTAATATATATATATTTAAAAATTTAAAATTAACAGGGAAATATGACTGCATACATACCAAGGAACCAAGTGCATTCAAGAAGTCAGGAGACACAATTCTAGAGGCTCCATTGAAAGAATTATTGCCCTCTAGTAAAGCAGCATTACACACATTTGCGAGAGTCCCGCAAAGAGAAGCTAGAGGAGCATCTCCCATTCCTTGGAAAGAGTCCGAAAGATGCTAGATAACCGATCCATAGAAGAACAAAGTCAATGGAGTCTCTTTAGCGAGAGAAGGATTCGAATCATGGTTATCCTCGTCGAAGATTCGAACTTGAGCTAAGGCGAGAAGAAGACCTGAGTCTTCCGCTTCTTAGATAATGGAGCGGAAGATTTATTTTTGCGAACGACGGTTTTACCCTTACTTCTAACCTTCGCGCTACAGCTTTCTTCAACTCCGACTTCGCATACAATTAAAGATAAGAAACGAGGTAACCTTCGCGTACGGTTAAAGATAAGAAACAGAGGCAACAATATTGTTTCAAATAACAAAGGAAATATTTCTTACTTCACCCGTAGTTTTTCATCGAAGTATCGTCGAGTACTCTCCAACGGATCGTCCTTGTAGCTTCTTCTCAATCTGGCGATCTGAAAAATTCCACAAACTCAGCAAATATAGAAAGAAATTTGTGAGGGCAAGATTTGAAGTGGAAAACATACCTCTTTTGCCTTGTCAGGCCATTTGAATTCCCAAGGATGATATCCTGCGAGATTCGCAGGAAGAATATGCGAGCCCGCGATGTAAGGGCCATTTAAAATCAAGGGTACAACCCACCACTTCTCATCCTTGGAGTGGCGAGGAGAAAGTGTTATTGCCCGGTGCCGATCAATATCTTGCATGAGTAATTTATCCTCAGGGACGTTATCCTTCTTTTTCGAAGAATGCCCCAATGAGATTTCGCGTTCCTCATCTTTATCACTTTGAATAATTTTCAAAAAGTTCTCTACGAGTGTATTTCTCACTTCTATTTCCAAGTCTGCGAAATCGGGGTTTCTAACAGTATTAGGGTATAAAGATCCTTTGCCAGCACCACGGTTCGCGAACTCAAGCATTAGGCGAATGCAATCGCCACATAATTGATAAACAGCCCGAGAGAATTTTTCATGGGCCAAGATTTCATAAAATAAGGGCATCTCAGGATTGTATAAGGGAATGGGAAGCCCTGCGAGAAATCTCGCATAAAAGATTTCATAAAATAATCCCTGTTTCTAGCGCATATGTAGTAGCAGGAAATCCCACACTACACCCCTCACTCAGTTTTGTTGGACTAATCCATTAAAAGATATGTGATCAAGAATATTTGTTAATTGATTCCATAAAATGTTTACACAAAGACAATAGAATTACACTTGGGAATTAAAGCGCTCTTAAACTTTCTCTCTCCTAATGACTTGCTTCACAATTCAAAAAGATCTCTCCCCTTCAACAGACTCATTTAGCCCTTTATATAGGGTAATACATAGTGGATGACAGTTAAGCTATCCTTTATTTTCGGGAATGTCTCGCGAAGTGTCGCAAATGCACAAGTATTTATTCTCGCGACACTTCTTAGCCTTCGCCCGGAGTTTCATGTCTTCCATTTGTTTTGTTGGTCGTTATTCATCGCGTCGTTTATCTTAACTCGTGCGACTCCTCGCGACGCCGTCGTTTATTAATCCCGCGAACCTTGTACATTGCGATATTATGGTCCTACATCTTGCCTCTTTTTCCTTGAATATTGCTTGAAGAGCGATTTTAAGGAAAAATTCATTGTTGTAATAATCCTTGATTTTAATTGGCGAAGGAACGAGCGAAAGAATACTTTTCTTGAAAAGTACGTACTTGCCTCTATTCTTTTGGCGAAGTTCTGGAGCTTCTTTGTAATATGTATATGAAGTGTCAGTTCTTGCCTCATGAGTTTCGGAAAATAATCAATCTCGCAAGTTCTTCTCGTTTGTTAGGAAATATGTTGTGCGATATTTGGATCCTACTGAAATTCCTTTTGCCTGGTTTTCTTGGATTTAGTAGTGACCGTTTACACGTGTCTATATTCACCCCTTTTACCGGCGCATTTGATGTTATCCGGTCATAATATTTTTCCTCGTCTATTTATAGGAGTGTCCCCTGTGAAGAATTTTCCTTTTCTTTTTCATCTTCTTCATCGTCTGCAAGTGTTCTTCTTCTTCATCGTTCTGCAAGTGTTTGCCTACTTTTTTCTCTTACCATCTTCTTCACCACTTTTGCTATTTCCTACCAGTTGTTGTTCACATGACATCCAGGTTTGTTAATCTTGCCATATCTGATTGATTTTGTGATTGATTAGCTTTTCTTGTTGAAATCACACCGGTATGATTGACTTTGTAGTTCTCTTTCTGCCATTATTGTTTAGCAAGAACCAACCCAGAACTAAATTTACCGTGAAGGACCCTCTTCTTTCTTTGGGCTCGCCGCCGAAATCTACTTCGCAACAAGAATCCCTTACGCAACCAAAGCCCTTTTCGCGAGCAAAATCGATGGCTACAAAAAGAAAGCCTGCGAGTGACAAGGTATTTAAGAAACATTTGTTTTTTATTAACAATATATTGTTGCCTCTGTTTCTTATTTAATTTGTTATTCGCAGGATGATGGAAATGTTGACAAAACTCCTAAAAGGCTTCGCCAACCCAAGCCTATTACTCCCGACGTTCCATTTCCTTCTTTCAAACCTTCGTCTCCTGCTGCGAAATCTTCGCAAGATAGTTCTCAATACCTCCTTCCCGTGGTAACATTACCCGCGGCAACATTCCTATACCTCAACTCCTCATTGACCAAGTTCCTCATAATAGCCCTACTACAAACAATCTTACACCTCCTCCTATTATCAATGCCCCTTCTATTTCTCCAATCACTTCTCTTCCTGAAACCTCTTCTTCTCCTGAGGCTCCTTTGACAAAGGATCACTCGTCTTCTTTGATTGAGCAAATTCCTCTAACGGCAGAAAATTTGGAGGGGATAGATGTGGCCTTTAAGGTTCTTTCAGATCTCGTGAATGATGCCAAAAAGACTTCTGCTGATCCTCACAAATCCAACGTCTGCGAGATTTTAAGCAAGCACCTTGGTTCTCGATAAGGTCTCGCAAGCATCATTGGTTCAAGAGATTAATAAGTTGAAGGATGATCTCCAAGTTATGACCGCGAAGTGCAATAGTCTCCACCTTGAAAATCGAAATTTCACAACATCTCGCTAGATCGTGACAATCTTTTCGAAAAAATGAGGAGTTAAAAGGTATACTCTCATGACTCCTTCTCTTCTCTTTTTTTTTTTTTTTTTTTTTTTTTTTTATCAACTCAAATTCTTGTTCGCCCTCCAAGCATTAAACCAGAAACGAATAATGGAGATATATCAGACGGAGTCCATTGTTGAAGAAGTTCGAGTTGAGAGAGATGCTTGGATGGAGCAATATAATCTCTTAGATAATCTTCATACTTATGCAAAATGATCAAATAAATAACTTGTCGAAAGAGAATTTTGATTTATCGCAAAAGCAAGACTTGTTAAGTAATGATTTATCTCGCCTCTCTTATGCTTTGACTAAATCTGATTTGGAGTTGCAAACTTTATCAGATGAGAATCGAACTCTTTCGCAAGAGAAACGTTCTTTGTTAAATAAGGTGGCGAACTATTCGCAGCAGTATGATGCTTGTCAAAAATTATGTGAAGAACAAGAACAAGCTAATCATACTTTGAAAGACCAACTTGAAGAAATTACCGCCGAGAGAGATAAACTTATTCAAGGTAGAATAACTTTGAGTGTAAAAGCGAAGCAATTCCAAGAACGATGTGTCAAATTAGAAAAATCCAACTCTACTCTTGCGACTGAAAATTCCATACTTGTTTCCAATGAAAAGAACTTGCGATCACGATTGAAAGGCTTAGCTGGAGATTCATTTGATGATGCTATGGACTGTTTGGGGAATAACTTCACGGCTTTAATTCAAAGATCTTACTTTTAAAAGGAAGGTAGTCAAATTATTTGACTATCTTAATTCTTTTATTTATTCCATGAATGCTTTATTATCCTGAGAGTGCCGATAATATTCGATAAAAATTTTCTTTAATTTTGTGTATTTGTTACGCAGACTCTGAGAAAAAGCTTCGCTCCACTATCTCCACCCTCAAGTCTGATTATTCGAAAATTCGCAAGGAAAACGGGCTGCTCGCCGCGTCTCTTGCTCGATCTCGCGACCGTGCAGAGCGAAGGTTTGATTATATGTCTGATTGTAAGGATATTGATAGTAAAAATCGTCAAAAGGCACTTTCGCCGTCAATTCCATCTTAAAGCGGAAGTCCTTGTGAATGATATTTTGCTGTCGAAGTCTCTTGATCCTATTCATGTCGATCCTTTGGAAGTAAGTGATGATGAAGTCCCTGATTCTCCTGATAGTGATTATGACTATGAAAGCGGCGAAGATATCGCTAATCTTTCCAAGTTGTCAACAAAGATCTGATCGAAAAAATTGTCAGATGAAAATCCACCAAATGGCGAGAATGAAAGTGCTTTGAAAATATTTCTGATGAACATCCATTGACCGGTGAAGGTGAAGCTGAGAAAATTATTGGTGAAGATGATAAAATTGATGTAGAGAATTAACTGCTTTATAACTTTTGCTGCGACTGTCTTTTTGTTTTGAAAGATTAAACCCCTTGTTGAATAATTCTCTTATTTTCTTCTTCTTAACTATGACTATAATCTCGCAAGTTTATTCGCCTTCAATTTTACGAAATGATCTTTACTCAGTCATCATCGTTTTGAAATGTATTCTTCACGATGTTGAATTTTATATTGCGACGAGGTCGCAGGCATCTCCATGAATGGAGAAATCGCTTTTCTCGCCTTATCATTTCGGTAGTCTTTATTTTATCTCTTCTTGTTGCGACAAGATCGCAGGCCGCCTTTACATTTTCATGCAATGGCCCATTGATCTTGCCTTATCATTTTTGTGTGGTCTTCCAAGTTAGACCTCCCTAATTAGAGGTCTTCCCCTGCCACCTTTCATTGCGACAAAATCGCAGGGACGTCTTTACACTTGCCTGTAAAGACCCATTGATCTTGTCTTATCATTTTCCAAGTATTTTTGCCTCTGCAGGATGTTTTAGTTGCGACAATATGATAAGCCTAGATATCCTTGCGAACATAAAGCCCCATGACATTGCCGTCTTGCGACGAAATCGCAGACGTCCGTACACTTTCGTGTAAAGACCCATTGATCTCGCCTTACCCTCGCGTTAGTATTATTGCCTCTGCGGGATCATTGCACAAATATGACAAGCCTAAATTCTCTTGCGAAAACATAGCCTTATGACATTTGCGTCTTTTTTGACACCCCCTAATGGAGAGCGTCGCCCTTATCATCTCCCCGTTTGCCCCTTCAAGGAGGCGAAACATCGGCCATACAAGACTAGCTCCTCCCATCCGGTCTTAACAACAACCGATTGTTTTCGCAGCCTCTTATCCCTTATACCTATATGGTTTATGGTTACAAGACCGCACCCTAAGTGGAGTTTTCTTGAGCGTCTGCAACATATGCCAAGACTTGCCAAGAATGGCCAGGGTAGGTTCATCCATCCCGGGCACTCGGCTCAACCGTGTACCCCGGCCGCCTTGAGCATACACTGACTCCTTGGAAGAGACCCTCGGTCGCCCAACCAGGGTATAACCTTATATATATAGTTGGGAATCCAAGGTACCTCTCCCGGATAGGCTTTCATAGGCCCCAAATTTCCATGACTCAGGCTTCAGGAGCGGTGTAACCTTCCCCCTGAGCCATGTCGAGAGATACCCCCTTATATGACGCACTTTAGGTCTTACATTTGCCTCTTACGAAATGTTATTCGCGAACTAGGGTGTACGCCATAAAGGTTCGTCCCATTCATTTACTCATTCATTTTTGTCAATTCATTCAATCATTCATTTTTGATTATCTCTTCTCATTATCTTTGCGAAATTATCGCATGTCTTCATTCTTTCATTCATTTCTTCATTTCTGTCACTTCTTTCATTCATTCTCATAATATCATATCATTTGCGATTTGCTGCTTGTTGTTGTCTCATAAGTATATGATTTGCTTGCGAAAACTATCATCCTTGAAATGTATGAACGTCGCATAAAATATAAATATCTCGCAGCAAAAAGAATTGTGGGAAATGAGATTTGAACCCTTGACCTGCCTCTTGCATATTCTCGCACCATACCAACTGTTCTAACCTCATTTGCGAAATTAACTTGCGAGATAATCATCAACTTTCTTCTTTGCGAGATAAGCAATGTCTCAGGTGAAATTTTGCATAACAAAAATAAATGTGCGAGAGCAAGAATTGATCCTGCGACCTTCTGCTCGCGTTCATGCCTCCTGACCAACTGTGCTAGCCAAGCCTCTGCGAAATGTTTCTGCGAAATAATCACTTACTTTCTTCTTGCGAAATATACTTGCGAAAAACCCATGCGAAAAATACACGTTCATTGAGATTTGAACTCGCGACCATGAACTCATTAATTTCGCAGGTGACCAACTGTGCTGCCTCTTGTTTGCGAAAGAATGAAACAACCTTGCGAAATTATCCATTTTTTCCCTTCTTTGCGAAGCAAAAAATTCTTTGCGAGGGGGGGAGATTCGAACCCGCGACCTTAAGCTCCTCATGTTCGCTCGTGACCAATTGTGCTACTCCTCCTGTGCGAAAGGATCGCAGAATGCTAATACATGACTTATATTCACCCTTTGATATTCAAGGAAAAAGATGACAAAAATTCTTCGAAGGATAAGACTCGAACTCGCGACCTTATGTTTATACTCTTCGCCAGTGACCAATTGTGCTAGCTTTGTTTGTGAAAGAAACACACAATACTATAACTTTATTCACTTCTTCGCTCTCGGAAGTTCAAAAATATGTAAAAGGTGGGATTCGAACTCGCAACCCCAAGCTTATTCTCTTCGAATGACCATCTGGGCTACTTGTCCGCTTGCGAAGGAAACACACAATGCTATAGCTTTATTCCATTTTTTCCCCTCTTGAAAGTTCAAAAATATTTGAAAAAATATGACTGTGGCGAGATTTGATCTTGCGACATCAAGCTTCTTCGCTCCAACTCAAACCATAAAATAATTAAAAGATATGTAGTAGCAGGAAATCCCACACTACACCCCTCACTCAGTTTTGTTGGACTAATCCATTAAAAGATATGTGATCAAGAATATTTGTTAATTGATTCCATAAAATGTTTACACAGTACAATAGAATTACACTTGGGAATTAAAGCGCTCTTAAATTTTCTCTCTCCTAATGACTTGCTTCACAATTCAAAAAGATCTCTCCCTTCAACGTACTCATTTAGCCCTTTATATAGGGTAATACATAGTGGATGACAAACTAAGCTATCCTTTATTTTCGGGAATGTCTCGCGAAGTGTCGCAAATGCACAAATATTTATTCTCGCGACACTTCTTAGCCTTCGCCAGGTTTCATGTCTTCCATTTGTTTTGTTGGTCGTTATTCATCGCGTCGTTTATCTTAACTCTCTGCGACTCCCTCGCGACGCCGTCGTTTATTAATCCCGCGAACCTTGTACATTGCGATATTATGGTCCTACAATGTTAGGCAGCAGTCTAGCACTAGCACAGAGTTGGTAGTTTTTTTTTTTTTTGAAGCATGCATTTTATTAATAGAAGATTAGGTTACAATTTGACGTTGGTATGTGGTACCCACCGAGTCATGGAAGATAAATTGACTAATACAAAACGAGATTGCCTGGTCCCAAATTTTGGTTGAAAAGTTTCCCATTTGACTTTCGTCTGCCGCCTGATTTGCCAAGCCATCAGCTGCTTGATTTCCTTCTCTATAGTTGTGTTGGATAGCGACCTGCGGAATCTGTGGTATTCTATACTTTATTTCTTCAATCATCCCTGAGATGTGCCAAGGGGGTTCAGTAGCGGATGTGACGAAAAGCAGAAGGTTTTCCGAGTCCGTTTCGAAGAGAACTTTTGGCCATTTCCTTTCTGTTGTTGTTCTTGATGCCAAAAGCAGAGCCCAAGTTTCTGCATTTAAGGATGTTGTAACTCCTAGAGGTTGAGCTAAAGCCATAATTGTTCGTGCTTCAGAATCTCTGCAAATGAAACCCGCCCCTGCGAAACCTGGATATCCCCTGGCTGCCCCGTCTGTATTAATCTTAATCCAATTCAAGTTTGGTGTGGACCATCCTACCGAAATTGTTGAGATTCTTTTAGCATTTCTTGAATGGTTAATTAACGGAGAATCTCCTGGTAGTATAGGAGGTGAGGATTTTATTGCCACAAAAAATTTTTGTTATTATTTTTTCGCCCAAGCTAGGATTTCTTCTGATGTTGTTTGCTTTTGGCGGTATATTAGTTCATTCATGGCCAACCATAAGGTCCAGAATAGAAAGCAGGCAGAAGAGATGACATATATCGGTGCTGATTGTTGTAGAATTTGGGAAATGGTTGTTTGAGGCGTTAAAGGGCATGTGGGGTTATAGTTGGAGTTTGGTAAGGTTGATAGCTGAGTGAATAAGGTGTTCCAAGCTGAAGTCGCAGTTGGGCAGTGAATTAGCAAGTGAGACGCTGATTCCTGATTAGTGTTGCATCTGGCGCAAATATCGGAGTTGGTCAGATGAATGTGATGTAGAAGAGAGAAGGTTGGTAGACCCTCATTGATTGCTTTCCACAAGAAAAGTTGAATTTTTGGTGGACACAGTAAAGTCCACAAGAATTTTGTTGGCGGAAGGGGATTTAGAGTTGGTTGACCTTGGGTTAGACATTTTTATCCCGATGAAGTAGTGTATTTTCCATATTTTGAGTGGGGCCAGATTATTTTGTCTTGGGGGCTATCTTGGGGTAGGTGGATGTTTATTATTTTTTGAGTTGTAAGATTGGGTAGGGTGCTTAATTTTTCCTGGTTCCAGTTATGAGAGATCGGATCAATGATATCAGCTACTTTCCGGATAGGGTAACATTGAGCTGGGTCTAGGTTTGGGGAGTGTGGAATCCAATTGGCTTCTATTGGTGTTGACAACCCATTTCCAATATGATGAAAAATAAATTATTGCATGAGAGGGACGAGTGAAGCTAATTGTCTCCACTGAGCGCTAGAGGAAGACGGTATAATATCAATGCCCTGTAGAATTGGTTGTTGATTGAGATATTTTTCACTGCAGAGACTTCCACAAATGGACTTAGGTTGTTCATGTAAATTCTAGATTCTTTTCATGAGAAGTGTCTTGTTATGATCACTGCTTTTTCTTATGCCTAACCCTCCTTCAGATATTGGTTTTGTTACTTTATCCCAACCAATAGGATGAAGCTTTCTAACCGATGAATCATGTCCCCAGAAAAAATTCCTGGTGATACGATCTATTTGTTTGTGGACATTGATGGGTAGATTTTGTGTTTACATTAGGTGGTTTGATGTGGGGGTTAGGGAGGTTTTAATGAGGACCAATCTTCCAGCTGGAGTCAGACATTTTGTCATCCACCCTTTAGCTTTTCGAGCTAATCTTTGAAGAAGAGGTGCAAATGTGTGATTAGATGCTCTTCCTTGTTTGAATTGGACTCCAAGATAGATTGGAGGTTTTGATGTGGATGACATATCGAAAAATTGTTGCAGATTACTTATCTCAACTGGATCCAATCTCGGATGATGAATAATTACTGATTTGGAAGTATTAATTACCTGGCCCGCCGAAGTGTCATAAGAGTGAAGCAGGTTCTTGAGATGGAGATTACTCTGAGCAGAGGCTTTATAAGTGATTAGCAGGTCATCAGCATACATTAAATGAATAATGGGTGGTGCTTTTCTTGAGATGTTAAGTCCTCGAACCAGCCTTTTGGTTTTGAAGGTTTCCCAGTTTGTAGATGTTTCGCACATATTATGAATATATATGAAGATAGTGGGTCTCCTTGTCTAATACCTCTAGTTGGGATGATATATCCATGAGGTGTACCATTTATGTTGATCGAGTATGTAACTGTTGTGACGCATAGCATAATGAATCTACAAAGATTGTTGGAAATCCAAGTTTGGTGAAGGAAACTTTGATGAATCCCCAATCTAAGTTGTCGTAGGCTTTCTGGATATCTAGTTTTAAAGCTTTGGGTCTTTGGTGAGGCTTGAAGTTTTTATATGGTGGAATAGCTCTCCAGCAATTGCTATGTTATCATGAATTGATCTTTGTGGTACAAAGGCACTTTGAAAAGTGCTTATTAGAAAAGGGAGAAGGGGTCTTATTCGATTAACTAGGATTTTGCAATGATTTTATAAGTGATGTTACAGAGTCCTATGGGTCTGAATTGAGAAGGATTTGATGGGTGGTCCACTTTGGGTATTAGTGTTAGGTTTATGTGATTCATAAGTGGATGTATATTAAGATCATTGAAAAAACTGTGAACCATAGGAATCAATTGAGGATGAGTTGTTTCCCAGAAAAATTTGAAAAACTTACTCGTATAACCATCTGGACCAGGAGCACTTTCGGAGTTTATGGAGAATAGAGCTTGTTTGATTTCTGCTGCAGTTACCTCCTTAGTAAGAAGTTCCTTTTGTCTGGGAGTTAATCTGGGATTGATATCTGTGAAAAGTCCTTCATCTATGATTGTAGGTTGAGCCGTGTATTGTTGGGTGAAATGGTCAAGAATGAGTTGAACCACATCTTTCTTCTTGTTAACCCAATTGCTCAGTGGGTCTTGAAGTTGTTGTATATTGTTGCATGCTCGGTGGATGGTTGCTTTAGTGTGGAAGAAGGTTGTGTTGAGATCGCCTGATTGTAGCCATTGAATTCTGGATCTTGTTGCCAGTAGGTTGCATGACATTGTAGCAATTCTGTGTGATCTATTCTTAGTTGTTTTTCTTGACCCAGCCAGAATTGTAGGTCGTTACCCGATTGGATAGCACACTGATGTTGAGCTTCTTTTATCTTTGTCGTCGATTTTTTGATCATAGTTGGAAGATGGCCAAAAGTTTCCTTGTTCCAATCCATGAGGGTTTGCCCAGTTTTTATGAGCTTTAGTTGAAGGTCCAAGGTAGGTTCCGAATCTTGCTGTTGTACCCAAGCCGAATCAACCACCGGTTTGAGTTGCAGGTGTGAGAGCCATAAATGTTCAAATTTGTAATTTTTTGTTCCTTGCCAATCTATTGCTTTTCCTTGTAATAGGATTGGGGCATGATCATATGCGATTCTTGGAAGATGAGTAACTGCTGCATGTGGATTTGCAGTACGCCAATGATGGGTTGCCATTGCTCTATCTAGTCTCTCTAGAATGTTTTCTTGCCCCATCTGGTTGTTTGTCCATGTGTATGGGTCGCCTCGGAATCCTAAATCCATAAATCCCATCTGATCCATCATTGTGAGAAGAGGTTGAGATTGTGCATACGTTACTTGTCTTCCCCCCTTTTTTTTTCTGATTGATCCAGAACGTCGTTGAAATCTCCTAGCAAAATCCATGGTATAGCCGGGTTGATGTTGTTGAATATTGACGGAAAGTTTTTCCAAAAATTCCTCCTTTTGTCCGGGTGTGGTGGACCATATATACCAGTGCATATCCAAGGTTGTTCAGGGAGAGGTGGCGTAACCAATGCATGAATGAAGTATTATTCGAATATTTAGGTTATCCTCCCACATTAAACAAAGACCGCCTCGCCTTCCAATTTTTGGGACAGAAAAATGGTTATGAAACTGAAAGGATTGTGCTAAGCTTCCCATATGATGATCATTTGCTAAGGTTTAGGAGAGGAATAGGATGTTGGGTCTGTGAAGGGAAACCAATCCCCGTAAATGTTGTATAGATGGTGGTTGGTTGATTCCTTAACAAGTCCAAGCTAGGATGATCATTATCGATCTGAAGAGGTTGACTGATGACTCCCACCAGAGTAATTTGAAGTACTCACGAATATGACAAAAAGTAAGTTATAACCTAGTAGGTATGCTCTAGATTACAGCACTTACAAAAATATCTTTTGAAATACAATTATGACCTATAAGGAGAGCCGTAAAATTATAGCTTAGGCGTGCTTTATAAAATAGAACATACAAATTGATATACAATTATAACTTAGAAGATGTGCTTTATAACGCAGCACTTACAAGGAGTAGTACAAGAGACAGAAGGTGGAGAAACGCTAAATTAAGTACTTTCAAAGCTACTGCGTGAATGCTTTAATACTAAACTTATAATGGTTGTTCAAGAAAAGTAAGTCATCAAGCACCTCCTAAAGCCTTCATACTTGAAAAATACCAGACTATTACAGAGTCGAAAGACCTATTACACACTTGAAAAATCAATTGTGAAAGGATTGCAAGCAAAAACTTTAAACTACAATAGTAGGGGAATTGACGAGTGATAAAGCAAATATAGTTGTAATTGAAAACTAGAAGTTTAAGTGAACTTACCTGGGGGCTTAGATTGATCAGAGGAGCTTAGGGTTGGACTGAGGATGAAATCTTCATTTGGACACAATTATTCGGCAGGAAAAAATAACTAATAACTCAAAATGCATACCAGATATTTAAAAGAGGTTCTAACATTAAAATCAAGAAGAAAACAGGCCCTAAACTATAACTAGAACTCACAATATATATAACAGAATTACAACTTATGATTTTATAAAATTTAAAGCTAGGCCCATAACAAGGGTGTCATCATATTTTCAGAAATCCTAGAAGAAAAGGCTTAAGAGAAACAAACAAAGGAGCAAAAAAGAAAAGATGTAACCACATAAACTCAAACCAAATTCAGATCGGGTAAAAGAGTACAAGTCCCAAGCTATTTAAGAATATCTAACTAAAGAGACTTTCAAGGAATTAGATAAGAGACAAGAGGAAATGAAGGGTAACAAGCTCAAAACGATTAAGTAGAAAACTAAAAAACCGAACAGATAATTAACAAGGCTACAATCACAAATGGAACAACTACCAACTAGCATATTCCTTCTCCTAAACGAAGCCGCAAAGAAGAGCGGATACACTAACAAAAAGGCCAATAGAATACAGCAGCCTACATATAAAGAGCAAATTACTACACGAGCAAATTAATGGTGCAACTAGTCATGAGACCACTAGGAACAACAAACACATTAAGAAATAAATCACAGACCATTAAGAAGGTTTTAATTTTCCTTCAAAATCTAATAATCTCTAAAAAACCATTAAAGATGCTCCATTTTAAAACACTAATTAAGCCCCAAATTAACCCCAATTCAAAGAAATTGTAGAAGAAATTTTTCAATTTTTCCCAGTAGAATTGAAAAACATTCATGTAATCAGCAAATTTTTAACAGAAAATTCAAAGAACAAATCTAATAGCAACCCTAAGCAAAGATTCACGAAAACAAATCAAAGAAGATAGAAGTAAACATCCATATAACAGAAAAGCAATTACCAATCCTAAAGGAGAAGATAACAAAATTTAGCAATTAAAACAAGCTAAGAGAGAACTAGAACAAGATAAACATAAATAAACGAACCCTCTTCTAAACATCAAAAACATGAGACTTACTCCTATCAATAAATCAGATCTAAATAAAGCTATGAAGGAATTTTTTTCCAAAAATACCTTTCAAAATACTGTGTTTTTTATCAGTTCCTCAAATCCTAACCCAACTCTTAATCAATCATTCAGCCCCAGGAGTCCTAGGGTTTACTCTTGCCTAAATTGGTCGCTATGGAAATCGTCTTTTGGATCTGATTTTGAAATTTGAATCTAGGGTTTTGAGTTAGTAGCTTTATCATTAATCAAGAGTGGAAGCAATTTAAGGAAAGTTATCTGAGGATAAGGGATGCATCTCTGGTTTTGAATTACGAAGCCCTGGAAACGATGGCGGCCATTTTTAGTTTTTTGGGTTTTCTCTCTCTAAGAAGATATCTACTCTTCCTATAGACGGCCATAAACTATTCGAATGTGATAACATTTCTATATGCTCGAACTTCGTTTATTACTATGAGTTTATCAGTATAGAATTTTTTTTTTTGTTTTTTTTTTTTTTTGAAGCAAGCATAGAAGTTTATTGGTTTGTTACTATCTTAAATAAACCTGTGGATCTTAATTCTTAAGTTTTATGTTACATTTTGGTCTTTGGTTTCGTATTAATTTCGTCACTCCTTCGGTTCTCTTAAATAAATGTGTTTAAGAACTTCATAATGAGAACAAGAATGGTATGGTATGGAATGGAAAAAAAACATTTTGAAGCAGGGAATGGAACATGAGAGAAGTCATCCCAAATGCCAAATCTTATCATGGGATTCATGTGGATGGATGTTACCTAAAAATTAAGATATGGAAATACCAATAGGTCCTAGAAATAATATATTATAGAGAGTCTAGTCCAGTTGACCTAGTCAACTGTCTGTTTGGTCCTTTTTGAAAATATAAATTATAGTTTGGTCCTAGAAATTATAGTTTGGTCCTAGGGTGACGTCATGGATGATGTAATTTTCATCATGTAGTGGCAGAAATACCCTTTTGGGGACCACTACATCATCCATGACGTCACCCCTAAGATATATATATAGTCAATTATCAAGAGAGAAGATATTATTTTCAGATTTACTTTCTCTCACCTCCATATTTTCAGATCTACTTTCTCTCTCCTCGTTTTTTCTTTTCTCTGCAACTATTTTTCTCTGCTACTGTAAAGAAGATGAAGAAAGAAATAAACTGCTGTTGTTGATTAAATGATGAAGACGACGCTTTTTTATTTAAGTTGTTGATGATGTTGTTTAAATGATCTCTGATGAAGACGACGTTTTCGGATCTGTGTTTTCTACTCGTGCTGAAGATGAAGATGAAGATGATGTTTTGCTGCTCCCGTTGAAGATGAAGATGATGTTTGCTGCTCGTGTTGGTGATGAAATCTTTTTGAAGAATCTTTTGTTGCTCGTGTTGAAATCAAGATGATGCTCTCTGTTTTGCTGCTCATGTTGAAGATGATGTTTGTTGCTCGTGTTGAAGATGAAGACGATTGTTGTTCATCAAACATAACGAACTTAGATCTGCTGCTGTTGAAGAAGATGATGCTGTTGCAGTTCATTTTTACGTCGAAGAAGATAAGATGATGATGTTGTTCATTTTTACAAATGAACTCTGTTTTTTTAGGTTTTTATCAGGAGTTCATTTCTGGAATGAACTTTGTTTATATAGGTTTTTGTCAGGAGTTTATTTCTGGAATGAACTCTATTTTTCAGGTTTTTATCAGGAGTTCATTTCTGGAATGAACTCTGGTTTATATAGGTTTTTATCTGGAGTACATTTCTGGAATGAACTCTGGTTCATATAGGTTTTTATCAGGAGTTCATTTCTGGAATGAACTCTGGTTTATATGTTTTCTGAAAAAATAAGTAGAAATTAACAGGAGTTCATTTTGACGAATGAACTGCTACAAAAAATAAGTAGAAATTAACACGAAAGGATACTTTGGTCCATTTAATATTTTTAAATAATTATGGACCAAATGGAAAAGGTGATTTCTGAAAGGACTAAACATACATGGGACCACCTAAAAAAGGACCAAACGATATTTTTCCCATATAAGATACCTAAGATAAATTGATCGCTACAAACTCAGACACAAGAGCCCAACTTTATCACATGGGCCTGAAACTTGAGCTTCAACATTTGAACTAGGGCAACGAGTCCGGATATGGAACTATCCAAATCAATCGGGGTCTACCTGTTTATTTATTTTTAAATAGGAAAATAGATTAACTAGGATTCACAATTGTCTAAATCACACTGGATGATGTCCCCAGGCCAATAAAATTACCAACCTTGGTTAACAGTAAATTACTCGCGTATTTTTTTTAATAGTAAATGAGAACTGTATTGCCAAAGAACATAAATATTTGGAAAAATGAATGTTGTCATAACAGGACAGATCCTGTTATGAAATTTGGACAACAATCTGGTACTGCCATTACCTTCAAATTGATTACTTTATTTTCTTAATTTCATCTGATCTAATAGACATATTTATGAAAGTAGGTAAATTTTCCTTCCAAATGTTAAAAATAGAAGATTTTCTTGCCTCCACCACTAGTTTATCAACCACCGAGTTGCCAGTTATGTGAGTGAATTTGAATCCCCAAAAGTTGTTACAATCTGCCAAAATATTCTTAGCCTCTTTAACCAGTTTTTGATTTCTTCATTCCATCATTGTTTCCTTCCCTTCAATGAAACCAATCAATCTTTCACAATCTCCTTCAATCCAGAAATGTTTCATCCCTTCATCTCTGTCCCATTTAGCTCCCTGCAGCTGAGCTAGAGCTTCAGCTTTTTCTGGACATGAAACCTTGAGTATCCCTGACTTAGCTCATCTTCCATTACTTGCATCATCCCTAAGATTAGGCCAAACCCAGCATTCATTGTTCCAGAAATCCAGGAAGCATCATAGTTGAGTTTAAAGCAATTAGAATCTGGGGATTTCCAAGTTTTGTTTTGATTTTGAGTTACTGCAAGCATTATGGAGAATCATGTTCCTGCCACTATTACTCCAAAAATTCAAATGTCTCTGAATTGTTATAGAAGTCTGAAGAGAAGATGCAGTTCTTCCTTAAAAAACTCTGTTGCATCTTTCCTTCCTTATGTACCAACATTTAGTTGCATTAATTTCAGCTACATATTCACCTTGTACCTACCACAACTCATAGTGATATATGAAAGACATATTTACTGCATTATTTTGCCACTTACCAGAAAAAGGTGGCAGCATCCATATAGATTTAGCAAAACAACATTCAAAGAGTAAGTGTTGTAAAGATTTTATGATTTTTTTTTCCTCCAGAAAATACATTTATTATCTCTGTCAGGCATATATTGGCTCAGAATATGAGTTACATGAATAACATCATTCATCATTCGAGCATTTCCATAAGAAAAGCTTCACTCTTTGAGGTAGCTAGCTGTGATTTCCAAAAAAAATCCAGGATAATTCTTTTTCAGTGCCAACTATTTGTATTAACCTCCCATCTAGGTTTATCATATTCTAAAGTATCATTCATATCTAAGTACAGCCTAATATTTAAAATAGATTGAGCAGTTCCTAGCATACTTAGAATTAGAATATGTTATATTATTCGTGTCTATATGGGGAAAAACACGACACAAAAACCTAATTTTTTTGTACAACTCAAGCATCACCAATCAAATTATAAATTGTTCATTTCGCTGATGAGCCACTCTCATTTATTGCATTAATCACATTCTGACAATCACCTTTAAAGTGCACTCTTCTCAACCCTTTATCTTTAGGTCATTGCACTGCTTCTAGAAAGGATTTGGCTTTAGCTTCTGTAGATTTTGCAACAGATATGTATGGAAACAAAACAAAAGATATGAGAAGATATTTTGTTACTAAACTCGGCAAGATTTTCATTCATTCTTAAAAGCCTTAAATAGGCATTACAAGCACACGTTTCTCTAACTCATGACTAACATAATTTCCTACATTTTAGGATCCATAACGCATGATTAAATTACTTATTCAAAATACGTTTAAATGCCTAAATACTAGGACTAAAACCAACTAAATCAAGAGACCAAATCAATCAACAAAACTAACACAAAATATTTGAACGTGACACATTCAAATTCCAACACCCTCCCTGAATGTGTCAACCATGAATCTTCTTCCATCATCATCATAATGCCATCATCTTCATAACATCATCATCATCATCACTTCATTACATCATCATCATCATCTTCTCATCATCATCATCATTCTTCATCCATCATCATACATCAAACATCATAATCCATAATCATCATAATTTTATCTTTACAATAGAATTATCTTTTCATCATCAATGGCGCCCATGCAGAAATTTGCATTCTCCTCTTTTGGTTTATCACGATAATATTTTTCGATGTGGCCGAATCTCTTACAGTGATAACATTGCACTGCTTTTTTCTTGCTATCCTTGAAGTAACATCTTTCAGTAGTAATGGTTAGTTCTTTTACAAATTGAACAAAACTCACCTTTCTTTGCCCAGAGTGCCTTTTCTTCAAATTCTCCATCCTCCCTGTTTAATCTTTGTTCATGTGCTTGAAGAGAACCCATAAGATCATTAAAAGTATATTTGGATAAATCTTTTGATTCTTCAATAGAAGCAACAACATGATCATATTTGTGAGGAAGAGAACGTAATACCTTCTCCATGATTTTCCGGTCAGATATTTCTTCACCATAAGATCTCATTGCATTAACAGTCTTGATAACATTATCAAGAAAACCTTGAACCGAATCAGAATTTCCCATAGATAAAGTTTCAAATTGACGGCGAAGAGTTTGCAGCTTTACCATAATTGTTTTATCTGTACCTTCGAATTGGTCTTTCAACAGATCCCATGCTTCTTTTGATCTTTTGCATAAAGAAATCTTTGGGAAAATTGCATCATCAACACCTTCTTGTATAATAGTCAATGCTTTAGCATCCTTTCTCACTTTCTCTTTGTACTCTTTTTTCTGCTATGGAGTTGCCTTCTCTAGATCGATTTCATCATAACCAGATTCTACCAAATCCCACAAATCATATGCAATAAAAATTGTTCTTAATTTAATCGACCAAAAATTAAAACTATCACCTTTGAATACAGGGACATTTGTTGGTAGCGCAGCTCCTTTAGTTGCCATTAATTGCCCGAGGATCTACTGGCTCTTGATGCCAAATGTAGATTTTGCAACAGATATGTATGGAAACAAAACAAAAGATATGAGAAGATATTTTGTTACTAAACTCGGCAAGATTTTCATTCATTCTTAAAAGCCTTAAATAGGCATTACAAGCACACGTTTCTCTAACTCATGACTAACATAATTTCCTACATTTTAGGATCCATAACGCATGATTAAATTACTTATTCAAAATACGTTTAAATGCCTAAATACTAGGACTAAAACCAACTAAATCAAGAGACCAAATCAATCAACAAAACTAACACAAAATATTTGAACGTGACACATTCAAATTCCAACAGCTTCAACTTGTTCTGGGTCAAAGGCCTCCGTGGAGCTCCCTTTAACTTCATTTCAGGTACCTGCAAAGTTTTTAGATATTAATCCAAATCTAGTAGCAAATGATGCTTCAATAAATCAAGCGTCAAAGCTGATTTTCTAAAATGCAGGTAATGGAGGTTCCCAAGTATGAATTGTGGCATATTGCATGTTTAATTGTCTCCCTGCAAGATCCTTCTGCATACTCTGGTGCCATTAATTATTGACATATATGCTTATGAAGCTAGTCTTGAGAGGAAGGGAAAGTAACATGTCATATTCTTTTAGATTCATTATTAAAACCACATAATATATATCTGTTGTTTTGATGGTTTGAAAACCCGAAAATTCTATCCATTTCAAAAGACACCTATGAATACACTTCCACAAGAAGTGTTTAATCTTAGGCGGGAGATTACTTTTCCAGAATTCCTTCCAATTGTAACAATAATATTGTTTTGAAGGACACTGAGTAGCTCCTCATTCAGAATGCCTCTATACGAAGACTTAACATTGAAGTTACCATTTATAGTATGTTTCTATCGATTTTCATATTCTCCATAAAATGAGATTTTGATTTCGGTAATATGCTTAACGTTCACTTTATCAAACAAACATTTCAGGGTATCAATTTTTCAAGACTTAAAATCAACATCAATAAGTTGATCAACAGTTTGGACACTAATTGAGTATTATTGAGAGGATTGAGGACTATCTCTCTTTGGAATCCACTTTTCTTTCCAAATAGAGTTAGACTTACCATCTCCGACTTCCCGTATGAGGTGTTTTTGAACAGTTTTCGGGCTTTGAAAGATAGATTCCATACCCATGATCCTTGGTTGTTATTAAGGACATGTAAAGGGTTTGCCTTCTTAAAATATTTAACTTTAGAGATTTGAACTTACAGAGCAGACGGATCATCAATCATCCTCCAGGGAAGCTTTGCAAACAAAACTTGATAATTTTAGTTCTTCTAATATTGATCCCACGTAGCTCTTTTGGAAGTGTAACGTCACTCCATCTCTTAAAATAAAGGGTTATTTGGATTTTGGTATTCAAGTTTTGTCCAAAGTTAGTGTTTGGTCTAACATTTGTCCAGCTTTGTATTTGGTACTTGGAATTAACGTTGACTTCCGTTGACTGTACTCAGTCAAATTTTAATTAATTCTAAATCTAATATATTAATACATTTACTATAATACCCTTCATTTGTTAAATATTTACATTACAACTGTAGCCAGCACCGTCGTCGTCATATTTCCGCTACTGCCATCACCTCAACCACTACCGTGATCCTCATGTTCTTCCCCAAATTAGAACCGTAATTTCACAAATTACCAGTTTAATTTCAACTTCTATCAATATATCAAAAAATCAAATTGAACAAGTTTATCAAATTCTTCTCTTAAAGCAGCGCCTTCCCTGCAACATTATCAATTCATCCCTAATTTCTTTCCCAATCCACAAATCTGAAATTCTGAAAATTGCTTGAAAACTAGTGTAACCTTTGAAGACCCTGTAAGCTCCATTATCTAATACATTCATAACTAAAATCAACTGCACTCACCTCCGCTTGATCCTTCATTGTAATCCCTGTTCAATACTTGTAGTTTCAATTTAGGGTAAGAATCAGAAATCAGAATAGGTAAACAATTAGGCTAAATTGAAGAAAAATATGGATCATCGCCGTCCCCAATCCTTCTTACACCCTTCTGATACCCAAATCAGATAATAAACCTGCAACAAGACCTACTCACATATCTTCTTATTTCATCAAAATCTCCAATTGAAACCCTAATAAAATCATAACTGAAATCCCAACTGAAACCCAATTCAATTGATTATGTTCTGAACCCAAATTGAAACTCAATGAAGAATCGAAACCGTAACTTAAGTTTATAAGTGAAATTAACTTCAATTTTTCAAACCATCTAAACCCTAACCAACAAAAATTGTACCATATCTAATCCTAATCGTCTCGGCAACCTTGATAAATTTATGTGATGGATTCTAATTTATTAGAAGGAAAAAGAAGATATACCATAGAGATTCTAGAGAATGGAGATAGAAATTCGAAGATGATGATTAGGGTTTTGAACTAAGAAAGAAATTAGGGTAAGGATCTAATGTCACTGATAGAATGGGTTCTGGTGGTTATGCTTGAATATTTGGGAGCTCGAGATGAACAAGGAAAATGGGTATTCCATTTACAGGGAGTAGCAGGGAGTTATATAAGAGATGGCAGTAGCAGAGAGGAGAAGAAATTGGCATGTTTGTTCGTGAATAAGCCTGCAATCCGTAGAATGATTCTCTTATTACAACCGTTGGATCCTAAAACCACTAAGGGTATATTCGTAAGCTAAGTATTTTTTACAATATTTTTATTTTAAAAAAATAATTAAAGTTTGGTCGAGACAGTCAACGCCGGTCAACGTCAATTCCAAGTACCAAACGCAAAGCTGGACAAAAATTAGACCAAACACTAATTTTGGACAAAACATGAGTACCAAAAACCAAATAACCCTAAAATAAAACCCAATATCATTTTCTTACTTACCCTACCAAAAAAATATCTGAATAACATCCATTTCATCTTTCAATTTCTTAGGGACATGGCACACATACATGTGATGATTATCTAAAGAACATAGAACAATCTGATTCATGATAGTTTGACCTGAAGAGTTTAGAAATTTAGATTTCCAATATAAGATAGTCTAATTCTAAAATTATCCAGTATGGTGAGAATGATTCAATCTTACATTCCTAAAGCGAGAAATGTGACTCTATTTATTTATTTTTCCTACAATATCGCTTTCATATGATAAGGAACCTTAAGACTAACCGCAATTGCAGACTTATCAAAGTTCACCGCTTGCCCGGAGAATTTGTTTAATTCTTTAATGACATTTGCTAGGTGTTTAGCTTCATTAGTTTTAACTTTTATGAAAATAAAACAATCAACAAAAAGAAAACTATGAAGACTTGTAGCAATAAAAAATTCCAGATAATCCAATTGGTTCGAAGAATACAACTTTAGGATAACCATGCATTTCATTAAATTTAGTCTCGGTCTCAGATAGAAAAATCAAATCATGATTAGTTGATCTAATAAGATCCTCTATATGGTTCCTAGTCGATTTAGTACCAAATCCTTAGACATTCCAGGACAAAATCTCAATTTTATAGATACACTGGTGTTAATGGTTGAAGGTAAGATTTGAAAAATAGGGGGTCTAACAACCTCACCCAATATTTCGTTTAGGAAATCTGTATGGAAAAATTCCAATATAATTCCAAGAGAATCAATTAGACAGTCAGACTCAATCAATGGAAATATATCTAAGAGGTGTATCTCTGTTTCACAATGTAAACAGCAAATCAAACAGATAGATATCCGCAAGCCTGATTATTATGTGAAACAACTTGAACGGTACCAAAGACCAATGTTCAAGTGTCAATCAATTTATATCAACAACCAAAGGTTGGATTATCTAATTGATTGAACTACGCACAACCTGTGATATTTCAATTATATAGAAAATATAATGCGGAAAAGAAATAACACAGACACCAGAAATTTTATTAACGAGGAAACCGCAAATGCATAAAAACCACGGGACCTAGTCCAGATTTGAACACCATACTGTATTAAGCCGCTACAGACACTAGCCTACTACAAGTTAACTTCGGACTGGAATATAGTTGGGCCCTAACTAATCTCACACTAATCAAGGTACAATCGCGTTCCTTACGCCTTTGAATCCCAGCAAGACTCTACGCACTTGATTCCCTTAGCTGATCTCACCCACAACTAAGAGTTGCTACGACCCAAAGTCGAGGACTTGATAAACCAATCTGTCTCACACAGAAAAGTCTATTGAATAGATAAATTTGTCTCCCACAGAAATACCTATGAGTTTTGATCCGTCTTTTGATAAATCAAGGTGAACATGAACCAATTGATACACCGGACTTATATTCCCGAAGAACATCCTAGTAATATCAATCACCTCACTATAATCTTAATCGTATGGTAGGAAAAAATATATTGTGGAATCACAAACGATGAGATGAAGATGTTTGTGACTACTTTTTATCTTGCCTATCGGAGAATAAATCTCGAGCAAATCTTAGAGAAGATAGTACTCAATATGATAGAATAAGGCAAGATCAGAACACGCAACTACATAGAAAAATAGTTGGTTCTGGCTTTACAATCCCAATGAAGTCTTTAAGTCGTTAACCTATAATGGTTTTAGAAAAAACTAGGTTAAAGGAGAATCGACTCTAGTCGCAACTAGTATCACACATGAGGCGTGGGGATTAGGTTTCCCAGTTGCTAGAGTTCTCCCTTATATAGTCTTCAAATCAGGGTTTGCAATCAATGTTACCTTGGTATCAAAGCATTCAATATTCACCGTTATATGAAAACCTGATTATACTCAAGCTAATATCTTTCAACCGTTAGATCGAACTTAGCTTGTTACACACAAATGAAAAGTGACTTCATTTAGGTATGGGTAACCGTACCTAAAAGCGTACACCTTGTTGGCTCAACAATAGTTAACCGAAGTTAGCCATATGAACACTTTCATATCAACCTTGTTCATCTCAATCACAACTAGTTCAAATGACTCAAATAAAACTAGTTCTAGAGTTGTTCAATTGTTTATATAGTATAACTTCTTTAAAGTAATACTCGATAATATAATATTCTCTTTTAAATAAAAAAAATTTGCTGGTCCCGACTCGGGCCCTTAGGGCTAAAATAATAAATTCAATAAAATCATAAAATAATACATTTCAAAGTTTCCCTTAAGCGTTAATAGGTCCCAAATAATATATAAAATAATAATGCTACTATAGAAATAAAAAATAAATTTTATACTTGTTAAATTTTCTCCAAATATGATTCAATATTGATTTGATTTTCTTAAAAATTCAAATCAAGTTGTATTTCATCCCTAAAAATTCGTTATGCACTTGTAGATGGGGAAAAACGATTCGCTGGTTTTTACGGAATTGAGGAAATGATCGCGCGGAGGAGACTCCTTGAACCGAGCTAAATGCTTAACCTCACACAGATGCACTGCAAGAAGGGAGTGCTTTGAATTCGAGAGATCAATCTGTAGTACTCCGGCCTAAACCAAGACAATGGCCATTCCAGAGTAAATTCGGTCACAAGAGAGGATGGGTTGGTCTGTAGGAGGGAAGCTGAGAAATGTGTGAGATCAATGGTGATCGAAGATTGTAAGTGTGTTTTGTATTCTGAAAATAAGATAAGTTCTGAGTGATTGAATTTGCTCTGTTGAGAGTTGGATTGTTAATCTCGTGTTGTCTGTTTGACGTGAGATTATCCTTGTTTCAATCATGATTCATAGATTTATTTATATTGCTAGAATTGAAAACACCATGATCCCATGAAGTGTGACAGTTGATGGGATCAAAGAATGGGGAAGTGGAAATCATGTTAAAACCAGTTGTTCAACGTGCGGAGACTTTGTTGATTTTCCATCCACTACTTTGTTAACTCCTCCAACTGATTGCACGACTTGCTCACATTCTCATCGTGTGTATGAACACACGTGACGTAGACCGCCAGACCAAAACCCTAGTTAATATCCCCCCATGTAACACGATTGATGTCTCGTGTGATTGTGGAGTCTGCAAGGCAGACATGTATTTAGTTAGTCAGTTGCTGACTTCATGACTTCATGGGACGATGAATCCTTGTTTTGTTGAGTCGAACGTGATTTGGAAATGTTCTGAGACTTATGAATTGAACATGTCTGTTGAGACAGAGATATAATGTGTGAATAAGTTAACATGAGCAAATATTGCTCATTCGATGAATTGTTGAATATTGATAGTTGAACCAGTATTCCTTGGTTTGAGCAAGTATTACTCATCTGAGCAAATATTGCTCGTTTGATGAATTATTGGTAGCATGACCAAATGAAGTATTAAATAAAAATACTGGCAACCGGACCAAGTATAATAAATAAAATGTTGATCACGGGATCAACGTAAAATTATTAGCCTTTGAATTTGGAATTATGAACCTTGGACTCAAAACCCTAATTTGATCAATTGATGATTAACTGATGGTTTATTGAAAATTAACCACGGAGTGAAGGAGGGACCGGTTACATGGGACCGTGGGTCGACCATGTAACTCCCGTATGCTCGTGTGAGCAAATACCAAGGCCTCTTGAAGAGTTGGTGACTTGTTGATGAAAGAATGATTAAATGTTGGTTTAATCATTTATTCGAAAATGCTCGTCTGAGCCTTAGGTGATAAAACCTAATTAATTATGAAGAGGTGATGGACCGACCAAGGGGTCATAAAATTGGCCATGGGTGGTCACGGGATCGAATGACGATCATTCCATGAAAATCTAAAATTATTTGGAAGAGTTTTGGACCTAATACGTGCAATTGCGCAAATTAGGTCAAATCGTGAAAATATGTGGGACCGGCTCCTTGCAAGCCAAAGAGCCAACCTTGGTCGGACAAGGTAACATGCTCACGTCCCCAGGGTGTCCGTGTCTCAGTCCTGAGAATTTTGATATTTTCTGGCGTGTATTTGAGCAACCATTTGAGAAAATATGACAAAATCAGGGTTTTGCTGAAACTGAGGAAACTTTGTGAGATGAAGGAAAATAATTATAAAATGAAGGAATGATGAAGCATGGGACCACTGAGGCTAAGGCATGGCCGGCCGGCTAGTGACCACGGTCCCATGATGCTTCTTCCTAATTTTATATTATTTTTCATGATTTTATGAAAATATCATGAAATCAAGGAATTTGTTGAAATTAAAGAGTTTCCTTGTAGTGAATGAGTTTCCATGGGATCAAGAAAGCAAATAATATTAAAATAATAAAAATAAGGGCGTGTGGGACCGGCTAGGGCATGGCCGGCCGGCTTGGGCCCGGTCCCACGAGTTCCCTTAATTTTATGTATTTTCTGTGTATTTTTCCATGATTTGAAGGAATTTTCATAATTTGAGAGAAATACCATGAAATCAAGGAATTCCATGGGACCAAGGAAAACTTAAAATAATAATAATAAAATAAAGGGCGTGTGGGACCGGCTAGGGCATGGCCGGCTGGCTTGGGCCCGGTCCCACGGGTTTCCCTAATTTTATATTATATTTTTCATGGATTTGTGAAAATACCATGAGATCAAGGAGTTTTAATGAGATTAGGGAAATAATAATAAAATAATGAGGAACCATGAGGCGTGGGGCCGGCCGGGATCAAGGCATGGCCGGTTGGCCAATAATCACGGCCCCACAATACTTTTTCGAATTTTATATTATTTCCTTGGTGCGAAGGAAACACCATGAAACCGAGGAGTTTCCTCAAAACGAAGGATATTTGTTCAAATGAAAGGATTTTCATAAGATCAAGGAAAATAACAAAAAATATGATAAAATGTAAAACTGGCGTGGGATTGGTCAAGGCACGGCCGGCCGGTCAGTGAGCCCAATACCCCAGCGCCTTGGTCAATATCTAATTATTTATTATTTTCCTTCCTATTTTGCATAGGTTCATCGTTTCGTCGTATTTTGAAATACTCGTTCGTGCGGTGATGGTTAGTGCATCATTGTTGAGTACACTTTCACCTTTTGAGCCGGGGCTTACTCGAAGGTAGCTCGGACGCCCGTGCATTTTATTATTTATTACTAACCCATGGCATTCTGCTGGGAAGAACCATAGATTGAAGTAACGAAGTATTATGAAAATATTTGAATATTTCAGAAGTTCAGTGGATGAATCCAAGAATTTAAGAATAATTAACTGATGGCTCTATACTAGCGAGCAAGTCGTCTAGGAGCATTAATTATTCGACATGAGCGTGCTGGAGCTTCATATCCTTTATATAGTCGGGGAAAACTGTTGTTTGTATCCACGAAGACGTTATTGCTCTATACTAGCAGAGCAAGCTGTCTAGGAGCCGTCAATCTCGTGATTCTATATAGAAATAATTACTGAAGTGTTCAGTATTCATGAGATATGTTGTTGTCCAGCCAAAAGACTACATATCTGTATATACTCCGAGAGACAGTATTCTCAGTCAGAGGTTCGATGAGAGACCCGTGTCTCAATACTCGCGTCGATTGATGGATCAAGTTCGTATAATTATGGGTTTACGATTTTAGCCTTTTTCGAAAATCCACCATCTACAACACTTAAAAGATCCGGGGTCACGTTGTTGTATTGCAAGAAGAAGTGTTGAAGTGTGATTGATACTTGGAGTGGTTGTATTCTTATTGCAATTAGTCAATAATATAATATCTCAACAAAATTAGTCGATATTTTATTTACGATCTACAATTATTTTTCAACCTCCAAGCTAGTAATTATCATATATAATAATAATATATTATTTAACTATAAAATAATAATTTATTATATTATCGATAATATAATATCTCTTTAAAATAATAAATTTTCTTGGTCCCAAGCCTATTATTTTATAGAAGTTATAATGTATTCTCATAGAAGTATACAAGACACAATTGAAGCAAAATCGATTTTGATTCACTCGAATCAATTCATGAACATTATAGCCACGATTTGCAAAATATTCCATTCCTTAATACATAAATGTATTAGTTCATGAACAAACCGAGTTTAGAACATAACCTACTCAAGTATGCGAACGTGTACGCATACCTAAGTGGTCGGAATAAGTTTGGGTTTTCCAGTATGCAAATTGTACGCATACCTTCCAAACTCAGTTAAATCCCGGAACTTGAACTTACACTAGTACGCATACGGGTATGCATACTATGTTCGCGGACTTCCATTAAACCAACCAGTAGGCATACGTGTATGCATACTATGGTTTCCGGACTTGGAATAACTTGCAACAGTTAGCATACAAGTACGCATACTATGCTATATCCAATCATGGTTATTTGTTCTAAACTCCCAGTTCAATCATTGAAACATTCTTAGAAGACGAGAATAGCTGTCTCACACAAACTATTAGCTTCAAAGCAATTTTCAAGTGATCAAATGATAAATACAAAATATTCCGAGTCTACATCAAATGACTGTCTCACACAAATCATGTAAGATGTTACCAAGCGATTTTCACATGATCATCTTTTGACTTTCGTCAAGAATATAAGATGGACGTGGTTAAAGCGAAAGCTTACCAACACATATTTCGAGAAATATGTAAGCGAGTTAAACTCAGCTCAAAATATCAAATGTGTATAATCGAAGTCTATATAGCTATACGACTTTTGTCTCAAATAGGAGATAGAGTACATAGACTTTTGAGTGATAGATGAGTTCAAGTCTCCACTTACCTTTTGCTGATGAAGTTCCACAAGCTCCCCTTAGTAGTTCTTCGTCTTCAATCGATGAACGCCGTGAAGTCTAAAGCTCAACTACACTTTTTATCCTAATCCGAGACTTAGCTATAAGTAGACTAAAATCAAGACTTATAGTTTTGGAAACTAAACTTGACAAACAAGCTTGAGATAGTAACGCTTACGAGTTCAACCGAGCAGTGCTCTAACAAGATTGGTCCTACACGTCCTAGTCACAACAATGACAACACCTTCCTAGAATAGTATGAAAGAGCCCCCCCTTTAATATTGTACTATGTCCTTCCTTTTATAGGCCTTTCTCAAAACCCTTCTTCTCATGACATCATGCCACATGTCATAGGAGTTCCTTTATTTACAACCATTGTCATTTCTCCCAATGTGACCTTATTCCTTTCTAATAATTCCTTCCTTGTCCTTTCTACTTCATGGATAATACATTCTATTGGGCTTGGGCTTGGGATTTAGTCCCCAAGTCCCATATGTTTCATGATGGGTGTATCCTACCTTTAGGGGATCCCCAGCCCTGCTAAGAGGTAACGATTTTCATGTATCAACATTAGTTCCCTGACTATTGGGTTAATTGTCAAATAACCCAATAGTCAACTGACTTCTTTCCGTGTGCCACCTTGGGAAACAAGAAAGATTTCCTTTATCAACCCCACACCCTACTACCACGGTTGGTTTCTCCACGACGTGTCAGAACCCTTTTTAGTTTTTTTTTCCAGTTATTTCAACTTTTATAACTGCCATGTTCTCTTTTCCAAGATCGCATATATATATATACGTCCGTCATGTTACTTATTCACTTTCCATTCACCGTCTATTTTCTTTGGCCCCCGTATTTTTTGATAATTTATTAAAGACCCTTTGATTCTTATTACTTAGAAAGAAAAATCCCTTAACAAGCCCCCCTAAAATATGTATTTTGTAAATTAGCCCCCCTTGAAAAAAATATTCGAGTCTTTTTCCTTTCTCCGTGTGTTGAATCTTCCGTACACGCGCCATGTCGAGTAATTCTTCTAGCAGTATCTCATCTCTAGGGGAGGAGTCCGAGGAAAATGTGGGTACAGAAACGGAGGAGGTCGAACCCGGAGATCAAGTCGAGCCCGGGGGTCAATGAGAGCTTCGATTACCTCCGCATGCCGCTTGCGTGTCTTATACAATTGAGGAGATCGTGGGGACTGTTGACTTGAAGCGTGCATTAAAGCTTAGGGTTCTTCACAATGGTCAATGTGTTTCTCCTACAGATGACATTCTCATTCCTTGCCTTCTTAACCCTTCCGTACTGCCTTACCCTCCTTCACCCGGATGGCTCATGTATCCTGAACCGGAGGAGCCAACCACCTTTTCGTTTAACAAAGCACCGCGTACGGATATCCATCGTGGTGATTACAGTCTTCTTACTATCGATATCCACTCCACTGCTGTAAATACTCTCATATGGCCGCAATGGGTATCTTGTATCCTTTCCAATCCCCACTATGTAGCCACTCTTCACTCGAAGGGCATCGAGGAAGTTATAAACTTGTCTCGTCATCGGGAGGTAGTTAGATATAAACGTGATGTGATACAACTTTGTTGTCGTTAGGATCCACCTATCGATATTCTTTGCGTGGGGGGAGGCTACTATCGTCTGGAGGATGTAGTCGCGCTTAATATACTACCCGTTCATGGAACCCATTTTTATGATGAGGCGGCTATCTTTGAGGCTTTGAATGATGAGGACAGAGATCTGTGGGCTTATTTACTAGATTGTGAAGATGACTTGCGCAACGAGCAGGTGAGGAAAGATCAGTTGCCGACGAATCCAAGGAAGAGGTGCAAGCCTAAGTCCACTAATCATAAAGAGAAACCAACTCTCGCGGTCAAGGGAAAATCCAAGGTAACTGAGGGTAAGAAACTCCCTTCACCAAGCCCAACAGGTGAGCGCTTACTTGCCAGTTCTATCCGCGCCCATGAGGCGCTCCATGTATGGGGCGGGTATGCCAATCCCAGTCACTGCCCCGTTCGTAAAAAAAAATACCCATACCCGCCCCGTTACCCACATGAATTGGGGCGGGGCGGGTATGGGGAATACCCGTTTGGGGCGGGTTTTCCATGGGTTACCCGTAACACGGAGTTAATACATAAATTTATTTATAATCAAAACTTAAATATGAAGTAAACAAAAATAATAACATAAGAATAATGCATTCTAAAATTTTAAATTCAGAAATTCATCTTATGGTGAACAAAAGAATCTTTAAATGATTTCTTAGTTTTTCTACTTTGTCCTTTCGATACAAGAACGATCAAAGAATGTGTGTGATCACAACAAAGAAACGAAAGTGATGAGTATACAAGAACGATCAAGAATATAATAAATGTAAGAAAGCTCGACTAAGTGGTAGAAGTATAAAATTCGATACAAATTCTTGCATAAAAGTCGAAACCCTTATAATATGGAAGCAACGGGGCGGGTATGGGGCGGGGACCTTGAATCCCATCCCTGCCCCATCCCCGTAGCTTAGGTTTCGGGTGTTACCCATATCCGACCCCATCCCCATTTGTGCGGGTAAAACCCTACCCAAACGGGGCGGGTACCCACGGGGATGGGTTTGGGCGGGGCAAATGGCCATCCCTAGCTCCATGGCCCGATTGTCCCGTCTGCGCAGACCGTCGCTCCTGATTTGTTATTAAACATCACGAACGCGTCATTTTTCCTCTTTGGATCAAATAAGTACTGGGCTCCTAGGTTGGCTAGTAAGAAGGTCGAGCCTCCCTTAAGAAAAGAGGAGAACCCTCGCGCTAAGTTGGCGGCCTTCATCTTGTTTTGGCTTTGTTATGATATTTTTGAGTACAGTCACCGTGATACTATTAAAAGCGAGATTATGCCCCATGGATATATTGATGTCGCATGACGTTTCCTTTCCTCTGGCTACAATGTTTTTGGGGGGCCTATATTGTCGGTTGGATCTGCTTTGCCATGATATCCGTAGAGTCAACGCAGTTCACGAGTTCGAGACTTTTATTCCTGCTTCTTTCATGCAGGCATGATCCTGGGAACATCTTCCCGAGTATACTCCCGAGCCTAATGTATTAACGGTTCATCCTGAAGAGGAGGTTCAACAGGCTGATAGTACTCTTGGTTCAAGTATTGCTACTTATAGTTATCCGAGAATGGCTCTTTGGCGCGGAAAATGGAAGGTAACTAAGGGTGATATATGGATGTAGCCAAGGACTTCAAGCCTTTTAATTATTATTATGGTCGTTTCGGCCTAGCACATTATGATTTTACGTCTACGCTGGAAGGTTCAAATTTGGATTCATCACAATTTTGTCAGCGTTGGATTTTGATTCGGTAATGGCAGTGTTGCTCGGTTACCTCCATAGTTTTCACGCTGGTAAGTTCATAGTGATGTATTATAACTTTGACCGTATAGCTTGAAAAGTGGGTTCTATCAAGGGGTTCCTCTTCCCCTTTTTCCCTTTTCTGATTCTGGCATTTCAGCGATCCGCGTTAGCTTCGATCATTTTATCTTCAGGGGCCCAACTCGCCTGAGTGATTAAGGGATTAGATTTTCTTTCCAACAACCTATGCCTGAGCTCCTTTTGGCTGTGACCGATCCGGCCCATGAATATTAAGATCACATTCGTTGTCGCGCACTGAATTTTGTCTTACGTGAACTGGCTCCCCTCCTGATCTGACTTTTGACGATTTCAAGTTACTGCACGCGTCTGGACGTATTAAGATGAATGATGATGTGACGGACCGGAAAATTACGCCTTTGGCGCGTTGCCCCGCAGGCCGTAACTCCCCCGGTGCGCCATGATGATGAAGCTACGATCCGGGCCTTAAGGCTAGGCAAATCCACGTCCATTTTCCCTTGCAAGCATGCTCGTGGAGCCTGGTGCAGCTAACTTAGCTTCCACACCGTTCCCGACTTACCCTTGTTCTGCAAAGGGTTTATTAAGGAAAGCAAAAACTTTCTTAATACGGCAAAAACGGCCTTTTGAGGCTCTAAACAATGGAATTTGGCTAACTTGTGGTGACCATGTGGATCTAGATCAACATGTCTTGATCTCTGGGCCGTTTCCCATCAAAATGGACTCCTCTTGAGCTAAATTACGACATTCGGGTTTTTCGCCTCCAGATAGGCTATAGCTTGCTCTTTGTAGCTTGATAGGAAGTATGAGCATCCACTTGTCGGCATGCAACTAAGCCTCATCAAGTATGGCCACAATCATCTCTGGCGTCGACCTACCGAGCTTAGATGATATGAGGGGCCAGAATGTCGCAATCATCTCCGAATTAGATGATATGAGCGACAAAATCTTTGGACCGGCAATCTGCCGCAACTCATTGCGGCTGCCTACGTACCCTTCCTTACTCTAAAGGGATCAAGCACGGACCGTAGTTCATCCACGAAGGGACAAACTTAAGCCAACTCGTTTGCATGGCCGTGGCCAAGCAATACGGGAAATGGCCTAGTCCGTATAGGCCGTTCCAGTCGAAATGCATCCAAGTGATGCATGTTTGGTCCGCAATATGGCATAACGATGCCTAAGCATCAAATGCCCTCTTCGCGAGGCTACGCAACTATAAATGAGCCTTAGGCATCATTTATACTCTTCCGGCTAAGCTATGAAGCTTACTTGGTACATAGTCCGCATACGCACCTTCAACCAACTACCCCTCCCTATATATGTCTTAATGGAATTTCTACAAGTATGGAAAGGGGACCAAAAATATTTCATCAACTCCCCGTTTACTATTCATGGCCGTTGCCATGTATTTTCCCGATGTCCGGCCATGTTGGCCGTCCACTGCCATCCCGATGTCCGGCCATGTTGGCCGTCCTCTGCCTACCCGATGTCCGGCCATGTTGGCCGTCCTCTGCCAACCCGATGTCCGGCCATGTTGGCCGTCCTCTGCCAACCCGATGTCCGGCCATGTTGGCCGTCCACTGCCATCCCGATGTCCGGCCATGCTGGCCGTCCACTGCCATCCCGATGTCCGGCCATGTTGGCCGTCCACTTCCAACCCGATGTCCGGCCATGTTGGCCGTCCACTGCCAACCCGATGTCCGGCCATGTTGGCCGTACACTGTCAACACATTGGCCAAGGGCCAATGTTCATTTTCCCACGCAACGGAAGCTTTGGAAGAAGCTTCATCTCAGGCCATGGCGCATCTTTTAGCATGCGCCATGCTAAAAACACGGGGTGTTACATTATCACACCCTTCAAAGAATTTCGTCCCCGAAATTCAAAACCAAAACTATTGTGGACAATCTCTTCAAGTTGGATTTCCTGAGAAAAAATCCCATACCAGATGCTCAGAAATCACGGGTTTCTTCAAGTTGTCATGAACAACAATTTAGAACTTCTGAGCACATGTCCCATACCACCTGCCCAGGAATCCAAAAGTGCCCACAACAATACCAAGAATCGCAATTGGCTAGTGCCAAGAGGATATCTCGACCAGGTATCCTGAATGCACATCCCATACTACGCACTCAGAAGTCCCTAAAGTTCACAAGGTTGGAAGATGTCATCGAAATGACAAAGCAAAACCTAACGCAACACTGTGAGGACCAATCTCTAATGCCAGTGCAGTTGGATGCAAGCCACCGTCCCTGACGGATTTACCGGGTTGCCACTCGTAAGTGGGATGCTAGCCGGGCCTGACAACGCACACCCTTGGCCAGTGCCAACGTGTGGGGATGATCAGTCCCATTGTCTACCCACCGTCCCAGACGGTCTTAGGATGCTCGTAAGCGGGGTGCCACGGAGGCCTGGCAAACTCACGCATACTTATACAAGCTCAACTCGATTTGCAAAGTAACCGCACACAAGATTACAAACTCTTTCCCACGCAGTTGGCCTACTCTCCAACTTTAAGTTTTCCGTTAAGGAAAATACTCGCCAATGAGTCCACTCCGCACAAGTCCCTAGAGTTTTCTCGGAACTTGCTCGATACCATCCGTGTGACGGACCGGAAAATTACACCTTTGGCGCGTTGCCCCGCAGGCCGTAACTCCCCCGGTGCGCCATGATGATGAAGCTACGATCCGGGCCTTAAGGCTAGGCAAATCCACGTCCATTTTCCCTTGCAAGCATGCTCGTGGAGCCTGTGTGCGATAACTTAGCTTCCACACCGTTCCCGACTTACCCTTGTTCTGCAAAGGGTTTATTAAGGAAAGCAAAAATTTCTTAATACGGCAAAAACGGCCTTTTGAGGCTCTAAACAATGGAATTTGGCTAACTTGTGGTGACCATGTGGATCTATAAATCAACATGTCTTGATCTCTGGGCCGTTTCCCATCAAAATGGACTCCTCTTGAGCTAAATTACGACATTCGGGTTTTTCGCCTCCAGATAGGCTATAGCTTGCTCTTTGTAGCTTGATAGGAAGTATGAGCATCCACTTGCTGGCATGCAACTAAGCCTCATCAAGTATGGCCACAATCATCTCTGGCGTCGACCTACCGAGCTTAGATGATATGAGGGCGAGAATGTCGCAATCATCTCCGAATTAGATGATATGAGCGACAAAATCTTTGGACCGGCAATGCTCGCAACTCATTGCGGCTGCCTACGTACCCTTCCTTACTCTAAAGGGATCAAGCACAGACCGTAGTTCATCCACGAAGGGACGAAACTTAAGACAACTCGTTTGCATGGCCGTGGCCAAGCAATGTTGGAAATGGCCTAGTCCGTATAGGCCGTTCCGTCGAAATGCATCCAAGTGATGCATGTTTGGTCTGCAATATGGCATAACGATGCCTAAGCATCAAATGCCCTCTTCGCGAGGCTACGCAACTATAAATGAGCCTTAGGCATCATTTATACTCTTCCTGCTAAGCTATGAAGCTTACTTGGTACATAGTCCGCATACGCACCTTCAACCAACTACCCCTCCCTATATATGTCTTAATGGAATTTCTACAAGTATGGAAAGGGGACCAAAAATATTTCATCAACTCCCCGTTTACTATTCATGGCCGTTGCCATGTATTTTCCCGATGTCCGGCCATGTTGGCCGTCCACTTATATCCCGATGTCCGCCATGTTGGCCGTCCTCTCCTACCCGATGTCCGGCCATGTTGGCCGTCCTCCTTCCAACCCGATGTCCGGCCATGTTGGCCGTCCTCCTCCAACCCGATGTCCGGCCATGCTGGCCGTCCCACTGCCATCCGATGTCCGGCCATGCTTTGGCCGTCCACAAGCCATCCGATGTCCTGCCATGCTGTCCGTCCACTCGCCAACCCGATGACCGGCCATGTTGGCCGTCCACCGCCAACCCGATGTCCGGCCATGTTGGCCGTGACATCGTCAACACATTGGCCAAGGGCCAATGTTCATTTTCCCACGCAACGGAAGCTTTGGAAGAAGCTTCATCTCGAACCATGGCGCATCTTTTAGCATGCGCCATGCTAAAAACACTGGTGTTACGGATGAGGTGGCTGAGGAGCACGGTCTCAAGTCAGGAACTAAAGGTCGTCCTTTAAAACCGTTAGTAACTTCCTGGGATCCGCGTGAAGGGCAAGAAACTATCAGAAGAAAGAAATGGGGAAAACCTCCATATCTCAGAAGGCATGCCGCGCTTCACATTCCAAAGCCCGTCGCTAGTTCTCCAGCACAGGTGTGTTTTCTATTTAGTGTTTCTATGTATTTTCCATTTTGAAAAAGCGGGGGTCTAACAACGTCACCCAATATTTCGTTTAGCAATTTGTATGGACTAACTCCAATATAATTCCAAGAGCTCCATCTAATAAAGCGAGTTCAATTAAGAAATATATCTAAGAGTTATATCTCTGTTTCACAATGTAATTAGCAAATCAAATAGATGGGAATCCGAGAGCCTGGTTATTATGTGAAACAACTTGAACGGTACCAAAGACCAATGTTCAAGTGTCAATCAATTTATATCAACAACCAAAAGTTGTATTTCTAATTGATTGAACTGCGCACAACCCGTGATATTTCAATTATATTGAAATTACAATGCGGAAAAGAAATAACACATACATAAATTTTGTTAACGAGGAAACCGCAAATGCAGAAAAACCCAGACACCTAGTCCAGATTTGAACACCACGCTGTATTAAGCCGTTACAGACACTAGTCTACTCCAAGTTAACTTTAGACTAAAATGTAGTTGATCCCTAACCAATCTCACACTAATCAAGGTACAGTTGCGTTCCTTACGCCTCTGAATCCTAGCAGGATTCTACGCACTTGATTCCCTTAGATGATCTCACCCATAACTAAGAGTTTCTACGACCCAAAGTCGAATACTTGATAAACAAATCTGTCTCACACAGAAAAAGTATATTGAATAGGTAAATATGCCTCCCACAGAAATACCTAAGGGTTTTGTTCCATATTTTGATAAATCTAGGTGAGCATGAACCAATTTATATACCGGACTTATATTCCCGAAGAACAGCCTAGTAATATTAATCACCTCACAATAATGTTAATCGTATGGTAGCGAAACAAGATATTGTGGAATCACAAACGATGAGACGAAGATGTTTGTGACTACTTTTTATCTTTCCCATCGGAGATTAAATCTCGAGTTAATCTCAAAGAAGATAATACTCAACACGATAGAAAACAACAAGATCAGATCAGGAAACTACAAAAAATAGTTGGTGTTAGAGCATTGCTCGGTCGAACTCGCATGCGTTGCTATCTCAAGCATGTTTGTCAATGTTAGTGATCAAAACTATAAGTCTTGATTTCTAGTCTACTATAGCTAAGTCTCGGACTAGGATAGTAACTGTAGTTAAGCTCAAGAACTCCATGGCAATCACCATACAAGACGAAGAACTATTCAAGGAACTGGTGGAACTTCATCGACTAAAAGGTATGTGGAGACTTGAACTTATCTATCACTCAAAAGCCATCTACTCTATCTCCTATTTTGAGACAAAAGTCGTTTTGCTATATAGACTTTGATTATACACATTTGCTATTTCGAGCCGAGTTTATCTCGCCTATCTATTTCTCGAAATACATGTTGGTAAGCTTTCGCTTTGGCCAAGTTCATCTTTACCTAGTGACGAAAGTCATGTTATGTTTCATTCACTTTGAAAATTGCTTTGACGAAAAATAGTTTGAGAATAACAACTATATAATAACTTCCTCTAAGAATGTTTCAATGATTGAAATGAGAGTTTAGATTATATAACCATTGTTGGATATAAGCATTGTGTGGCAACACATATATGTATAAGTCCTTATTCCTTGAACCAAAGTATGCGTACTTTGTTGATCAGGAAAACCGGAACAAGAGTTGTGAACTCAGTCCAGCGAACCCGATCCATGAATCATGGAAGTTCTCATCCCGAGAATATCTGCTGGAGTTTGTGAACTCCTTTCGGGAACTTAAGTCCGCGAACTAAGTCTGCGAACTTAAGTTGGTTATATCTAAATACGATTTTTGTGAACTTATATTTATACTATCTAAGGAATGCAAATTGCAAACCGTGGCTATAAAGTTCATGAATAGATTCAAGTGAATCAAATCGTTTTTGCTTCAATTGTGTCTTGTATACATCTATAAGATTTATACAATAGAACAACTCTCTAACTAGTTCATTTGAGTCATTTGAACTAGTTATGGTGAAGAAGAATATGGTTGATATGAAAGTGCTCATATGGCTAACCATTTGGTTAACTATTGTTGAACCAACAAATGTAGATGTTTGGGTACGGTTATACAAACCTAAAATCGTGCATTTGATTTGTGTGTAACAAGCTAAGTTTTTGATCCAATGATTGAAAGAAGATTGAATCTAATCAGGTTTTCATCTAACGGTGAATATTGAATGCTTTGTTACTAAGCTAACATTGATTTCAAACATTGATTTGAAAGACTATATAAGGGAGAACTTTAGCAACTGGGAAACCTAATCCCCACACCTCCTGTGTGATACTAATTGTATAGGCTAGAGTCGATTCTCCTTTAACCTTAGGTTTCTTATCGAGACCCTATAGGTTAACGACTTGAAGACTTCATTGGGATTGTGAAGCTAGACCGATACTACTTTCTTGTAGTTGTGTGATCTGATCTTGCTGATTCTATCGTGTTGAGTACAATCGTAACGATTGGCTTGAGATTAATATCTCCGATAGGCAAGATATAAAAGTAGTCACAAACATCTTCGTCTCATCGTTTGTGATTCCACAATATCTTCTTTCGCCGCGTCGATTAAGATTATTATGAGGTGATTGATAGGCTTTTCTTCGGGAATATAAGTCCGGGTTATCAATGGTTCCTGTTCACCTTGATTTATCAAAAGACGGAACAAAATTTGTAGGACTTTTTGTGGGAGACAGATTTATCTATTACTGTAGACTTTTATGTGTGATACAGATTTATTTATTAAATTCTTCGACTTTGGGTCGTAGCAACTCTTAGTTGTGGGTGAGATCAGCTCAAGGAATCAAGTGCGTAGTATCCTTCTAGGATCAGAGACGTAAGGAGCGCAACTGTACCTTGGATCAATGTGAGATTGATTGGGGTTCAACTACAGTCCATACCGAAGTTAGTTTGTAGTAGGCTAGTATCTGTAGCGGCTTAATACAGTGTGTGTTCAATCTGGACTAGGTCCCGGGGTTTCTCTGCATTTGCGGTTTCCTTGTTAACAAAATTCTGGTGTCTGTGTTATTTCTATTTCACATTATATTTTGTTATATAATTGAAATATCACAGGTTGTGCGTTACGATCAATCAATTAGAATATCCAACCTTTGGTTGTTGATTTACATTGATTGCCACTTGGATATTGATCTTTGGTACCATCCAAGTTATTTCTCTTGTATTTAATTAGACTCGCGGATTTCTATTTGCTTGAGTAAGAATTGACTTGAAAAAGAGAGATATAACTCTTTGATATACTTTATTAAGATTGAGTCTAGTTGATTCTCTTGAAAGTATATTGGAGTTTGTCCATACAGATTGCTAATCGAAATATTGGGAGTGGTTGTTGTACCCCCGATTTTTCAATTGGTATTAGAGCAGGCAAACACATTAAAGACCTTATAAGTTTGTGTTTGTAGCGATCTGATTATGGACGAGTCTATCTCTAATAACGTACCAGTTCATAAATTACCAGATGATTTTCAAAGCTTGGATTCACCGGAGAGGACTGTCACATCTAGGTCAGTATATAAACATTCTCTTAATGTAAAACTTGTTGAAGTCTGGGAAACACGCCTAGAAGAACAGTTGGATGAACTTTCTGATGAAGGTGATTCAGAGATTGATAGAAATGTTGATGAGGAAGTCTATAAGTATGTGAAGGTTTTGAAGTCGTTGGAAAAGAAGAAGATGACAACTTCTCATGTCACTCCTCTTATGACTCCTCTCTGTCGATAAAACAAGAAATTGAGAAGATGTTACGCAGGTGTATATGTTTCGAATCGTTCTAACGAATCGATCCTCAAGGATTCTGAGGAAAACCTACGTATGAAGTCACTTGAATATGATAATTTTTATCAAAAGTATTTGTTGTTGGAAGAGAAACTTGCAGAATTTGAAGGAAGGATTAACTCCCAGCAAACAAGTTTTGACGACAGAGAAAGCGCTTATCTCGCTCGAGAAAAACGCCTTGAGGCTGATTTAGCTGCTGCTCTTGATAAAATCAAGATGTTGGAAGATGATTTGAAAAAGTTCAATACTAGTTCAAGAAAATTAACTACTATGCTAGGAGCAAGTAAAAATCATCGTGATACATGAGGATTGGGCTATAAGGGAATAGATGCTCCAAGTATTAGCAAAGAGGTAAAATTTGTCAAGGCTAGTGATTCTTCTCAACAAAAGGTTTCCACTGATGGCAAAAGTGAAAAACCTTCACCGGCAGTTAAGGTTCAAAATAGAAAAATATATCAACCTCCAAAATCAACACACACGGATCGAGGTAAGAACATTCCTTATGTTTGCCACTATTGCGGAAATAAAGGTCAACTGGAAAGGAGATGTCGTTTCCGTATAAGGAATGAGAAACTTCATGATGTTCTTGTTTGGGCATCATAAGAAGTTGTGAAACCAAGATCATATGTTAAGACTGATCCCCTTAACGTTACAGGTTGTAACTGTCCAACCTTTAGGGAAAATAATCAGTGTTGTAATTTTTCTAGTCTTTCTTATAAACGTCATACGAATCCTTTTCACAATCGTAATGGTTATCAAAAGGATAACTTCGTAAAGACGAAGACAAGATCTGATGCTCCCAATTGGATAAAGATTAACTTGCAAAAGAATAGTAAATCCAATTATCTTCCGAGAATTCTAGAAGAGAGTAATGGGAAGAAGATTCTAGTTGTTCCTAAGCGCACTCAGAAGTGGGTACCAAAGAAATCCAATGATGCTTTGAGTGTGAAAAGGAATGATCTTCCAGAAAATTCCATGACTATGGAGAAGGCAATATCCATGATGTTGGAACTTAACAACTTTTTTGGAAAAATAGAATTGGATGTGAAAGGTTCTAAAAGCGATCTCTTTCGTGATAATCCAAAGGTCACTTGTGGAGAGCAAGACATTTTTCACCCCAACACAACTTAATTATGTTTTAAGTGCATCCTCACCAAGGAATGCCCTTTTATGTATACGGTGAGGGAAGCACGAAAATTGGGGAACACAGATTATGTTCGGTAAGGATGTAAAATTCGACTACATTCTTCTAAAAAGGTATGTCTATAAACCTGAGCAAGATTTGTGTTGATCTATGTACCTTGCTTATTGTTCATTTCTACCTAACTTTATTTGTGTTTAAGGTTCTTAAACGTTTAGGTTTGAAAATAATAGTTCGGGATGTTTGGACTTCATGGTACACCTACCTGGTATGCATAACATCATTTAAAATCAAAATCCAGGGGTTTAAGTACGCGTACCCGTTTGTATACTCCCCCAGGTCATGAAAATTCGTTTGCAAACCGGTATGCATACTTAGCGTCGATATTCGATAAACTTGTTTTGCCCGTAACTTCTTCGTCCGAACTCAGAATGACCTCATTATTTTTGAATTCTCTTCCTATTTGAATTCTCTTCAAATGGAGATGAGAATTCCTGATTTTGGATGAGTTAAGAATGGTATTTGTTCTGTATCTTGTTTTTGAGTGTTTTGCTCTATTTCGTCGCACTTGTTCCACTTCTCTTGGACTTGGGTACTTGGATTCTTGGAGTAATACTCTTCTAAGATCATTTGTAGCTTTTACAAGAATGTTGTTGGGGAATCACAAAGAAGGAAGTTCAAGAATGGACAGTAGTACGCATTACTATGGGATTCTTGAATGATCACAATCATCTTATGTGAACTATGGTGCATGGTCGTTAATGACTTTGTATGTTCTTCTTTGTTAAGAAAATCTTTTTATACGCCTTTGGTAGCTATTCTTGGTGTAAATCCGGGCGAAAAAGATTGATTCTACCCTCAAGGACAAATCATCTTATATGTGCATTACAAGTTTGTTTTGATTCCTAGGAAACTTCTTATGAGAAATTATTCTTGTTTTTGAGAAGGATTACTAGAGTTTGGAATAGCCATTATTGTGATTACACATAGCTATGTCCAACGTTTTCATCTTCATGTTTTTAGGTTTATTGGTTTAAATTCTAAAACTGTTTGGAAGATGATTTTTGCAGTATTAATCTTTATGGTTTTATATATTGCAATTTGTTATGGGATATGTGTGTTTGTGTCCGTGAACTATGATTGTCCCATACCTTGTCAAAACTTAAGTCTTTCATATGTCGATATGCATGTATTGATAAAAGAAGGAATGAACTTTTGACAATACAAAAGTTAAGCCTATTATGTCATTTATTGATGGAAGATAGGTTAAAATCTTTTGTTTACAAGGATTATGTCTATTGTATGTCATTGTGCGAATAGTGATGGAAAATAGAATGAATCATTGTTTATTCCGCAATATTGATCTTCCATGATCCATATTTTATGTATATAATGTGTTGTTCCATAAGGTTTCTTATGTTTGAGCTTAATCGACTGAGTTGATCATTTTCTTATGAATAACTTAGTCGTAGCTCCATAAGTTCTCTTATGTCGAGCATGGCCAATTAAATTAATCACTTTTTTATGGTAAATTTGATTGTATATTTCCGATTAAATTAATCATAGGTTTTCTTGTGGTTAATTTAATTGAGTATTTTGGATTCAAATTCATATTCGTATGTGATTTGTTATGTCCAAAGAAATCCTTCTTTTCTTTTGAAATTAAGGTCGCTCTTGTTGTTCTTTCGGGAATGACATATTATGGGGAGAGTTCTTAATTGAACTTGTGTTTAATTGCCAAATCTTTGTGGGGAGTGCGGCTGTGGAATATTATAGGGGTTATCTTGTATCTTTATAAACTCCTTGATGAATGCATTTAGCTTCGGCTATATGATTGCATCTAAATAAGTTGATATGTGCTTTCTTTTGGTCATGAAATGTCTCGTCTGGAAATTTCATTAGGATCTCGTTTTCGTACCTTTGCCAATTTTATTGACAAAAAGGGGGAGAATTAATATGTAGTTCACACTACAAATACATATGGTTTTCGGATCATTATGTAAGGGGGAGTGGTTTCCATGTGAGATGGAGTATTGACCAAGGGGGAGTGATACATATCACCATAGTATTGTTGTCAAAGTTGTGATACAATTGAACTTTGATGCTGTATAATAATACTATGACACTGTATAACAATGATTGGGAATTCTTGTTTTCTCATTGTTATAGCTACGGATTTTCAACAACGATGATGCTGAACTTACAACCTTTGGGATCATTGGAGTACTTGGAAGTGATGAAGATTTCGAGTAATGTTGAAGATTAGGCATGTGGAATAGGATCTACAAAAGTTAATTCATTTATTTTTGTATTCCATATGTATTGATAGTTTGTCACTAAAATTGACAAAGGGGGAGATTGTTAGAGCACTGCTCGGACAAACTCGCATGCATTGTTATCTCAAGCATGTTTGTCAATGTTAGTGATCAAAACTATAAGTCTTGATTTCTAGTCTACTATAGCTAAGTCTCGGACTAGGATAGTAAGTGTAGTTGAGCTCAAGAACTCCACGGCAATCATCATACAAGACGAAGAACTACTCAAGGAACTGGTGGAACTTCATCGACTAAAAGGTATGTGGAGACTTGAACTTATCTATCACTCAAAAGTCTATCTACTCTATCTCCTATTTTGAGACAAAATTCGTTTTGCTATTAGACTTTGATTATACACATTTGCTATTTCGAGCCGAGTTTATCTCGCCCATCTATTTCTCGAAATACGTGTTGGTAAGCTTTTGCTTTGGCCAAGTTCATCTTTACCTAGTGACGAAAGTCATGTTATGTTTCAATCACTTTGAAAATTGCTTTGACGAAAAATAGTTTGAGAATAACAACTATATAACAACGTCCTCTAAGAATGTTTCAATGATTGAAATGAGAGTTTAGATTATATAACCATTGTTGGATATAAGCATTGTGTGGCAACACATATATGTATAAGTCCTTATTCCTTGAACCAAAGTATGCGTAATTTGTTGATCAGGAAAACCGGAATAAGAGCTGTGAACTCAGTCCGCGAACTGGCGGAAGTTCTCAACCCGAGAATATCTGTTGGAGTTTGTGAACTCCTTCCGGGAACTTAAGTCCGCGAACTAAGTCTGCGAACTTAAGTTGGTTATACAGTAGAAACTCTATAAATTAATGCAGTCGGGACCATCAAAATTTATTAATTAAGCGAGATATTAATTAACCGATAAATTAATACTTATTAATTTATAGATAAATTTCATATCAAATAATTAGTTTCTATACAAACAAGATACCATATCATATCTTTTATATTTCCTATATAAATACAATATCAATATCAAATCATATTTTTATAAACATAATATTCAATCATATTTTTAATTTCTTATAGAAACACAATATCAATACCAAATCATATTTTTTTATAAACACAATATCAAATCATATTTTCTAAATAAATTTTTATCAAAAAAAAAATTCATATAGGAATACAATATGAAATAATACTACTAACAAATAAAAAAATATTTTATATAAATACAATATGAAGTCATACTACTAACACAAACAAATCATACACTCAAATATGGCTTCTCATCTTAAAGGTGTTAAAAAATCAACAATGACAGATGAAATTCGTAGAGCATTATTCAAGCACAAGAAGGATAATCCAACAACACCAAAAATTCTTGCAATGATAAGAAAAAATTAGAGATGAAATTCAATGCGATATTGATTTAAGCAAAAAACAGAAGACAATTAAATCATTTTTCAAAAAGTCTTCGTAAATCATTAATGTACTGAATATATATATAATGTATTATTAATTTATATTTCACTAGGTATCACCGGGGCCTTGCGGCCCCGGCTCAACCTCTCTTTTTAGTGTACATACTTTTAGCCTAAACAACATCCCTAACTATAGAAAAAAAACATAAAACCCATCATTTATCCTTGGTCTGATTGTTACCATTGCAAAGATCAAGATCCCTTATCCATCTTTCTTCTAAACATCTTAGAACTCTTGCGTCAATGCTTGACACGTCGTAAGTATAATTGGATGTGTAACAGTCATCAACATATGACGATAAAAAGAACAATTTTCATATTAAATATTCATGACATATTGGGTTGGAAGGAACAACAATTATATGGTTTGTCTTACATCAATTAAAATTATTATATCTTTTCCATCATTATGTCGACGATAAATTGGAGATCCAACTTCTTCCGAAAACATATGGTTAAAATTTTGATCCAACTTCTTCCGAAAACATATGTACCTTTGGTTAAACTTTTGTATACTTTTTTTTTTGCTTTAATAGGGAGTTTTGTTTCTTTCAATACCAATATGGTACATTTTCTAATGTTTGAAAAAAAACAGAGTCATGTTTTCCATCTAAAAGTTTAACAAAAATAAATTCGTGATTTGTTCCACTTTTCGTGAATTGTATCGTTTTCTTGGTATTCAATCATCGCAACAGAATTATATACTACTTTAAATCCAAATCCCACAGGATAATTAGCGGGCAACCACAAATTGTAAGAAAAGGGTTTTTCAGCAAACAACTTTTGGAACTTAAGTTTGAAATAAGTTTACGCAGACTAAGATGAATTGCCTAATACGTTGTCCAATAAGCACCCGAAAAATAGTCCAAAACAATTAGTCTTTCATGAAAATGTTGTTTTGTAAGTCATATTGTGTGAAATCAATCAGAGAATATGTATTTGAATTAATTTTAAATTTTAGGCTTAGGATTCGAAGACAGACATATAACAACTGGTCCATTTAAAATATGAAGAAAAAAATCTATGTTTCGTTTGCAACTAATAGTGCAGCACCTTTTTGAACTTGTCGACTGCAGTCTGCAAGAACTCTTTAACAAAAAATCTAGTCATTGATGAGTAGGTTAGAATAACGCAGCTATGCGCATGAGCCATGCGAAAAGAGAACTGCATATATGCTCTTCACTCCTCATATCATCTACTCGTTTTCTTCCAGAATCAGCCTCCACAAATCTCATTTAAATTCATTGGTGATGTCTCAGAACCTAGTCTGATTAGGTACCATTTACCTATTATATGGTAATTGCCTGGAGAAATATAGGTATACAATATCAAGTCAACAAAGAGACAACCGAAATATTGCTGGATCTTATTTCTACACTAAGCAAGAGTTGTAAAAAACCCAAAGAACTTCAAAATCAGCAATTGTCTAAATTCCCTAGCGAATCTGAATAAACCAAGCATAAATTTTCAAGAGAACGGATGATCAAAAGCCCAGATGGGTAAACCAATCACATAAACAGTCCAAACGATCTGAAATTAAGCAACAACATATGATGAATAGATCAAATGAGCAAATTTAGCTCAGGGACCTACATTGAGCAATAATAGAACGAAGTAGTACCGGAGACTCTAATACGCTGGGAAACATGTACTCTGTTGGAGTTTCCCGAATCACATGGTTTCTTGGTTACCATCCTCGGAACCAATTTAGACAAAACTTATCACAGCTAGCATCAATTTTCATCAATCCACGGTTGAGCCAAATTTACTACGTTCGAATGATTATCCAGAACAAACTCAGGTGGATGCTTTACTACACCAAGTAAACTGAGTATAGAAACTACTCCTTTCGCCACGACCTCAAGAAAAAACCGATTGACTGATAAACCTAACAGCCCAAGCATCACAAACAACCAAATAGTCAAATATGAAATAATGATAGTTTCTTATATGGATTTCGTAATAAATAATTTCTCATGGAATTTCATTGTTTTTCCTAAGCTAGTTACCTCATATTCTCATTTATTTGAAATTTATACTTCGAGTGCTTATTAAAAGCTACATGATATTGGTAACTAATTCAGTAGCCATCTAGGATACCTACCAACCTAGGTGACCCCACAATATATCTTTGTGACTTACCTCAAGAAGGGATCGATGGACTTTCTCCAATATTGTATATAAAGGAAATCCTTAATGACTCAGACTCATGCATCCTGAATCACATATCACTGCAACGGTCCACTAAACCCCAAAAAGGACAAATATTGAGAATTAAATTAGCATTAAAATTAACAAACTAAAATCAGTGCTAATGGAAAAAGAGACAATAAAATTAATTTCTTTAGTTAAGAAACAATCTTAATTTCAGTTACTCTGCTATCCCGTGCAAACAATCTTAGCAGTCACCTGAAGCCTGAAAGTTTACCCTTCGAGAGATAATCAGAGAGAATCCTTATAAAAAGCTTCTCCAACCAACAAAACAATGGAATCACTGTTAACCTGCCTAACCAACTCATGTAAGAACGCCATATGTGGGAGTCGAACCCACAACTACATGGTTGAAAACCATGTGCTCTTCCGTTTAAGCCAAGACAACAGATACCATTTCAAAGAAAATGGGATATTGGGATATAATATGAAGTAATCAAGACCATAGTGCAAGTGTGCAACACTTGTTGCACTTTAAATGTCTTGGAACTATTAAATCAATAAAGATTAGGATGAAGCCAACAACATATGCTTACAGATAAAAAAACCATATCATCTTAAAATAACTAAACACCTGGAGTTTCAATATCCTTAAAAGCTTAACTCGTTGAACAACAATCCCATTAATACGGTATGGAGGTCATTAAAAGATACTAAATGCAGCTTTAGCCAAAAAAAAACTAATTCCACGCAAAAATTTACCAATACTAAAATTAATGGAGCGTTTTAATTTTTAGTAACAAAATTATTTAGCAAAACATGCTTGGAAAATGCAACCAAGATTTTATCCCTTTCATCTTTGCAAGTCGCCCCTGTAAAGAAAAGAAGGAATGCTCTTGTAAGTGAAATACTGCAAATTCCTACTGAGAAAGTAAAATCAAAAATTAAAACCAAAACCTAATGGTATTACTATTTCTATATAACAGCTTGTCACATAAAAATAATGAAATACAAAAAAGAAAAGAAAAACTATCAGCAAAATCAGGAAAAAAACAACAAAATCAAAACACAATGGAGATTTAATCCAACCCTCGACTGCAAAATGAAAGCACATTGATATAAATCAAAAGTCAATAACCTAATCTAATCAATTCAAAATCAAAAATAAATATAAATAAGATTAGGAATAGGAACAAAAAAAGATGGTGTTCCATAATGTGGTAACCTTACCTGATAGAAGTGTTAAAAGATGGATAATTATTTCTGATTTTACATTATCCCAGGAGTTGTATCAAGGGATTGTGGAAGAAGATCAATGATTCCAGATTGCGAGTCCTTATCCATTTACATCAGAGGAATGTCCTACAAACCTCATTGTACAATCATCTGTTTCGGATTTTAACCTCATAGATTGCAGCATCATTCACCCTCAGAAGATTAATCTGAAATATGAAATCTGAAAACATTGTTAAAGATGCTGCTGTCTACTTTTGACAATACACCTAATCTAAGAACTCGCCTCTTAAAAGAAGAGTCATACTTATAATATGAGCCAAAACAAAGAATATGAGTTTATTAGACATACTATCACAACACAACATTGAACATCAATGGCACTGTCTCATATAAATAACAATATCAACATAGGATGATTTGACAAAAGAGGTTCCTCTCCATATTTTGTTCATGGGTCTTCTCTAGGAACAGTGGATTTTTCATGACCACGCTGTAAACAAAAAGACAACCTTGTAAGAAACTTTAGTTAAAAGAAAGCTGGACTACTACTTAATATTAATACACACAATGAATTGAACTACATACGATGAGTTGGAGACTCACACTTCAAATACCTAAATTACTTAAGACTACTAACCACCAAATTAACTCACACTTCAAATGAAGCAACCCCACCTAATAATTAGATCACACAACCAACTACCGAAAATTGGGAGAGATAACCAACCTGAAAACCTACGTTGCGCAGTAATGTTTCCTATGATTGGTGTTGAGGTGTTAGTTAAGATTCTATCTTGGACAGCTCACCCAAAAGCTTGCACGGGGACCAAAGTAGGATCTCTAACTTTTCGTCTATGTATTGGAGGAAAAAGTATTAAAACCTTGGAAATTATTCGCAAATGCATAACTATTATTGCATACTTGGATTTCGCAAAGTCATGTTGTTAAATATTTTTCTCACAAAGCCTCATCATGTCCCTGCTCCAATAAAGATAAGTGTTTTCTGCAAAGAATATGTTCGCCTAAAAAATAGTAAAAGAAGAGAAACAACACTGACCTAAACATCAAACAATTCCCCTTGCATTTATAATCGCATTTATGAAATTTTATCATGGCACATTGGAAAACCATGTTCAGGATAGTTATACTCCGTGACAACTGATATCATCGAAAATAGGCCCTAAAGTACTAACGTTGCAGGATAAAAATACCTAAAACTCTTAGGTCTCATGCATGGTTGGAGCCTAATGAATTCACACCTCCACTTGGTTAGAAAGTCGACAGTGAACTGACTAATATTTAGCTTAGAAGTATCTTCTCTCATGTAAATAGAAGTATCTTGTCCAGTGTTTAGCTATCACAAATAGTGAGGGATGCAAGCAATGTACATTAAGGATGATTGTAATTGACTAAGCTAGATAAAGGGAAAGATACTTCAGGAATTGGAGTCAGCTAAACTCCTCAAATCTAAGTGCATCTCGTGGAAGTGGACGCATGAACCAAAGATTATTGCAAAACAAAAAAGGTATGATAGCTAACTTACACTATCTTGCTAAAGTTCATTAACATGAGCTTCCATCAATTCTGAGAATTTTAGATCCTGACATAAAATAAAAAAAAACATGGTGATCATATTCCGTAAATAATCTAGTAATCTACCAAAAGTTATTGTTGCAGCAGTGCATGAGAAAAGCACAACTAAATCGATAACTAAAAAAAAAATAGCTAAATGAAAAACTGTCGTTTCCACAAATAGGAGTGACATCTTAACCTGAATTATTGTTGCTATCGCTTACACCATACCCATCCCTGTAAGGAGATCATCATTATCAGAAGCATGTTGTCTTGAATCGCTTTCATAATCACTGAATACGGGACCGAGAGAAACGTCTCTAGTTTAGTGCTTTAATACAAATATATTTGGATTTAAAATTGTATATTTTTTATAAATCCAAATATGAAAAGGTATCTTAGTGCCTACCCACTAAATAGCAGGTGATACACACTTATAAAATACTTTACATTCACAGTTATACCAAGGCGCGAAAGAAATATTTATCCGAAGAACTGTCAAAAAAGACAGTTGAGAATCTCAGTAGTTCTTAGAAATGCAAAAAATTAGACAACAATATTCATGGTGCTAAAGAAAAGGGTAAATCACCCGTAAAACCAATGATTCCAAATAAATAGCCAAGAGTGCCTCGATGTTGAACTCCATCGATAGGCCAAAATGTATTCCGGTGAAATCTCTCTGAAAGAAAATGAAAAGATTCCATAACATAGTTAGAAAGTGATAAAAATGCAGGCCATAAGCTCTTATAGTCACTTAAAATAAAAACTTAAAAAGTAACAGAAAAATGTTGTTGAAAAAGGTGAACAGGCCATAATAGCTGGGTCTACGACACCACGTTTCTCAAAGAGTCCACCCCACCACCATATTCAGGAGAGATGTACCGTTTATTTAATACTTCGATCCACTTTTATGATTAATCCACTCGCCCAATCTCGACTAATACTTCCAAAAGATTTGATTTCCCCGCTCAAGCCATCTAACCACAGATTAACACCCCGTGTACTACTACTCCAACCCCTTTTCTTATTCTTTTTAATACCAACATCCATACCTTCATCTCTGCACCAATTATCTCCTCCTCCTGACCACCACCAGTAGAATTTGTTCCCTCCACCATTCTCTAGCAAGTTTAATTTTTTCCTTCGTCTTTACTTTAACACATCTATGTTGTCTCTCTTTTTATCAGGTTTACAATCTGCTTTACACATATTAACCCAGTTACTATTAGCTATGTGCTCCCATTCTTAATTTTAGTTCACATCCATTCCATAACATAATCATGGACATTGACGTACCTCTGAATCTCTGATCCCATCAGTAGGTTGCACTTCCTGGAACAAAAACTGGGCGTAAAGTTAAGATTTCAATCTTCATTATAATTATTATCATAATAGGAACCCTATTACATCTGTTTAGATCGAATTCAAACCTAAAAACCCTTAAAAAGAAAAAGAAAAAAAATCTAGGGTTTTAACATGTTTACCTTATTCTTCTCCTTCATATTCAACTTTGCCTCCCAACTTTCGTAGAACAAAAAATATTAATCTATTATAGAAAGCCAATCAAATCAAAAAAGACTTTGATCTAATGCACATAAAATTCAATCAAATTAGGGGAAATAAAACCCTTCAAGGACCCATGAGCCTACATAAAGGAATTACCAAAGTTATACTTTCGGGAGTTAGTTTCTGGACCCACGCAAGATTTCATGAACCCGACCAACCTAAAGATCCCTGCTGGGATAGAATTTAAGAGAAGAAAAGATTTGTTTGAATCAGCTAAAACCAAAGAAGTATTAATTAGTTTTTAGGGTTGGAGAGAAGAATGGGAACACATTCTTCCATTGTTAGGTATTCCAGTGAAGAACGAAGGTATTCCAGCGAACTCCAAATTTGAAGAAGAAAGGAGTAGCTTTGTCCGTCCGTGCTAATTAATTAAGAAACGCATAGTTAAAATTGGAAGCTGACGTCCTTGTGTTCTGGTCTAGATTTATGTTAGCTCACCGGTATAAGAATTCCTTTATTTATTCACTATGTGAACGGACTGGGCACCGTGAGTCTTTCCCAGCCGTCCAAGTAAAAACCCAATCCGTTGCTTCCCCACCGCCGGATGATGGCCCCCGTTTAATGTCGTTCGTCTGATAGCTCTAGCTATCATGGAGATAAACCTCATACCTTTTTATAGCAATGATATGGGGCCTACATAGGTAATCAAAAAAGTATTATCTTATAATTTTAGCGAATTATTAATTTGGCACGTTGTCCCCGACTATGGACCGGCCAAAAATATTATTTAAGAGAGTTTATTAAATAATAGAGTATTAATTAAAAGAGTTTCTACTGTATCTAAAGACGATTTTTGTGAAGTTATATTTATATTTTCTAAGGAATGCAAATTTCAAACCGTGGCTATAAAGTTCATGAATAGATTCGAGCGAATCAAATCGTTTTTGCTTCAATTGTGTCTTGTATACTTCTATAAGATTTATACAATTGAACAACTCTCTAACTAGTTCATTTGAGTAATTTGAACTAGTTATGGTGAAGAAGAATATGGTTGATATGAAAGTGCTCATATGGCTAACCATTTGGTTAACTATTGTTGAACCAACAAATGTACATGTTTGGGTACGGTTACACAAACCTAAAATCGTGCATTTCATTTGTGTATAACAAGATAAGTTTTCGATCCAACGGTTGAAAGATATTAGCTTGAATCTAATCAGGTTTTCATATAACGGTGAATATTGAATGCTTTGTTACTAAGCTAACATTGATTGCAAACGCTGATTTGAAAGACTATATAAGGGAGAACTCTAGCAACTGGGAAACCTAATCCCCACACCTCCTGTGTGATACTAGTTGTATAAGATAGAGTCGATTCTCCTTTAACCTTAGGTTTCTTATCGAGACCCTATAGGTTAACGACTTGAAGACTTCATTGGGATTGTGAAGCCAGACCGATACTACTTTCTTGTAGTTGTGTGATCTGATCTTGCTGATTCTATCATGTTGAGTACAATCGTAACGATTGGCTTGAGATTAATATCTCCGATAGGAAAGATATGAAAGTAGTCATCTTCGTCTCATCGTTTGTGATTCCACAATATCTTCTTTCGCCGCGTCGATTAAGATTATTGTGAGGTGATTTGTTTATTAAAGTCTTCGACTTTGGGTCGTATTAACTCTTAGTTGTGGGTGATATCAGCTCAAGGAATCAAGTGCGTAGTATCCTGCTGGGATCAGAGACGTAAGGAGTGCAACTGTAACTTGGATCAGTGTTAGATTGATTGGGGTTCAACTATAGTCCAGACCGAAGTTAGTTTGTAGTAGGCTAGTGTCTGTAGCGGCTTAATACAGTGTGTGTTCAATCTGGACTAGGTCCCGGGGTTTTTCTGCATTTGCGGTTTCCTCGTTAACAAAATTCTGGTATCTGTGTTATTTCTATTCCGTGTTATATTTTGTTATATAATTGAAATATCACAGGTTGTGCGTTAAGATCAATCAATTAGAATATTCAACCTTTGGTTGTTGATTTACATTGATTGACACTTGGATATTGGTCTTTGGTACCATCCAAGTTATTTATCTTGTATTCAATTAGACTAGCAGATTTCTATTTTCTTGAGTAAGAATTGAATTGAGAAAGAGAGATATAACTCTTTGATATACTTTATTAAGATTGAGTCTAGTTGATTCTATTGAAAGTATATTGGAGTTTTCCCATACAGATTGCTAATCGAAATATTAGGTGTGGTTGTTGTACCCCCTCTTTTTCAGTTGGGTTTGGCTTCACAATCCCAATGAAGTCTTCAAGTCGTTAACCTACAGGGTTTTGGAAAAACCTAAGGTTAAAGGAGAATCGACTCTAGTCGCAACTAGTATCACACAGGAGGTGTGGGGATTAGGTTTCCCAGTTGCTAGAGTTCTCCCTTATATAGTCTTCAAATCAGGGTTTGCAATCAATGTTACCTTCGTAACAAAGCATTCAATATTCACCGTTAGACGAAAACCTGATTAGACTCAAGCTAATATCTTTTAACCGTTAGATCGAGCTTAGCTTGTTACACACAAATGAAAAGTGACTTCATTTAGATATGGGTAACCGTACCTAAACGTGTACACCTTTTTGCCTCAACAATAGTTAACCGAAGTTAGCCATATGAACAGTTTCATATCAACCTTATTCATCTTAACCATAACCAGTTCAAATGACTCAAATAAAACTAGTTCTAGAGTTGTTCAATTGCTTATATTATCATAGAATTTTACAAGACACAATTGAAGCAAAATTGATTTTGATTCACTCGAATCAATTTGATGAACATTATATCCATGGTTTCCAAAAGATTGCATTCCTTATTATATAAATGTATTAGTTCATGAACATACCAATTTTAGAATATAACCTACTCAAGTATGCAAACGGGTATGTATACCTAAGTGGCCGGACTAAGTTTGGGTTCGCCAGTACGCGAACGGGTACACATATCACCAAATCAGTCGTACTCCGGAACTTGGACTTACGCCAATACGCGAATGGGTGCGCATACCTAGTTCCCGGACTTTCATTAACCAACCACTACGCATACGGGTATGCATACCATGGTTCCCGGACTTGGAATAACTTGCAACAGTTAGCATACAACTACGCATATTGTGTTATATCCAATCATGGTTAATTTGTTATAAACTCTCATTTCAATGAATGAAACATTCTTAGATGTAGTTGCAGGATTTCCTACACTACACCCCTCATTAGATTCAACGCAATTAATACATTTAAAGATGAATAACTATGAATTTGATTGAATATTTTCTTGAAATGTCTACAAAGAATGATAGAACAGAAATTAAGGAAATTACAATCACTCTAGATTTTCTCTCTCCTAATGACTTGCTTAACAATTCAAAAAGACCTCTCCCACAACAGACTTACTCGACCCTTTATATAGGGTATTACATAGTGGATGACAACTAAGGCATCCTTTATTTCGGGAATCCTTCGCGAGGTATCGCGAGTTCATAAGTGTTTGTCTTCGCGACACTCCTAAATCTTGCCAAGTCTTCACAATTTTCTCATGTTCTGGCTATCGTCATCTAATGCGTCATTTAAGTTACTTCCCTGCGACACCTTCGCAATGTAGTTGTTTAATAATCTCGCAAAGTATTGATGTCGCGATATTCTGATCCTACATCTTGCCTCTTCTCATGTCTTCTCTGCGAAGAAGAGAATGTCATGAGAACTAACGTTTTGAAATATTTTCACCCTTTTTCTTTCAATCTTCTTCCGACAAAATTCCGTGAATCTAGGGATGACCGTTTACACGTATCTAAATTTCCCCTTTTTACCGGTATATTTAATGCTACCCGGTCACTCTTCTCTTGTCTATTTAAAGGAGATCTCCTTGTGAGAGTACTTCTTTTCTTTTCACTTCATCTTCTTCATCGTCTGCAAACTATTCTCTCGCTTGCTTTTCTTCACCATCTTCTTCATCGTTCTCCTGCTATTATTTTTCTCTCTTGTTTTTCCATGGCATCAAGGTTTGTTAATTTTGGCTGAACTTGATCAATTTGTGATTAATCTCTTTTATTAAAATTATTTTATTCTGATATCGCTCTTCTTTTGATGTTTCTCCTGCTACTTTTGCCTCAGCAAGAACAAGCCCAGCACCAAATTTACCATTGCAAACCCTAATGTCTCTTTAGGTTCGCAACCGAAATCAAAATCCACTGCTTCTAAAAGACAACCTGCGAGTAACAAGGTACTTAAGAAATATTTACTCTTTTAATAACAATATTGTTGCCTCTGTTTCTTATTTAGCTTGTGGTTCGCAGGATGACAAAGACGGTGATAGATCTCCCAAGAGGCATCGCCATTCTAAGCTGTCGCATCTTCTCGTTTCCTTTCCTGGATTCAAGCTCATTACTCCTCCTGTTGTGCCTTCGCAAAGCAATTCATCTCTTCTAGCGATTACTTCGCAAGATAAACCAATTCCTTCTACTCAAGATAATCCATCTTCTCCCGCGATATCCTCGCAGGACAAATCAATTCCTGAGTTTTCTGTCAATGAAATCCTTCAAAATGTACCCCTCTCAACTTTTTCTCTTAATACTTTTGTCTCGCCTCCTCCTGTTAATCAGGTTTCTTCAACTGGCATTCTTATGACCAAGAATGATTCAACTCTTCCCTCCTCCTCTGAGTCTATCCCTCTTACCAAAGAAAACTTAGAAGGGATAGATGTAGCTTTCAAAGTTTTATCAGACATCATGAATGATGTTAAGAAGACCTCCATTGATCCTATCAAGTCTTGCGTTTTTGAATCCTTGAATAAATATTTTGGTTCCGACACAGTGTCGCGAACATCTTTGGAGCAGGAAATTAAGGTCTTGAAAAATAGCCTTCTCAACATTTCACTGGATCGCGACAATCTTCGCAAGAAGAATGAAGAATTAAAAGGTATACTCTTGCCTCTGTATTGTCCCTCCTTTTTTTTTTTTTTTTTTTTTTTTGAACTCAAACCCTTGTTCGCCCTTTAAGCTTTAAACCAAAAACGAAAAATGGAGATATATCAGTTGGAATCTACTGTTGAAGAAGTTCGAGTTGATAAAGATGTTTGGATGGAGCAATATAATCAATTAGATAATCTTCACACATATCTTTGTTGATCAAATAGATAATCTTTCTAAAGAAAATGCTTTGATTTAGCTCGAAACACGATTCGTTAAGTAATGACTTATCTCGCCTCTCGTATTCTTTGACTAAAACTAATCTAGAGTTGGAAACTTTATCAGATGAGAATGGAACTCTTTCTCAAGAGAAGCGAACTCTACTAAACAAGGTAGCGGTTTACTCATGAATATGATATTTGTCAAAAATTATGTAAAGAGCAAGAACAATCCCTTCACTCGCTGAAGAGTCATCTTGCAGAAGTTACTGTCGAGAAGGATAAACTCATTCAGGGTAGAATAACCTTGAGTGTAAAAGCAAACCAACTCAAAGATCAATGTTCCCAATTAGAAAAGTTCAATTCTTCCCTTGCAAAAGAAAATGCCATACTTGTTTCTAACGAAAAAAATTGGCGAGCTCGTCTGAAAGGGTTAGTTGGAGATAATTTTGATAACGCCATGGATCAACGGAGAATAGTTGTTCAGCTTTAACCCAAAGATCTTATCTCGCAAAGGAAGGTAGTCATAGAAGTTGACTTAAATCTATTCTTCCTTTATCGGGCTTTTATATTTTTGTTTATTTGATAGGTGTCTAAAACACCTATGTATTTATCTATTTTTTATGCTTTCTCTGCTAGTTTTCTTGTAAATTATGTATCTTATGTTTGCTTTTGAATATTTAGGTACTTTGGAGTCATTTGGAATAAAAGAAGAAGAAACGTCGCTTAAAAGGCAAAGAAATTGCAACTGCTGTTGGAGGCGAATTATTTCTCATTGATTACTTTTATTCCTTCATCTCTGTCTGAAAAGCACGACAGCTTTAGTGATGAAGAGACATTGAAGAAAAGAAGTGAATCTGAGAAATAAGAAGATGGTTGCTGTTGTTGGAGGAACTCGAACAAAGGAGAAAGCGTTCAATGGGAGCATAAGGGAGCAGGCGAGTGACATGGGAGTCGAGCAAAGTTGATATAAGTGTTGCCATTTGGTTGACCCTTATCGTATATATGGGTGCCTTAAGTCATCCTAGATACCCCTTATCTACTCCACCTTGGTGGCTATATCCACTCCCTTTCCTATAGAAACCTAAAAATCCAATTCATTTCCTAATCATTGGTCTTTCTTTCTTTCACTCAACCTGAAACCAAGAGAGACATGACGGCAAGATCGTGAAGCTGATACATCCAGAGATTGATGGTGTTCTTGAGGGTTTCTGAATTTGTTAATCAGATTGACAGTGAAGAACAATGGTTGTTGTTGGTAGTTTGAAGTCAAGGAGAAATCAGAAGATTAGGGTTACTGCCGTTGCTGTTCTTCATGGGTGTGAGGAGATTGAGATGGAGGAAACGAATTCTGTTAATGGTTGAACTGATATGATTTAGCAGATGGTTGTGATGTTCGCTGTTATCGAAAGATTTTGGGTAAGCTTCAGAAGCAGATGGGGATTTGTGTTGAGTTAACACGATTGATGGTGATTGCCGAAAATGGAACTGTGAATGGGCTTGTGAGTATATGTTTTACAGGGAATGAATCTGAGAACTGGAACAACAAGTTAAGAGGCAGAGATGGTGCTAGTGGTTGATGCTAAGGAGATACAACTGAACTGGTGGCGCTGGTTGCAGTTAGTTACCTATGCTACAGGGTGATGGCTGGAGTAAATGGAGTGACTTTGGCAGACTAAAGCTGCAGTTGGAGTTGGTGCAAGAGCTGAGAAGGCAGTGGACTGCAACAATAGCAGTTGAAGCTTAAATGTGCCAGGGAGAAATGGTGACTAAAGCTCAAACAAAGGGAGCTGTTTTGCAGGGCAAGAACAGGAGTAGTGGACTGAACTTCTTGAGCTCAGCTATGATTAATCCAGGGAGTTGAGCTGACCTGAGATGGTGATTGCAACTGCTATTTTGATGTGAGATGGCTGAGGTTTAAGTTCAGGGTGGTTGTAAAGCTGCAGAAATTGCAGGTGGAAGTTTGTTGGTGGTGGCCTGTGATGATGTAATGGGCTGGTACAGTTATGGTGCATATGTTGTTGAGTTGTGGTGCTGAGCTAGGTGATGGTGCAATTCAGTTAATAATGCAGTTTGAATGCTATGCAATTGAGCTGTAATGTTCCAGGGAAGTATTGCAGTTGGTGGTTACTATGCAGGAGGAGATTGATGTGGTGCTGTTGTTGTAGTGATGAATTGGCTGTGTAGCTAGTGAATGTGTTTTTTTGTACTGGGTTGCATATGCAGGGGTTTTAGTTCAGATGTTGGAATGAAGAAGAGATTACATAAATTGACAGACTGGGATTCAAGCATGGCAGTAGTGATGACTGTAGTTGGTGGTTGCTGTCAATGGGTATTGCAAACAACTACAGCTGAAGGATTGATGTTGTGTTGTAGTAGTTAGAGTTGGTTCTGCAATGGAGTTAGTTGCTGATGATTGCAGAGAAGATGAAGCAACAAGATTACAGCTGAGATGAACTGAAGAAGAGTGGAATGCTTAGGCTGGCTGTGAAGAGAATAGGAAGTGCAGGCACCTGGGATTACAGGGTCAGAGCTGAGTTGCAAGATAGGTGCTGCTGGGTGGTGCAAAGCTGTTACAAGGAACTGGTGCAGAGCTCAGTTGGGTTTGATGGCTAGGACGGATTGAAGCTGCAATAAGAAGTAGAATGGAATGGCAGGATTATTGTTTTGTTGTGCAACTGAAGTTCAAAACTGCAGGGAATGAATTTTGAAGCTGCAAAAACAAAGTCGAAAAAAGCGAGCTAGAATGGTGAGCCGGTGAGCATAGTTCCGGTAGCCGGATTTCAGAACTTGAAGCATGAATCGCAATATTTCAGTGAATCGCGAGGGGGGTATGAGTCGGATACAAGAGTTGGCCGCCGGACATATGAGCTATGGGTCACGCTTTTGGGTGCGTTTTCGCAAGATAAGAAATTGGGTTAGTTGGTTTTTGTGAATGTTTGAACTGCAGAGAAGCAAAGTTGAGCTACTGGAAGTGTAAAACTGCCTGGTGACAGTGTCTGATGACAAAGGCGGCCTGAGATGCTTTTCCGACGCCGGATTCCGGCCATATTCCGGCCAGTGCACCAGTTTTCCGGCGACACGTTTTGGGGCGTATTTACTACATGGGTTTCTCTTGTGTGGGCTTGGTGGATATATTGGGCTTGGACTACAATGGATTTGACCTAGTTTTGGAAGGAGAAAAGGGCTACAAAAAGGGAAACTTCTACAACTTGAGGATATCACGTATTCTTCTTGGAGTTTTGCAGAGAGCCGGAGCTAGGGTTTGCTTTCATTTAATATTTTCATCTTCTTTACTTTATTTCCATTATTATTTGATGATGAACTCCAATATTATGAGTAACTAAAACTCTTCTTTGATTAAGGGCGATTTCGAAGCCCGAAATATGAATCTATATTTGATATGAAAAACTTGTTCTCTTGCATTCATTAATGTTATTGATTGATTTCTACCATGCTAATATTGTCTATGGATTATTTGTTAAAGGTTTAAGTTCGAAATTGAATCATTAATTCTTAATCTATTTGCTAGTTTAGATTTTCTTCGACCCGTAATTGTCTAGAGAAGATAAACACAAGTAGTAATATGTGGGTATTGATGATGGGACTTTGTTAAGTACCCATATGTAGAAATCAACACTAGTAGGTGATTCATGCTTTTGAGTTCATCACTAGGAGCAACCTTATCTCACACAGAACTTAGAGCACTTGTTTAAGTCAAACCTAGTAAGCGTACCTCTAGGAAACTTGGCAAGTAGGAACCGGTAGTCGAGCGCTTCCGTATCCGGTGAGCTAGAAGATAATAACGGAATAGTTGAGCGTACTAATTATTCTAGGGTTGTTAGTAACATGATAATGTGAAGAACATAGCTATCTATCAATTTGGTTTGTATTCCGTGGTCTAGAATGAACCTTTAATCAATTACATCTCATATTTGAATACATTTTACAATTTTCAGCATTTCTACAACAAAATCATCTTTGCTAAGAGTATTTGCATAACAACTTGAACTTCATACCTCCCTTGGGACGATCCTACTTACATTATACTACTTGCTAGTTAAAGAGAAGTAGAGAAATTTATTTTTGCGAGTTTGACGCCTCGTCAAAATTGGCGCCGTTGCTTGGGAGGCGCAGTGGCAAGTTTAGTTGTTATTTTTATTCTTAGTTGTTATTTTTGCTTTTATTTTCGATTTCATTTACTTATTCAACCTCTTAGAATCGATTTTCAGGTACTATTTCTTTGGTGAATGCGTGGAGAGGGTAGACCAAGTCCAATTGGTATACGTCTTCGTTCAGGCACTTTACTTAAGGATTTCATTCGAGCAGTCAACACTCCACTTCCTCAAAGTTCTACACCAAGTGAATTCTCGGACTCGGACGAAGAGGAAGACAACACAATGGGAGGTCGACCACCGCTCCAAGAACACTCAAGGAGCTCACTTCTCCAAACCTAGATCGGCAGCCTTTATGTATTCAAAATTGAATGGAACCATTGAGTTGAAACCACAATTGATTAACTTGCTGCCCAAATTCGAGAGGTTTAGCGGGAGAAGATCCTAATCGTCACTTGCAACAATTCCATCATGTTGTGACTAGTATGAAGCAAGCAACTGCAGATGCGGATATGGCTATGATGACAAACTTTTCCTTTCTCTCTTTTAGATACTCGGAGAGTGGTTCTTTTGCTTACCCGCTGGAAGCATAACCACATGGAATGGGATGAAGAAATTGTTCCTTGAGAAGTATTTTCCAGATCAAAGGCAGGCTGTGATTCGCAAGGAGATTTGTGGTATTAGGCAAGTATCGGGAGAGACTCTCCATGAGTATTGGGAGCGCTACAAGAAGCTTTTAGCTAGTTGTCCACACCACCAAATCAAGATCAACTTGTGATTCAATATTTCTACGAGGGGTTGCTTTCTAATGATAGAAATTTGATCGATGCCGCAAGTGGTGGTGCACTTACCAACAAGACCATTGCGGAAGCTACAAGTTTGTTGGAGAATATGGCTGCGAACACTCAACAATTCTACACTCGAGATGAATCAGCAGGAAGGAAGGTGAATGAAGTTGGCAATTCTTCACACATGGAACAAAGGATGGGCAACATGGAGAGAATGATGACTCAAATAGCTGCAGCTGTCATACCATCATCATATACCGAAGATGTTGAGCAAGCAAGAGCTATGTACCAAAATCAAGAAAGGCCGAGGTACGATCCGTATTCCAACACATACAACCCAGGTTGGCGTGATCATCCTAATTTCAGCTATGCAAACAAGCAAGCTGCTGCAAATCCTACTTTCAATCAACAAGGAGGATATCAATTCATGCAAAGACCACCACAAGAAACTCAAGGCACGAGTATAGATGACAAGTTGAATCTCATTCTCAACACAATGGTGCAAGATAAGCAAAAGACAAAGAATGGATATGAAGGACATCCGAACACAAATGGGTCAATTAGCTAATGCCGTGAGCAAATTGGAAGCACAAGCAGAGGGAAAACTTCCTTCGCAACCAATAAATCACAAGGAGAATGCCAATGCTATTGAGTTACGAAGTGGGAAGCAAGTAGAGAAACCGGAAACATCACCGGTGTCCCATGAACCTGATTTGGAGAAAGAAGAGGGTGAAACAGTCCCTAAAAAGGCTGACCCGGAACAAATTCTAACTCTAAAACTCATGTTTCTACTTATGTTACTTCTCCGCCTTTTCCTAGCAGGTTTGCAAAGTCGAACAAGGAGACATTGTACCAAGAGCTTTTGGAAATCTTTAAGAAGATTGAAGTGAACATTCCACTCATTGAGGCGATAAGGCAAGTTCCACGTTGGGCAAAGTTCTTGAAGGAATTGTGCACTAACAAGCACAAATTGACCGGTAACGAGGTAATGAGTGTGGGGGAGAATGCTTCGGCATATCTTCAAAAGAAACTCCCACCTAAGTTGAAAGACCCCGGTAGTTTCACCATACCATGTACTATTGGTAAAATCAGGTTTGAACGTGCTATGTTAGATTTAGGAGCATCCATTAATGTTATGCCTGCCTCCGTTTATGAATCATTGAATCTTGGACCTCTTAAGAATACCGGTATTGTTATACAACTTGCCGATAGGTCTAATTCTTACCCGAAAGGGGTTATTGAAGATGTTTTGGTGCAGGTTAATCAACTCATATTTCCAGCTGATTTCTATGTTCTTGACATGATGGATGAAGATTCACCATCGTCTACTCCTCTTGTTGTTGGGTAGACCGTTCATGAGAACCGCTAGAACAAAAATAGATGTTTTTAAAGGCGCCTTAACTATGGAATTTGATGACGAAGTCATAAGTTTCAATATCTTTGAGGCTATGAGATATCCTAGTGATGTGCATTCCTGTTTTTCAATTGATATTATTGATTCTCTAGCTCAACAGATTTTTGAATTGAATGGTGAAGATGCTTTAGAAAACACCATAGTGGAAGGTTTAGGTTATGGGAAATATAAAGACCTTGAAAGTGAATTGTCTATTTGTGATGAGCTTAAAGAGGCTGTTTTAGCTCTTAACTCATTAAAAGAAGTTCCACAAAAGTATAATGCGTCTTATGTTTCTTTGCCGCTTACTAATGAGAAACTTTTACCATCGATTGTGCAGGCACCTATTCTTGAGTTGAAACCTCTTCCGGATCACCTTAAATACGTGTATTTAGGTGACAAGGAAGAGTTACCTATGATCATTGCCAACAACCTTACCAAGGTGCAAGAGGAGAAGCTTGTTCGAGTGCTAAGAGAGTACAAGTCTGCCATTGGGTGGACTATTGCCGATATCAAAGGAATCAGTCCTTCCACATGTATGCACCGAATACTTCTTGAGGAGGGGGCAAAACCAACAAGAGAAGCTCAACGTCGCTTGAACCCTCCAATGATGGAAGTAGTCAAGAAGGAAATCCTCGAAGTTGTTGGAAGTAGGGGTGATCTATCCCATATCCGATAGCAAATGGGTGAGCCCGATTCAAGTCGTTCCAAAGAAGTCCGGAATCACGGTGGTGAAAACGAAGATAATGACTTGGTTCCAACTAGAATCCAGACCGGTTGGAGAGTGTGCATTGATTACCGAAAGCTCAACTCTACCACCCGAAAGGACCATTTTCCCTTACCATTCATTGATCAAATGCTTGAAAGGTTGGCTAGACATGCTTTTTACTGCTTCCTTGATGGTTTTTCAGGTTATAACCAGATTGTAATAGCCCCTAAGATCAAGAAAAGACGACGTTTACTTGCCCTTTTGGAACTTTTGCGTATAGACGTATGCCATTTGGCTTGTGCAATGCACCAGCCACTTTTCAACGTTGTATGGTAAGTATATTCTCAGATTATGTGGAAAGCATCATAGAAGTGTTTATGGATGATTTCAGCGTGTATGGTGATTCTTTTGACAAATGCTTAGATAACCTTGCACTTATTCTTAAACGATGCGTAGAAACTAATCTTGTGCTTAATTGGGAAAAATGTCACTTTATGGTCAATCATGGGATTGTGCTAGGTCATGTTGTATCCTCTAAGGGGTTAGAAGTTGACAAGGCTAAGATAGATTTGATTCGGAACTTACAATACCCCACAAATGTGAGGGAGGTTCGCTCTTTTCTTGGTCATGCAGGTTTTTATAGGAGATTCATCAAGGATTTCTCCAAGATTGCAATGCCCCCGTGTAGACTCTTGCAAAAAGATGTGGCCTTTGATTGTGACAAGGAATGCAAGGAAGCTTTCGACACCTTGAAAGAGTTGTTGACTACCGCACCAATCATCAAACCAACCGGACCGGAGCAAGCCATTTGAGTTGATGTGCGATGCAAGTGATTATGCCGTTGGAGCCGTGTTGGGACAACGAGATGGCAAAGTTCCATATGCCATTTATTATGCTTCTAGAACTCTCAACGGAGCACAAATCAACTACTCCACTACCGAAAAGGAGCTTTTGGCCATAGTGTTTGCACTCGAGAAGTTTAGATCTTATTTAGTGGGTACAAAGGTGGTTGTTTTCTCCGACCATGCCGCACTTCGATACTTGCTCATAAAGAAGGATGCTAAGCCAAGGCTCATAAGGTGGATTCTTCTTCTTCAAGAGTTCAACTTGCAAATCAAGGACAAGAAGGGCAAGTGAGAATACCGTAGCGGATCATCTAAGCAGATTGGTTGTGTCCGAAGAAGCGATTCCTTTGCATGATAGCTTCCCTGGATGAGCAACTCTTTGCGGTTGGTGGCACAACTCCATGGTACGCCGATATCGTTAACTTCTTGGTGACGGGACAAGTACCTAGTTCCATGTCTACATTCCAGAAACACAAGCTCAAGAAGATTGCTAAGCAATATATATGGGATGAACCTTATTTGTGGAAGCATTGCTCCGATCAAATGATCCGCAGTGCGTACTTTCGAATCCGAGTTCCAATCAATTCTGAATTTTTGTCACTCATATGCTTGTGGTGGCCATTTCGGAGCCAAGAGGACAGCCCTCAAGGTTCTCGAAAGTGGTTTTTATTGGCCTACATTGTTTAAGGATGCATATCTATGTTGTAAGGCTTGTGATAGGTGTCAAAGGACAGGCAACCTTGGTGCTAGAAACCAAATGCCGCAAACACCAATTCTCGCTGTTGAGATTTTTGATGTTTGGGGTATCGATTTTATGGGGCCTTTTGTGAATTCCAATGGGAAATTTTTTATACTTCTTGCTGTAGATTATGTTTCTAAGTGGGTGGAAGCTAAAGCCACCCCTACCAATGATTCTCATATTGTTTGTGAGTTTGTGAAGGAACATATCTTTTCTAGGTTTGGAACACCTCGAGTGGTGATTAGTGATGGAGGTTCGCACTTCAAGAGATCCTTTCACGCTCTTCTAAAGAAGTATAACATTTCTCATAAAGTTGGCACACCGTATCATCCACAAACGAGTGGACAAGCTGAAATTTCCAACCTGGAGATTAAGTCCATCTTAGAGAAGACGGTGAATGTTACAAGGAAAGATTGGAGTTATAGACTCAATGACGCTTTGTGGGCGTATAGGACAGCTTTACAAGACACCCATCGGTATGTCTCCTTTTAGGCTTGTCTATGGTAAACCTTGCCATCTTCCCGTCGAACTTGAACACAAAGCTTATTGGGCTATCAAGGTATGTAATATGGAATTAGATGCAGCTGGTGAACATAGGAAACTTCAACTCAATGAGTTAGAAGAGATACGAAATGATGCATATGAAAGTTCACGCATTTATAAAGAAAAGACCAAGGCTTTCCATGATAAAATGATTTCCGAAAGAGTTTTGAAGTAGGGCGAGAAAGTTCTTTTATTCCATTCTCGTCTTAAATTGTTTCCGGTAAACTTAGGTCCAGATGGGTTGGACCATTTGTTGTTACTAATGTGTTTGCGCATGGTGCAATTGAGATAACTAGTCCCAAAACAGGGCTGATTTCCAAGGTTAACGGCCATCGCTTGAAACCATACTATGAGCGGTTTGTGACGGAGAATCGGATATGATCACATTGAGTGATCCACTCCTCCGGAGGAGTAATTGGAGCCGAACGTCGGGCCGACGACGTTAAACCAAGCGCTAAGTGGGAGGCAACCCACCGGTTTTGTATCTTTCCCTTTATCTTTTTATTTTTAAGCATTTTATCTTTATTTTCTTGTTTTTGCATATCATTTGAATTTCCCACCTTGAACCTTCTTTGGATGATTCAATTTTACATTGAGGACAATGTAAAGTTTAAGTGTGGGGAGCATTTATATGTTTGTATAGTTTGTTTTATGCGTTTAGTAGTTTTATGCCATGAAAAAAAAAAAAAAAAAAAAAAAAAAAAAAAAAAAAATTTGTGCTTTTTGAACTCCGAAATCTAGAAACTTGTGCCTTTAGGATGACACCATTAGTGGATGGAATCATTTTGATTGCGGAGTTGAGGAACCCATTAATTAACAAGAACGAACATAGCTCAGAATCACAAATAACATGATAGTCGTTACCATATCTCGGAATATCACCATATCGCATTCTATTTTTATTTTATTTTCCATATTTATCTATTGTTCTCTAAGTGCTTTGGTGGGTCACTAAACATCGACGTGTTATTACTGCTAGGATGAAATAGAGTGATTGAGTTGCTAGAAAAAGAAAAAAAGAGAAAAAAAAAAAAAAAAAAAAAAAAAAAAGAGACCGACCAATTAGACCAAACGGAATAAGAATGACACTTGGGAATAGCAATATGTGTGAAACGTAGTCCCTGTCTCCGTCGCCTAAACAAGCGTGGAATGCAGGATCCAAGGCAACTATCACGTACTTGCTGACAAGAAGCATGCGCTTGGATCCAAAAGATCTAATCATGCCGTCTAAAAAAAAAAAAAGTGAAAAAGAAAAGAAAAAGAAAAGAAAGTATTATATTTGGTGAATAAAGTCACTCCTGGTTCCCTTGTATATGCCAGTGAGTTGATGTAGAAATAAGTTTGTTGACCACCGGTTCCCTTGTATATGCCGGTGTGTTGACACTAGAATTGACCAAAAGAGCTCAATCCAATAGGAATAGGTTCATCTTAGTAGTGACCTTCGACAGATATATGGGAAACATCGATCACTTGTGAACATTCGCCAACATCTACATCTATATCCATCTTCTTAATCTTTTCATTGTGATTGTGGTTTGTTAATTTCCGAGTATTGTGGTTTGTTCGACTGTCTAATTAGAGCTTTATTTACTTATATATGAACTGAATTTGTGCAAGGTACCTCCACCTGTAGTCATTTTGGATTCGTTCATTGATTTGTCACAAATAGACGGAGTTGGAAATATAGGTTTTGTAGGTATATCTCTAGTAAACCTTCACAAGACTATAACTCGTCCACTAGGGACACCTAGGGGTTTAAAGGCTTGTTATTTATGCTAAAATTAACCGTAGCCTCGACGAGACGGAGTTGTATGTATGTTTTAGAATTATTTTGTTTGATTTGCTCGAGGACTAGCAAAGTCTAAGTGTGGGGGAATTTGATAGGTGTCTAAAACACCTATGTATTTATCTATTGTTTATGCTTTCTCTGCTAGTTTTCTTGTAAATTATGTATCTTATGTTTGCTTTTGAATATTTAGGTACTTTGGAGTCATTTGGAATAAAAGAAGAAGAAACGTCGCTTAAAAGGCAAAGAAATTGCAACTGTTGTTGGAGGCGAATTATTTCTCATTGATTACTTTTATTCCTTCATCTCTGTCTGAAAAGCACGACAGCTTTAGTGATGAAGAGACATTGAAGAAAAGAAGTGAATCTGAGAAATAAGAAGATAGTTGTTGTTGTTGGAGGAACTCGAACAAAGGAGAAAGCGTTCAATGGGAGCATAAGGGAGCAGGCGAGTGACATGGGAGTCGAGCAAAGTTGATATAAGTGTTGCCATTTGGTTGACCCTTATCGTATATATGGGTGCCTTAAGTCATCCTAGATACCCCTTATCTACTCCACCTTGGTGGCTATATCCACTCCCTTTCCTATAGAAACCTAAAAATCCAATTCATTTCCTAATCATTGGTCTTTCTTTCTTTCACTCAACCTGAAACCAAGAGAGACATGACGGCAAGATCGTGAAGCTGATACATCCAGAGATTGATGGTGTTCTTGAGGGTTTCTGAATTTGTTAATCGATTGACAAAGAAGAACAATGGTTGTTGTTGGTAGTTTGAAGTCAAGGAGAAATCGGAAGATTAGGGTTACTTGCCGTTGCTGTTCTTCATGGGTGTGAGGAGATTGAGATGGAGGAAACGAATTCTGTTAATGGTTGAACTGATATGATTTAGCAGATGGTTGTGATGTTCGCTGTTATCGAAAGATTTTGGGTAAGCTTCAGAAGCGATGATGGGGATTTGTGTTGAGTTAACACGATTGATGGTGATTAGAAAATGGAACTGTGAATGGGCTTGTGAGTATATGTTTTACAGGGAATGAATCTGAGAACTGGAACAACAAGTTAAGAGGCAGAGATGGTGCTAGTGGTTGATGCTAAGGAGATACAACTGAACTGGTGGCGCTGGTTGCAGTTAGTTACCTATGCTACAGGGTGATGGCTGGAGTAAATGGAGTGACTTTGGCAGACTAAAGCTGCAGTTGGAGTTGGTGCAAGAGCTGAGAAGGCAGTGGACTGCAACAATAGCAGTTGAAGCTTAAATGTGCCAGGGAGAAATGGTGACTAAAGCTCAAACAAAGGGAGCTGTTTTGCAGGGCAAGAACAGGAGTAGTGGACTGAACTTCTTGAGCTCAGCTATGATTAATCCAGGGAGTTGAGCTGACCTGAGATGGTGATTGCAACTGCTATTTTGATGTGAGATGGCTGAGGTTTAAGTTCAGGGTGGTTGTAAAGCTGCAGAAATTGCAGGTGGAAGTTTGTTGGTGGTGGCCTGTGATGATGTAATGGGCTGGTACAGTTATGGTGCATATGTTGTTGAGTTGTGGTGCTGAGCTAGGTGATGGTGCAATTCAGTTAATAATGCAGTTTGAATGCTATGCAATTGAGCTGTAATGTTCCAGGGAAGTATTGCAGTTGGTGGTTACTATGCAGGAGGAGATTGATGTGGTGCTGTTATTGTAGTGATGAATTGGCTGTGTAGCTAGTGAATGTGTTTTTTTGTACTGGGTTGCATATGCAGGGGTTTTAGTTCAGATGCTGGAATGAAGAAGAGATTACATAAATTGACAGACTGGGATTCAAGCATGGCAGTAGTGATGACTGTAGTTGGTGGTTGCTGTCAATGGGTATTGCAGCTGAACTACAGCTGAAGGATTGATGTTGTGTTGTAGTAGTTAGAGTTGGTTCTGCAATGGAGTTAGTTGCTGATGATTGCAGAGAAGATGAAGCAACAAGATTACAGCTGAGATGAACTGAAGAAGAGTGGAATGCTTAGGCTGGCTGTGAAGAGAATAGGAAGTGCAGGCACCTGGGATTACGGGTCGAGCCGAGTTGCAAGATAGGTGCTGCTGGTGGTGCAAAGTCATTACAAAGGAACCGGTGCGAGCTCGGTTGGGTTTGATGGCTAGGACGGATTGAAGCCGCAATAAGAAGTAGAATGGAATGGCGGGATTATTGTTTTGTTGTGCAACCAAGTTCAAAACTGCAGGGAATGAATTTTGAAGCTGCAAAAACAGTGCGAAAAGCGATCTAGAATGGTGAGCCGGTGAGCATAGTTCCTGTGAGCCGGATTTAACTTGAAGCATGAATCGCAATATTTCGTGAATCGCGAGGGGGTACGAGTCGGATACAAGAGTTGGCCGCCGACATATGAGCTATGGGTCACGCTTTTGGGTGCGTTTTCGCAAGATAAGAAATTGGGTTAGTTGGTTTTTGTGAATGTTTGAACTGTAGAGAAGCAAAGTTGAGCTACTGGAAGTGTAAAACTGCCTGGTGACAGTGTCTGATGACAAAGGCGGCCTGAGATGCTTTTCCGACGCCGGATTCCGGCCATATTCCGGCCAGTGCCCGCTTTTCCCGGCGACACGTTTTGGGGCGTATTTACTACATGGGTTTCTCTTGTGTGGGCTTGGACTACAATGGATTTGACCTAGTTTTGGAAGGAGAAAAGGGCTACAAAAAGGGAAACTTCTACAACTTGAGGATATCACGTATTCTTCTTGGAGTTTTGCAGAGAGCCGGAGCTAGGGTTTGCTTTCATTTAATATTTTCATCTTCTTTACTTTATTTCCATTATTATTTGATGATGAACTCCAATATTATGAGTAACTAAAACTCTCTTTGATTAAGGGCGATTTCGAAGCCCGAAATATGAATCTATATTTGATATGAAAAACTTGTTCTCTTGCATTCATTAATGTTATTGATTGATTTCTACCATGCTAATATTGTCTATGGATTATTTGTTAAAGGTTTAAGTTCGAAATTGAATCATTAATTCTTAATCTATTTGCTAGTTTAGATTTTCTTCGACCCGTAATTGTCTAGAGAAGATAAACACAAGTAGTAATATGTGGGTATTGATGATGGGACTTTGTTAAGTACCCATATGTAGAAATCAACACTAGTAGGTGATTCATGCCTTTGAGTTCATCACTAGGAGCAACCTTATCTCACAGAACTTAGAGCACTTGTTTAAGTCAAACCTAGTAAGCGTACCTCTAGGAAACTTGGCAAGTAGGAACCGGTAGTCGAGCGCTTCCGTATCCGGTGAGCTAGAAGATAATAACGGAATAGTTGAGCGTACTAATTATTCTAGGGTTGTTAGTAACACGATAATGTGAAGAACATAGCTATCTATCAATTTGGTTTGTATTCCGTGGTCTAGATTGAACCTTTAATCAATTACATCTCATATTTGAATACATTTTACAATTTTCAGCATTTCTACAACAAAATCATCTTTGCTAAGAGAATTTAATAACAACTTGAACTTCATACCTCCCTTGGGACGATCCTACTTACATTATACTACTTGCTAGTTAAAGAGAAGTAGAGAAATTTATTTTTGCGAGTTTGACGCCTCGTTATTATTATAATATTTTTTGTTTTTATTTTTTGTTTCGTAGAATCTGAGAAAAATCTTCACTCCTCCATTACTGCTTTGAAATCCGACCACTCAAAAGCTCGCAAGGAGAATAAAATGCTTGTTACTTCCCTTATGCATTCTCGCGACAGGGCAGAAAGAAGATTCGACTATATGTGTAATTTTAAAAATATAGAGAGTAAAAACCAGCAAAAAGCGCTCCTTCGCCAACTTCATCTTAAAGCTGAAGTTCTTGTGAATGATGTTTTACTCTCTAAATCTCTTGATCCTGTATCCGTCGCACCTTTGGATATAAGTGATGATGAAGTTCCTGATTCCCCTGATAGCGATTATGACTATCAAAGCTGCGAGGAAGTCACAAATGATGAAATCTTCAATAAGAATCCGAATGAAGAAATTTCTAATGAAAATCCTCCAACTGGCGAAGCTGATAAGATTGTTGAGGAACGTTTATCATCTCCTACTGCCGAGAATGCCAATATAGATGTAGAACATTAATCTACTCTTGTAATCTTATATTTTCCAGTCTCTTTTTCTGTATGACTTTTTGCATGGGATGTTTTTCAATTTCTGTTGAAGTACTCTTTTTGATTAAAAGACCAAGTCCCTTGATGAACAAACCCTTATCTCTTCTTTCTATCTCATTTTAAATTTGCAATTTTACTCTCGCAAACGTGTTTACTTACCTTTATTTATGTTGAAATTTATCACTGCGACAAGATCGCAGGATATCTTCACAAGTGAAGAAATCTATTGATCTTGTCTTATCATTGATTGTGTGGTCTTATTTTGCCTTCCTAATTAAAGGTTTTATTTCGCCACCCCTCGTTGCGACAAAATCGCAGGACGTCTTTACATTTTCATGTAATGACCCATTGACCTTGTCTTATCATTTCTTAAGTATTTTTGCCTCTGCAGGATATTTTATTTGCGACAATATGATAGGTTTAAATACTCTTGCAAATGTAAAATCCCGTGATATTGCCGTCTTCGCGACGAAATCGCAGGACGTCTTTACATTTTCATGTAAAAAACCCATTGATCTCGCCTTATCCTTGCGTTAGTATTATTGCCTCTACAGGATCATTGCACAAATATGACAAGCCTAAATTTCCTTGCGAAAATAAAGCCTCATGACATTTGCGTCTTTTGACACTTATCAGCTCCCTAATGGAGGGTGCCGCCCTTATCTTCTCCCTGGTTGCCCCTTCAAGGAGGCGTACATCGGCTATACAAGACTAGCTCCTCCCATCCGGTCTTAACAACAACTAGTTATTTTCGCAGCCTCTTATCCCTTATACCTATATGGTTTATGGTTACGAGACTGCACCCTAAGTGGAGTTTTCTTCGGCCGAAAAGATATACCAAGACTTGCCAAGAATGGCCGAGACACTTCAAATGCCCCAGGCACTCTTGGCTCAACCGTGTACCCCGGCGCCTTGAGCATACACTGACTCTTAGGATGAGATCCTCAGGCGTCCAACCAGGGTATAACCTTATATATATAGTTGGAAATCCAAGGTATCTCTCCCGGATAGGCTTTCATGGGCCCCAAATCTCCATGACTCAGGTTCCAGGAGCGGTGTACCCTTTCCCCTGAGCCATGTCAAGAGATACCCCCTTATATGACGCACTTTAGGTCTTACATTTGCCTCTTACGAAATATCATTCGCGAACTAAGGTGTACGCCATAAAGGTTCGTCCCATTCACTCACTCATTCATTTTTGTTAATTCATTCAATCATTCATTTTCTGTAATGTATTGCTTGCGAGAAATTCGCACAATCTTTCTTTGTTTTATTCAACCTCGCAATCATTCAATCGCGAAAATACTTCATCCAGATTCATTTCATTCCATCCATCTTTTATGGATAATACTTCTTAAGATACAACCTATTCCATGGTCTATCCAATCTTTGTCCTACATCTCTCCCTTCAGGATCCATTAATCTATATGCCCCTGTGCCAACTATTTCCTTAATGATATAAGGTCCATCCCATTTTCTTGCCAATTTGCCACCACTTTCACGCTGATATATTGGTGTCTCTCACAGCACCAGATCTCCTGGTTGAAATTCACGTATCTTAACACGTTTGTTATATTCTCTGGCCAATCTTCGCTGATAATTCTCCATATGTTGTAGTGCTCTCTCTCTCTTTTCTTCTAATTCATCTAACTTGATTAAAATGTTACCCGCACTAAGATTTTTCTCCCAAGCTTTTTTCTTTGTTGTTGGAATCATAACTTCGTCTCTGAGTACTGGCTTCAACCCCATATGTTAAACAAAAAGGTGACATGCCTGTAGCTTCTCTTCTAGTTGTATTATAAGCCCATACTGCGTTGGGCACTTGTTCGCACCATCCTTTATTGTATCCCTCTAACTTTTTCTTCAATATGCCTGCAATTGTTTTATTTGTCGCTTCTGCCTGGCCATTAGCATGCGGGTATAGAGGAGTTGATTTTCCACATCGTATGTGAAATGCATTAAGCAGCAATTCTATATTTTGTCCTTCAAACTGTTTCCCATTGTCAGATACCAACTGTGCTGGAATCCCAAATCTGCATATAATGTTCTCAAATATGAAAGTAAAAACATCTTTATTGCGAATGTGTTGTACCGCTTTCACCTCTGCCCATTTTGTGAAATAATCAGTAGCGACAATTAGATATCTTCTCTGTCCTGTTCCTGGTAAAAAGGGTCCCACAATGTCTAAACCCCACTTTCCAAATGGCCAAACACTTGTTGAAGAATTCAGTGGTGCTCCGGGTGCATGTATTTTCTTCCCATGCCTTTGGCAATCCTCGCAACGCCTTGATATTTGTTTCGCGTCCTCATGCATAAATGGCCAATAATATCCCTGCATTTTTGCCTTATGTGCTAAACATCTTCCGCCACTATGATTACCAACATCCCCACTATGCAACATTTTCAATATGATTTCCCCTTCCTTTCTTGTTAAGCATCTGAATGAAGGTCCGTTAAAAGATCGCCGGTATAGTACTCCATCTCTTAATTCATAATTTGTTGCACGACTTTTTAATTTGTGTGCCTCTAATCTATTTCTTGGCGTTTCTCCTTTCATCAGATATGCATGAAGCTCTGCTCTCCAATCTTCTTCTTCGCAAAGTGTTTGTGCTCCATCTTCTATTAACATTACATTGGCTTCTTGTTCTTCCTCTTTATCAATTGACGGCATCAGAAGTGTTTTTATTTTTATGTTTCTTGCAGTCGGATCTACCATCATACTTGATATAAAGGCAAAAGCGTCTGCGAGTCTATTATTTCTCCTTGATATATGTCTCCATTTTATTCTCGGTATCTGTATTGACAACTCGTCAACAAGTTTCTTGTACTTTTGCAAAGACGGTTCATTTATGGTATATTCTTCTTTTATCTGGCGAATCGCCAACTGCGAATCACTGGTAATCCTCACACTCTCCAGCTTCATTTCTATTGCGAATCGCAAAGCATGTATTATAGCTTCATATTCTGTTTCATTATTTGTTGATGCAAACTCCAACCTGAAAGAAAGAGCTATTTTATTACCCTCTGGCGATATCACAACAATTCCTACTCCATTACCTTCTCCATTTGATGACCCATCTACTAATATTTCCCATCTATTTGGTTCTGTTAACAAATCTTTTGGATATCCATGTTCTTCTTCCACGTCCATCATTTCTTCCACTGGTTCATCCTCTTCTAAAGGAAATTCTGCTAGAAAATCTGCGACAACTTGTGATTTTGGCGAAGATAGTATTTCATATTTGAGCTTGCAATGACTTATTTGAGCATTCCATCTCTCAACTCTTCCCGACCTCTTTGAATTTTTCATTACTGATTCGATTGGTATTTTTGTCACTACCTTAACAATATGCGCTTGAAAATATATACGAAGTTTAAATGTTGCGTAAACTAATGCCAAGATTAATTTTTCAATTTTTGAGTAATTCCTTTCTGCAGCATTGAAAGTTTTGCTGATGTAATAAATTGGTTTTTCTACTCCTGCGTCCATTCGCAGTAGCACTGCACTTAATGCATGCGAGGTTGTCGCAAGGTAGATCAACAATTCTTCTCCTGGTTCTGCTTTTTGCAAAATTGATATATCCATTAAATGTTCCTTTATTCCTTGCAAGGCTTTCTCGCACTCATCTGTCCATTTAAACTTCGATCCCTTTTTGAGGATATTGAAAAAATGTTTGCATTTATCGGATGATCGCGAGATGAACCTTCCTAGCGAAGCTAACAACCCATTTAACTTCGAACATCTTTTACGTCGCCGGTGTTGGCATATCACTTGATCGCTTGTACTTTCTCTCGGGTCGACTTGAATTCCTTCTTTTGATACAATGTAACCTAAAAATTTTCCAGATTCAACTCCAAAGGTACATTTTTCTCAAGTTAACTTTGATATTGAAATGTCTCATTTGTTCAAAAATTTCTTTCAAATCCTGTACATGATCTTTTGCTTTTTTGCTTTTTATTAACATATCATTTACATATACCTCTAATGTTTTGTGTATCCATCTCGCAAATACCTTTTCTACCATTCTTTGGTATGTCGCTCCAAGCATTTCGCAAACCGAACGGCATTTTTGTATAACAAGATAATCCTCTTGGAGCAAAGAAAGCAAGATGTTCTTGATCTTCTTCTACGAGAGGAATCTCATTGTAACCTTTATATCCATCAAGAGATGATATCCTTTCATTTCCCGCCGCTGCTTCAACCAATTGCGGAATATCTGGTAATGGGAAACTATCTTTAGGACAAGCTTTGTTTAAATCAGTAAAATCTATACAAATTCTTATTCCTTTCTTCTTCTTTGGGACTATAACTATATTTGCTATCCATTCGGGATATTTTGCTTGTCTCGATGATTCCCGCATCTAACATTTTCTCAGCTTCTTCTTCTATTTGGGGATGATATGTTTGTTGCGATCTTTCTAATTCTTTGTTTAAATGGTCTTACATTTCTGTCAATTTCCAATTTATGGCAAGCTACATTACGGATCTATTCCTGGCATTTCATCCATATCTCATGCGAAGATATCTTTGTAATCTCGCAAACAAATCAATAGTCCTTCTTTCTTCATCTCGCCTCCATTTTAGTCCCAATTTTTAGCATCTTTGGTTCTTTTTCGGTTCCAACATTCACTTCTTTTGTTTGTTCTGCCGCGACATAACTCGCTCTCGATTCTCCCATGGGGGTTGGTCCTTTCATCTCCTTCGCAAGCTCATTTTCTTCTCCCGAGATTTCGCTAGGTATCCCTTTTCCTTCCTTTGCTCTTATCATGTAAATTCTAAATTCTTCTTCTTTTTTAGCTGCTTTTATCATTTTCTTGCGATCTTTTCGCTTCTTCACTCGTTCTTCACAATGCTTTACTTCGTCTTGATGATACATTCTTCCTTTATCAATATCTCCTCTAATTTCACCAATTCCTGTTGGCATGGGAAATTTAATACACTGATGAAATGTTGACGCTACAACCTTAATTGCATGTACCCATGGTCTCCCTAATAACATGTTGTACAGCGATTCCATATCCACTTGATAGGGTGTAGAATACATCCTATTTACGATCTATTGTTTATGCTTTCTTTGCTATTTTTCTTGTAAATTATGTATTTTACGCTTGTTTTGAGTTTTGTAGCTACTTTGGAGTCACACGGAGGAAAAGAAGAAGAAATTACCCAATTTGAGCAAAAAGGGCAAAAAGGTCATTTCAGGGGCGAGCACTATCTGGAGCCCAGTCCAGGTTAAGGGGTAACTCTTGGAGGAGTACTAAATATAAACCAGCCCGGTTAAGGGGCTGTCCATTAGGGTATCCCTTATCTAATGAGTGAGGTGGTCTTTATCACTGGGGTGTAAATATCCACCCAAATCATTACAACCCTAAAATTGATTTCTCTCATTCTTCACTTTCACCTGAATTAAAAAGCAGTGACTGCTGCTGAGTGAAATCGAGAGAAGATGATTTGTGTAGAGCTGCTGATGGATGAATTTGCCGCTGTTATTAAGCTCAGGGAGAGATCAATTAGGGTTCGATAGATCGAGAAAAAGGGATCGAGAGCTAAGAGATGAAGATGAGAAGCAGTGAAGAGATTGAAACCAAGAACGAGATGGGTTTTTGATTGAAGGTTCAAATTGGGAAATTGATGATGTCGATAGGTTTCTGGAACTAAGATTGAGAGATTAGAGATGGGTTCGAGTTATTTATGGATCTGTGAATCGATTGAGAGAACAGGTGGAAATAGCAAACACAGGGAATTAGAGTTTGTTGATATTGAGATTCAGATGGATGATGTCTCGATGGTACTGATTCAAAGAAGAGGGGAGCAACTGAGTTGGTGGTGCTTTCTGGGTTCGAATGAGAAGAATGAAACAGATGCTGCAGCTATGACGGATTCAGATGAGTTGAGTTGCCGCTGTAATGGGTTTGTGACTGTGTATTTGAGACGGTAAGGAAGAGATGGGTCTGTGGTCGAGTTGATGCCACTGTTGGTGGTGAGAAGAAGGAAGTGAATTGGAGTTGCACTGACAGATGGGTTCTGGTGCTGTTGTAGCTGTTGTTTGAAGAACTGGAAATGGGTGAAATGTGTTTTGGCTGCAATTTGAAGAACAACGATGGGTTTGCTGGTGGTGAATTGAATGGAATCTGAGTATGAGCCAAGCTTAAAAGGGTACTTGCTCTGAGTGTGTATTGATGCTCAAGAAGATGCTACAAGACTGGATGATACAGGGTTGTGCAGTATTGCTGGTGGTTGCAGCTGTTGCAGGGAGGAATGGAAGAATGATTGAAGTTCTGGCACAGGGAATGCTGTATTGAATGGCTTGAAACTGTAGATGAATGTTAGGGTGCAGCTGTGATAAGACAGGAATGACTCAAAGCGGTTGCTGGTGATTTTCAAGGCTCTGATGGTGTTTGAGTTGTGGAGAAAATGTTGCAGGCTGACTATGCTACTGGTGCACTGAGTTGCAGGTTGTTGTGTTGCTGCCAGGTTTAGTCTTGAATTGCAGCTGAGCTGGAGCAGGCACTAGTGATGATAGATGGAAATGGCCCAGTTGAGGACCAATTCAGGGCTCTGGTGGCTTGGTAAGCTGGCAAGATGGAGTGTAGGTTAGATGGTGGTCTGTTGAACTGTGGTGGCTTGGAGCAGAGTGTGGTGGAGTTACAAATGGGTATGAACTGATGGAGGTGGCTGGAATTGATGCAATGGTTGGCTTGTGGTGTTTGGGCTCAGGTGGTAGAATGGATGCTGTGTTGCAGCTGGAGAGAGCTGAACTGAAATGGTAGTTTTGAAGTGATTTGAAGTAAAGAGCCATTATGGCTGGGAGCAAAGCAGTGATGCACCATCCTGGTGCAACACAAGAATTTAGCCTGGCAAGACTGTAAATGGCTTAGGCCAAGTGACTCAGGTCTGACTCGTCCTGACTCAGCCCATATTCAGACAGTAATTCGGTCTGACTCTGAGTTGACTCAGCCGAGTTGGATCGCTGACCCGCCGAGCTGATCGTTGACCGATCCGACCCATTGACCGGTGACCGGGCGGACTTTGCCGGTCACCTGAGACACTTTCCGGCGACTATTCCGGCCGGATTCCGGCCACAATCCCAGTTTTCCGGCGAGCCAAAATTTCCAGAATTTTCTATGGACTTCTCTCATGGGTGTGAAGACTTGGGCTTGGAATTGGATGGAGAATTGGACTCAAATTTGGAAAGAGAAGGTGGAAGAGTTGAGAAAAGCTTGGAATTGGAAATTGAATTGCTAAAGGAAAAGGATTCTACTCCTTAGAAGATTTGGAGAATATTGAAGCCTATAAATAGAGAAGTTTTCTACAACTTCTACACACATCTCTACACACACAATAATTCTCTCTTCTTTATTCTTTGTGTGAACTCTTTAACATGAGTAGCTAATTTTATTGATTGAGGATGAATTCCTAGTTCTTAATATGATTTGAGTTTTTGTTTTTAATTCTATCTTGAGGTTTTTCACATAATTATCGTTTGTTTTTACTAATAGGAATGATCTTAATGACATTCATGATTGATTGATAGGTTGTTTAGAGTGCACGCTAAATTGATTTGTTAATTTGATCTAAAGCTAGTGAAAGTTAGGAGATAAGTAATCGTTTCTTGACTCTTTACATAAGTAGCAAACACGAGACCTTGCGGAGGGATTCCGTGGAGCAATTGTGTGTACAAACAACGTTAGCAAGTAGACCTTGATCTAAGAGTCTAACTACTAATATTGACCTAATAAGTTCATAAATCTTAATGCGTTTATTTAAATTACATCTAGAGTGAGCTACTACTAGGTGGTTTGGTAAATAGAATCCGGTAGTCAAGAACTTCCGTGTCCTAGGATACAAGGGATTTAGGGGTTTAGCACCGAGCTAGCTGCTTTACCTACGGTTGGTGATAATTTGTGACTAATAACAAGTAGAATAGAACATAACTTGATTCATTGTTTCGTAACGAAGAAGGATTCCTTGGTCTTGTCTCTCTTATTGCTTTCAACTTTCGATTTTAATTGCTTTGTTTATTTTCTTTTGCTTTTTACACCCCCCTTTCGTGACAATTTGTACAACTAGAATCTCTTGCTCCTCGTGGGATCGACCTTGACTACCCTATATTACTTGTTAATTAGGTAGTAAAGTATTAATTAATTTGTTGTGGTTACGACACGCATCACCACTACACTCACTGTCACTTGCGTTTCAATTTCTCCAAGCAGAATTCGTAATTTTACTTCTCCTTTAGGTCTTGTTATAGATTTTCCAAAACCATGGATATAATACGCTGGGGAAATCATTTCTTCATCTTTATATCCTAATTTTTTGTAAGTATGGTAAAACATGATGCTCACCAAACTACCTGTGTCTACCAAAATCCTATTTATTGCCCATTCTTCCGCTGCTTTCGCCGGTTCTTCTTCATTTTTTGCATACATTTATTGTGATCACTAATGGAGATGTATGATTCAATCCTTCTTTAGGTACCTCGGCTGCTGTGAATGTTATTTTCTGCTTTTCCCACTCTTTCAAAGACGATGTCTTCTCCTCATCTATAATCTTCTTTCCTTCAAAATCTCGTTTATGTATTCTTCCTCTGATATTTTCGTGAAATTCATTAATCATTGCTTTTGTAATTAAACTGTACTCCATATCTTCATTATATTCCTTGTTTATTAACTCCTCTACGTCATCTGATTTACCATTTTCCTTTCTCATTTTCTTGATTCAAATGATTTTAACTGCAATCTTCTATCTTCAGTTTTCCTCAATCCCTGTTTCTAGCGCATATGTAGTTGCAGGATTTCCTACACTACACCCCTCATTAGATTCAACGCAATTAATACATTTAAAGATGAATAACTATGAATTTGATTGATTATTTTCTTGAAATGTCTACAAAGAATGATAGAAAAAAATTAAGGAAATTACAATCACTCTAGATTTTTCTCTCTCCTAATGACTTGCTTAACAATTCAAAAAGACCTCTCCCACAACAGACTTACTCGACCCTTTATATAGGGTATTACATAGTGGATGACAGCTAAGCTGTCCTTTATTTTCGGGAATCCTTCGCGAGGTATCGCGAGTTCATAAGTGTTTGTCTTCGCGACACTCCTAAATCTCGCCAAGTCTTCACACTTTTCTCATGTTCTGGCTATCGTCATCTAATGCGTCATTTAAGTTACTTCCCTGCGACACCTTCGCAATGTAGTTGTTTAATAATCTCGCAAAGTATTGATGTCGCGATATTCTGATCCTACATTAGAAGACGTGAATAGCTGTCTCACACAAACTATTAGCTTCGAAGCAATTTTCAAGTGATCGAATGATCAATATGAAACATTCCGAGTCTACATCAAATGACTGTCTCACACAAATCATGTAAGATGTTACTAGGCCATTTTTCACATGATCATCTTTTGAATTTCGTCAAGAATATAAGATGAACTTGGTTAAAGCGAAAGCTTACTAACAAATATTTCGAGAAATATGTAAGCGAGTTAAACTCAGCTCGAAATATCAAATGTGTATAATCGAAGTCTATATAGCTATACGACTTTTGTCTCAAATAGGAGATAGAGTAGATAGACTTTTGAGTGATAGATGAGTTCAAGTCTCCACATACCTTTTGTTGGTGAAGTTCCACAAGCTTAGTAGTTCTTCGTCTTCGATCGATGAACGTCGTGAAGTCTAAAGCTCAACTACACTTTCTATCCTAATCCGAGACTTAGCAGTAGACTAGAAATCAAGACTTATAGTTTTGGTAACTAAACTTGACAAACAAGCTTGAGATAGCAACGCTTGCGAGTTTGACCGAGCAGTGCTCTAACAATCTCCCCCTTTGTCAATTTTAATGACAAAACTATCAATACATATGGATTACAAATTAAATAAACTTTGTAGCTTCTCATCCAAATGCTTGATTTCCTTGGTTCTTCAACATTACTCGAAATCTGCGTCACTTCCAAGTACTCCAGTGATTCTGAACGTTAAATAAACTTTGTAGATTCTCATCCAAATGCTTGATTTCCTTGGTTCTTCAATATTACTCGAAATCTTTGTAGTTGCAGGAAATCCTACACTACACCCCTCACAATATTCCACACAACTAAGACATTTTTTAGATGAATAACAATGATTTTATTGATTATTTCCTTGAAGATTCACAAGATAAAATAGAAAAGAGTTAAAGAAATTACAATCACCACCAACTTTCTCTCTCCTAATGACTTGTCTAACACTCTCAAAAGAATCCTCCCTTACAACAGATTTATTCGACTCTTTATATAGGATAGTATATAATGGATGACAGCTAAGCTGTCCTTTATTTTCGGAAACGACTTGCAAAATATCGCAAGTATACAAGTATACAATCTCGCAATTTTCCTAACTTCGCTAGATCTTCACACTTTTCTCATGTTTTGGCTGTCGTCATTCATTGCGTCATTAATGTTATTCTTCTGCGACACTCTCGCAATGTCATTATTTATTGATCTCGCGAAGTATTGATGTCGCGATATTCTGATCCTACATCTTGCCTCTTCCCATACCTTCTCTGCGAAGGAGAGAATGTCATCGGAACCAATAAATGCCGTAACTGTTCATCTTTATCTGTTTCAATCCCGTATTTTTACACGAAATTTATTACAGATGTTTCTTTTTCCACTCTCTTCTTGACACGTCTCTTTCAACCGTTTACTCTTGACCATTCACGTCCCATCTCGCATTAAATGCATTTGTTTCTTCGAGAATTCTCCTCTCTATGGGACTGTTATGAGGGAGTTGATCTATGAGAAATTCAGGCATAGAAGTGTTATCTTTGGAAGAAACAGTAGGGATATCTTGCAAAGATTTCGCAGTAGGAGTTGTAAGTTTGAATGTAGGAAAATTAACAGAAGGCGCAACAGGTTTAGAATGGCGAGGCTTCATGGGGGACCTATCAGCATTTTTGTCATCTTGCGAATTACAAGATAAATAAGAAACAGAGGCAACAATATTGTTATTAAAAGAATAAATGTTTCTTAAATACCTTGTTACTCGCAGGCTTTCTTTTAGAAGCAATGGATTTCGGTTTCGAACCTAGGGAGATATTAGGATTCACAACGGTGAACTTGGTGCTAGGTTTGTTCTTTCTAAAACAAAAATGGCAGAGGAGTCATTAAAAGAAGAACAGTATCAGAATAAAACAACTTCAATAAGAGAGATCAATCACAAAATTATCAAATTCAGCAAAATTAACAAACCTTGATGCCATAGAAACAGTAGCATAAAAATAGTAGTAGGAAAATGATGAAGAAGATGATGAAGAAAAGTAGCAGAAAATAGTTGCAGACGATGAAGAAGACGAAGTAAAAGAAAAGAAATGCTTTCACAAGGAATCCTCCTTTAAATAGACGAGAAAAGATTAACCGGATAACATTAAATGTGCCGGTAAAAAGGGAAATTTTAGATACGTGTAAACAAATCATTCCTAAATTCACGGAATCTTGTCGGCAGAAAATTGATAAAAAATGAACGATTGCGGCATTTCAAAATATTGGTTCTCATGAAATTCTCTCCTTCGCAGAGAAGACATGAGCAGAGGCAAGATGTAGGATCAGAATATCGCAACATCAATACTTCGCGAGATCAATAAACAACCGCATTGCGAGGGCGTCGCAGAAGAGTAATATAAATGACGCAATGAATGACGATAGCCAAAACATGAGAAAGATGTGAAGACCCAGCGAGATTTAAGAGAGTGGCGAGATTATATATTTGAACACTTGCGATATTTCGCAAGTCATTCCCGAAAATAAAGGACAGCTTAGATGTCATCCATTGTATACTACCCTATATAAAGAGCTGAACGAACCTGTTGTAAGAGAGGATTCTTTTGAGAGTGTTAGAAAAGTCATTAGGAGAGAGAAAGTTGGTGCTGATTGTAATTTCTTTAACTCTTTTCTATTTTATCTTGTGAATCTTCAAGGAAATAATCAATAAAATCATTGTTATTCATCTAAAAAATGTCTTAGTTGTGTGGAATATTGTGAGGGGTGTAGTGTAGGATTTCCTGCAACTACATATGTCTTTTGACACTTATCAGCTCCCTAATGGAGGGTGCCGCCCTTATCATCTCCCTGGTTGCCCCTTCAAGGAGGCGTACATCGGCCATACAAGACTAGCTCCTCCCATCCGGTCTTAACAACAACCGATTATTTTCGCAGCCTCTTATCCCTTATACCTATAGGGTTTATGGTTACGAGACCGCATCCTAAGTGGAGTTTTCTTGGCCGAGTGCGGCATGTGCCAAGACTTGCCAAGAATGGCCGAGACACTTCAAATGCCCTGCACTCTTGGCTCAACCGTGTACCTCGGCGCCTTGGTCATACACTCGACTCCTTGGAAGAGACCCTCGCCGCCCAACCAGGGTATAACCTTATATATATAGTTGGGAATCCAAGGTATCTCCCCAGGATAGGCTTTCATGGGCCCCAAATTTTCATGACTCGGGTTCCGGGGCGGTGTAACCTTTTCCCCGAGCCATGTCAAGAGATACCCCTTATATGACGCACTTTAGGTCTTACATTTGCCTCTTACGAAATATCATTCGCGAACTAGGGTGTACGCCATAAAGGTTCGTCCCATTCACTCACTCATTCATTTCTCACAATTTTTGTAATCATTCATTGCTTTTTGATTATTTCTTCGTCTTCTTTGTGAAATTTTCATATAATCTTGCTTCATTTGCTGCAATCTTGCTGTAATTATTTAACTAAACTTTCATTGCATTCATGAAATAGCGAGATTCTCGCATACTCCTTCTTCGATCATCACATTCTTTGTATTTTTGACATGTTTTTGTCATCATCATTTTTTTTTTAACTCTAAAATCAATTACTTACTTCTTGCACTTCTTACTCCTGTTGTTCTCTGTTTCTTCATTCAAATTTCCAGATATTTCTTTCCCTTTTGCGAGACCATCGCAATTTCCAATTGTCTTTAAGCATTGATTTCGCAAGATATCTTCATTTCTCACTTCTATTGTGTCCACCATCAGTATTTCTCTTCTTTGGTCTTCCTTGATATTTCTCTTCCAATTCTTCTTTTGAGCAGCCCTTTCCTCGCAATATTCCACTTCTACTTCATAGCATTTTTGTCCCTCGGCCCAATCTCCTTTTATAACTCCAACACCACTGGGATGTGGAAATTTGATGCACTGGTGGTAAGTAGATGCTACGCCCAAGATTTCATGCAACCAAGGTCGCCCGATTAATGCATTATAGGGGGACTCCACATCGACTATGCAAAACAAGATTTCGTTGATAATCCATTCAATGGTATGCGCATGCGAGCTTCTCCTTTTTGGTTTATTAGCGGTACCATTAAAACCATAAATCTTATAGGTTGATGGGATCAAATTTTCATTTTTTTCCCCATAGTCTTGTAGGTATGGTAAAAAGGATGTTCACCGAGCTTCCAAAGATCAATTAAGATTCTATTTATTGCCCATGATTTTCTCGCACCATCACTTTCATCATCAACAGTTTTGGATTAATTTCTAATCTTACCACTAATGGATTGTCATGCAACTCGCCACCCTCGAGCACCTCTTCGGAAAAGAAATAATCTGTGTTTGCCATTCTTTTAGTGGCGATGTTTTCGCGATGTTCATTACTTCTCTATCATCAGTATCCCTTGCGAAAACCCTATCGAGAACACTATCATGAAAATCCTCGATTGTCCCGAATGAATGAACGATAGAATTGCGTAACAAGTTTTTGGCCTTCGTTCCAACCTCTACTACAAATGTTTCTTTCCCTTTTGTCGTATTTACTCTGCGATTCTCTGGAGGTAGTGGTAATGGTTGAACCTTCTCTTCACATTTTAAGAATTGGTTTAGCTTCCCTTGATCTATCATTCTGAGGATGATTATTTTTATATTCCTGCAATCATTCGTTTGGTGTCCATGAAAGTGGTGGTAGGAACAGAATTCATGACTTCTATCACCTGGACGTGGTTCATTCCCCATGTTCCATGGTGCAGGTATGTTTTCCATCAGGATTATAGCCTCCCATATCTTCTCCACACTAGCGTTTAGCGGTGGCATTTTGATTTCTTCCCATACGACTCTATGACTTCGATGTCCTCTCGTGATAATTCTCGCTCTCCGGCCTCCATAAGTCTCTTGCGAATTATGCCTTTGACCTCCATAGGTTTCTTGCGGTTGATCAAGCCTTTGAATTTTATTATTTCCGCCACGGTTGTAGAAATTTCTTTCTCTTTCAAATTCTTCCTGATCGCGACTTCCATAGCTACCAACTTTTGTTGACCATCATCTGGTATCCTCACTCCTTGTTGACCTTGCGAGGTACTCGCCACAGTGTTTATCAATTTGGGTAACAAACTTGCATTCGCAGCTCCTGAACTTGTATTCGCAATGGGTATGATTCCATCTCATTTTGTTTTTCCTCTAGAGCAATATACTCCTCCCGAAGCTCTCGCAACTCGGTCATTGTGATTGTATTTTTGACTCTAAAATTTGGATATATAGCAGATTTGTCGCAAACATAGCATTAATGAATGATAAGATGAGATATCCTTCCTCCACTCGGCCTGCCATTTCGCTACACATTGTCTTCCATCTTACAGTTAGATGTTTCAAACTTTCACCAACCCTTTGTTTTAACCTAAATACATATTCAATACCTGGTCACGAGGAATTATTACTTATGTATGCCCCTAAGAATATAGCCTGCAAGTGATTAAAAGATGTTATTTTATTCCTCGGTAGCCCTTCAAACCATTTCAAAGCTTCTCCTGTCAGACTTGATGCAAAATATTTTCACAATATAGCATCATTGTTCTCCCATTGTAGCATACATCTCATATAAGCTAGGATATGCTGTATCGCACAAGTTGTTCCATCGAAAATGCTGGTTAATGTCGGTAAATTGCACTTCGGTGGTATTCCTCTTAATTGTATCTCTTGTGTGAACGGGGTTTTCGCAGCTTCTTCTATTTCTTCATCTAACTGTCTCTTTCCTCCTCCCCTTTTATTGTTCATCATTCCTCCTATTTCTGCCAATTCTCTCAAAATTTGTTCATTTACATCAGAATTTGAATCCATTGGTCTTTTTAGTTCCGCTTCTCTTCGCCTGCGTTCATGTCTACTTTGACTTTCTTGTTCATCATTCTCTTCTCGCATTTCTCTGCGATCTTCTCCTTCAATTCTTTCGCGAATTCGCACACCATTATATCTATCGATTTCTCTTCTTTGGTGCCTATCAGTTCTCCTTTGTGCTGTTTTGTACTCTTCATTAATATTATCATTGTTGCGATTTTGTTCTCGCCTTCTTTCTCGATTATCATGATTATTCTGGCGAATTGCCTCTTCTAACTCTTGTTTTTCCATTTCTGCTCTCAATCTTTCTCTCTCGCGAGCTAGACGTGCTTGTTCAACATAATGTCTTTCAATGTCATCCTCAATCTCTTTTTGCCTCCTCTGTGCTTCTCTCCCATGCAATATTCTTCTTCCTTCTTCTTGATTTTCTTCAAGAATCGGATCATTTTGCCTCGACGACGCTGCCTATTTCCTTGATTTTCATCATTCTCGCCCATTTTAAATAGTCTCGGGACGTGGAATATAACGATCTTCCATCATTTCTCCTCTCTCGCAATGTTCCCTGCCTGGATTTTTCGCTTCTCTTTGGTTTTCTTCATCAACAGCTTCTGTAGGTAAATTTCTCCTTCTTTCCTCTCTAATTGATCTTGAGCTTGACCTTGTAGTGCTTCTCGACCTTCTGTTTTGTAATCTCATATTTTCCATCCTCAGCTCATGATTCTGTCTTGTCAAGTTTGCACGTTCCTCTGCCTCTAATCGTCTCTCTTCATGTATTGTTTGCCTCAACGCCTCTAATGCTGCGATCTCTTCATTCCCATGAATTATTTCTCCATTCCCCTCTCGATCTCTCCCTTCTTGTCCATTGTTTACCAATTGTTGTTCTTCTTCCCTTTCGTCCACAGAATCTGATCTCCAAGTATGCACGCTTACTCTATCATAATCCACAGTTCTATCCGCCACTGGTTGAATTGGTGATTGAATTTGATTTTCCTCATCATTTCTTATGTTCCTTCTTGAGGATTCTCCTATTTCATTTATCTCTTCTCCGGCAAGTCTCCTACTTCTCCTAACAGTTGTTGGTTGCTCAGATGCATTTCTCCTTCTAACCATTTCTGAATTTTGGTAAACTGTTGAAAATTGTATCAAATTTCTTCTCTACTACTCCAAATTGTTTCAAATCACGATGTGTATCCTTACTTAAACAGCCCTTTCTAGCGCCAATATGTAGTTGCAGGAAATCCTACACTACACCCCTCACAATATTCCACACAACTAAGACATTTTTTAGATGAATAATAATGATTTTATTGATTATTTCCTTGAAGATTCACAAGATAAAATAGAAAAGAGTTAAAGAAATTACAATCACCACCAACTTTCTCTCTCCTAATGACTTGTCTAACACTCTCAAAAGAATCCTCCCTTACAACAGATTTATTCGACTCTTTATATAGGATAGTATATAATGGATGACAAATAAGTCATCCTTTATTTTCGAAACGACTTGCGAAATATCGCAAGTATACAAGTATACAATCTCGCAATTTTCTTAACTTCGCTAGATCTTCACACTTTTCTCATGTTTTGGCTGTCGTCATTCATTGCGTCATTAATGTTATTCTTCTGCGACACTCTCGCAATGTCATTATTTATTGATCTCGCGAAGTATTGATGTCGCGATATTCTGATCCTACATCTTGCCTCTTCCCATACCTTCTCTGCGAAGGAGAGAATGTCATGGGAACCAATATTTTGAAATGCCGTAACTGTTCATCTTTATCTCTGTTTCAATCCCGTATTTTTACACGGAATTACAGATGTTTCTTCTTCCACTCTTTTCTTGACACGTCTCTTTCAACCGTTTACTCTTGACCATTCACGTCCCATCTCGCATTAAATGCATTTGTTTCTTCGAGAATTCTCCTCTCTATATATAGTTTTCTCACCCTTCTCTTCTTCTCTTTTATCTTCCTCTGCAACTTTTCTTCAACTCTTCTCCTCCGCAATTTGCGCTTCTGCTACTGTAAATCTTCCTTTTCTTCTTTCTCTTGATCTTCAATTCTCTAATCATTCCCATATTCTAAGAATGGCTCCTTCTGGTCGTAAATATGAAAACCTTTTTGATGAAACTCAAAAGAAATTGCAAGATAAGGGTTTCACCTTATCTACTATTCCCAATCAAGAATCTTCATCTATTCTTCTGCAAAGTTGTTTACTGATCATCAGTGTGATGATCAGAAAATCATAATCTCGCTAGGTCAAATCCTCGCAGGTCTTCCCATTCCTCTGTACGATCCCGAACTGCCCTTGTTCTATGAAATTCTTGCTCATGAGAAATTCTCGCGAGCTATTTATCAATTAAGTGGTGATTGCATCCGTCTAATGCTTGAATTCGCTAATCGCGGTGCTGGTAAGGGATCTCTATATCCTGATAACGTTAAAGATCCTAACTTCGCAAGTTTAGAGATAGTCGCCGCAAAATACACTGTATAAAACTTCTTTGAAAATTATGAAGTAATAAACATGAAAAATGATAAATCTCGCTGGGGTGCCCGATTGAAAAGAAAAGAGAACGTTTCCGATGATAAGATACTCATGCTAGATATCGACTGGCATTCTGGAAAGAACAACGTTCCTCGATACTCTAAAGATGAGAGGTGGTCTGTCTTTCCACTATTTTTGAGCGGACCTTACATTTCTGGTTCCAATGTACTCCCTGCGAATCTCGCAAATTATCAGCCTTGGGTATTTAATTGGCCCGCAAAGGCAAAAGAGGTATACTTCTTAATTTTTACTTATTTTACAATCTTCACTCCCTTTTATATCTAATCTTGCGATTTTTTTTTTTTAGATCATCAAATTAAGAAACAGCTACAGAAAAAATCCAAAAGCGAGTACTCTGGCGATACTTCGTTCAATCACGGATGAAGTAAGAAATATTTTCCCTTATTATTTTTAACAATATTGTTGCCTCTGTTTCTTATCTTCATTCTTGTGTGAAGGTTGGCGTTGAAGAAATTGACATTCCTGAAGCTGCGAAGGTTAAAGGCAAGAATAAAATCACTCTTCGCAAGGATAAATCTTCTGCTCCATCTTCTAAAAAACGGAAAATCCATCCCTCTTCTCATTCTAATTCCCAAACCAGCGAGAATTCTGACGAAGATGAAAATGAGGTTGATACTTCTTTTGCAAAGGAGAATCATTCAACGAATCTGCTATGGCGCAATTGTCTAGTGTCTTCTCGATTCTATGCAAGGATTGGGAGATGATCATTTATCTCGCTACTTGCGAAGCTCTCGCAAATATTTGCGATGCCCCCGCTAGTGGATAATGATTCTTTTCGCGGAGTTTCTCGAACAATGACTCCCAGTTTCTTAAATGCACTCAGTGCCTTGGTATGTTCATATTTCTTTATTTCTTTGTGATTTCGATTATAAACCATGACATTGCGAGAATGACAACTACATATTAATACTTCATTGGGAGATGATCATTCATCTTGACAAATAATCAAAAAGAGTGATTTCTTTAATCATTGTTATTCATCTAGGAAGGCAAAATAAGACCACACAAAAACAATGATAAGGCAAGATCAATGGGTTAGTACATGAAAATGTAAAGACGTCCTGCGATCTTGTCGCAACAGTGAATTTCAACATAAATGAAGATAATGGAATAACAATTATTAAATACCAAAAATTATACTTGTTGAAAGAAAGAAGAGTAATGCAGATGAGTACATACATCAAAAAAGATGATTGAAGTACATAAAGAAGCAACAAGATTTTGAAGAAAGATTACAAGAGAAAATCATTTCTCAAATAGTAGCTTTTTCACCAGAAGGAGATGCTGGGTTTTCTTCAGCAACTTTATCTATATTTTCGCTAACTAATATATTTCCAGCAGATCCTTCTTCACCTACATCTTCATTCGCGACATCATCATTGACAGTTTTATTGGGAGAGATAGTTTCTTCATTTTCGAGTTCTTCGCCACTATTATAATCATAATCGCTATCAGGAGGATTAGGAACTTCATCATCACTTACTTCCAGAGGTTCAACAGACACAGGATCAAGAGATTTAGATAGTAAAACATTATTCACAAGAACTTCGGCTCTAAGATGAAATTGACGAAGGAGTGCTTTCTGCTGATTTTTACTCTCTATATCTTTACAGTCACGCATATAGTCGAATTTTCTTTCTGCCCTGTCGCGAGAACGCACAAGAGAAGCAGCGAGTATTCCATTCTCTTTGCGAATTTTTGAGTAGTCGGATTTCAAAGCAGTAATGGAGGAGTGAAGTTTTTTCTCAGACTCTGAAAAACAAAAAGTAATAGGAATTATACAAACAAAAAATATGAAGGCTTGATAAAGAAAGAATAGATGAGGCAGTCAACTTCTATGACTACCTTCCTTCTTCGAGGTAAGATGTTGGATTAGAGCCGAACAACTATTCTCCAAATGATCCATGGCATTGTCAAAATTATCTCCAATTAAACCTTTCAGACGTGATCGCCAACTTTTTTTGTTGGAAACAAGTAAGGCATTTTCTTTTGTAAGGGAAGAGTTGGACTTTTCTAATTTGGAACATTGATCCTTGAATTGGTTTTCTTTTACACTTAAGATTATTCTACCCTGAATCAGTTTATCCTTCTCGGCGGTAACTTCTTCAAGTTGATTTCTCAGCGAGCAAAGAGATTGTTCTTGCTCTTTACATAATTTTTGAAAAATATCATATTGTTGCGAGTAAATCGACACCTTGTTTAACAGAGTTCGCTTCTCTTGAGAAAGAGTTCCATTCTCATCTGATAAAGTTTCCAACTCCAAATTAGCTTTAGTCAAAGAGTAAGAGAGGCGAGATAAGTCATTACTTAATGAGTCTTGTTTCTGAGCTAAATCAGCATTTTCTTTAGAAAGATTATCTATTTGATCAACGAGAATATGTATGAAGATTATCTAATTGGTTATATTGCTCCATCCAAGCATCTCTATCAACTCGAACTTCTTCAACAGTAGATTCCAACTGATATATCTCCATTTTTCGTTTCTGGTTTAAAGCTTGAAGGGCGAACAAGGGCTGAGGTTTAATTAAAAAAAAAAAATGGACAATACAGAGGCAAGAGTATACCTTTTAATTCTTCATTCTTCTTGCGAAGATTATCACGACCCAGCGAAATATTTTGAAGTTATTGATTCTCAAGATGGAGAATATTACATTTTGCATCATAGCTTGGAGATCATTCTTCAAAGTGTTAATTTCTTGTTCCAAGGATGTTTGCGAAATTCTATCAGGGCCAAGGTGTTTGCTCAAAATCTCGCAAATATCAGATTTGATAGGGTCGACAGAAGTCTTCTTAGCATCGTTCACAATATCTGATAGGACTTTGAAGGCCACATCTATTACTTCTAAATTTTCTTTAGTAAGAGGGATTTGCTCAGAAAAGGAAGTAACGGTGATAGAAGAAGGAAGAGGTGAGTCTTTTTTTGTTAAAGGAATATCATGAGAAGAAGAAATCTCATGAAGGTTAATGACTGGAGGAATGGTAGAGGCATTAACAATGGAAGAAGAAATAGGCTCATTCGCAATGGGACTGTTATGAGGGAGTTGATCTATGAGAAATTCAGGCATAGAAGTGTTATCTTTGGAAGAAACAGTAGGGATATCTTGCAAAGATTTCGCAGTAGGAGTTGTAAGTTTGAATGTAGGATAAGTAACAGAAGGCGCAACAGGTTTAGAATGGCGAGGCTTCTTGGGGGACCTATCAGCATTTTTGTCATCCTGCGAATTACAAGATAAATAAGAAACAGAGGCAACAATATTGTTATTAAAAGAATAAATGTTTCTTAAATACCTTGTTACTCGCAGGCTTTCTATTAGAAGCAGTGGATTTCGGTTGAGAACCTAGGGAGATATTAGGATTCACAACGGTGAACTTGGTGCTAGGTTTGTTCTTTTTAAAACAAAAATGGCAGAGGAGTCATTAAAAGAAGAACAATATCAGAATAAAACAACTTCAATAAGAGAGATCAAGAAGACGAAGTAAAAGAAAAGAAATGCTTTCACAAGGAATCCTCCTTTAAATAGACGAGAAAAGATTAACCGGATAACATTAAATGTGCCGGTAAAAAGGGAAATTTTAGATACGTGTAAACAGTCATTCCTAAATTCACGGAATCTTGTCGGCAGAAAATTGATAAAAAATGAACGATTGCGGCATTTCAAAATATTGGTTCTCATGACATTCTCTCCTTCGCAGAGAAGACATGAGAAGAGGCAAGATGTAGGATCAGAATATCGCAACATCAATACTTCGCGAGATCAATAAACAACCGCACCGCGAGGGCGTCGCAGAAGAGTAATATAAATGACGCAATGAATGACGATAGCCAAAACATGAGAAAGATGTGAAGACCCAGCGAGATTTAGGAGAGTGGCGAGATTATATATTTGAACACTTGCGATATTTCGCAAGTCATTCCCGAAAATAAAGGACAGCTTAGCTGTCATCCATTGTATACTACCCTATATAAAGAGCCGAACGAACCTATTGTAAGAGAGGATTCTTTTGAGAGTGTTAGACAAGTCATTAGGAGAGAGAAAGTTGGTGGTGACTGTAATTTCTTTAACTCTTTTCTATTTTATCTTGTGAATCTTCAAGGAAATAATCAATAAAATCATTGTTATTCATCTAAAAAATGTCTTAGTTGTGTGGAATGTTGTGAGGGGTGTAGTGTAGGATTTCCTGCAACTACATATGTCTTTTGACACTTATCAGCTCCCTAATGGAGGGTGCCGCCCTTATCATCTCCCTGGTTGCCCCTTCAAGGAGGCGTACATCGGCCATACAAGACTAGCTCCTCCCACCCTGGTCTTAACAACAACCGATTGTTTTCGCAGCCTCTTATCCCTTATACCTATAGGGTTTATGGTTACGAGACTCGCACCCTAAGTGGAGTTTTCTTCGGGCCGAGTGCGGATGTGCCAAGACTTGCCAAGAACGGCCGAGACACTTCAAATGCCCCAGGCACTCTTGGCTCAACCGTGTACCTCGGTGCCTTGGTCATACACTGACTCCTTGGAAGAGACCCTCAGTCGCCCAACCACGGTATAACCTTATATATATAGTTGGGAATCCAAGGTATATCCCCCGGATAGGCTTTCATGGGCCCCAAATTTTCATGACTCAGGTTCCAAGGGCGGTGTAACCTTTTCCCTGAGCCATGTCAAGAGATACCCCCTTATATGACGCACTTTAGGTCTTACATTTTCCTCTTACGAAATATCATTCGCGAACTAGGTGTACGCCATAAAAGGTTCGTCCCATTCACTCACTCATTCATTTCTGTCAATTTTTGTAATCATTCATTGCTTTTTGATTATTTCTTCTCGTCTTCTTTGTGAAATTTTCATATAATCTTGCTTCATTTGCTGCAATCTTGCTGTAATTATTTAACTAAACTTTCGTTACATTCATGAAATAGCGAGATTCTCGCATACTCCTTCTTCGATCATCACATTCTTTGTATTTTTGACATGTTTTTGTCATCATCATTTTTTTTTTTAACTCTAAAATCAATTACTTACTTCTTGCACTTCTTACTCCTGTTGTTCTCTGTTTCTTCATTCAAATTTCCAGATATTTCTTTCCCTTTTGCGAGACCATCGCAATTTCCAATTGTCTTTAAGCATTGATTTCGCAAGATATCTTCATTTCTCACTTCTATTGTGTCCACCATCAGTCTTTCTCTTCTTTGGTCTTCCTTGATATTTCTCTTCTAATTCTTCTTTTGAGCAGCCCTTTCCTCGCAATATTCCACTTTTACTTCATAGCATTTTTGTCCCTCAGCCCAATCTCCTTTCATAACTCCAACACCACTGGGATGTGGAAATTTGATGCACTGGTGGTAAGTAGATGCTACGCCCAAGATTTCATGCAACCAAGGTCGCCCGATTAATGCATTATAGGGGGACTCCACATCGACTATGCAAAACAAGATTTCAGTTGATAATCCATTCAATGGTATGCGCATGTGAGCTTCTCCTTTGGGTTTATTAGCAGTACCATTAAAACCATAAATCTTATAGGTTGATGGGATCAAATTTTCATCTTTTCCCCCAATAGTCTTGTAGGTATGGTAAAAAAGGATGTTCACTGAGCTTCCAGTATCAATTAAGATTCTATTTATTGCCCATGAATTTTCTGCACCATCACTTTCATCATCAACATGTTTTGGATTAATTTCTAATCTTACCACTAATGGATTGTCATGCAACTCGCCACCCTCAGGCACCTCTTCTGCAGTAAAAGAAATAATCTGTGTTTGCCATTCTTTTAGTGGCGATGTTTTAGCGATGTTCATTACTTCTCTATCATTAGTATCCCTCGCGAAAACCCTACCGAGAACACTATCATGAAAATCCTCGATTGTCCTGAATGAATGAACGATAGAATTGCAGAACAAGTTTTTGGCCTTCGTTCCAACCTCTACTACAAATGTTTCTTTCCCTTTTGTCGTATTTACTCTGCGATTCTCTGGAGGTGTTGGTAATGGTTGAACCTTCTGTTCACATTTTAAGAATTGTTTAGCTTCCCTTGATCTATCATTCTGAGGATGATTCTTTTTATATTCCTGCAATCATTCGTTTGGTGTCCATGAAAGTGGTGGTAGGAACAAAATTCATGACTTCTATCACATGGAGGTGGTTCATTCCCCATGTTCCATGGTGCAGGTATGTTTTCCATCAGGATTATAGCCTCCCATATCTTCTCCACACTAGCGTTTAACGGTGGCATTTTGATTTCTTCCTATACGACTCTATGACTTCGCTGTCCTCTCGTGATAATTCCCGCTCTCGGCCTCCATAAGTCTCTTGCGAATTATGCCTTTGACCTCCATAGGTTTCTTGCGGTTGATCAAGCCTTTGAATTTTATTATTTCCGCCATGGTTGTAGAAATTTCTTTCTCTTTCAAATTCTTCCTGATCGCGACTTCCCATAGCTACCAACTTTTGTTGACCATCATCTGGTATCCTCACTCGTTGTTGACCTTGTGAGGTACTCGCCACAGTGTTTATCAATTTGGGTAACAAACTTGCATTCGCAGCTCCTGAACTTGTATTCGCAATGTGGTATGATTCCATCTCATTTTAATTTTCCTCTAGAGCCATATACTCCTTCTGAAGCTCTCGCAATCAGTCATTGTGATTGTATTTTTGACTCTAAAAACTTGGATATATAGCAGATTTGTCGCAAACATAGCATTAATGAATGATAATATGAGATATCTTTCCTCCACTCGGCCTGCCATTTCGCTACACATTGTCTTCCATCTTACAGTTAGATGTTTCAAACTTTCACCAACCCTTTGTTTTAACCCAAATACATCTTCAATACCCGGTCGCGAGGAATTATTACTTATGTATGCCCCTAAGAATATAGCCTCGCAAGTGATTAAAAGATGTTATTGTATTCCTCGGTAGCCCTTCAAACCATTTCAAAGCTTCTCCTGTCAGACTTGATGCAAAATATTTGCACAATATAGCATCATTGTTCTCCCATTGTAGCATACATCTCATATAAGATTTGATATGTTTGATCGCACAAGTTGTTCCATCGAAAATGTCAAGTTAATGTCGGTAAATTGCACTTCGGTGGTATTCCTCTTAATTGTATCTCTTGTGTGAACGGGGTTTTCGCAGCTTCTTCTATTGCTTCATCTAACCTGTCTCTTTCCTCCTCCCCTTTTATTGTTCATCATTCCTCTCATTTCGCCAATTCTCTCAAAATTTGTTCATTTACATCGAATTTGAATCCATTGGTCTTTTTAGTTCCGCTTCTCTTCGCTGCGTTCATGTCTACTTTGACTTTCTTGTTCTTTATTCTCTTCTCGCATTTCTCTCGCGATCTTCTCCTTCATTCTTTCGCGACTTCGCACACCATTATATCTATCGATTTCTCTTCTTTGGTGCCTATCAGCTTCTCCTTTGTGCTCTTTCGTACTCTTCATTAATATTATCATTGTTGCGATTTTGTTCTCGCCTTCTTTCTCTATTATCATGATTATTCGCGAATTGCCTCTTCTAACTCTTGTTCTTCCATTTCGCTTCTCTCAATCTTTCTCTCTCGCGAGCTAGACGTGCTTGTTCAACATAATGTCTTTCAATGTCATCCTCAATCTCTTTTTGCCTCCTCTGTGCTTCTCTCCCATGCAATATTCTTCTTCCTTCTTCTTGATTTTCTTCAGCAACTGGATCATTTTACCTCTGATGCTGCCTATTTCCTTGAATTTCATCATTCTGCCCATTTTGAATAGTCTCGGGACGTGGAATAGAACGATCTTCCATTATTTCTCCTCTCTCGCAATGTTCCCTTCCTGGATTTTGCGCTTCTCTTTGGTTTTCTTCATCAATAGCTTCTGTAGGTAAATTTATCCTTCTTTCCTCTCTAATTGATCTTGAGCTTGACCTTGTAGTGCTTCTCGACCTTGTGTTTTGTAATCTTATGTTTTCCATCCTCAGCTCATGATTCTGTCTTGTCAAGTTTGCACGTTCCTATGCCTCTAATCGTCTCTCTTCATGTAATGTTTGCCTCAACGCCTCTAATGCTGCGATCTCTTCATTCCCATAAATTATTTCTCCATTCCCCTCTCGATCTCTCCCTTCTTGTCCATTGTTTACCAATTGTTGTTCTTCTTCCCTTTCGTCCACGTAATCCGATCTCCAAGTATGCACGCTACTCTATCATAATCCACGCTTCTATCCGCCACTGGTTGAATTGGTGATTGAATTTGATTTTACTCATCATTTCTTATGTTCCTTCTTGAGGATTCTCCCATTTCATTTCTCTCTTCTCCGGCAAGTCTCCTACTTCTCCTAACAGCTTGTTGGTTGCTCGGGATGCATTTCTCCTTCTAACCATTTCGAATTTTGGTAAACTGTTGAAAATTGTATCAAATTTCTTCTCTACTACTCCAAATTCTTTCAAATCACGATGTGTATCCTTACTCAAACAGCCCTTTCTAGCGCCAATATGTAGTTGCAAAAAATCCTACACTACACCCCTCACAATATTCCACACAACTAAGACATTTTTTAGATGAATAACAATGATTTTATTGATTATTTCCTTGAAGATTCACAAGATAAAATAGAAAAGAGTTAAAGAAATTACAATCACCACCAACTTTCTCTCTCCTAATGACTTGTCTAACACTCTCAAAAGAATCCTCTTTTACAACAGATTTATTCGACTCTTTATATAGGATAGTATATAATGGATGACAGCTAAGCTGTCCTTTATTTTCGGAAACGACTTGCGAAATATCGCAAGTATACAAGTATACAATCTCGCAATTTTCCTAACTTCGCTAGATCTTCACACTTTTCTCATGTTTTGGCTGTCGTCATTCATTGCGTCATTAATGTTATTCTTCTGCGACACTCTCGCAATGTCATTATTTATTGATCTCGCGAAGTATTGATGTCGCGATATTCTGATCCTACATCTTGACAAATAATCGAAAAGAGTGATTTCTTTAATCGAAATGTGATCCTACAATCTTCGTCACTTCCAAGTACTCCAATGATTCTGAACGTGTTCAACTTAGCATTAGTGTTGTTGAAGATCTGTAGCCATAATAATGAGAAAACAGTAGCTCTCAATCATTGTTATACAATGTCATAGTATTATTACACAGCATCAAAGTCCAATTGTATCACAACTTAGACAACAATACTATGGTGATATGTATCACTCCCCTTTAGTCAATACTTCATCTCACATGAAAACCACTCCCCCTTACACAATGATCCGTAAACCATATGTATTTGTAGTGTGAACTACACATTAATTCTCTCCCTTTTTGTCAATATAAATTGGCAAAGGTACGAAAACTAGTGGGATCATAATGAAATTCTCATAGAGATACTTCATGACTAAAAGAGAACATATCATCTTTGTTTCGATGGTTTCACATAGTCGAAACTTAGTGTATTTATCAAGGAGTTTATAAAGATACAAGAAACTCCTACAATATTCCACAGCCGCACTCCCCACAAAGATCTGGCAATTAAGCACAAGTTCAATTAAGAACTGCCCCCCGTAAAATGTCATTCCCGAAAGAACAACAAGAGCGACCTTACTTTTACAAGAAAAGAGGATTTTTTTTGGACATTAACAAATTACATGAGACATTAATTTGTATCCAGAAAACTCAATTAAATTAACCACAAGAGAACCCATGATTAATTTAATCGGAAATGCTCAACATAAGAGAACTTACGGAGCCGCACAGTACTTTCACAAAGAAGTGGATCAGGGAAAGATCAATATTGCGGAAAATTCAAAGATTCATTCTATTTTCATCAATATTTGCATAATGATTTTATAGACTTAATCTTTGTTATCAAAAGTTCATTCTATCTTCCATCAATATTTGCATAATGACATATAATAGACTTAAAGTTTGACATACATGGGACAATCATAGTTCACGGACGCAAACACACATATCCCATGATAATATTTGCAATATATAAAACCAATAAATATTAATACTGCAAAATCATCTTCCAAATCAACTTTAGAATTTAAATAAATAAATCTAAAAATATTGCAAAATGAAAATCGTTGGCAATAGATATGTGTACTCACAATAATTGCTATTCCAAACCCTAGTTATCCTTCTTAAAACACAAGAATAAATTCTCATAAGAAGTTTCCTAGACATAAAACAAAATAACTCTAAAAACAAAAACCGATCACAAGCTAAATCAAAGTTCACGTTCGGAAGCTTCAAGGGTTTCAAGACCTTTGAGCTTGTGATTGACAGCTTCAACCGCTTCTTAGGAGAAGATATCCTCATTGAGAAGTGTTTGTGGGTGAAAACCGTTTCTGCTGATTTTGGTAATTTTGGGTGTGTGTAGGTGAGAAACGAATCTAAACCCTAAACAATGTATTGCACGGGAGTACTTTTGAATTGAGAGATCAATCTGTACAATCCTGGCCTGAACCAAGAAATGGTCGTTCCAGGCATGCTTCGGTCACAAAGTGAAGGATAAGGGTTGGTCTTAGGAAGGGAAGCGAAGAAAGTGTTGAGACCAGAATAATTGATTCTGGAAGTGTGGGAGTTTTGTGACTTGTATCAGAAAGTGGAACTGGCTAGCTGGATGAAAAGCTATCAGATGATTTCTGGATGTTGTATTGTTCTCCGGACCAAAACTTGTTGTTTGGTGGAAATATGTGAGACCTGTTTATACAAGTCATAGTGAAACGTACCCTGGTCTCGTAGGAAGTGGAAACGATTAAGTGGTGGAAGAAAAGAGTAACATGTAACTGTTATACATTATGCTTCCATGATGAGGAAAGTGAATTCGTGTAACCGCCAGACATTACACTTCTGTGATGAAGGAAATGAATTGTTTACACCGTTACTTTTCACCACCACTAATTATCCCACTTCATGACACTTTCTTGTAATGGGCGCATTGCACTTCGCACGCTGTAAACTGCCAGACCAATACCCTGATGAGCATCCCCCAGTTTATGACATATTTTGATGTCTCGAGTGTTTTCGTGGAAAAAATGTAGCACTTTGCTACGTGTGGCAAGTTAAAATCGAGAGGCTTGCCGCACGTAAATAGCATGTGATACTAGGCTCATTTTGGCTAGTCTCCTAAAACTTGTCGCGAGCTTACCGGTTTGGTGGCGAACTTCGATGGCCGACATCGCATCTTATGAATAAGGGTAGTCGTTGATTGTAGCTACCTTGTGTTGGCGCCTGACAATGGCGCAGTGGCATTGCGGCATGACTTGTGCATGCCAATGGCACGATAGTGCAAGTGCTGCCTGGCGTAGCGATGGTCGTTGGGTTTAGGCGGTTGGTCTCCTAAGAGTTGCCACAAGTCCATCAGTTTGGATGGCTGTGATTGCATCTCATGAAGAATGATGGCCATTGATTATGGCCACATCTTGTTGTATAGCGAAGTGGCGTCAGCCACATGCTAATGGCATGCCAGTGGTGTAGCCATGGCATAGCGGTATGCCGGTGATGTTGCGGTATGGCCAAAACTAAAAATTGGCTCCGTGGCCAAAGTTAGGGTTTGGCGCCGTGGAAGAATTCGCCGTGGAAGAATTAGGGCTTGGCGTGGCCAAGGTGCCGTGGAAGAATTAGGGCTTGGCGTGGCCAAGGCGCCATGGAAGAGCTAGGGATTGGCGTGTCCAAGGATTGGTTTTGGCGCCGTGGTGTCGGACCCACATGTGGCGCGGCAAAATTGGCCTTGTTGCCACGCAAATCCCTTTGCTCTGGGAAACGTTATTTGGCTTTGGTAGCAATTTGCCTAAATTAGGGTTTGGCATGTCGAAACCCTAATTAGTGCACGTGGCATGTGGCTGCGGCATGACGCTACTTTTGTGCAAATGGCGCCATGGCTATGCCAAAGGAACTATGGCAAGGCCATAGTGTGGAAATGTCCACAGGAGTAGGAATTGTCATGGGTGCTATTTATGACAGGTTGCCACGAAGTGGCATGTTTGCGAGGTAGCATGTTGTGAAGTTGCCGCGGTAGAGTGGCATGTTGGCATGCCGACCAATATGTTGTTGTGGTAGGGCGTGTTTGGCCTTTAATGTATGGTGGCAAGTTCAGAGCAACTTGATTGGCCCAAAAAGGGGCCCGACCAAACATAAGGCGCGACTATACTTCTGGTGAGAATGTGGCGAGTTTAAAGCGATCTGATTGGTCGAGGAAATAGGGTCGGGGCGTGGCCAATGACGCTAGCTGGCCTTGGGCATGGCCACGCCCCTTTTTGCTGCTGCGACTCCCCGTTTTTCCTTATTCTGAGCGAGGTTCTGCACCTGCTAATCCATGGAGGATTAATTACTTAGTTTGCTTAGGCTTAATTTTGACAAGCAAGGTATGGTATATTGCGCGAGGCGCGAAACCCTAACTTCTGCAAGTTATTCAGGACAATTGACTGAATTCTATGTGTTGACACAGAGCTCTTTTAAGTTCGTTGCCGGGGAGAAGCATGCTTTTCTGATTGAATACCTTATGCAAATATCTTATTCTTGATACTTGGAGATTCGTGCTACTCTGCTGCGAGTGAACACAAATCGTCATGCCATATCAACATTAAGAGTTCAGCCGGAGAACATAGCATAGAAGGCATTCGGAGGAACTTATATTAAATGAATATACGTGAGGCGTCGAAATTTACAGAACATCTGGGATTCTCCAGTCTGGATAAATTTCATGTAAGTATATTGAGCGGCTCAATAAACATGCCAATGAAGAGGTTAGCACACGTGGCTCTATTTCCTTGCAGAGTGACGTCACATCAGATGCAAGGTTTTACGATTTTAACCCTAAGCTAAAAACCACCATCAACATTAAGTACCCTGCTAAGCTCGGAACAATGGCATTGTTGCGAGGTAAGCATGAGATGGTGATAGATGAGGATAAGATCGAAACAACAAGTCATGAGGAGATTGTCAGGGAGATTTGGCTAACCTTGGTCAGGAGGTGATAGACGCATTTATGTGTCTATTTTAGTCTCAATTCTCTGTATTGTTAGTTCTCGATTTTGCACTTATTTTGGTATTTTATGTCTTTGTAGGTGTTTTTGGAGAAATAAGCTTTTGCGAGAATTGGCTCGAAAAGTGGTATTTGCGCTCGTGGGAGAAAATTACTAAAGGCACCCGGAAAGACGCACTACGAGCACCCCGGAAGTATCTTTGGAGACTCCCCAGAAAAGTCATAATTACACCTCAGAAGAATTGTTAAAGAGAACCCGAAAATGGATAAGGGGTACCCAAATTACTAAGGGGTAACCCCCAGGGCATGTACTATTCGCACCCCTACTCTGGTTAGGGGGCATCCCTTCTTCAAAATTTGAAATACCAAATTTGGCGGGAAAACTTGACAGATTCTTGCGAATTTTGGGTCGAGATTTGGATGTGATTTAATGAGATTCAAGTGCGGATATCTCATGCGATGGACTTATAATGGCCAAACAGGGTTAACACAAGTGTTCTAGTCGAAAAACTTGGGCCAGATCGTCGGAGTTTGGGTTAAACAGGGTCTCGGGTTTCCTTGGTTTCACGGGAAATAATATTTCCGGGAACAATGGATATATGTGGAAAGTACGTGGAAGAATGGGAAGGCAATATTCACTGGAGATTTGTTTGCATTCGGCGAGAGTTTTGACGCGTAAAACTGAGGTAAAAAAGGAGATATTCACGTGACCTGTTGGAGAAGAAAAGGAGGATTTACTCGAGTTATAATCGGCCTGTTGGGTATATATAGGGGCTGTGAGGTTAAGGGAAGATATACGGAGAGTTTGGGGTGAAGCAGAGGCATAAAATCACGCTGCAGAGAAGAATCGCAGTGAGCAGCAGAGAAAGAAGAAGAAGATAGGTTGCGACGACACTTGAAGTGTCGTTCGAAGAACACGAAGAAACAGACTCGCGGGAGCGAACTTAAATTCAAGGGACAGCGAGTCTTAAATTCAACGACAAAGTGTCAATAAACTATCGTTTTCTTTTGGCGCCTTAGAAACTTGTAACGGTGACGCTTGTAACACCAATACAAATTACAAATATCTCTGCATTTTCATATATATCTTCAATAAAAACACCTTTTGAGCCATGTTTCTATCTTTTGGGTGCGTTTTGAGCATGAGGAGCTAAACCCCAACACTGGGATGACGGAGGAAGCCAAGTTCACAATTGTTTGGTAACTATAATTGATTCCTATGAATTTTTGCATTGATTTTTAATCGATTTATGATTTTCATTGATTATTTGTGATTTTGTTTGATAGTGTATGCTTAGTCTAAGAACTTTTGATGCACTATGCTTACGATTTACATCTAATGCTTTAAAAAATCTACTTTCGGCAAAGAAATAGAGTCTAGAAGAGAGCTAAAATTGATATGAATCATTGTATGAACCAATTGATTGTGAAGTTTGGTGGAATCCTAAGTCCCAGTATCTCTCAACATTGTTAAAGTCTTTTCGTTAGTTTTAGTATTTCTTTCATTAAGACCTAAAATCAACAACTTCCCAAGTCCGAGCGAACGATACTCTACTTACCACAATTAAAACTGCAATCAGTTTTTGGCGCCGCCGACGCGGACTTGTATTTAGGTTTAGGTTTTAGGTTTTGCATTTTTTTTTAGGATATGTATATATTTTATTTTTATTTTTTTTAGATTATTCTTTTGTTCTATTTTACGTCTTTGGTATTTTTGTTTTTGTTGTGCAGGTTTTGCTTGAAACAGAAGTTGAAAAGTTGGACTTGCCATAAAAGGAGAAAGCAGAAGATTTTATTTTTAAGGACTTTTATTTTTGGTAGTTTCTTTATTTATTTTTGGACTTGTAATTTTCTTGTATATATTGTTTGTGTTTATTTTTATTACTTTATTTATATATAAAAAAAAAAAAAAACACTGCACACACCAATTGCATTTTAGGTCGGACTCACCGAATTTAGGAAAATCGTGGATTAGTAAGATGAACCCGTGCCTTGGGCCTTATGGGAGTTACCATCTCAAAGTCCACAAACCTCGACCTCGTACCTTTGGGTATATTTCATTTGTAGGTAACCCAAGCTTACCTAAATTAGTTAGCCCAAAGATTTGCATGTGCACATTTTGTTGAATTCTTGTATGCCGTAACGTAAGAGAGACGCTCTAGGACGGTTTATGCGTGAAAAACCTAGAAGTGATATTTTAGGAAAACAGAATCTCGACTATCTTAATCTAGAAAGTCCTATTTTTGGACGTTCCTCTCACGGTGAGGAAAATATCCTTAATACTTCTATTTTTGCCAAAATGGCTGAGAAAAGGATGATGAGGTCCCGATAAAAACTCTTAGGGATCGTTTGAACCCGTCTAGGGTAGTGCGTGACCAGTGTAGTTTTACCAGCTTCTACGGTCCAGTTTGATATAAGACCTGAGACTATTGGCATGCTACGTAAGTTTAGGGGTTAGAGAATGAGAACCCGTATACCCACATAAGAGACTTTGAAATGATTTGTGACACAATGAACTATCCGAATGTCTCCAAAGATGTGCTTAGGTTACGTTTGTTTCACTTCTCTCTCTATGATAAAGCCAAAGAGTGGTATCATTTTATTCCTTCTAGAACAATTACCACACGGGATGGTCTTGTAGAGGCATTTGTTAAGAAATTCTACCCACACCATAAGACCTCTTGTTGGCGATCCTATCCAAACCTTTAAGCGAAATTAGGTGAAAAACTTCATGATTATATGGAAAGGTTTAGTGAATTGTTATACCAAGTGTCCACATCACGGCTTTGAAAAAGCCCACATGGCCCAAATTTTATATGAGGGCCTTGATAGTGAAACCCGTATGCGGTAGAAACAATTAGTGGTGGGGAATTTACATATCAAGACCCGATGAATGTTTCGACGAATTCATCGAGTTAGCCGAGAAAACTAGGCAATGGGCTTCAATGAGAGAACCAGAAATACCTAGAAATCCTATCCATAGGATCGATAGAGTAGATTATGGGTCGGATATTCTTAGGCGTCTAGAGGCCTTAGAAATGAATCAAGGGTCACACCATGCTAGATATGAAGAGCAAGCCCATGCTCTTTATAACAACTCTAGGTTTGAAAACCGTCGTAGATTTGATCCATATTCCGATACTTATAACCCTGGTTGGAGAAACCACCCGAATTTCTCTTGGTCTAAGGGCCAGAGTCAAGGCCAGTCTAGTATTTCCCAGGATTTCCCAAGTTTTGGGTATACTAAGAACCATTTAGGGCCAGATCAGTATCAGAACCTGTCGGATAAAAAAATCATGAGCTTAGAAGAGTCTATGGCCATCTTATCTCATAACAATGCGAGAATTTAAGCAAACGGTTGAGAAAGGTTTACAGAAAACTCTCGGCTATTTCGAACTAAAAATCGAGTTAGTATAATTGTAGAGATTTTGAGCGAAAGAGAGAAAGGTAAGTCACCCAAATCAACCACTACAAAACACTAGAGCAATTCATGAAGTATCCTCTAGAGAGAAAGAGTTCAATCATGTGAACTCAGAACAACCCTTAGGAGTGGTAAAACGGTAGACAATAAGGTAGCCATGCCTAATAGTGGACATACTTGTAGATCCACCTTCTAGTTCCCATTCTAGTTCTCAAGATGAGCCCCGAAAGGATCCATTAATCGAAGAGACTGATAAAATTTCTAGTGATGTCAATGTGGTTCCTGATAGGTCTCATTTTGTGCCCAGAGCCCCATATCCACAGTTGTTAGCTCCAACTAAGAGAGAGTCGACTTTCAACGAAATAATGGAGATTTTTAAGCAGGTAAACATAAATATTCCTTTATTAGAAGCAATTAGGCAAATGCTCGCTATGCCAAGTTTCTTAAGGATCTTTGTACTCGAAAGCGTAAGCTTAATGTCCATAAGAAAGCCTTTTAGCTGGTCAAGTAAGTTCAATCCTTCGAATCAAACAGCCCCTAAGTATAAAGACCTGGATGCCCCACCATATCTTGTACGATTGGTAATCACATGGTTGATAAAGCATTACTTGACTTAGGAGCCGGTGTTAACCTACTCCCGTACCATGTGTACACCCACTAGGTCTTGGTGAGTTGAAACCGACTAAAATGACCCTACAGTTAGGCGATAGGTCTGTCAAAGTCCCTCGTGGTGTTATAGAGGATGTACTTGATTGAGGTTGATAAATTTATTTATCCAAAGGGATTTTGTTGTTTTAGACACTCAACCTGTTCAGGACCCTAGTGCTCAAATACCGGTGATTTTAGGTCGCCCATTTTTAGCCACATCTAATGCTATCATCAACTGTAGGACCGGGCTTATGAACATATCCTTTGGTAATATGACCACTGAACTAAATGTATTCAATGTTACTAGACAACCTTCTGAATTAGAGGAAGTGAATATGATTAGCACTTTAGTTCAGGATATAGTTCAGGATAATTGGGACGACACTTTGTTTGGTGATTCCTTAGATGAATTTGATGAGACAATTCTCTTAAGTCAATTAGGTGACCAAACTTTTGAACTAGAAGAAGCTCTCGAGTACTTTAAAGACTCTACTGACCACAAATTCAAGCCATAGTGCTAGGCCTTACGGAGAGTAATGTTGACTCTAAGTTTGGGGGTAATGATCTAGAAGAAGCTCTTGAGTATTTTAAAGACTCGAGGATCCTAAATTCAAGCAATAGTTAGAGGTTTATCTGAAAATACTGATTACCCTAAGTTTGGGGGTAGTGATGGTCAAATATCCATAGTAGAAGTCCCTAACTTGGGAATCGAGCCTAGTATACATGAGGTATTTCCTGAGTCTCTTCCGACTCCTCAACCCGATCCTCCTGATACTGTCCAAGAGGAAATCCAGCAAAACCGAAAACCCATAGTTCGGAAAAATCTGTTTGTCAAGACACTCATATGAAGACCAAGTGGGCACCACGAAAAACCCGATTGTCTTGCAGGAAACTTTGGATGAGGATGTGCTTTGTCTATTCATTTTTCTGATTTGGTGCATTTGTCTTGTGGCAATTTTATTTGATTTTGTTGACCCACAGTTGTTTCGACTATTGATATATGATTCGAAAGGTAATTAGCCATTTTGTGGTATTTGACGTCTGGCTGAAGACTTTAAATTTATCACTTCTTGGGAGGTAACCCATGCTCATGCAACACGATAATATCTTTCCTTAAACTCTTTTGCTTCAAATGGTAACAGTTTCTCCTTGTTCATGCTTTTAATTTTATCTTTAGAACATTGAGGACAATGTTAGATTTAAGTTTGGGGGTGTGGGAGAAACTTTTTAGTTGCAATAAATAAACTCCAGAGCCTAGAAATTTGTGTTTACTAAGGATGGCACTAACCAATCTAAGTGGATGGAAGCATTTTGGTTGTAGGAGTTGAGGAACCAATCTGATTAGATGGAAACATCTAAAGAGTCTATTCATAAAAGCACAGAGCTCAGGTGTTAGAAATAACATGATAGTTTCACCATATCTCGTTGAGTCCTTTTCACTTCTGTTTTTATTTTGTTTTGTTTTTAAACTATGTTTCTCTAAGTGATTCGGTGGGGCTCACGATTCAAGTTGTTACCAATGCCAGGGTGAATTAGAGTGATTGAGATATTAAAAAAAAAAAAAAAAAAAAAAATATGAATAAAGTGAAAAAGAAAAAAAAAAGAAGAAAATTAACACTTGGATAGCAATATGTGTGTGTTCTCCATGTCTCCGTCGCCTAAACAAGCGTGGAACGCAGGATCCACGGGAATTACCATATAATATGCTGACAAGAATCATGCGCTTGGATCCGCAAGATCTAAACATGTTGTAAAAAAAAAATAAAAAAAAAAAAAAAAAAAAAAAAAAAAAGAAATTGAGACCAGACCATCTGACCAACCGGAATAAATTAAATAAAGTCGACCACCTGGAACCCTTGTATATGCCAGTTGTGTTGACCTAGAGTTAGGATTATCGACCACTTTGGTTCCCTTGTATATGCCAAAGTGTGTTGATATTAGTCGACTAGTATCTCACCATTAGGATAGGTTCATTTTGGCGGAGGCCTTCGACGAGATATGAGAAACATCGTTCACTTAGTAAACATCAAAACCATCTATGTTTTTCTCTATATCCATCTTCTTGATCTATCCATGTGATTAGTTTTGACTCCGGATATTGGTGTCCATAGTGAGACTATCTGAGTAGAGCTCTGTCACTTATATATGAATTTTAGTATGCATCAGGGTACTTCCTCCTGTAGTCAATAAGTATGCCAACCAAGGAGATTCTTTAGTGCCTTCCAAGGTTCTGCACAAATAGCTAGGGTTTGGAGTAAAGGTTTTGTGGGTAAACCTCTGGTAAACCCTCCCGAGACTATAACTCGGCCACTAGGGCCACCTAGGGGTTTAAAGGCTTATTGCATACGCTAAATGCAATCGACGATGCCTGCATGACGATGAGTTAGGATTTTATTTTTGATTTGCTCGGGACTAGCAAATAATAAGTTTGGGGGTATTTGATAGACGCATTTATGTGTCTATTTTAGTCTCAATTCTCTGTATTGTTAGTTCTCGATTTTGCATTTATTTTGGTATTTTATGTCTTTGTAGGTGTTTTTGGAGAAATAAGCTTTTGCGGAGAATTGGCTCGAAAAGTGGTATTTGCGCTCGTGGGAGAAAATTACTAAAGGCACCCAGAAGACGCACTACAGGCACCCCGGAAGTATGCTGGAGACTCCCCAGAAAAGTCATAATTACACCTCAGAAGAATTGTTAAAGAGAACCCGAAAATGGATAAGGGGTACCCAAATTACTAAGGGGTAACCCCCAGGGCATGTACTATTCTCACCCCTACTCTGGTTAGGGGCATCCCTTCTTCAAAATTTGAAATACCAAATTTGGCGGGAAAACTTGACAGTATCTTGGCAGAATTTTGGGTCGAGATTTGGATGTGATTTAATGAGATTCAAGTGCGGATATCTCATGGGCTGGACTTATAATGGCCAAACAGGGTTAACACAAGTGTTGTAGTCGAAAAACTTGGGCCAGATCGTCGGAGTTTGGGTTAAACAGGGTCTCGGGTGTCCTTGGTTTCACGGGAAATAATATTTCCGGGAACAATGGATATATGTGGAAAGTACGTGGAAGAATGGGAAGGCAATATTCACTGGAGATTTGTTTGCATTCGGCGAGAGTTTTGACGCGTAAAACTGAGGTAAAAAGGAGATATTCACGTGACTCGTTGGAGAAGAAAAGGAGGATTTACTCGAGTTATAATCGGCTGTTGGGTATATATAGGGGATGTGAGGTTAAGGGAAGATATACGGAGAGTTTGGGGTGAAGCAGGCAGGCATAAAATCACGCTGCAGAGAAGAATCGCAGCAGCAGCGAGAAGAAGAAGTAGAAGATAGGTTGCGTACGACACTTCGAAGTGTCGTTCAAGAACACGAAGAACACGAAGAATGACTCGGGAGAAGACTTAAATTCAGCGACAAAGAAGATCTTAAATTCAACGATAGTGTCAATCAACTATCGTTTTCTTTTGGCATCTTAGAAACTTGTAACGGTGACGCTTGTAACACCAATACAATAAGTTACAAATCTCTCGTTTTTCATATATATCTTCAATAAAAACACCTTTTGAGCCATGTTTCTATCTTTTGGGTGCGTTTTGAGCATGAGGAGCTAAACCCCAACACCGGGATGACGGAGGAAGCCAAGTTCACAATTGTTTGGTAACTATAATTGATTCCTATGACTTTTTGCATTGATTTTTAATCGATTTATGATTTTCATTGATTATTTGTGATTTTGTTTGATAGTGTATGCTTAGTCTAAGAACTTTGATGCACTATGCTTACGATTTACATCTAATGCTTTAAAAATCTACTTTCGGCAAAGAAATAGAGTCTAGAAGAGAGCTAAAATTGATATGAATCATTGTATGAACCAATTGATTGTGAAGTTTGGTGGAATCCTAAGTCCCAAGATCTCTCAACATTGTTAAAGTCTTTTCGTTAGTTTTAGTATTTCTTTCATTAAGACCTAAAATCAACAACTTCCCAAGTCCGAGCGAACGATACTCTACTTACCACAATTAAAACTGCAATCAGGAGGAACGAAGAATCTGCGATCCTTGCATCGACGGTTTCACATAAATTTTATTTGGCCATGGGGTGCTGGCCTCAGCACTGCAACTTTGGTTACTAATTGGCAGAGGTGGTACTTCGACTTGGTCCGCGGAGCGGCGAATGTTGCTAGCCGGCTAGGTTGCGGAATGCATGGATATGACGTTGTCTTGAACGGCCAAGATGGTGCTTCCTTGACTGGTGGAGATGGCGCTGCTTTGAACGGCCAAGATGGCGTTGCTATGAATGGCTACGGAAAGGTGGATGGCGTGGCTAGCTTGGAAGGGCCAATGGCATGACTAGCTTGGAAGGGCCAATGGCGTGGCTCGCTTGGAAAGGCCAATGGAGCGTTGGCTTGCTTGGAAAGGACAATAGAGCGTTGGCTTGGGACGCGGAGAGGATGGCGCTGGTTAGGGCTCGGTTGCAATGTGGAGATGGCGCTGGCCAGGAGCGGACTCTTGGGGCTTGAATGCGGACTGTTGGCGTTGGCGTGGAGCGGTAGACATGGCCATTTGGGAGCGAACCGTTTGGCATTGTCTTGGCGGCGGACTGGTGGCGCCATGGAGCGTTGCATTTGCGGGCCCGGTTGCCTTTTTCCATGCATAGCTTAAACGAGAAACCTTCCTCCACTCTAATTCCAAAAGTGTTGTGCTTATAAAAGGAAACCTTCTTCCACCCAAACTCCAAAGTAATATGTATATAAAAGGGGCCGCACATCTTTTATTTTTTTGTTGTTGTAATATTAGCTTTGTTTTCACATCTCCGCGTTAGCAGCAAATCAGAGGAGTTGGCGAGCGTACTCCAGGTATGTGCTCCAACGTTTCTCCTCCGTTTCCTTTTTTTTTTTTTGTTGGTGTAAACCCTAGCCATAGACATATCCTCCATGAACCCGTAGAAATAATTTTGTATGAATGATTCTTCTCTGCTAGCAGTATCATAGTAATATTAGCCATCGCATTGATATTTAAGAGGCCAGTTATTATACAAAGTAGGCGCGCATGGATGGGTGGCTGCCATTAGTTCTTCTCCCGTGAAAACCTAACTTTTAGGGTTTCCTTTTCCTCTCGTGGCCGTGTGCACAATTTCCGTGGCCATGCGTGACTTGGCCGAGGTCATACTTTCCGCGGCTTCACATGTTCCCCGCGGAATTGTCTAGTTTCGTCCAAGGGTGTACTTTCCGCAATGTCACGTGTATCTCATTGAGTAGACATCAGTCCCCATTCTATTTAGCCGTGAGTGCCATGTCATGTGGCCAAAGGAGAAATTTCCGTAGCAAATGTGTTGTTGACTCTTGATTGTGGTAATTTTTGATAAAATCTCCATGTATGCTTTTCTTCAAATTAGTAATTTTTTGCTTTGCTTCGTTGTAGTTACTTCAAAAGCATAAGGAATTTTGTTAAGATGTCACCTGAAAGTAGTTCCGCCGCCGCGTTGAGAAGTGTCAACAACTCCAAACCGAACACAAATGATGAGTTCTTTACGAAGTCTGCTACGATTACAAGGACCCATCCCAAATTTGCGGCAACTCTTCTGACTGATTCACGGAATGATGGAGAAGTTCGGTTGGTCACTCTAGGGCGCATAATGAGGTTTTGCCTTCAGAAGAAAGAGTATCCAGCTTCTTACATAGATTTCAAAATCTGTCATAGTCCATTGTGCTCTTATGATAAGTGGATGAAATTTATGATGAGCCGCGACCATGTAAAGTCCAACTTAACTGAGGCGCAAATTATGCATGATGTCATGGCGTCTGCGGCACTTCAAATCGGAAAATATGTTGCAGGCTTGATTACTTTCATCTCCAGATGGTGCCCGGGAACTCACACGGCTATATGTAGATGGGGTGAGATGACTATTTCTTTGGAAAGCGTAGCCGTTCTATTGAGTCTTCCAATAATTAGGAAACTTGATGTTGTCTTGTCTGAGGAAGAAGAAAAAATGCACGCCGCTTTGGTCACGAAAGTAGCGGAATATGTTCGAAAGAATGAGGAAAGGTGTTTCTATAACTGGTGGGTGTCTGAGTGGTTCCCTGATGAGCCGGAGTCGGATCAAGTGTTGGATGATACACTCCATGTTGCTGCATTTTTAATTCTGTGGCTATCCAAAGATGTTTTCGATGATGGCTCTAGTAAGAAGGAGATAAGACAGAAGCTCGTCAAATTTGATATCAAACTAGCGAAAGGCATTGCTCTTCCCATCGGCAGTTTGTTTCTTTGCTCTTTGTACACTCATCTGAATCACTTAGTAGCAGACATGTACGTCTCTAATAGGTATATGAAAGTGGACTCGTATATCCACGTCGCCTTTCTTCAAGCGTGGTTGTGGGAGCATTTCAAATTACGCTCCTAACCCGAGAACCTTGTTTCCTGATGCATATGGCGGTTCTAGGATACTCCGTTGGTTGGAGAGGCGTACAAGACCTGGCGCAAATCTCATTGATTTTCTTGACAACTCGCATGCAGTTAACTTTCGTCCTTGGGCCCCGGCCCATGCCTCCATAGTTCAACCAGACACTTTTGCTTCCGCAACAAAAGTGATATTGCATTCCGCTGACGGGAATATGAGCATTGGAGAAACTGTGTTCTTGCGAAGCTGCATATCTGGGTACGTGCCATCTTTTTTCAGAGGATCTTGTGGAGTAGTCTCTTACAACATTAACAGGGCTGCTCGACATATGGGCTTTGACCAGGGAGTCACATTCCGTCGCCCGCTGATAGCTCTAGATGAATCGTTACCTGCTATTCTTGATTACAACGTCTTTGCACCGGATAAAAGTCTTCCCTTCTTGCTCCCAGAACAAAAACATGTGACGACTCCCAAATATAATATCTTCTGGCAAGCTGAGTTCCTCGCCATTCATCAGTTCGTGCAGGATGTTGTGACAAATCCGCGTGGTAAACCTTCCTCTGCGGTTCTAGCGAAGCATAAATTGTTGAAAGAGCTTACTTCGGGCAAACGAAAATCCTCTAGCTTGGATGCAGACAGTCTCCAGAAAAAGGAGCAAAGGTCAAAAAATCGTGCAGGTGGCTTCTAATCGGATTCGACAGCTCTTGTGACTTTCAGTCCTTTCAACACGCAGGTGTGTATGATTCCCTCACTGACTTGGCCGAAAAAGTTTTCCATTTCGCAACCGACTCCTTTTTTTTTTTTTTTTTTGACTCTGGGGCTTGGTAACTCGAATATCTTTGCCAGACTTACCCATGGAAAAAAAAAGGCGCCTCTTGAGAAAGGAGGCAACGAGACTGAATCTCTTGAAGAATAATCCGAAGAGGAAGAAAGATCGAGATCCGGTGATGAGAGGAGCACTTCTGAATATAACAACGAGTCTTCTTCCAGTGGACCCACAAATGAGTCGGTGAGTTTTCCACACTTTTCTCTTGGATTATTTATTTATACTGGGATAAATGATTAATTGGTGATATTTACGAGAACAGTGCGCTTTCGAAAATAACTCGAGATGGAGATCCACAACAATGAAGGTGTAACAGTGTCTCCGAGTCATGGAAACCGTACTGCTAGCAACCCGGAGATGAAACCGATCATCGTGAAGACGTCTGTTGTGCTTGAGATGATGGAAAACGCCCTACGCTGCAAGCGGCGCGATTGTAGCCAAAGAATCCTTGCTGGTCGCGGAATCGATTGCAGGCGCCACTTTTGACCCTCCATTCTTGATTCCTCATGAAGATCACGTGTTGATTGGAGGCTTCAGTGTACCGACTAAGCATGAGGAGTTGTATACCATAATATGGGAGATATATGGACACATCACAACAGTCAAGAAGATCACTAGCCGGTTCGCGTTGGTTAAGCGGGTGAAAGAAATAATATCTTCAATTCGTGATATGTGCAAGGTGACTGGTCACACCGTTATCTCAAACTGGGAGTTCCACCGGGATATGTGTGTAAACTTTGAGTTTAACGCTTCCTGGTTCTGTGAGGGATTTTCCGAGATCCAAAGGCTGCATGCTGAAGCGGTTGATGGTCCTTTCGCGGATTTAATTAATCAACAGGAGGTGGAAGTCGAGAAGTTGTCCCAGGAATTGAAGCTGAAGCAGGCAGCTCTTCAAAGTATGAAGGACATTTTCTCCAAGAAGAACGAGCCGTTGTTAGGCAACTTTCCTTGAATACTTTTATTTTCTGAACTTCTTTTCTTAGGTTTTTTTTTTTTGAAAGGCAAAAGAAACGCCTAGTTTATGGTATGGTTTTCTGGTTTTTGGATTGATAGATGATTGCTTTTTATAAGAGTTTTTGGATTATTTTTGGAGTAATGGCTTGTTGATCAATTGATATGTAGTTGAAGGAAATCCTACACTAAACCCCTCACAAGAATCCACACAATCAATCCATTGAAGATGAACAATTATAATTTTTGTTGATTAATTTCTTGAATGTTTACAAGATAAAATGGAAAAGAGCTAGAAAAAATACAATATCTATAAACTTTCTCTCTCTTAATGACTTGCTCAACACTCGAAAAAAAGATCTCCCTCTCAATAGGCCTGTTCGGCTTTTTATATAGGGTGTTACATAATGGATGACAGCTATGTTTGTCATTTATTTCAGAATGACTTGCGAAGTGTCGCAAGTGTACAAATACATAATCTCGCGACACTCCTAGTTCTCGCTAAGTCTTCACACCTTTCTCGTGTTCTGGCTGTCGTCATCCATTGCGTCATTTATTTTACTCGTCTGCGACGCCTTCGCTATGTAACGTTTATGGATTTCACAGAGGTATTGGTGTTGCGATATTCTGATCCAACATCTTGCCTCTTCTCATGTCTTCTCTGCGAAGGAGAGAATGTCATGAGAATTATTATTTTCAAACTGCCGCAACCGTTCATCCTTATCTGTTTTGGCGATTTGACTTCATACTTTTACACAAAATCTATAATACGTGTCTCTTCTTCCACCCATTTTTTGACACGTCTCTTTTAATCGTTACTTCTCAACCATTCACGTCCCTTCTCGCATTAAATGCGTTTATCTTCTCGAGAATTCTTCTCTATATATAGTTTTCTCATCATCCTCTTCTTCTTTTTTACTTTCTCTCTGCAATTTTTCTTTAATTCTCCTCCGTAACTTCCGCTTCTGCTACTATAAATTTTCTTTTTTCCTTTGATCTTCAACTCCTTAATCATTCCCATACTCTGAAAATGGCTCCACCTGGTCGTAGATATGAAGTTCTCTTGGGAGAGGCTCAAAAGGATTTACAAGAGAAACGTTTCACATTATCCATTATTCCCCATCAAGAATCTTCATCTATCCTCTCCGCCAAATTATTTACTGATCACTATTGTGATAATCAAAAGATCATAATCTCGCTAGGTCAGATTCTTGCCGGCCTTCCCATTCCTCTCTACAACCTGAACTTCCTTTGTTTTATGAAATTCTTGCTCATGAAAAATTCTCGCGAGCTGTTTACCAATTAAGTGGAGATTGTATCCGCTTAATGCTTGAGTTCGCCAACCGTGGAGCTGGTAAGGGGTCTCTATATTCTAATGCAGTCAGAGATCCTAAATTTGTAGATTTAGAGATATTCCCTGAGAAATATTCAGTAGAGAGTTTCTTTGAGAATTATGTAGTAATAAACATGAAGAACGGTAGAACTTGCTGGGGTGCACGTTTGAAAAGAAGAGAAAATATCCCCAGCGACAAAGTACTTATGCAGGATATCGATTGGCATTCTGGAAAGAACAATGTTCCTCGCCATTCTAAAGACGAAAAATGGTGTGTCTTTCCGCTATTCTTGAATGGACCTTATATTTCAGGTTCGAATGTACTCCCTGCGAACCTCGCCAACTATCAACCTTGGGTATTTAACTGCCCGAAAAAGCTAAAGAGGTGTGTTTCCGAATTTCGCTCGCTTGTAATTATTACTTCTTTTTACATCAACTAATCTTGCGAAATTTTCGATTGTTAAATTGAGAAAAAGTTACGAGAGAAATCCTAAGGCAAGTACTCTGGCAATTCTCCAGTCGATCACGAATGAAGTAAGAAATACTTTTCTTCTTTATTTTTAACAATATTTTTGCCTCTGTTTCTTATCTTCATTCGTGTGCGAAGGTGGGCGTTAAAGTTGTTGAAGAAGAGGATATTTCTAAAGCTGCGAAAGCTAAAGGCAAGAGTAAAATTCCTTTTCGCAAGAAGAAATCTGCTGCTCCACCTTCTAAAAAACCGAAGCTCCATTCTTCTTCTCACTCCAGTCCTCAATCCAGTGAGAGCTCTGATGAAGATAATGATGATGTTGACACCTCTCTTGCGAAGGAGAATCATCCAAATTGAATCTGCTGTGGCGCAACTATCTAGTGTTTTCTCCGATTCTATGCAAGGAATTGGAGATGATCATTTTTCACACATGCGAAGCTCTCGCAAATATCTGCGATGCTCCCTTACTAGAGGATGATGATTCTTTTCGTGGAGTTTCCCGGAGCGGTAACTCCCGTTTCCTAAACGCACTTAGTGCCTTGGTATGTCTATATTTCCTTATTTCTGCATGATTTCAATTATAAACCTTGTCTTGACGATTTCTTTATTTTCCTTTATAGTCTGGGAGGGCTTCCTTTGTTGTTGCCTCAGACCTCGAGAAAAGGCGCAACAGTCTTGAGAAGAAAAACCTTCAACTTAAGAAGAAGAATGAAGAATTGGAAGCTGAAGCTGTTTCTCTTCGCAAGAGAGATAAAGAATTTGAAAATGAAACTGCTACTTTTCGTGAAAAGACCAAACAATTGGAAGTTGAGTCTTCTTCTCAGAAGGAAAAGATATCTAGCCTTCAAAATGCTAATCAACAACTTCATGGTATAAAATTCTTCTCATTTTCTTGCTTTTATTCTGTCATTTGTTTTTCTTTATCTGACTTATCATTTTCGCAGATGTTTATAACCTTTCTGATGAAGCCATTCTTCTTCACACATTTCCTGAGTCTATGGATAACGATGCTCTTCTTTCCCATCTCAATTGTAGTTGCATGAAATCCCACACTACACCCCTTACTCAGTTTGCTTGATTAATCCATTGAAAGATGTGTGATCAAGAATATTTATTAATTGATTCCATGAAATGTTTACACAGTACAATAGAATTACACTTGGAAATTAAAGCGCTCTTAAACTTTCTCTCTCCTAATGACTTGCTTCACAATTCAAAAAGATCTCTCCCTTTTAACAGACTCATTTAGCCCTTTATATAGGGTAATACATAGTGGATGACAAAAAGCTATCCTTTATTTTCGGGAATGTCTCGCGAAGTGTCGCAAGTGCACGAATATTCATTCTCGCGACACTTCTTAACCCTCGCCAGGTTTCATGTCTTCCAATTGTTTTGTTTGTCGTTATTCATCGCGTCGTTTATTTTAGCTCCTGCGACTTCCTCGCGACACCGTCGTTTATTAATCCCGCGAACCTTGTCCGTTTGCGATATTATGATCCTACATCTTGCCTCTTTTTCCTTGAATATTGCTTAAAGAGCGATTTGAAGGAAAAATTCATTGTTGTAATAATCCTTGGTTTCAATCGGTGAAGGAACGAGCGAAAGAATATTTTCTTGAAAAGTACGTACTTGCCTCTATTCTTTTAGCGAAGTTCCGAAGCTTCTTTGTAGTATATATATGAAGTTCCGTCTCCTGTCTCTCCTTACATCTCCTCTGCGAGGGAGAGAATATCATGAGAATCAATATTTTGATTTGTCGCAACTACTTATCTTTATCTGTTTCAAACTCCGTACTATTACAAGATTTTGACTATTAAAGTCTTTTCTTGACACGTCTCTTCCACCCGTTTATTCTCGTCCGTTCGTGTCTCTTCTCGCATTTAATGCCCTCGTTTTCCTCAAGAATCTTTTTTGATTTTTCTATATATAGCTTTCTTTTCCTCCTCTTTTCTTCCTTTAGTTTCTCTCTGCAACTTTTCTTGACTCTCTCCTTCCGCAATTTGCGCTCCTGCTACTGTAACTCTTTTCTTCATCCCTTCTAACGCTGATCCACCCATCCATTCCCATACTGATAATGGCTTTCATTAGTCGTGCATACAAATCTTCTTTTAATGAAGTTCAACAGAAGTTGCTCGAGAAGGGTTTTACTCTATCAACCATTCCTGATCAAGAATCTTCATCTATTCTTTCGCAAAGTTGTTTTCCCGATCATCAATGTGATGATCAAAAAATTATAGTCTCGCTAGGTCGACTTCTCGCAGGACTTCCCATTCCCTTATACAATCTGAGATGCCTTTATTTTATGAAATCTTGGCCCATGAAAAATTCTCTCGGGCTGTTTATCAATTAAGTGGCGATTGCATTCGCCTAATGCTTGAGTTCGCGAACCGTGGTCTTTGGCAAAGGATCTTTATACCCTAATACTTGTTAGACACCCCGATTTCGCAAACTTGGAAATAGCGAGAAATACACTGTAGAGAACTTTTTTGAAAATTATTCAAAGATAAAGATGAGGAATGCGAAATCTCGCCTGGGCATTCGCCCGAAAAAGAAGGATAATGTCCCCCGAGGATAAATTACTCATGCAAGATATTGAGTGGCACCCGGCAATAATACTACTCTCGCCACTCCAAGGATGAGAAGTGGTGGGTTGTACCCTTGATTTTAAATGGCCCTTACATCGCGGGCTCGCATATTCTTCCTGCGAATCTCGCAGATATCATCCTTGGGAATTCAAATGGCCCGATAAGGCAAAAGAGGTATGTTTTCCACTTTAAATCTTGCCTTCGCAACTTTCTTTTTATATTTGCTTGAGTTTGTGGAATTTTTCGGATCGCCAAATTGAGAAGAAGCTACAAGCATAATCCATTGGAGAGTACTCGACGATACTTCGATCGCTTACGGGTGAAGTAAGAAACATTTCCTTTGTTATTTGAAACAATATTGTTGCCTCTGTTTCTTATCTTTAACCGTATGCGAAGGTTGGAGTTGAAGAAGTCAGAGTCGCGAAGATTAGAAGTAAGGGTAAAACCGTCGTTCGCAAAGATAAATCTTCTACTCCATTAACTAAGAAGCGAAAGACTCAGTCTTCTTCTCGCCTTAGCTCAAGCTCCGAATCTTCTGACGAGGATAACCATGATTCGAATCCCTCTCTCGCTAAAGAGATTCCATTGGCCGGCTCTCCTATGGATCAGTTATCTAGCATCTTCTCAGACTCTTTCCAAGGAATGGGAGATGCCCCCCTAGCTTCCCTTTGCGGGGTTCTCGCAAATGTGTGTAATGCTGCTTTAATAGAGGGCAATAATTCTTTCAATGGAGCCTCTAGAATTGTGTCTCCTGACTTCTTGAACGCACTTGGGTCTTTGGTATGCATGTAGTCATATTTCCCTGTTAATTTTAATTAATTTTTTTTTTTTTTTTTTTTTTTTTTTTTTAATCATATATGTATTAACGGTTTTTCTATCTTCTTTCATAGGTTGGAAGAACTTCTTTTGTAGTTGCCTCAGATCTCGAGAGAAGACGCAATAATCTTGAAAAGAGAAATTTACAATTGAATAAGAAGACCCAAGAGCTGGAAGTTGAAGCCGCGTCATCTCGCGATAAGATTCAAAAATTAGAAGCCGATCTGGACTCCCAAAAGGAGAGAGTAATCACTCTTGAAATTCAAATCAAGAACTTTATGGTATAGTAATTTTCAATTCTCAAATCCTTTACATGCTATCTTTTATTTTCCTTTGTCTGACTATTATTCTCGCAGACGTATATAATCTCTCCGAAGAATCCATTCTTCTCCATTCATTTCCCGAGCCTATGAATGATGATGTCCTTCTTACTCACCTCAATCAATCTCTAAGTAGTTTCTCAAATAAAATTAACCTCCTTTCATTAAAGGATCTTCAATCCAAATATCATCTCTTAGAGATCGAACACGATCTAGTTTAAATTTAACTAATCGCTTTAAACGAATGTACCTTGATTCTGAGAAGAAAATCAAGACTTTAAGGAAGAAAATTAGTGATCTCATAGATGAGAATGATCGCATTACTAACGAGGTGCACAGGGCGTTAGCAGAATTCCACAAATCTCTTCTTGGTGTGCAAGTTGAACGAGATGAACTCCTTCATCGAATACCATACTTAGCGGAGAAGAGCAAGTTCGTTCTCTTCTTGTTATTAATAGTGATGATGAATTCGCACTGGCTGCGAAAGTTTTAGATAATGCCAGGAATAACCTAGGTGTTGATGTTAGTCTTCATGCCGAGCATACTTCCTTGATTAAAGATATGATATCCGATAGAGAAGGTTACTTATTATACCTTCATGCTTCTTACTACTGTAGTATTGCTTGTAAATTATTAACTTGTTGTTACTTATTTTGTAGAATCCGAGAAGAGACTTCAAGTTAGAATTAGAGAGCTTGAATCTGAAAAAGAACAACTCGCCAGGAATTTTCCATCGAGAATTGAAGAACTTGAAACTGAAAAGAACAGCTCGCAAAGAGTCTCTCCCTTCGCGAGAATAAATATTTCAAGTTGAAGAAACAATTTCTAACGACAGTGGCGAATTTTAATAATGATGCCGTTCGTTTTCGCAATGGAGCCATGGAGTATGTTTGTAAGGACCACAATATCCCTCTGCATTCATATCCCTGGCTTTCTGAAAAGGTTCCTGAGAATCTGCCTGTCTCAGACGTTTCTGATAGTGAGGCTAGCGAAGAAGAAAATTCAGCGATGAGAATAATAGGACCGAGGAATCGGATGAAGGGGAAGAATCACCAAAGAGATAATTCTTTTTGTTTTCTTTATTTGCTGTAATATCTCGTACATTTCGTATCTCTTTATTATAGTGTACTTCTTGGATTGTACCCCTCTAAATTCAATCTTCACTCCCCTTTTTTGGTAGTTCTTCTTTGTAATATAATTGACTAACATCATTGATGTATAACTTTTTCATCAGAAGATGAATAACAATATTCCATCTTTTCCATTCCCATACTTGCCTCTGTTATTTATCTTCAGATGGAAGATTTTAGTTGTCATCATGTATTTGGTTGGATAATAATTTTACCGTTATTGAAATGTATCGTTGCGAAGAGGTCGCAGTCGCCTTTTTACATTTTCATGCAATGGTCCATTGACCTTGCCTTATCATTTTTGTGTGGTCTTCCAAGTTAGACCTCCCTAATTAGAGGTCTTCCCCGCCACCTTTCATCACGACAAAATCGCAGGACGTCTTTACACTTGCATGTAAAGACCCATTGATCTTGCCTTATCATTTTCCAAGTATTTTTGCCTCTGCAGATGTTTTAGTTGCGACAATATGATAGGTCTAGATATCCTTGCGAACATAAAGCCCCATGACATTGCCGTCTTGCGACGAAATCGCAGACGTCCGTACACTTTCGTGTAAAGACCCATTGATCTCGCCTTACCCTCGCGTTAGTATTATTGCCTCTGCAGATCATTGCACAAATATGACAAGCCTAAATTCTCTTGCGAAAACATAGCCTTATGACATTTGCGTCTGTTTTGACACTCCCCCTAATGGAGAGCGTCGCCCTTATCATCTCCCTGGTTGCCCCTTCAAGGAGGCGAAACATCGGCCATACAAGACTAGCTCCTCCCATCCGGTCTTAACAACAACCGAGTTGTTTTCGCAGCCTCTTATCCCTTATACCTATAGGGTTTATGGTTACGAGGCTGCACCCTAAGTGGAGTTTTCTTCGGGCGAGTGCAACATATGCCAAGACTTGCCAAGAATGGCCGGGTAGATTCATCCATCCCGGCACTCGGCTCAACCGTGTACCTCGGCGCCTTGAGCATACATCGACTCCTTGGAAGAGACCCTCGGTCGCCCAACCAGGGTATAACCTTATATATATAGTTGGGAATCCAAGGTACCTCTTCCGGGTAGGCTTTCATGGGCCCCAAATTTTCATGACTCAGGCTTCAGGAGCGGTGTAACCTTCCCCCTGAGCCATGTCGAGAGATACCCCTTATATGACGCACTTTAGGTCTTACATTTTCCTCTTACGAAATGTTATTCGCGAACTAGGGTGTACGCCATAAAGGTTCGTCCCATTCTTTTACTCATTCATCTTTGTTAAATCATTCAATTATTCATGTTTCATTATTTGCCGATATTTGTTTACGAAGTATTCGCAAAATTCCATTTCATTTGTTGTATTTTCATTTTTCTTCTTAACCGAATTCTCATGTACTCTTGGCTGCGAGATTCTCGCACATCATTACTTCAATCACTACTTTTTCTCCTGTTTTTGTTGATTATTCACTTCTTATGCCTTTTGTTCCTCATATCCTTCGCTTCTTTATTATCATAATATTCGCCTATCTCTAGGCATTCACCTCGCGAGGTATGTTCAGTCCTTACTTCTATAGCATCCACCATCAGTTTTTCCTTTCTCTGCTCATCTCTCACATGTTGCTTCCAACCCTTTCTTTTGGCATTTCTTTCTTCGCACTTTCTACATCAACCTCGTGACATTGTTGCGACTCCTTCCAATCTCCCTGTATAATACCAATGCCATTTGGATGTGGAAATTTTATACATTGGTGGTATGTTGATGCGACCCCCAAGATTTCATGAAGCCATGGCCTCCCAATCAGCGCATTATATGGAGATTCCACGTCAACCACACGAATAAAACATCGTTTGATAATCCTTGTAGAGGTATTCTCATGTGAACCTCTCCCTTTGGCTTATTTGCAGTTCCATTAAAGCCATATATCTTGTATGTCGAGGGATCAAATCCTCATCCTTTCCTCCCATCGTCTTGTAAGTATGGTAAAAAGAATATTCACCGAACTTCCTAGATCGATTAGGATTCGGTTGATCGCCCAACAATCTTCTGCTTCATCATCTTCTCCATCAACTGGTTTTGGGTTAATCTCTAGTTTCACAACCAACGGGCTATCATGTGTTTCTCTTCCTTTTGGCACTTCATCTGCAGAGAAAGAAATAGTCTTCAACTGCCACTTTTCTAACTGCGTCGTTCTCGCCAGACTCATTATTTCTTTATCACTAATATCTCTCGCAAAGACTCTACTGAGCACGTTGTCGTGAAAATCTTCGATTGTGCGATATGAGTGGACAATAGAATTGCAATTCAAATTTTTAGCTTTTGTCCCGACTTCTATCACAAATGTTTCCTTTCCTTTCGCTGACACTGTTCTGTGCATCTCTGGTGGTGGTGGTAATGTCTGGCCTTTTTCTTCTCCCTTTAGAAAGTGATTCACTTCCCCGATCAATCATCCTGAGAATAATTCTCTTTATGTTTCTACAATCGTTTGTTTGATGCCCATGGAAGCGGTGATAAGAGCAAAACTCATGACTTCTATCGCCTGGCGGTGGTTCCATTCCCACGTTCCAAGGTGCTAGTACATCTTCCATTACAAGTATAGCTTCCCAGATCTTTTCCACACTAGCATTCAATGGAGGCATCTTAATCTCTTCCCATACTATTCTGCGACTTCTCTGCCTTGCATGATTATTTTGCCTTCGTCCACCGTAAGTTTCTTGTACATGATCTAGCCTCTGAATCTTATTATTGCTGTTACGGTTGTAGTAGTTCCTTTCTCGTTCAAACTCTTCTTGGTCGTGGCTTCCCATGGCTACTATCTTCTCGCTTGTCCCTCATCGGCCTTCCTTGCTTGCTTTGTCCTTGCGAAGTGCTCGCCACCGTATTTATGAATTGAGGCAACAAGCTTGCGTTCGCAGCATTCGAGCTTGTGTTCGCGATCGGATAAGAGTTCATTTCATTCTGTCTTTCTTCTAAGGCAATATATTCTTCCCGTAACTCTCAGCTTCGCCATCGTGATTGTATTTTTGATTCTAAAAATTTGAATGTATAACAAGTTAGTCGCGAAGAGTGCATTCACAAATGAGAGGATGAGATATCTTTCCTCAACCCGTCCTGCCATTTCGCTACACATGGTCCTCCATCTTATTGTCAACTCGCCTTAAGCTCTCGCCAACCCTTTGCTTCAACCCGAATACATCTTCAATACCTGGTCGTGAAGAATTGTTACTTATGTATGCTCCCAGGAATGTGGCTTGTAAATGGTTAAATGATGTGATTGTGTTCCTTGGCAGACCCTCAAACCATTTTAGTGCTTCTCCTATTAGGCTTGATGCGAAATATTTGCACAGTATAGCATCATGATTCTCCCACCGCAACATACATCTCATATAAGCTTTGATATGTTGTACCGCACAAAAGTTGTTCCATCAAAGATGTTGGTTAATGCGAGTAGATTGCACTTAGGAGGTATTCCTCCCATCTCATTTCTAGCGTGAAGGGATTCTTCGCAGCTTCTGCGATGGCTTCATCCAATTGTTTCCTTCCTCCTTCCCTTCTATTGTTCAATAATCCTCTCATTTCAGCCAGTTCTCTTAAGATTTGTTCATTTGCCTCAGAATTTGATTCTACTGGTCTTTTTAGCTCGCTTCTCCTTCTACGCTCGTGCTGTTTTGACCTTCTTGCTCGTTATTTTCTTCTCTCCTTTCCTCGCGATGCTCTTCTTCGTTTCTTTCTTCAATTCGCACGCCATTATATCGGTTGTTCTCTCTTCTTGGCTGTCTCTCGCTCTCTCATCTGCACCCTCTCATATTCTTCATTAATATTTCTATTGGTACGATTTTGTTCCCTCCTTCTTTCTCGGTTGTCATGGTTATTCCACGGGATTGCCTCTTCCATCTCTTGATTTTCCATTTCTCGTTCTTATCCTTTCTCTCTCGCGAGCTAGCCGTGCTTGTTCAATGTAGTGCCTCTCAATGTTATCCTCAATCTCTCGGTTTCTTCTCAATTCTTCTCTCCGTGCAAGATTATTCTTCCTTCAAAGAAATTGGGTCATTCGGCCCTTGGAGTTGCATGTTTCCTTGATTTTCCCTATTCCGCTCATCTTGAAGATTTTCAGCCGAGGAATATAACGATCTTCCATTTCCCTCTTCTCTCGCCATGCTCGTGCTTGGATTTTGTGTTTCTTGTTGGTTTTCTTCTTCGGTACTTTCGTTGGTAAAACTCTCCTTCTTTCTTCCCTAATCGATCTTGAACTTGATCTCACACTACTTCTTGATCTCCTATTTTGCAATCTCATATTCTCCATCCTCAATTCATGATTCTCGTCTTGTCAAGTTTGCTCGTTCCTCCGCCTCTAGTCGTCTCTCTTCATGTATTGTTTGTCTCAATCTTTCTAACGCTGCGATTTCTTCGTTTTATGGAATCATTTCTCCATTCATTCCTTGCTCTCCTCCTCCTTGTCCATTGTTCACCAGCTGCTGCTCCTCTTCCCTCTCGTCTTCAGAATCAGACCTCCAAGTATGTACACTTACTCTATCATAATCCACAGCCGCGTTTGCTACTGGGGAGATCGGTAGTGATTTTGATTTTCTCCATCATTTCTCATATTCATCCTTGACGATTCTCCTGTTTCATTCCTCCTTTCTCCAGCAAGTCTCCCACTTCTTCTTACAATCGTTGGTTGCCCTTGTACGTTTCTTCTTCTAGCCATTTTTCTTTTTCAATGAATTCTTGAGTATCTCTCCAAACCTTTTTTCTGTTAATTCAAATTCTTTCCAATTTCTACGTCAATCTCTACTCAATCCCTGTTTCTAGCGCATATGTAGTTGCAGGAAATCCCACACTACACCCCTTAATCAGTTTGCTTGATTAATCCATTGAAAGATGTGTGATCAAGAATATTTATTAATTGATTCCATGAAATGTTTACACAGTACAATAGAATTACACTTGGAAATTAAAGCGCTCTTAAACTTTCTCTCTCCTAATGACTTGCTTCACAATTCAAAAAGATCTCTCCCTTTTAACAGACTCATTTAGCCCTTTATATAGGGTAATACATAGTGGATGACAGCTAAGCTATCCTTTATTTTCGGAATGTCTCGCTAAGTGTCGCAAGTGCATGAATATTCATTCTCGCGACACTTCTTAACCCTCGCCGTGTTTCATGTCTTCCAATTGTTTTGTTTGTCGTTATTCATCGCGTCGTTTATTTTAGCTCCCTGCGACTTCCTCGCGACACCATCGTTTATTAATCCCGCGAACCTTGTCCGTTGCGATATTATGATCCTACATCAATGATTCTTTAAATAGCTTTTCAAATGACAGAATCAAACATCTTTCTCTAAATGAACTTCAATCCAAATTCCGTCTCTTAGAAGCTGATCATAGATCTAGTTTAAGTTTAGCCAACCAGCTTAAACACCTACACCTTAGTTCCCAAGAGAAAATTAGTATTTTAAGGAAGAAGGTTAGTGATCTTATAGATGACAAATATCGCATTGCTAACCAAGGTGCCCAAGCATTAGCAAAATTTCAAAAAACTCTTCTTGAAGTTCAACCAAGGTCCCAAGAGAACTTCATATCTACGACCAGGTGGAGCCATTTTCAGAGTATGGGAATGATTAAGGAGTTGAAGATCAAAGGAAAAAAGAAAATTTATAGTAGCAGAAGCGGAAGTTACGGAGGAGAATTGAAGAAAAATTGCAGAGAGAAAGTAAAAAAAGAAGAAGAGGATGATGAGAAAACTATATATAGAGAAGAATTCTCGAGAAGATAAACGCATTTAATGCGAGAAGGGACGTGAATGGTTAAGAAGTAACGATTGAAAGAGACGTGTCAAAAAATGGGTGGAAGAAGAGACACGTATTATAGATTTTGTGTAAAAGTATGAAGTAAAATCGCCAAAACAGATAAGGATGAACGGTTGCGGCAGTTTGAAAATAATAATTCTCATGACATTCTCTCCTTCGCAGAGAAGACATGAGAAGAGGCAAGATGTAGGATCAGAATATCGCAACACCAATACCTCTGTGAAATCCATAAACGTTACATAGCGAAGGCGTCGTAGACGAGTAAAATAAATGACGCAATGGATGACGACAGCCAGAACACGAGAAAGGTGTGAAGACTTAGCGAGAACTAGGAGTGTCGCGAGATTATGTATTTGTACACTTGCGACACTTCGCAAGTCATTCCCGAAAATAAATGACAGCATAGCTGTCATCCATTATGTAACACCCTATATAAAGAGCCGAACAAGCCTATTGAGAGGGAGATCTTTTTTCGAGTGTTGAGCAAGTCATTAAGAGAGAGAAAGTTTTTAGAGATTGTATTTTTTCTAGCTCTTTTCCATTTTATCTTGTAAACATTCAAGAAATTCATCAACAAAAATTATAATTGTTCATCTTCAACGGATTGATTGTGTGGATTCTTGTGAGGGGTGTAGTGTAGGATTTCCTGCAACTACATGATATGCCAAAATCTGAATTACGAATGTAAGTAGCAAAATCATTTAGGACCGTGAACGTTGCATGAGAAAGGAAGAGATATGAAATCTTGGGATGATTGGGTCATCGGCTTCCATGATAAATGTGAAAATCCAAACAATAAGTCGTGTAAACACCATCTGGCAAACTTACTCGTTTTAGGGTCCTTCACCAGAGCTGAGTTTTTAGTAGTAAATCCGAGTCTTTACGTAACGCCCTTCTTGCCACGAGAAGTCCGCGGTCGTTCTTTATTGCCGGTGGAACATCTTTATGTCGATCCGTAGTAAGATGGAGAATCTCTAGTCCCCAGAAGCAATTCTCCTGAAACCCCTTTTTTCTTGGACGATGCGCTTCAAAGTATGGCATTCGCTGGTAGTATGATGGGAACGAGAGTTGAATTCGTAACCGAGAGATTAATCTCCCACTGTGGTCGCCAATTGTTTGTGGGTGAAAACCGTTTCTGCTGATTTTGGTAATTTTGGGTGTGTGTATTGATAGACGCATTTATGTGTCTAATTTGTCCTCAATGTTTCGTATTGTTAGTACTCGTTTTTGTCCTTATTATGGTGTTTTGTGTGTTTGTAGGTATTTTTGGAAATAAATATTTTTTGGAAAAATCGGCTCGAAAAATTATGCGGAGCACCCCCGGAGGACATTTGTTATTCGGACTCCAGAAACGGATAAGGGGCGACCACTGGATAAGGGGTGACCTTCTTCCTCATTTCAAATTTTGAAAAATGGCGGGAAAAAAAGGGTTCTCGCCTAGCAGATTTTGGTCGGATTTTTGAAGGAGTTTCAGTGAGACTCAATGGCTGAGAATCATTGGGTATCTTCCTTTGGGCCTAACAGGACTGGTATGGGTCTTCTTTTCGATCCAAATTGGCTGGAATTCTCGCGAGGAGGAAACAGGGAAGATGGAAATATTCACGGGATATCCTGAATCGCTGTGAGCTTTGACGTGCACTGCTCGTGTTTGGAGTGTGTGGGTTGTTACCGCATTTGAGTGTAGAAGGTAAATAAGGAAGAAAATAACAACACAGCGCGTGATGAAGAAAAATGGAAAGAAAATCCCGTATCTTGCATGGAGAATAATCAAAAATATGTTGCAATTACACGCGAGATTTTGCTTCTGCTGGGTTATAAATAGGTTCTGGGAGGTCATAGAACGATTATGGAGAGTTTGGGAGAGTTGGGAGCGACCACAGAGCAATAAAAGTCGATTGGAAAATTTTGCTGCTGCTGCTGCCATTGAAGAACACGAAGAACATTCAACGCACGCCGGACCGTCGTTCTTGTGGGTCGTAGTCTATAGGCAGACTTAAATCAACAAAGTGTCAACGACACTCTTGTTTTATCGTTCTCTGTAAGATCGGGTTTGTAACAAATAAAACCGTTACAAACCCGGTTTATAATTTCTTCTCCCTTTTCATCATTTGTACACCTCCTTTGAGCAATAAAAATGGATTTTGAGCGTGTTTCCAACATGATGAGCTAGAACCCATCACCTGGGACGACGGAGGAAGACGAATTTCATACATGGGTAATTTTAATTAATTCTTTTTATGACTTTTGCACTGATTAAAAATTGAATTATGATTTGATTAAATTAGTTATTATTTTATTAGATGGGTCATGCTTGCTTAAATGTTTGATGTCCCATGCTTACGATTTATAACTAATATTTTGAGAATCAACCTTGGCAAAAATAAGAGTCCATGTTTTTATTTGTTGAGCTATAATTGTTAAAAGAATTAATATTTGAACCTTTTGTTATGAGTTTGGCGGAATCCACGAATCCCAAGAACTCTCTCCATCTTGTGACATAAATTGTGCATATATTCTGTATTTTTATTAGTTCTCTTTATTAAATCCTAAGATCGATTTCATCAAGTCCGAGTGAACGACAACCCTTTTTACTACAACATTATTGAGTCACATCATGTATGTGAGAAACGAATCTAAACCCTAAACAATATACTACACGGGAGTACTTTTGATTCGAGAGATCAATCTGTACAATCCTGGCCTAAACCATGAAATGGCCGTTCCAGACTTGCTTCGGTCACAAAGTGAAGAAGAAGGGTTGGTCTTAGGGAGGGAAACGAAGAAAGTGTTGAGACCAGAATAGTTGATTCTGGAAGTGTGGGCGTTTTGTGACTTGTATCAGAAATTAGAACTGGCTAGATGGATGAAAAGCTATCAAATGATTTCTAGATGTTGTATTGTTCTCCGGACCAAAACTTGTTGTTTGGTAGAAATAGGTGAGACCTATTTATACAAGTCATAGTGAAACGTACCCTGGTCTCGTAGGAAGTTGAAACGATTGAGTGGTGGAAGAAAAGAGTAACGTGTAACTGATAGACGTTATGCTTCCATGATGAGGGAAGTGAATTTGTGTAACCGCCAGTCATTACGCTTCCGTGATGAAGGAAATGAATTGTTTACACCGTTACTTTTCACTACCACTAATTATCCCACTTCATGACACTTTCTTGTAACGGGCGCATTGCACGCCGCACGCTGTAAACCGCCAAACCAATACCCTGATGAGCATCCCCCATTTTATGACATATTTTGATGTCTCGAGTGTTTTCGTGGAAAACATGTAGAACTTTTCTACGTATGGCAAGTTAAAATCGAGAGGCTTGCCGCAGGTAAATAGCATGTGATGCTAGGCTCGTTTTGGCTAGTCTCATAAAACTTGTCGCGAGCTTACCGGTTTGGTAGCGAACTTCGATGGCCGAGATCGCATCTTATGAATAAGGGTAGCCGTTGATTGTGGCTACCTTGTGTTGGCGCCTGACAATGGCACAGTGGCATTGCGGCATCACTTGTGCATACCAGTGGCACAATGGTGCAAGTGGCGCATGGCGTATCCATGGTCGTTGGGTTTAGGCGATTTGTCTCCTAAGAGTTGCCACAAGTCCATCAGTTCGGTAACGAACTTGGATGGATGAGATTGCATCTCATGAAGAAGGATGGCCATTGATGATGGCCACATCTTGTTGTATAGCGAAGTGGACTCAGCCACATGCTAATGGCATGCCAGTGGCGTAGCCATAGCATAGCGGTATGCCGGTGATGTTGCGGTATGGCCAAAGCTAAAAATTGGCTCCGTAGCCAAAGTTAGGGTTTGGCACCGCGGAAGAATTCGTCGTGGAAGAATTAGGGCTTGGCGTGGCCAAGGCTTGGTTTTGGCGCCGTGGAGTCGACCCACATGTGGCATGGCAACATTGGCCCTGTTTCCACGCCAATCCCTTTGCTCTGGGAAACATTATTTGGCTTTGGTAGCAATTTGCCCAAATTAGGGTTTGGCATGTCGAAACCCTAATTAGTGCACGTGGCATGCGACTGCGGCATGGCGCTACTTTTGTGCAAATGGCGCCATGGCTATGCCAAAGGAACTATGGCAAGGCCATAGTGTGGAAACGGCCACATGAGTAGGAATTGCTGTGGGTGAGTATTTAGGAGAAGTTACCACGAAGTGGCATGTTTGCGAGGTAGCATGTTGCGAAGTTGTTGCGGTAGAGTGGCATGTTGTGAAGTTGCCGCGGTAGAGTGGCATGTTGGCATGCCGACCAATATGTTGTTGTGGTAGGGCGCTTTTGGCCTTTAATGTATGGTGGAAAGTTCAGAGCAACTTGATTGGCCCAAAAAGGGGGCCGGCCAAACATAAGGCGCGACTATACTTCTGGTGAGAATGTGGCGAGTTTAAAGCGATCTGATTGGTCGAGGAAGTAGGGTCGGGGCGTGGCCAATGGCGCTAGCTGGCCTTAGGCATGGCCATGCCTCTTTTTGCTGCCGCGGCTTCCCGTTTTTCCTTATTCTGAGCGAGGTTCTGCACCTGCTAATCCATGGCGGATTAATTACTTAGTTTTCTTAGGCTTAATTTTGACAAGCAAGGTCTGGTATATTGCGCGAGGCGCGAAACCCTAACTTCTGCAAGTTAGTCAGGATGATTGACTGAATTCTATGTGTCGACAAAGAGCTCTTTTAAGTTCGTTGCCAGAGAGCAACATGCTTTTCTGATTGAATACCTTATGCAAAGATATTATTCTTGATACTTGGAGATTCATGCTACTCTGCTGCGAGTGAACACAAATCGTCATGCCATATCAACATTAAGAGTTCAGCCGGAGAACATAGCATAGAAGGCATTCATAGGAACTTATATTAAATGAATATAGGCGAGGCGCCGAAATTTACAGAACTTCTGGGATTCGCCAGTCTGGATAAATTTCATGTAAGTATATTGAGCGGCTCAATAAATATTCCAGTGGAGAGGTTAGCACACGTGGCTCTGTTTCCTTGCAGAGTGACATCACATCAAATGCAAGGGTTTACGATTTTAACCCTAATCTAAAAACCACCATCAACAACCACACCCAACAATTCGTTTGGCAGACTGAGAGGACTTACTCCAATACACTTTCTAAAGAATCAACTAGACAGTCAGACTCAATCTAGAATAAAGTGTGTCAAAGAGTTTTAATATCTGTAACTCTTAATTCAATCCGCAATCAGCAAATAGAAATCTGCGAGCCCGATTGAATATAAGAGGAGTAACTTGAACGGTACCAAAGACCAATGTTCAAGTGTCAATCAATGTAAATCAAGAACAAAAGGTTGGATATTCTAATTGATTGATCATAACGCACGACCTGTGATATTTCAATTATATAACAAAATATAATGCGGAATAGAAATAAAACAGACACCAGAATTTTGTTAACAAGGAAACCGCAAATGCAGAAAAACCCCGGGACCTAGTCCAGATTGAACACCACATTGTATTAAGCCGCTACAGACACTAGCCTACTACCAATTAACTCCGGACTGGACTGTAGTTGAACCCTAATCAATCTCACACTAATTCAAGGTGCAGTTGCGCTCCTTATGTCTCTGATCCCAGCAGGATACTACACACTTGATTCTCTTAGTTGATCTTGTTAGAATATCATCCTATAATCATGCTTTGCAATTCCTTATTAGCTGTAATCAATTTTTATGTGAACATGCTTAATACCTTATGCTGATATGTAGTTCTATGCATGCTCTAGGATCACATATTCTACAACTGAAAACACTTGACATGAAGTAGATAGGAAGTATAAGTGCATACCTTAGATTTAGCAAAACAGTAGAAAGGAAAACTTGTAGGCAGACACTTCCAATTCTATCTTCTCTTATTCTTTAATGATGAAAATTTTCTTTATAAACAAGAGATAGAATGGAGTCCACCTCATGCTATGAAAGACATATGTCATTCAACCTTTCATCAACAGTTGAAAAACAACCTCACATAACATTGTTATAACTAGTATGCCATTCCAAATAGTATAAGAGATACTTATCATTATGTACTCTTAAATATTCGTAATTAACATGATCAAACCTTAATCTCATTGATTAGGATTAGTACTAATCCAATTTAAAAGAATACAAATCATGTTTTGTTGCTAAACCAACATAGAGACTAACATCTCCCACTTTGGGCAGCAACAAAACCTTTTAAGTTTTAGAAAACTTTACAAAACAGACTTGGATTAGTAAAAGTAAAAGAAAACTAGACCTCATAAGGTGGCCAACCTTTTTAGGAAAAAGAATCCTAATCAGTGAGTAAAAATCAGGTGTAACTTTATCCTCAAGATTAACAATACGCTAGAATTCGACTATGAAGACCCAAACATCATTTATAAGATGCACATGCCATTTCCATAATCAGAAAACTAGACGGACTATCATACTTGAGTTAATCTTATTGACATACATTCTGTAAAGGACAATAACCTTTATAACCTCAATAGCTATCTCTTTATGCCTCTTAAAAGAGACTTCTTTATGATTTCAAAAGAGGTTTGCCAATGTCTCATTCTAGAGACTACAACATACTTTTGATCTCAGAGAGATCTACCAATGTCTTTCAAGAGACTACAACATTCTTCTGATCTCAATAGAGATCTGCCAATGTCATTCTTGAGACTACAACATTCTTTTTTATGATCTCAGTAAATACTAAGCATAAATACAGTTAAAACAAGAATGATGATATGCAAACATAGGTATTTGATTATACACAATCAAAAACATATATGTTTCAGTCATACAACTAAGACATATCAACAACACCCATAGAAGTTACATGCTCTTTAAACACCTTAGGGCTCAAACCTTTAGTCATAGGATCTGCTAGCATATGTTCAGTCGGAACATAAAAAATATCAATTTCTCGATTCTTGATTTTACGCTTTACTAAGAAATACTTGACATCTATATGCTTCGCTCTAATTGATCCTTGACAGTCTTTTGCAAAATTAATTGCAGACTGGTTGTCACAATATAATTTTATAGGTCTAGATATAGAATCTATAACTAAAAGACCTTTCATGAAATTTCTTAACCAAGCGGCTTGAGTTGTTGCTTTATAGCAAGCCATATATTCTGCCTCCATTGTCGAATGAGATTTAATGGATTGCTTGACACTTCTCCACGAAATAGCACCTTTAGCGAACATAAACTCATAACTGGATGTAGATTTTATCTTATCCGAGCCCATGAAATCGAATCTGAAATACATTCAGCTTCCAATTCATTTGATCTCTTGTACACAAGATGAAAATGCTTAGTTCTTTGTAAATATCTAAGCACTTTCTTCACTGCTTTCCAATGTTGTTCACCTGGATTGTGTTGGTAACGTCCCAATACACCAACAACAAAAGCATTGTCTGGACGGGTGCAAATCATGGCATACATTAGACTGCCAACAGCTGATGCATACTTCTTAGAGTCTACTCGATTCCTTTCCAGATCTGATTTAGGACATTGCAATTGGTTAATAATGTCACCCTTAACAATAGGTGCTTCACCTGGTGCGCAGTTTTGCATTTCAAACCTCTTGAGTATCTTCTTGATGTAGGCTTCTTGAGACAATCCTAATAGACCCATGTTTCTGTCTCGATGGATCTGAATACCAAGAACATAAGAAGCTTCTCCCAAGTCTTTCATTACAAAATTAGATGAAAGAAAGTGTCTAGTGTCATGCAACATATGAATATTGTTGCTAGCGAGTAGAATATCGTCAACATACAGAATTAGAATGATAAACTTGCTCCCACTAGATTTCAGATATATACATCTGTCAACTTCATTCTCAACAAAACCATAAGTCGACACCACTTGATCGAATTTTAGATACCACTGACGGGAAGCTTATTTAATCCATATATAGATTTCTTTAATCAACATACCTTACCTTCTTGACCTTTAGATGTAAAACCTTTCGGTTGTTCCATATATATCTTTTTATCAAGATCACCATTCAAAAAATCTGTTTTCACATCCATTTGATACAATTCAAGATCAAAATGAGCCACCATTGCCATGATAATTCTAAAGGAATCTTTCTTGGAAACTGGAGAGAAAGTTTCTTCATAATCAACCTCTTCTTCTTGAGTAAATCCCTTGGCTACAAGCCTAGCCTTGTGCCTTTCGATACTCCCATCAGCATTCCATTTGATTTTGAAAATCCACTTACAACCAATTGTTGTTGCACCTTCAGGCAGATCTACCATATCCCATACGCCATTCTTTTCCATCGATTCCAGTTCTTCATATGTGGTAGGAATCCAGAAACGAGCGTTCTTTCCATTCACTGCTTGTGAATATGTCGATGGTTCTTCCGAATCATCGACATTTCCATATGATTCTACCATGAAGGTACTAAACCCAGGTTTGACGACGGTTCTTCTTGGTCTAGTAGATCTACGGAGAACCATTTCTTCCCTTTCAGCGGCTCTAGATGATTCTGGAATGTCAGCTGTTTATTCTTTTCGAACTTCAGTTGCAATTAGGTCAGTTGGATTCTCTTCTTCAAACACAATTTGGCGAGATTCACTCCCACTGATTTGATCATCCTCTAGAAACTTAGCATTATTAGATTCAACAATCTCAACAGGTCTAGAAGGACAATAAAACCTATAACCCTTTGATCTGTTTGGGTAGCCAACAAAGAAACAACTTGTAGTGCGCGAATCAAGAGATTTTTCAGCAGGATTGAATAGCCGAGCTTCCGCTGCACAACCCTAAACATGAAGATGATTTAGACTAGGTTTTCTACCTGTCCAAAGCTCATAAGAAGTCTTATCAACTGCTTTACTGGGTACACGATTCAGAATGTATACCGCTGTCTTTAAAGCTTCTCCCCAAAAGGATTCAGGTAATGTAGAGTTACTTAACATAATGCGAATCATATCTTTGTAGGTTCTGTTACGTCTTTCAGCAACCCCATTTTATTCCGGTGATCCGGGTGTAGTAAACTGAGGTACAATACCATGTTCTCGCAAGAATTCAAGTAGCTTTCCATGAGATTCTCCACAGAAATCAGTTTTGCCATAATACTCTCCTCCCCTATCTGATCTCAGTACTTTAATTTTCTTCTCAAGTTGATTTTCAACTTCTGCCTTGTAGGTTTGGAAGACTTCTAGAGCATCTGATCTTTCACGAATAAGATAAGCATACCCAAAACGCGAATAATCATCTATAAATGTGATGAAGTATCTCTGTCCACCTCTAGAAGCAATCGTAAAAGGACCACAAATGTATGTATGCACAATCTGAAGTAAGCCTTAACTTCTAATAGCTATTTTCTTTCTTGATTTAACAAACTTCCCTTTAATACAAGCTACACATGTACTGAAATCTGAAAAATCTAGCTGCGGTAGCATATTTTGCCTTACAAGCCTTTGCATTTTGATCTTTAGATATGTGCCCTAGACGCTGATGCAACAACATAGAAGAATTCTCTGAGTTTAAGCTTTTTTTGACACCCTTAAAAGTATCAACATTCATACAAGACTTTGAATTCACAGATTTAATATCAACATTCATCTTATAAAGATTATCTTCATTTGGCCCATAACCAACCAGTTTAGAGTTATGAAACATACTAAAACAACCACCACCGATAGAAAAGGTAAAGCCCTTAGAGTCGAGTCTACCAACTGATATCAAACATCTTCTTACAGTAGGTACATAAAATACATCAAAAAGATCCAAAAAATTCCCGGAATCCAGAGGCAGTCACACATTTCCAATAGCTTTAACTTCCAGTCCTTGAGCATTTGGCATGTATAGACACCGCTCCTCCTTACTTAGATTCCTCTGGCTTGTGAACGCCTGCAAGGAATTAGCAACATGAATGGTTGTTGCGGTGTCTAACCACCAAGTATTCAAAGGAGCACTAACAAGATTAATTTCAAAGTACATCATATGAAAATCAGTACCTTGTTGTTTCTTTTTCAGCCAATTCTTATACTTAAAACAGTCCTTCTTCATGTGTCCTGGCTTCTTACAGAAATGACACTTAAATGGAAACTTCTTACCATCTTTGTTAACTTATGGCTCATTATTTGGTGTTTCTTTTTTCTGTTCTTGTGGTTTCTTATTCTTTCCAGATTTCTTGAAATCTTTCTTTCTAGGACCAGCAGTAGTAAAATGTGCATACTCTTTGGTTTCACGTCGCTGCCTTTCCTCTTCTTGCACACAATGAGCGATCAATTTATTTACATTCCATTTTCTGTCACAAGTGTTATAGTTGACCTTGAAGTCTCGAACTGCTTAGGGAGTGAATTAACTACGAGTTGTACTAGAAAATCATCATTTAGATTCATATCTAGACCCCGTAATTTGTATACCAGATCTGCCATGTGGAGGATGTGATCTCGAACACTACCTTCACCATTATACCGCATTGAAGTCAGCTGACCCATATGAGTACCAATCATAGACTTCGCTGAACTCATAAATTGTGACTGAATAACTTCCATAAGCTCTTTAACATTATCTTTTATTGGAAATTCCACCTCGAATGGCATCAGGAATTGCACCTCGAATGATCATTATACTCATTATGTTTGCCTTCACCCATTTATGGAAATCTATCTTTTCATTTCTAATAGAAGTATCGACAAGCATTTCTGGTTTAGTTCTCTTAGAGCGATGTCATATTCCAAGTAGCCAAGGACTATATCAAGATTAGACTTCCATTTGAAGTAGTTTGTGCCATTAAGAGGCTCAATACCAGCCAAATAACCTTGAACTTGTATAGGATTCATTGTAGCTGAAATATGCATGTATTCCGTATGAATGATATGTATGCATTGAAACATAAAACATCAAAAGAAAAATAGATTGCAATAGGGAGGAAAACCGCTGAGTTGAGCTCTGCAACTCGGCGACCGAATCGGTGGAATTTTCTTTCGATCTTCGATCATCCTCATCATTTCAGCGTAGCACTTTGTTAATTCAGGTGATTTTCAGGTGAATTTTCAGGTGACTTCTCATGATTGGTGTTTTAATTCTTCATCGATTCTCTTCAGTTCTCTAGTTTTCTTATTAGGGTAATTGGAATATCTTTTTATTTCAATGGCAAATAACTTGAATTCAGAAATGGGTTCATCGGTTGTAGATTTGATTTCTCCTGTAGAAAGTCCATCACTAGATCTTACTAATAATTCAGAAGAACGTTGTAATGTTTGGAAATTTTCTCTAATTGGTCGTTTGGATCTTCAAAAATTGAAATTCTCTGATGTTGTTTTAAATCTTAAGAATCAATGGAAACTTGAAGGTCAGTGTAAAATGATTCCTCTGGGAAAAGGTTTCTTCACTATTAAGCTTGATAATGAAAAAGATAAGATGAGTATCAAAGCTGGTAAATGGGAGGTGTTCAATCAAGTTTTATGGACTCGTAACTGGATTCCAGATTTTAGGCCTGAAAATCATAGAACATCATATGCAATGATATGGGTTCATCTTCCAGGTCTAAGCTTAGAGTACTGGGATGAAAAAACCCTCTTCACAATTTGCAGAGCTTTGGGTGATCCAATAAAGGTTGATGATGCTACTCTCAATTATGATAATGGATACTATGCTAGAGTGTTGGTGAATATTGATTTAGCAAAAACAATTCCAAACAAGCTTTGGATTAAGACTAAATTTGGTGGATTTATGCAAAGTGTGATTCTAACAAAACCTCCTAAGTTCTGTGATAATTGTAAAATTGTTGGTCACTTACAAATGGAATGCAGGTTTAAACAGTCTCAGGAGACAACAGTTCAACATACTCCAAGTAGTCCAAAAAATGGTAATAATACAATCAAAGAAAGATTTGATTCTCGTGATTCTTTTAAAGAAGTGAATAGCCAAGATAGAAGTACTCCATCAACTTCAACAGTGGTGAAAAAACTTACTCCAGCAAAATTTGATATATGTGAGACTCCAGTTACACAAATTCTGGTTAATGAGCTTATTCATCAGAATACAAACATTGCTAATTCCAGTGGAGCTTTTGGTACTCTTGGGGATTTAAATGATGCAGAAAATCTAAGCACACCTCAACCTTTGGAGTCTGAAAAGGTTTTACAAGTTGCTGAAGATAATGCAATAGAGAAAAGTATGATAAATTTTATTGATGGAAAGAATGGTACGACCTCAGTGCAACAAGTTCCAACTACTTCTTGGTCTAGAGTTGTTCAAAGACCATCTGCTTCAACATCTCCTAATAAACCTGAAATTCCTAAAGAAGCAACTGATGTCAAGGTAATTTCTACACAGAATCCTATCAAATATAATTTTAGAAAAAATCCAGGAAAAGGAGGTCCTAGAAACCTCCAATCCAAACCATGAAAGTCATATTTTGGAATTTAAGGGGCCTGAGAAGACCAAGGGCTCAAAATAAATTATGGTCTTTAGTTAATAATTTTTCTCCTTCTCTAGTTTGGGTTGCTGAACCTAAAATAAAATGTAGTTCTTCTTTCTGTAATAAGCTAAATTTACCTGGTATGCAAAAGATGGTGATTCATATTTCGGTTTCAAATAATAAAGGAAATTTATGGTTATTCTGGAATCAATCTTTATCTACTCCAACTGTCATCTCAATGTCTAGTCAAATGATAACAGTAGAAGTAGGAGGTAATTTGATATCTGGTGTTCATGCTCATGTTAGTCATATTCAAAGAAGAGTTCTCTGGGCTGAAATGGAAGCAATTAGTGGTATGAACAAACCTTGGCTGATTTTAGGTGATTTTAATGTTGTGGTCTCACCGGATGAGAAAATTGGGGGTAGAAGTCCAAACAGAAGGGCTATGTTAGATTTTACTTCTTGTTTAGACAATTGTGATCTTTTACAGGCTCCTAAAACAGGGATATAAGGTTGGATAGAGCTCTGTTCAATAACCTTTGGTTACAAAAGTATGCTGATTGGGGATATAAGGTTGGTTTAAGAGTTGCTTCAGATCATGCTCCCCTCCTTGGGGGTTGTGCACACATTCCCAAACCTAAGAATGTTCCTCAAAAATTCCAAAAAATGTGGATAGAGTATCCTACATTTATGAAAGTAGTTCAAGATTGCTGGTCTGAAGTGATAGAGGGAGACCCTGCTTTTGTTTTTCAAAGTAAGCTGAAAAAATTGAAGAATGTTCTAAGGGAGTGGAATTGGAATGTTTTTGGTAATGTGAATATAAAAATTAAAGATGCTGAAACTAAAGTTAATGAAGCTATGCAGTTTTCTGATAATAATCCTCATGATGTTGAAGCATTAGCAAAATTAGTTGAAGCTCGGAATATTCATAACTCCCAGGAAGTTCATTTAAGTTCTTTGTTAAAAGGCAAATCCAGAGTTAAATGGATTAAAGTGGGAGCTGCTAACACCAACTTCTTTCATACAAGGCTCAAAATCGTGAATTGTATTAGTGAATTGAAGACAAGCAAAGAATTGTATTAGTGAATTGAAGACGACACACAAAACAACCGAAAGACATGGAACCCGGCAAAAGAAGTGTCGCGAGATTGAATAGGTGAAATTATTTCGATCGGGGAAAAATTGCGGATGAATTGGTTAATTTTTATGAACAAAAATTCAAATTTCAAAGTTAATAATCATCAAAAGTACAAAACCATTGATGAGTCTTTGTTAAAACACATTCCTCCCCTCGTTATTAGATGAAGATCAAAAAATGTTAGATGCCATCCTTCACGCCCTTCAAGCAAAGAGGAGGAAATTAAAGCAACCATTTTTAGTATGGATCCGGATAGCTCACCGACCCCAAAATAAAGGATGGTTTTTAAAGGGTCGAGTGAGTCTCGTTGGTTGTTTCTACAGAGCCTGTTGGCATATCATAAAAGAAGATGTGATTCATGCTATTCAATTTTGATGGAGAAGAAGGTACATTCCCAAAGGTTTAAATTCAAATTTCTTAGTATTGCTTCCTAAAGTTGATGGCGCTAAAACTCCATCTCAGTGCAGACCAATTGGTTTGAGCAATGTAAGCTTTAAAATCTTTACAAAGTTGATCACCAACAGAATGAGTGTGTTAATGGCTAAACTAATTTCTCCTCAGCAAGAAGCATATGTTAAGGGTAGAAGCATTCAAGAGCAAATTCTCCTAGCTTCAGAACTTGTCAATGAAATGAAAAAGAAGAGAAGGGGAGGTAATGTAGCTCTCAAACTGGACATTTCTCAAGCATATGATTCAGTGAGCTGGAATTTTTTGTTTCAAGTTCTTCAGAAATTTGGTTTCACTGACTCCTGGTGTGAATGGTTACACACTCTATTCAAATCTGCAAAAGTTTCTGTTATGGTTAATGGTGGTCCTTGTGGATTTTTTTCTGTGGGTAGAGGATTAAGACAAGGAGACCCCTTATCCCCAATTCTCTTTGTCATAATGGAAGATGCTTTGAGTAGAAGTTTATCTGCTTTTGTCCAGGAAAATAAAATAATTCCAATGGTAATCAGAAATGGAATTCATCCTACACATCTATTTTTTGTAGATGATGTGTTTATTTTCTTAAATGGGGCTAAAAAGAGTATAGAGAACCTTATTAAACTTCTGGATACTTATCAAAGTTGCTCTGGCCAACTCATTAATAGAAGTAAAAGTAAGTGTTTTATTGATGGTACTTCAAGTCAAAGGAAAAATATGATTAAGGAATGGTTGCAAATGGATGTTAGTGAGTTCCCTGATAAATATCTAGGAGTCATTTTAGCTTCTGGGAGAGTAAAGTCTTCTACAGTTTGGCCAATAGTGGAAATGTTACAAAAAAAGCTTGCAGGATGGAAAGGGAGAATGTTATCTTTTCAAGATAGATTGGTTTTAATTAAATCTGTTCTTTGTAGTATGCCAATGTATAACATGTCTGTGTACAAGTGGCCTGCTTCAATCATTAAAATTAGTGAAAAGATTATCATAAATTTTGTTTGGTCAGGTGAGGGAGATATCAAGAAATACAACACTTTGGCTTGGAAAAGAGTGTGCTCTCCTTATAGTGAAGGTGGTCTTGGTATTCAGAGGCTTGAAGTCATAAATAAAACTCTTTTGATGAAGATGATGTGGAGGATTATGAGATCAAATGATGACTGGGCTTTATTCTTTAAAGCAAAATACATGAATAAAAATGGTGTTTGGAGAGATAACTGGCAACTTTCTTCTGTTTGGCCTGGACTCAGATGGGCTTGGAGCTACTTGAAGAATGATCTAAAATGGTGCATTGGTGATGGATCTCATGTCTCTGTTTGGTTCGATACCTGGATTGGAAACACCCCATTAATTGAAAAAACTGGTTATATCCAATTTGTTAAAGACAATGTGCATATGAAAGTGTCTGATTTACTATCTAATGGTATCTGGAACATTCCTGCAGTGATTCAAAATGCTATTACTTCTCTCAGCCTTCCAGATATTGGTGATCATGATGAACTTATTTGGAAGGTGAACCTTAAAGGGCTATTCTCAATTTCAGAAGCTGCAAATCAGTTGAGGGTAAGAGAACCTACAGTTCATTGGTCTAAACACATTTGGAATAATTTTTTGCATCCTAGCATAGCCAGCAATGTCTGGAAGCTACTTCAAGGAATATATATTGATGATGTGAAAATGGTCAGCTATGGTTATGATATGGTTTCAAAATGTTGTATCTGTGAGGAGGCGAGGACAGTATGGACCATCTTCTGCGCAGTGTAAATTCGGTTTACATATATGGAATTGGTTGTGCTCTCAATTCAATTTTGCGGTTCCTAAGTGCTTTAATGACATATGGAGAGGAGCAACTAATAAAAGTTCTATTATTCAAAGAAACTTGGATTAAAGTCACAGTGCAAGCCTTAAAGAACTCTGGTTTCAAAAAAATAAAAAATTCTTTGAAGGTATTGCTCCTAGTATTCCAAGCTTCAAATGCAGAGTATTGAAGTTGGTTAAGGAAGGTGGACTTAGAATGAATGGCACCAAATGGAATCAAATTTATGATTTGCAAATTATTTCCTTCTTCAAATTGGGTCCTAGGAACTCAAGATTTCAGACTATAAAAGCTTGTCAGTGGTTTCCTCCAAGTAGTGAATACACACTGTTTTGCTGTGATGGTGCTTCTATAGGTAATCCTGGTGCTGCAGGTTTTGGGGTTGTTGTTAGGGATCATTTATGCCAAGTTAAGGGTACTGTGACTGGTGGCATGGGTATAGCAACAAATTATATTGCTGAGGTTTATGCAGTTGTATGTGCAGCTGAACTTGCAGTGTGTTGGAACTGTTAAAGAATCATCATCAGGTCAGACTCTCAATCTGTCATTAATGATTTTAAAAATCAACAGATTCCATGGTTCCTTAAAGCTAGGTGGTTAAAGGATCTTAAACAGCTCCAAGAAATTAAGTTTGAACATAGTTTCAGAGAAGCTAATTTCTCTGCTGACACAACAGCAAAAAGATGAGCTCTCTTGTTAGAAGGGGAGAGACAATGTCATATGGGGAGGCCTTCCTTTCTCAAACGAATTGAAATGCCTGGAGTAGAATACTTTAGATTTTGCTAATTTTTGTATTGCTTGAATAAGCTTTTTCTTCTTTTGTTTTGTTTTGTTTTATCTACTTGTAATTGAACTTCTTCAATTTTAATATAATGGTGTGATTCAGAAAAAAAACAAAAAAACAAAAAAACAAAAAAAAAACATAAAACATTATTAAACATAATGATAACAACATGCTGATTTCAGACTCAATACAACCACAACTCCACCTTTGGGCAAACTCGTGATGTACCAAAGTCTAATAAAAACAAGGCTAATCAGCTTATACATAGTACTCAACGGATCTTTTGAACCTTTGGGTCGTAAAAATCTATCATTTACTATGTATAAATAGATTACCCTGTTCCATTACAGATGTGGCAAGTATGATTAACCTTTGGGTATCGTCATACGAACAACATCTGAAACGCAATTTTACGTAGTCCTTTCATAACGAAAATATGCAGCTTTTATCAGCTCCCAAAGTATCACTTTGGCGACACATAGAAACGGTAAAAGCTACATCAAGACTACTACAAGGCTTCAAATAATTCTTTATATCATCCTTGTAACATGGTGACAACAAGCACATATCTTACATGATTTGAATCTACAGAATTCATATCTAAACTAATATGTGAATTGTTGAAATTTCATAATTGTCACCATAATCTATAAATCAAGTTCTGTAGAATATATTATACCTAAGGCTCTGATACCAATGTTAGAATATCAGCCTATAATCATGCTTTGCAATTCCTTATTAGCTGTAATCAATTTTTGTGTGAACATGCTTAATACCTGTTGATGGTGGATTTTCATTTAAGGCTAAAATTGTAAAAGCCAAAATTATGCGCTAACATCTTGCAAAAGATAAAGCCATTGATAAGTGATGAATACTTCTTCACTTTACTAATTCACCTAGAATAGAGCATGTGGCAACAATCCCAGTATTCTGTGAATTAAATACACGAAATTCATCCAGGTTGGAGCATGTGGCAACAATCCCATATACCCTGTGAATTTACAGCATTATTAATTAATGCATGACCAGCCTCGTATTTCATGTACTCATTACCAGTGCAGCATGACGACTGAGTGTTGTTCTCGGCAGAGCAACACGAATCTCCAAGCATTAATAATGAAGCATGTACGAAATACCCATACAGGCTACAACTCTCGGTGTGGTATACTAGCCCAATTGAGCATATTTGAACCTGAACTGACCATATCAGTCTCAGAAACGATCACGACCATCCAACTTTACCAGCATGATTGGATAGCTTAGATAGAATCCATGACCCCAAGCAGGTATTAAAATATTCACTACCGACCCAATGCGGGCCCCGCATGGTCGGTCTCCCCAAAAGGGTGGCATATCTTGCCAAACCGTCCAAACCAAAGCAGTATGGACAACAAACTCTAAATTAGGGTTTGCGGCACATTACATGTATCGCAAAAAAGTCTCAACCATCCATCTTCGCAGGTATAGATGGAGGGTGTAGATGTAGATTCAAAGAGCCCATAGCAAGTCAACACAAACACCGTGGGCCCGCCTACATACCTGACTGATCGGTCAGGACCAACTATGGTTAGTCGTCTTGATTAGTGCACCCCAAACTGGTACACACGGCCGGAAAAACCTAATTAGGGTTTGTGTCGCGATCACGAGCGTCCCTTTTCTCCTGCTCGGATGAAGGGTCCAGGAATAGAATAAGCAGGTCCGGTAAGTATCAACATGATCACTGCGGGCCCACCTATCTCCACACCCGATCGTCCAAGACCAAACTTGGCTGTACACCTTGATTCGCGCGCCCAAGGTAGGCGTGGTCACACTTCCCAACCACAAACTGATCTCGACCGCTAAAGTTTACCGGACAAATTGAGTGTCTTAGATCACGTTTCTATGGGATGATGAAGTACAAGTATATACACCATCCCATCGTATGCACGCCGGGTTGATCGGCCAAGACCGACCAAGCTTGGTCGTCTTGGAACGCGCGCCCAAAATTGGCATGATGCGCGGCTTTTGCGGCACCAGATTTCTGTTGCAAATTGATCTCGACCACTCAACTTTGCCGGACAAATTGAGTGGCCCATATCACACTTTCACGATACAATGAGATATGGGCACCTATATCGTCATGTCGTCTACACACATGCACGATCGGCCCTGTCAAAATTGTATCCCAAGCTTGGATTCGACCAAGCTGAAGAGTGATGCTTGCACACCTCTTCAAAAACCCTAATTCCATCAACGATCGCAGATGAGTGTCTCAAAGATCATCTCGTCCGTCCAACTTCACCGGCTTGGTTATAAAACCACAGTCGGGAGTTAATTGGTCGGTGAGGCGTCATGGTGATCACCACCCGTCACTTTACCACATCATGATGCAGTACATGCATAGAATACACACGGTACTTCACAGGTATCGACTTCCTAAATAACTTAGTTATTTAATCGAGCATTACATGCTACTTTCTGTGGGTCCCACGATCCACACACTCGAGACATCAATCATGTCACAAACTGGGGGATACATATTGGGGTATTGGTCTGGCGGTTTACAACGTGCAGCGTGCAACGGGCAATCACAAGAACGTGTCAGGAAGTCATGGACGGTTAGAGATGACAGGACAAGTGGGCAAGACTGGTCGTGTAACACCAACACACAACTCCACTTCCTCCACTTCCCACGAGAGACGTGAATAAGGCTCAAATGACTTGTATAAATAGGTTCTCCTCCCTATTTCCAAAACAACAGAACAAGTCCAGACAACAGAGGCAAGTGTTGATACCATCGTATTCAAATACCGGAACTGATAGCTTACATCCTGCAAGCCGCCCATCTTTCGATACAAGTCATACATAGCCAACACCTTCACAATCTCAACACCTTCTTCGCTTCCCTCCCTAAGATCAACCCCATCTCCTTCACTTTGTGACCGAAACAAGTCTGGAACGGCCATTTCTTGATTTGGGCGGATTTGCACAGATTGATTTCTCGAATTTACAAGCACTCCCGTATAGTACATTTGTTTAAGGTTGAGACTCATTTCTCATCCACACACCCCAAATTACCATAACCGGCAGAAATAGTTTTCACCCATAAACAATTGGCGACCACAGCGGGAGGTTAATCTCTCGGTTGTAAAGTCAATTTCTTAAAAATCCGATTCAATTTTATCATTATCAAAAAGGGTAGATCTTAGGAACAATTCAATCATCAATCCATTTCAAGATGGTAGAACTCAGGTCTGGATCAGCAATAAACTCTGATGGAGCTAGTGTGGATAACACTCCCGGTATCGATGTACCTGTCAGTGGAGCTACCGTGGTCAATACATCTTATGGAGCCGTCACTTCTACCACCAATGCCAGCGTAGCAGGAGATGTTCCAGTAAGTGTAACACCTCCCATCACCAGAGCCAGAGCAGCCGCAAATCCCGGCATCTCATCAAGTGTAACACCTATGGTAGTCACCAGAGCAATGACTTCCACTCCTTCATCAGGACGAGGAGCCGGAGGGACGAGAGGAGGACCATCCCCCATTACCATTGAAGACTTGATGGAGAAGCAGGAAGTTCTTGCTAAGACTCAAACGGATATGGCCGCAACTCAGAAAGAGGTACTCACTGTTCTTAAGACATTAACTGATCGATTGCCACAAGAGCCGCGACAGCCCCTGGAGCAAAAAAGGAACGCATTCAACGCACCGGAGAAGGTACTTCAGCGGCGCGGACCTCCATGGACCGGATCAAAGAAGCGACATCAGATATGAGCGGTTCTGTCATGGAGACTCCTACACTGGGGACTGATCCTCACAACGATCCTTCTCAAGTCAATAGTTTCACTATGAACCAGAGGTCGGTGGATCGGGAAGCGGTTTCTCTAGTGGAAAGTTTATGCGAACTTTCACACCTCTCGAAGAATCAGCGCGCGGAGACGTTTTGCTGCAATCAACCAGAGGAAGGTCACGACCGTGCCCTACATGTCACCGCACGCATCAAGGATTCAGAATTCAAGACGGCCCTTATCTACACAGGAGCGTCTTCGAATATGATTACTCTCAAAACTCTCAGGACATCCAAGGTTCTCCCAGGCAAGGTCGTACGGAAGCCTACCACAATGACGGACTTCGAGGGAAACCAAACCAGCACATACGGGAGAAGTTCCGCGGAAAGAATCAAACAAGTTCGTTGCGTCCCACTCCCCACGTGGGCGTCAATTCAGGAATAAGACCGGCTTGCATCATTGAGGGCTAAAACCCACGATGCATCTTTGATGACGAAGCATTCTTCTCCATCCTGTGAAGCCACGACCCACGTTCACACGAAGAGGGAACGAACTTTTGTGGCGAGTCGTGACCAGAAAGGGAAAATGGCATACCGACACTGCCATTATCAATTAGCAGGGGAGACTGTTACCCAGTCTCTCCACCCAATGGAATGCTACAACAATGAACGAACCACAAGAACAAGTGCTAGATGCTCCACAACAGTGCAAGATGGCACCAACTCCACAACCGATGAGATTGAAATCGTTGAGGAATGTCCTAGGCCTATCTCCATCAGTTCAACCTTGTGTACGGATAAACGCACGAAGCTCGTGGAACTTCTCAAAGAGTACCAGGACATATTCGCTTGGAGATATGAAGAAATGTCGGATTTAGATGAAAATTGGTCACGCATTATCTACATGTCATACCTGGATCCAAGTCGGTTAAACAGTTGTAGTTCAGACACAAGGAAAGTGGATAGATCGGTCTTTGCATAGACTTGAGAGACTTGAACAGTGCTTCTCCAAAAATGATCCTCCTCTACCTAACATCGACATGTTAGTAGATGCAACCAACGGACACGGCATGTTCTCCTCCATGGATGGATGTAGCGGCTACAACCCGGATAAGGATGTACGAGCATGATGCAAGTAAGATAGCTTTTCGAACTCCTCTCGGAAATTTTTATTATACCATACTGCCATTTGGTTTAAAGAATGCCGGTGCAACGTATCAACGCTCTATGATGGCAATCTTCCACTGGAGCCGATACCTCAAGGGAGCAGCCTCAAGAAGATAACGATGTCCACGCGTCATATTGAGCAAGATCCGGGCAAGTCACTTTATCAGACAGTGGTACATGTCTATCATGCTATGTTGGAGAATCCGCGCTTTTGGTCATCCTCTGGAGCTGTTGAACGCTTATCTACAACAACATATGCCCTGATAGAAATAACCAGGCCTGCCGGTAATGAAGAGCCTCATAATGTTTGTAGGGGCATATATCTCACCAACAGTGCAATACAACCTTCACCTTTTTCAGCGGTTCCACTGAAGCGACAAGAGAAAAACCACCGAGATACAACATCATGCGCGTCTCACAACTCCAACTCCCGAGTACCACATGCACGACTCCCACAATGATGAAACAATGTCCAAGATATTCCATATCCGGCTCGACAACAACCACTACGAACAAACCATGTAAACCACGCTTGGGGACTCGAGGCTCGGATGAAGTTCCTTCACCGTCAGTCAAGGAATTCTTCAACATGAGAGAGATAGTCAATCAAGAAGCATGGAATTCGCAAGGGTAAATCGAACTAAAGAGGGAAACACTTCAACGCTCCCTCTAGCAGAAGCTGCTTCAATGGTCTATTCAAGAGCCGCCTCAACGCTCTCTCCGGGACCCACGTTCGCTTCGAAATCCTTCTTCAACACTCTCTCCAGGATCCACCTCAACGTTCGCACAAGAAACCACTTTAACATCCCCTCGAGCCGTTTCAACACTCAAGCTGCATCAATAATCTGCGCTCTGGTCAAGTTATCTTTGATGTACTCATTTCTCAACATACGTCTCATCCATCCTTCATGAGGGCCCAGCGGCATGAAAAACCTTGAAGTCGATAGGAGAAGGGTTATCTTGTGGAACGGATATTTTCATATAGTTGAAAGGGCATGGTGAACAACTCATCATCAATGTTCGAATATCTTTGAAGTCACAACACCTCCCGACTTGGCACCAGCATTATCCCCTTAAGACATCTCAACAGAGTTCTTTTCTTCATTCTACAATAAAATACATGAGTCAGTACTTGTATAAAAACGCGTGAGATGTGTAGTCACACACGACAGAACACACATTCACGTTGGAGTACACAAGACTGGTATTGGGTCCAAATACCGGTATTGATCAAGTTACAAGTCCGGTATTGCTCAAGTCTCAAGTCCGGTATTGCTCAAGTTTCAAGTCCGGTGTTGATCAAGTCACAAGTCCGGTATTGATAAAGTCACAAGTCCGGTATTGCTCAAGTTTCAAGTCCGGTGTTGATCAAGTCACAAGTCCGGTATTGATAAAGTCACAAGTCCGGTATTGCTCAAGTTTCAAGTCCGGTGTTGATTAAGTCACAAGTCCGGTATTGATCAAGTTTCAAGTCCGGTGTTGATCAAGTCACAAGTCCGGTATTGATAAAGTCACAAGTACGGTATTGCTCAAGTTTCAAGTCTGGTATTGATCAAAGTCACAAGGCTGGTATTCGAATAAAACAGGTGCACGCAGCAGGGCCGGTTTTCAATCGAAACACAGGGTCGACGTTCAGTCAGGCACGCGGTGGGTCCCACTTGATCCCAGCCCCATATTGGTCGAAGTAGACACAGCCGTCCCCAATCAAATCTCTCTCTCCAGAAGAAGGCGTTTCAGCTCCAACACTTCCACGCTCTCCCGGGCCTGCTCCAGAAGCTGCTTCAACGCTTTCTACAGGACCCACATTTACATTTGAGCACACAAGGTTCATTTTAAAAAAAAACAAGCTTGCTCACATCGGGTCCCACGTTCGAGCAAAGCAAACAGCAAGGCCGGTGTTTGGTCAAAGCATCAAGTCCGGTGTTTAGTCAAGCTAGGCTGGGTCGGTGTTTGGTCGAAGTAGCAAGATGACACTCGAGCAAGTACATCAACCGTACGGCCAAAGTAGGCACGGGACATGGCCGACGTTTGAAACATGTACACAGTGGTCCCGCGTTTGATCGAAGCATGCACATCTTCCCATGTTCGAATCAAGCATGCTTACATCGGGTCCACGTTCGATCAAGCAGATGCAGCGGACCCACGATTAACCAAAACAGGCACATCAAGCCCACGTTCGATCAAGCGGTGCATTAGCCCCACGAACGAAACAGGCATAACATCCATCGAAGCGAGCAAGACCGACATCATGCTAGGGGAACACTCGCTGGATGCCTCTTGAACGTGACATGCTCCAAGGACAGGGATGACCCGTCTCTCCCGGTAACATCTAACTTTGTCTCATAAGCTTTGTCTTTAACTGTCACCATCTCATGCCTACCCCACAATGGTGTAACCATTACGTGCTAGGCAGGGGACTTAATGTTGATGGTGGATTTTCATTTAAGGCTAAAATTGAAAAAGCCAAAATTATGCGCTAACATCTTGCAAAAGATAAAGCCATTGATAAGTGATGAATACTTCTTCACTTTACTAATTCACCTAGAATAAAGCATGTGGCAACAATCCCAAAGATTCTCGTGAATTAAATACACGAAATTCGTCCGAGTAACAATCCCATATACCTGTGAATTTACAAGATTATTAATTAATGCATGACCAGCCTCGTATTTCACATACTCATTACCGATGCGGCATGACGACTGAGTGTTGTTCTCAGCAGAGCAACACGAATCTCCAAGCATTAATAATGAAGCATGTATGAAATACCCATACAGGCTACAACTCTCGGTGTGTTATACTAGCCCGATTGAGCATATTTGAACCTGAACTGTCCATATCAGTCTCAGAAACGATCACGACCATCCAACTTCACCAGCATGATTAAATGGCTTAGATTGAATCCATGACCCCAAGCAGGTATTGGAATATTCACTACCGACCCAACGCGGGCCCCGCATGGTCGGTCTCCCCAAAAGGGTGGCATAGATTGCCAAACCGTCCAAACCAGAGCAGTATGGACGAAAAACCCTAAATTAGGGTTTGCGGCATATTACATGTATCGCAAAACAGTCTCAACCATCCATATTCGCAGGCATAGATGGAGGGTGTAGATGTAGATTCAAAGAGCCCAAAGCATGTCAACACAAACACCGTGGGCTCGCCTACATACCTGACTGATCGGTCAGGACCAACTATGGTTGGTCGTCTTGATTCGTGCACCCCAAACTGGTACACACGGCCGGCAAAACCTAATTAGGGTTTGTGTAGCGATCACGAGCGTCCCTTTTCTCCTGCTCGGATGAAGGGTCCAGGAATAGACTAAGCAGGTCCGGTAAGTATCAACATGATCACTGAGGGCCCACCTATCTCCACATCCGATCGGCCAAGACCAAACTTGGTTGTATACCTTGATTCGCGCGCCCAAGCTAGGCGTGGTCACACTTCCCAACCACAAACTGATCTCGACCGCTCAAGTTTACCGGACAAATTGAGTGGCTTAGATCACGTTTCTATGGGATAATGAAGTACAGGTATATACACCATTCCACCGTATGCACGCCGGGCTGATCGGCCAAGACCGACCAAGCTTGGTCGTCTTGGAACGCGTGCCCAAAATTGGCATGATGCGCGGCTTTTGCGGCACCAGATTTCTGTTGCAAATTGATCTCGACCACTCAACTTCGCCGGACAAATTGAGTGGCCCAGATCACACTTTCACGAGACAATAAGATATTGGCGCCTACATCGTCATGTCGTCTACACACATGCACGATCGTCCCTGTCAAAATTGTATCCCAAGCTTGGATTCGACCAAGCTGAAGAGTGATGCTTGCACACCTCTTCAAAAACCCTAATTCCATCAACGGTCGCAGATGAGTGTCTCAAAGATCATCTCGTCCGTCCAACTTCACCGGCTTGGTTATACAACCCCGGTCAGGAGTTAATTGGTCAGTGAGGCTTCATGGTGATCACCACCCGTCACTTTACCACATCATGATGCAGTACCTGCATAGAATACACACGGTACTTCACAGATATCGACTTCCTAAAATAACTTAGTTATTTAATCGAGCATTACATGCTACTTTCTGTGGATCCCACAATCCACACACTCGAGACATCAATCATATCACAAACTGGGGGATACATATTGGGATATTGGTCTGGCGGTTTACAACCTGCAGCGTGCAACGGGCAATCACAAGAACGTGTCAGGAAGTCATGGACGGTTAGAGATGACAGGACAAGTGGGCAAGACTGGTCGTGTAACACAAACACACAACTCCACTACTCCATCACTCCACTTCCTCCACTTCCCACGAGAGACGTGAATAAGGCTCAAATGACTTGTATAAATAGGTTCTCCTCCCTATTTCCAAAACAACATAACAAGTCCAGGATAACGAGGCAAGTGTTGATACCATCGTATTCAAACACCGAAACCGATAGCTTACATCCCGCAAGCCGCCTCAGCTTTTTCGATACAAGTCATACATAGCCAACACCTTCTTCTTCGCTTCCCTCCCTAAGATCAACCCCATCTCCTTCACTTTGTGACCGAAACAAGTCTGGAACGGCCATTTCTTGGTTTAGGCCGGATTTGCACAAATTGATTTCTCTAATCTACAAGCACTCCTGTGTAGTGCATTTGTTTAAGGTTTAGACTCATTTCTCATCCACACACCCCAAATTACCAAAACCGACAGAAATAGTTTTCACCCATAAACAATACCTTATGCTGATATGTAGTTTTATGCATGCTCTAGGATCACATATTCTACAACTGAAAACACTTGACATGAAGTAGATAGGAAGTATAAGTGCATACCTTATATTTAGCAAAATAGTAGAAAGGAAAACTTGTAGGCAGACACTTCCAATTCTATCTTCTCTTATTCTTTAATGATGAAAAATTTCTTTATAAACAAGAGCTAGAATGGAGTCCACCTCATGCTATGAAAGACATATGTCATTCAACCTTCCATCAACAGTTGAAAAACAACCTCACATAACATTGTTATAACTAGTATGCCATTCCAAATAGTATAAGAGATACTTATCATTATGTACTCTTAAACATTCATAATTAACATGAACAAACCTTAATCTCATTGATTAGGATTAGTACTAATCCAATTTAAAAGAATACAAATCATGTTTTGTTGCTAAACCAACATAGAGAATAACAGATCTCACCCACAACCAAGAGTTGCTACGACCCAAAGTCGAAGACTTGATATACAAATCTGTCTCACACATAAAAGTCTATAAGATTAAATAAATCTGTGTCCCACAGAAATACCCAGGAGTTTTTGTTCCATCTTTTGATAAATCAAGATGAACAGGAACCAATCGATAACCCGGACTTATATTCCCGAAGAACAGCCTAGAATTATCAATCACCTCACAATAATCTTAATCGACTTGCGAAATAAGATATTGTGGAATCACAAACAATGAAACGAAGTGTTTGTGATTACTTCTCTATCTTGCCTATCGGAGATATAAAATCTCGAGCCAATTATTCCAATTGTACTTAACACGATAGAAACAACAAGATCAGATCACGCAACTACAAAGATAATAGTTGGGTGTAGCTTCACAATCCCAATGAAGTCTTCGAGTCGTTGACCTACAGGGTCTCAAGAAGAAACCTAAGGTTAAAGGAGAATCGACTCTAGTTATGCAACTTGTAACACACAGGAGGTGTGGGCATTAGGTTTCCCAGTTGCTAGAGTTTTCCTTTATATAGTTTTCAAATCAGGGTTCGCAATCTAAGTTACCTTGGTAACAAAGCATTTAATTCACCGTTAGATGAAAAACCTGATTCTCCCAAGCTAATATCTTTCAACCGTTAGATCGAACTTAGCTTATTAAACACAAATGAAATGTACCCTCATTTAGGTTTATGTAACCGTACCTAAACGTGTACACCATGTTGGTTCACAAATAGTTAACCGAGGTTAGCCATATGAATACTCTCATATCAACCTTATTCATCTTGACCATAACTAGTTCAAATGACTCAAATGAAACTAGTTAAAGAGTTGTTCAATTGCATAGAAAACACAATTGAAACCAAATCGGTTTGATTCACTTGAATCAATCATGAACATTATAGACAAGGTTTGCAAAGATTGCATTCCTTATGATTTAAATGTTCAAGTCCATGAACTGACCGATTTGACAAAGTAACCAGCTTAAGTATGCGTATAGGTATGCGTACTTAAGCAACCGGATTTGAGTTTGTTTAGTTTCCAAACTCAGCAGAAATTTTCGGTTCTAAAACTTCCGCCAGTACAGGTACGCATACTTAAGGTGACTAGTTTAAGAGTTTGTCAAAATCAAACTCACCAATTTCGTATACACACATATGCATACTCTTGGCTCCCGGTTTACGGATTTATACACTAATGCGCGAACACACTATATATGCTTATATCCAAAGATGGTTACATTCTCAACTCTTTATTTCAATCATTGAAACATTCTTATATAATGATAATAGCCGTTTGCACACACTATTAGCATCAAAGCAATTTTCAAGATATTGAAATAATCATTATCGAAACATTCCAAGCCTACATCAAATGATTGTATCACACAAACCATGTAAGATGTTACTCGGCAATTTTCTCATGATATAAGATGAACTTGGTCGAAGTGAAAGCTTACCAACACATATTTCGAGAAATATGTAAGCGAGATATACTCAGCTAGAAATCTCAAATGTGTATAGAGAAAACTATATCTTAACACGACTTATGTCTCAATATAGGAGATAGTAGAAATAGACTTTCCAAGTGATAGATGAGTTCAAGTCTCCACATACCTTTTGTCGAAGAAGTTCCACAAGCTCCCCTTAGTATTTCTTCGTCTTCAAATGATGAACCCTGTGAAATCTAAGCTCAACTACACTATCTATGTCCTAGTCCGAGACATCTATAAATAGGCTAGAAATCAAGACTTATAGTTTTGATCACTAAAATTGACAAACATGCTTGAGATAGCAACGCATGCGAGTTCGACCGAGCAGTGCTCTAACAATCTCCCCCTTTGTCAATTTTAGTGACAAAACTATCAATACATATGGATTACAAAATAGATACAAATTGTAGCCTCTCATCCAAATGCTTGATCTCCTTGGCATCTTCAACGCGACTCGAAATCTTCGTCACTTCCAAGTACTCCATGATCCTAAAGGTTGTAAGTTCAGCATCATAGTTGTTGAAGATCCGTAGCGATAACAATGAGAAAAAAATGCTCTCATTCATTGATATACGGTGTCATAGTATTATTACACAGCATCAAAGTTCAATTGTATCACAACTTTGACAACAATATTATGGTGATATGTATCACTCCCCCTTAGTCAATACTACATCTCAACATGAAAACCACTCCCCCCTTACATAATGATCCGTAAACCATATGTATTTGTAGTATCACACTACACATTAATTCTCCCCATTTTTGTCAATATAAATTGGCAATGGTACAAAAACTAGTGGGACCCTCATGAAATTTTCACAGAGATACTTCATGACTAAAAGAGAATACCATATCAACTTATTTAGATGCCATCATAAAGCCGAAGCTAAATGCATTCATCAAGGAGTTTATAAAGATACAAGATAACCCCTAATATTCCATAGCCGCACTCCCCACAAATATTTGGCAATTAAGCACAAGTTCAAAAAGAACTCTCCCCCATGAAATGTCATTCCCGAAAGAACAACAAAGACGACTTTACTTTTACAAGAAAAGAAGGATTTCTTTTGGATAAAATAAAATCACATGAAAACATGAATTTGTATCCAACATATTCAATTGAATTAACCACAAGAGAACCCGTGATTAACACAATCGAAAAATACAACCAAATTAATCACAAGAAATCCCATGATTAATTTAATTGATATACACAACCAAATTAACCACGACGTGATCAATTCAATTGGTCATGCTCGACATAAGTGAACTTACGGAGAAAAAACTAAAATAACCACAAGAGAATGATCAATTTAGTTGGTCATGCTCAAACATAAGAAATCTTATGCAGCGACACCGTATATGCACAAAGATGTGGATCGGAGATCGACCAATACTGCGGAATAAACAAGGATTCATTCTATTTTCCATCACTATTTGCACAATGACATATAATAGACTTAATCCATGTAATCAAAATCTTTATCCTTTCTTCCATCAAAACAATGACATAAAAGGCTTGAACTTTTGTAATGTCAAAAGTTCATTCTATCTTTTATCAATACTTTCATACCGACATAATAGAGATAACTTTTGAACAAGTATGGGATAGTCAAAGGTTCACGGACGTAAACAACATATACCATAACAATTTGCAATATATAAAATCATAAAGATTAAAATTGCAAAAATCATTTTCCAAATAACTTCGAATTTAAATAAATAAATTCTAAAAACATTGAAGATGAAAATCGTTGGACATAGCTATGTGTACTCACAATAATGGATATTCCAAACCCTAGTTATTCTTCTAAAAAAAACAAGAAATAAATTCTCTAAATGAAGATTTACTAGACATTGAGACCTCTGAAGAATTCTTTATCGTCCCCGAACTCCTTGTCGTCAACAGCCATGGGAACATAAGGTTCGTGAAGAAATGAGTCAATTCCAACAAACCTTCTAGGTTGATGATGTCGAACCAGGGCCTTCTGAATTTCGAGAGTTCTCATAACATAAGCCTTTATTAGCTGCATCTCCTTCCTTGTTTCCTTCAACTCTTCAAGAATATCAGAAAACTTCTGAGAATTTGAAGGAACAACTCTTGGCTTCCTCACATTCCTTTTTTTTCTTTTCAAAGTTGGAGGCAACGGAGATTTTTCTTTTTCCTTTATGACTGATGGCTTAACAATCATATTAACATCTTTTCCATCAGAACACATGATGCTTGGAGTCTCCATACGTGTTTGGGTTTGTGAGAGGAAATCACAATTTAAACTCAACAGGCAGTCTTAAGATGAAAAAAGTTTCAGAGAAGTAAAAAGGCATGTAGGGTTATGGAACCTTTTAACCACACAGGTTCACGCACGCTCAATTCACGACCCTAAAGAGAGTGGAATTGACGAGAATAACCCTCTTTTTTATTGAAAACACATGGAAGTCTCTTCCAATATCAATCAATTTTGAATTCCAAATCATACAGCAAAACTTAGAAAACAAAAACAAAAAGTTTTTTTCTTAAGCCTGAGGTGTGCACAATCTTGTCTCTTTTAATTAGGCACATGAGACAAGATGCACTAAAACAACACAATTAAGTTGTTCTGCGGTGAACAACAATTTTTCCACCATAACCTCTTTGAAAGGAATTCATAGAACCATGTCTATCAAACCGTTTAGACCATAGTATTCTCTCTAGTGGTCTTGACTTATCTTTGGAACCCAACTTCTTTGAAGAGGATAAAATCGTACATACCTCAGCGGTTTCTTGAACAAGTTTGAGCTTGTTTGCTAGGCGATTTGGTCTTCGTTGAAGTTTCTTGACATGTCTCATCTTGTGTTTATACTTGTAACACTTCGAAAGTTCATGACCCTTGAGTGAACAATAAGAACATGTCCCTGGATAATATGATTCAGACACACGAGATGTGCAAGCCGCTAGGCACAGAGTGGAACCTGAAAAATCAGACATAGGGTTTCCAACAGAAAGGTTAATTTTTTCTTCCAGATTGGTTAAATCTTCTTCTAGAAGAATATCAAGATTGATATATGTATTGCTACAATTATCAAAATCAATATCTTCACAAAGAAGTGCAACACTTGATTTTTTGTCTTCATGGGAATCAAAGTGATCAGACATTTCATCAAGAGTAGCAGCAAGACCTTTGTTTCCAGTGTATTTTCTACGATTTGGACACTCATTTGCAAAATGACCAAAACCTTTACACTTAAAGCACTATGGCATATCCTCGTCATCAGCCTCGTCAACATCCCTATTTTTAGGAAGAATGCGGTTGTGAGGTTTAACTGATGGCCTAGGTTTGTCTCTAGAAAACCGTTTACTTCTCTTCAATAGAAGATATCTAAACTGTCTTGTGATCAAAGAGACTGATTTGTCAAGATCTTCATCCGATGAATCAGCTTCAGAAATATCATCCTCAGAGACATAAACACTTTTACTTTTGTCAAGTAATTTAGTGTTCTTTGTTCTTTGAAGGCAACATCCTTTCCAATTTTGGATGTATGCTCATAATCAAAGATCTTTAGATTTCCAACCAATGTGTTTCTGGAGAGAGCATCAAGGTTATTTCCTTCAACGATGGCATGCTTCTTAGAATCGTATCTGGATGGCAAAATGATCCGAGAATTTTCATCATAATGTCCTTTTCAGGAATAGTCTTACCCAATGCAAACGATGCATTAACAATTTCAGACACTTTGTGATTAAACTCATCAAACGAATCTTCCTCTGCCATATGAAGGTTTTCCCAATCGGAATTAAGGTTTTGAAGCCTAACTTCCTTTTCACTGGTATTTCCTTCGAATACGGTTTCTAAGATATCCCAAGCATCTTTAGACCTAGTGCACGTAGTCACATGGTGCTGAAGATCTTGGGTAATGGCATGTATGATGTCATTCAAACCGTCGGAGTTTTGCTTTGCAGCAAGTATCTCGGCAGTATTGTATTCACCAATGTTCTTTGGAACGGTTGTATTCCCTACTGCCACAACGGGAGCATCATAGCCATTAACCACATAAACCCATGATTGAAAATCACGTGCTTGAAGAAATACACGCATAATAATTTTCCACCACAAGTAATTTGAGCCATCGAAGCCTGGTGGTACGTTTATAGAGATATCACCTTTGTCCATATAAGATCGCCGCAAACACAGACTTATGAGGTCTTTAATGTATTTTCCTGCTCTGATACCAATTGAAAATGCGGGGGTCTAACAACCACACCCAAAAATTCGTTTGGAAATCTGAGAGGACTTACTCCAATACACTTTCTAGAGAATCTAGACAGTCAGACTCAATCTAGAATAAAGTGTGGCAAAGAGTTTTAATAAATCTAACTCTTAATTCAATCCGCAATCAGCAAATAGAAATCTGCGCGCCCGATTGAATATAATAGGAGTAACTTGAACGGTACCAAAGACCAATGTTCAAGTGTCAATCATTGTAAATCAACAACCAAAATTTGGATATTCTAATTGATTGATCATAACGCACAACCTGTGATATTTCAATTATATAACAAAATATAATGCGGAATAGAAATAACACAGACACCAGAATTTTGTTAACGAGGAAACCGCAAATGCATAAAAAACCTCGGACCTAGTCCAGATTGAACACCACATTGTATTAAGCCGCTACAGATACTAGCCTACTACCAATTAACTTTGGACTGGAATGTAGTTGAACCCTAATCAATCTCACACTGATTCAAGGTGCAGTTGCGCTCCTTACGTCTCTGATCCCAGCAGGATACTAAGCACTTGATTCCCTTAGTTGATCCAACCCATAACCAAGAGTTGTTACGACCCAAAGTCGAAGAATTTATAGACAAATCTGTCTCACACAGAAAAGTCTATAGGATTGAATAAATTTGTCTCCCACAGAAATACCCAAGAGTTTTTGTTTCGTCTTTTGATAAATCAAGGTGAACAGGAACCAATCGATAACCCCGACTTATATTCCCAAAGAATAACCTAGAAATATCAATCACCTCACAATAATCTTAATCGACTAGCGAAAGAAGATATTGTGGAATCACAAACGATGAGACGAAGTGTTTGTGATTACTTTTCTATCTTGCCTATCGGAGATATAAAATCTCGAGCCAATTATTCCAATTGTACTCAACACGATAGAAACAACAAGATCAGATCACACAACTACAAATATAAGGTTAAAGGAGAATCGACTCTAGTTATGCAACTAGTAACACACAGGAGGTGTGTGGATTAGGTTTCCCAGTTGCTAGAGTTCTCCTTTATATAGTTTTCAAATCAGGATTTGCAATCTAAGTTACCTAAGTAACAAAGCATTCAATATTAACCGTTAGATGAAAAACTTGATTCTCCCAAGCTAATATCTTTCAACCGTTAGATCAGACTTAGCTTGTTAAACACAAATGAAATGTACCCTCATTTAGGTTTAAGTAACCGTTAAACGTGTACACCATGTTGGTTCACAAATAGTTAACCGAGGTTAGCCATATGATTACTCTCATATCAACCTTATTCATCGTAACCATAACTAGTTCAAATGACTCAAATGAAACTAGTTAAAGAGTTATTCAATTGCATAGAAAACACAATTGAAACCAAATCGGTTTGATTCACTTGAATCAATCATAAACATTATAGCCACAGTTTGCAAAGATTACATTCCTTATGATTTAAATGTTTAAGTCCATGAACTGACCGATTTGACAAAGTAGCCAGCTTAAGTATGCGTACTTAAGCAACCGGATTTGAGTTTGTTTAGTTTCCAAACTCAGCAGAAATTTTCGGTTCGAAAACTTCCGCCAGTACAGGTACGCATACTTAAGGTGACTAGTTTAAGAGTTTGTCAAAATCAAACTCACCAATTTCGTATACACACATATGCATACTCTTGGCTCCCGGTTTACGGATTTATACACTAATGCGCGAACACACTATATATGCTTATATCCAAAGATGGTTACATTCTCAACTCTTTATTTCAATCATTGAAACATTCTTATATAATGATAATAGCTGTTTGCACACACTATTAGCATCAAAGCAATTTTCAAGATATTGAAATAATCATTATCGAAACATTCCAAGCCTACATCGAATGATTGTATCACACAAACCATGTAAGATGTTACTCGGCAATTTTCTCATGATATAAGATGAACTTGATCGAAGCGAAGGCTTACCGACACATATTTCGAGAAATATGTAAGCGAGATATACTCAGCTCGAAATCTCAAATGTGTATAGAGAAAACTATATCTTAACACGACTTATGTCTCAATATAGGAGATAGTAGAAATAGACTTGTGATAGATGAGTTCAAGTCTCCCCATACTCTTTGTCGAAGAAGTTCCACAATCTCCCCTTAGTAATTCTTTGTCTTCAAATGATGAACTCTGTGAAATCTAAGCTCAACTGCACTATCTATGTCCTAGTCCGAGACATCTATAAATAGGCTAGAAATAAAGACTTATAGTTTTGATCACTAACATTGGAAAACATGCTTGAGATAGCAACGCATGCGAGTTCGACCGAGCAGTGCTCTAACAGTATCAATGAGCTGCAGTTTTTCCTTCTTAAAGTATTTGAGAAAATCATGAACCACTTCATCAGAGACCATCTCAACCTTTTCAACATCTTGATGAGTATATGCATAATAGCATGATACATTAGGATTGAGTTCGTCAGCATGTACAATGTTTCTTCTCTTTTTCCCATAAAAACCGAAATATATAGCTGTAGTTGCAGGAAATCCCACACTACACCCCTCACTCGAATTTGTTTAGTTATCCATTTGAAGATGAATAACAATATATTTTATTAATTGTTTTCTGGAAATCTTACAAAGAAATGTAGAACAGAGCTAAAGAGATTACAATCACTCTTATTTTCTCTCTCCTAATGACTTGCTTAACAATTCAGAAAAGAATCCCCCTCACAACAGACTGACTCAACCCTTTATATAGGGTAATATACAGTGGATGACAGCTAAGCTGTCCTTTATTTTCGGGAACATCTCGCGAAGTGTCGCGAATGTTATAAACGTCTTTACTTGCGACACTCCTAAATATCGCCAAGTCTTCACACTTTTCTCATGTTCTGGCTGTCGTCATCTGATGCGTTATTTAAATTATTTACTTGCGACACCTTCGCAATGTAGTTGTTTATTACTCTCGCGAAGTATTGTTGTCGCGATATTCTGGTCCTACATGTTGCCTCTTCTCATGTCTTCTCTGCGAAGAAGAGAATGTCATGAGAACCAATATTTTAAAATGCCGCAACTGCTCATCTTTATCTCGCGATTGCTCATTTTTACTTGTTTTGTTTATGTACGGAATTTATTACAGGTGTTTCTTCTTCCACTCTTTTCTTGACACGTCTCTTTCAACCGTTTATTCTTGACCATTCACGTCCCATCTCGCATTAAATGCATTTGTTTTCTCAAGAATTCTCTTCTCTATATATAGATTTCTTACCCTTCTCTTTTTCTCTTTTATTTTCCTTCTGCAAATTTTCTTTAACTCTCTCTCTCCTTCCGCAATTTGCGCTCCTCGCTACTACAATCCTAGACTTTTCTCGTTCTTTTGATCTTCAACTCTCTATTCATTCCCATACTTCTAACAATGGCTTCACTTGGTCGTACATACACTCCTCATTTTACTGATGTTCAAAAGAAATTACAGGAAAAGGGTTTCACTTTATCTACCATTCCCAATCAAGGATCTTCATCTATTCTTTCGCAAAATTGTTTTCGATCATCAATGTGATGATCATAAAATCATAGTCTCGCTGGGTCAACTCCTCAGACTCCCCATTCCTCCGTATAATCCCGAGTTGCCATTATTCTATGAAATTCTTGCTCACGATAAATTCTCGCGAGCTGTCTATCAATTGAGTGGCGACTGCATTCGTTTAATGCTTGAATTCGCAAATCGCGGCGCTGGTAAAGGATCTTTATATCCTAATAATGTTAGGGATCCTGAGTTTGTAAATTTACAAATAGTTACTGAGAAGTATACCGTGGACAATTTCTTTGCGAATTACTCGATTATAAATATGAGAAATGATAAATCTCATTGGGTGCTCGACTGAAAAAGAATGATAATGTTGATGCCTTTGACAAACGCTTATGCAAGACATTGATTGGCATTCGGGCAACAATAATACTCCCCCATTCCAAGGATGAGAGATGGTGGGTTGTTCCTTTATTTTTGAGTGGACCTTACATCGCAGTTCACATGTTCTCCCCGCACACCTCGCAAACTATCATCCTTGGGAATTTAAGTGGCCTGAGGAGACAAAAGAGGTATATTTCCTTTCTTCAATTTCGCTTTGCGACATCTTATTCCTCTTTTATTTATTAACTTTCAAAAAATTTAGATCACCAGAATGAGAAAGAAATATAGAGAAAATCCAAAGCCGAGTACCCTGGCAATACTTCGATCGCTCACGGATGAAGTAAGAAACATTTTCTTTTGTTACTTTAAACAATATTGTTGCCTCTGTTTCTTATCTTCATGCGTATGCGAAGGTTGAAGTTGAAGAGGCTGAGGCTGCGAAGGATGAAGCTGCGAAGGCTATAGGCATGGATAAAACTACTTTTCGCAAGGACAAGTCTTCTGCTCCGCTTTCTAAAAACGGAAAACCCAGCTCTCTTCTCAAACCAATGAAAATTTTGATGAGGGTGAAAATGAGGTTGGTACACTTCCTCCGCGAAAGAGAATCGCTTGACTACTTGTTATGGCGCAATTGTCCAGTGTCTTCTCCGATTCCATGCAAGGATTAGGAGATGATCATCTAACTGCTACTTGCGGAGCTCTCGCTAAAATCTGCGATGCCCCGCTATTAGAGGATAATGAGTCCTTTCGCGGAATCTCCCGAACGTTGACCTCCAGTCACTTAAATGCTCTCACTGCGTTGGTATGTTCATAACCCTTTGTTTCTTTGTGACTTCAATTATAAGCTTTATCTTAATCATTCCCATATTTTTCTTTATAGTCCCGGGAGAGCTTCTTTTGTTGTTGCCTCGGACCTCGAGAAAAGACACCACAATCTTGAAAAGAAAAATTTGCAACTTAAAGAGAAGATCCGAGAACTAGAGGTTGAAGCTGCGACATCTCGCAAGAAAGATGAAAGAATTAAACAGCTGGAGGCTGAGCTTACTTCTCAACAGAATAGAGTATCTACTCTTCAAAGTGCAAATCAGCAGCTTTATGGTATAAAAATTTTATTCTTCAAGTCATCTTTACTTTGTCGGCTATTATTCTTTCCCCGATTTATTATTTTCGCAGACATATATAATCTCTCTGATGAAGCTATTCTTCTCCATTCATTTCCCGAGCCCATGGATAATGACGTTCTTCTCACCCATCTCAACGAGTCTTTAAGTAACTCATCAAACAAAATTGATTCCCTTTCATTGAATGAACTTCAACCAAATGTCGCCTTTCGGAGATTGAGCATAGAGCTAGTTTAGGTTTAGCCAATCGATTTAAACAAATGTATCTTGATTCCCATAGAAAAATTGAGCTTCAAAGGAAGAAAATTAGTGGCCTTATTGATGAAAAAGACCGTCATCGCTAATAGGGGTGCGCAGGCATTAGCAGATTTCAAAAGTCTCTTCTCGAAGTACAAATTGAACGAGATGAATCCCTTCGCGAGAATGCCATACTTATCGAGCGAGAAGAACAAGTTCACTTCTTGTTATAAATAATGATGATGAGTTTGCTTGGGCTGCGAAGGTTCTAGATAATGCCAGGAATAACTTAGGTGTTGATGTTAGCCTTCATGCCGAGCATACTGCCTTGGTTAAGGATATGATATCTGACAGAGAAGGTTGTTTATTATGCTTTACTGTTTTTTATTTCCGTAGCATTGATATTAAATTGTTAATATATTGTCATATGTTCTGCAGAATCCGAGAAAAGACTTCAAACAAGGATTGAAGAACTTGAGTCCGAAAAGGACAACTCGCACAAGACTTTTCTCTTCGCAACAACAAATATTCTAAGTCAAGAAACAACTGCAAGCTACAGTGGCGAACTTTAATAATTATGCAGTTCGTTTTCGCAATCAAACTATTGAGATAGTTTGCAATGATCACAAGATTCCTCTTAGTTCATATCCTTGTCTTCGCGAGAATATTCCTGAAGATACACTTTTCTCAGATGTCTCTGATAGTGATGCTAGCGAAGCAGAAGAATCTGGCGAAGAGAATGATGAAACTAAAGAATCTGACCAAGAAGATGATCCTTCAAAGAAATAACTTCTTTTTCTTCTTTCGCTATTTGTAATATATATACCCTTTCAATCTTCTTGGATTGTCAAATATAAATTGAATCTTTGTTTTCTTTACTTGCACATATTAATCAAGCAATTCTCTTTTATAATTCGACTAACTAGTATTATGAATGCATAAATTCCTCATATGGAAATGAATAACAAAACTTTATCCTATTCATTCCCATACTTGCCTCTGTTATTCATTTTCATATGAGAAATTTACCTTTGCTATCTGTTTTCGTAAACATATTTAAGCTCGTTATTGCGACAAGATCGCAGAATGTCTCCATAAATGAAGGACTCCGTTAATCTTGCCTTATCATCTTTGTATGGTCTTATTTTGCCTTCCTAATTAAAGGTCTTGTTTTGCCACCCCTCGTTGCGGCAAGATCGCAGGACGTCTTTACATTTTCATGTAATGACCCATTGACCTTGTCTTATCATTTACTAAGTATTTTTGCCTCTGCAGGATATTTTATCCGCGACAATATGACAGGCTTAAATACTCTTGCGAGTGTAAAATCCCATGATATTATCGTCTGCGACGAAATCGCAGGACGTTTTTGCATTTTCATGCAATAACCCATTGATCTCGCCTTATCCTTGCGTCAGTATTATTGCCTCTACAGGATCATTGCACAAATATGACAAGCCTATATTTCCTTGCGAAAATAAAGTCTCATGACATTTGCGTCTTTTGACACTTATCAGCTCCCTAATGGAGGGTGCCGCCCTTATCATCTCCCTGGTTGCCCCTTCAAGGAGGCGTACATCGGCCATACAAGACTATCTCCTCCCATCCTGGTCTTAACAAAGAAGCGGTTGTTTTCGCAGACCTCTTATCCCTTATACCTATAGGGCTTATGGTTACGAGACCGCAACCTAAGTGGAGTTTTCTTCAAAGCCGAGTGCGGATGTGCCAAGACTTGTCAAGAGTGGTAAGGAAGTTCCATGCTCCCCGCACTCTTGACTCAACCGTGTACCTCGGCGCCTTGGTCATACGCTGACTCCTTGGAAGAGACCCTCGGTCGTCCAACCAGGTATAACCTTATATAGTTGGAAATCCAAGGTATCTCTCCGGATGGATGTTATTATCCCCAATCTCCATGACTCAGGTTCCAGGAGCGGTGTAACCTTTTCACTGAGCCATGTCAAGAGATACCCCCTTATATGACGCACTTTAGGTCTTACATTTGCCTCTTACGAAATATTATTCGCGAACTAGGGTGTACGCCATAAAGGTTCGTCCCATTCACTCACTCATTCATTTTTGTTAATTCAATTAATCATTCATTCTTGATAATTTCATGTTGTTTTGCTTTATGATGCTATCGCATAATTTTGCTTTGTTTACAACATTCTTTTTTCAACTCTTCAATCGGATTTTCATACATTCTTGATCGCGAGATTCTCGTACATTTCTTCTTCAATTATTATTTCTTCCTCCTACTTTTGATATGCCTCTATCACTTAATTTTGATAACAACAACTATTCGTTTCTTTAGTCTTTTGATCCTACTATTTTCTGTCTCTGCACTATTCAACTGCCTTTATGTATTCACTTCGCAAAGCGTCTTCAACTACCTTTTATTCTTATTGTCCCTGACGTGCCTTTGCCACTTAACCTTTGTCACTTCTCGCAATTATTCACTTCTTACACCTTTTACTCCTGCTTCCCTCTGCCTCTGTATCATTACAACCTCTGAATAGTTCTTTTCTAGCATGACTTTCAACTGCCTTCATATCTTCACCTCGCAATGTGTCTTCTCTTCTTATATTTATGCTATCTACCATCAATCTTTCTTTTCTTTGTTCTTCTTTTATATTCTTTTTCCATCCCTTCTTTTTCACGGCTCTCTCTTCACAGCTCTCCACATCGATCTCATAACATTTTTCCCCTTCTATCCAATCTCCCTTAATAATTCCAATACCGCTAGGATGGGGAAACTTTATACACTGATGATACGTTGACGCCACACCTGAATTTCATGCAACCATGGCCTTCCAATCAATGCATTATAAGGGGACTCCGCATCGACCACACAAAACAAGATATCAGTTGACAATCCTTGCAAAGGTATTCTCATGTGTACTTCTCCTTTGGGCTTGTTCGCAATACCATTGAAACCATATATTTTGTATGTTGAAGGGATCAAATCTTCATCCTTTCCTCCCATAGTCTTGTAAGTATGGTAAAAAAGGATGTTGACTGAACTCCCAATATCGATTAATATTCTATTTATCGCCCAGCAAGTTTCTGCTTCATCATCTTCCCCATCAACAGGTTTTGGATTAATATCCAGTTTTACCACCAACGGGTTATCATGTATTTCTCTACCTTTGGGTATTTCTTCTGCCGAGAAAGAGATAATTTGCAACTGCCACTCTTTTAACTGCGATTTCCTCGCGATGTTCATTACCTCCTGATTATTAACATCCCTCGCAAAAACCCTACTAAGTACGTTATCATGAAAATCTTCAATGGTGCGATATGAATGAACAATGGAGTTGCAAAACAAATTTTTAGCTTTTGCCCCGACTTCTATCACGAACGTTTCTTTTCCCTTTGATGGTGGCTGTGGTAAATGTTGAACTTTCTCTTCGCTTTTTAAAAAGTGATTCAGCTTCCCCTGGTCAATCATTCTAAGGATAATTCTTTTGATGTTTCGGCAGTCATTTGTCAAATGTCCATGAAAACGATGGTAAGAATAGAATTCGTGACTTCTATCACTTGGTGGCGGTTCACTCCCCATGTTCCATGGTGCAGGTATATTCTCCATCAAGAGTATAGCTTCCCATATCTTCTCCACACTAGTATTTAGTGGTGGCATCTTGATTTCTTCCCATACTACTCTATGACGTCGTTGTCCTCCATGATAATTCGCCTCGGCCTCCATAAGTCTCTTGCGAATTATGTCTTTGACCTCCATAGGTTTCTTGCGGTTGATCGAGCCTTTGAATCTTGTTATTGCCGCCACGATTGTAGTAGTTTCTTTCTCTTTCAAATTCTTCCTGATCTCGGCTTCCCATCGCTACTAATTTTGGTTGTCCATCATCTACTACCTTTTCTTGTTGACCTTGCGAGGTACTCGCCACTGTTTGTACTAATCTGGGTAACAAACTTGCATTCGCAGCACTTGAACTTGTATTCGTAACTGGGTACGATTCTACTTCATTTTGTCTTTCCTCCAAAGCAATATATTCCTCTTGCAATTCTCTCAACTCGGTCATCGTGATTGTATTCTTGACTCTGAAAACTTGAACATATAATAAGTTGGTTGCAAACATAGCATTTATGAATGATAATATGAGATATCTTTCATCCACCCGTCCAGCCATTTCGCTACATATTGTCTTCCATCTTACCACCGTCGGATGTCTCAAGCTCTCGCCAATTCTTTGTTTTAGCCCAAATACATCTTCAATGCCGTGTCGCGAAGAGTTGTTGCTTATATACGCCCCCAAAAATATAGCTTGTAAATGATTGAATGATGTGATTGTATTCCTTGGTAAACCCTCAAACCATTTCAACGCTTCTCCCGTTAAACTCGACGCAAAGTATTTGCACAATATAGCATCATGGTTTTCCCACTGTAGCATACATCTCACGTAAGCCTTGATGTGTTGTATCGCACAAGTTGACCCATCAAAAATGCTAGTTAGCGCCGGTAAGTTGCATTTTGGGGTATTCCTCCTAACTGCACTTCTAATGTAAAAGGATTTTTCGCAGCCTCCGCGATAGCTTCATCTAACTCGTCTTCTCCCTCCTTCTCTTCTCGTTGTTCAATATTCCTCTCATCTCTGCCAATTCTCGTGAATTTGTTCATTTGCCTCGAATTTGAATTTATCGGTCTCTTTAATTCTCGCTTCCTCCTTCTTCGTTCGTGTCTACTTTTTGTATTCTTTCATATTCTTCGTTGATATCTCCATTGTTACGATTTCGCTCGCGCCTTCTCTCTCGATTGTCATGATTATTCTCGCCGAATCGCCTCTTCCAATTCCCGATTTTCCATTTCTGCTCTCAATCTTTCTCTCTCGCGGGCTAGACGCGCTTGCTCGGTATAATGCTTTTCAATGTCATCTTCAATTTCCTTTTGTTTCCTTTGTGTTTCTCTCCCATGTAGTATTCTCCTTCCTTCTTCCTGATTTTCTTCATTAATCGGGTTATTAAATGTCCTCGAGGCCGCCTATCTTCTTGATTTCCATCATCGTGATTATTCACCAAAATATAACGATTCTCTATTAATTCTCTCTCTTCGCGACCTCCTTCACCAAGATTTAACTCTCTTTCCAAATTTTCTTCATTAACGTTGTCTGCAGGTAATGTTCTTCTCACATTTTCTCTACTCGATCCTCATCTCGATCTGTTACTACTTCTTGATCTTCTATTTTGCAGCCTCCTATTTTCCATCCTTAATTCGTGGTTTTGCCTTGTTAGATTTGCGCGTTCTTCTGCTTCTAACCGCCTTTCTTCGTGTATTGTCTGTCTCGGGTAACTCTAATGCCGCAATTTCTTCATTTCCACGAATTGTTTCTCCCATCTCTTCTCGATTTCTCTCTTCCCCGTCCACTATTCATCAATTGTTGCACTTCTTCTCTTTCTTCCATAGAATCTGATCTCCATGTATGCACGCTCACCCTATCATAATCGATTACTCTGTTTAGTCTTTGGTTGAATTGGTGGTTGAGTTGATGGTTGAATTGGTGGTTGAATTCGACCTTCTTCTCCATTTCTTGCATCTATCCTTGATGGTTCACCTACTTCATTTCTCCTTTCTCCAACTAATCTTCCACTTCTCCTTACGATCGTTGGTTGTTCTGATGCATTCTTTCTCCTAGCCATTTCTCAATTTTAGTAACTTGTTAAAAATTATTCAAGATTTCTTTCTTGTTACACCTAATTCTTCCAATTCACAAGGTTGATCTTCTACTCGTCCCTGTTTCTAGCGCATATGTAGTTGCAGGAAATCTCACACTACACCCCTCACTCGAATTTGTTTAGTTATCCATTTGAAGATGAATAACAATATATTTTATTAATTGTTTTCTGGAAATCTTACAAAGAAATGTAGAAATGAGCTAAAGAGATTACAATCACTCTTATTTTCTCTCTCCTAATGACTTGCTTAACAATTCAGAAAAGAATCCCCCCCACAACAGACTGACTCAACCCTTTATATAGGGTAATATACAGTGGATGACAGCTAAGCTGTCCTTTATTTTCGGGAACATCTCGCGAAGTGTCGCGAATGTTATAAACATCTTTACTTGCGACACTCCTAAATATCGCCAAGTCTTCACACTTTTCTCATGTTCTGGTTGTCGTCATCTGATGCGTCATTTAAATTATTTACTTGCGACACCTTCGCAATGTAGTTGTTTATTACTCTCGCGAAGTATTGTTGTCGTGATATTCTGGTCCTACAATAGCATTGTCAACAAAATCTTCTGGCAAATCCGAAGAACAAGGAGGAGAAGACATTCTTGATAAGAGAAAACCTTGAGAGAAATAACTCAATCTCAAAAGGAAAAGTATATAAATGGTTTTAGGGAATTTTAGGGTTTCTATAGTTGGTTCGTGAAAAGTAACATTGGTACCCGTACGAACACAGTCTTGACCCACGGAGGAAAAACACAAGAACTAATGAAAGGAAAAACCAGGAAAAACCGTTTGCACATCAAAATATTGCTAAGTGAATATTTTCACAAATCTTAGCTCAATAAATTTTATATTCTCTTAAGAGGAATATTTAGAGCATCAGAGTAGCATTTTAACCCATTACAAAATTATGGGAAAGGGAATAAAGCTAAAAAAATATCACAAGAACAAAAATCAACAAAACAATACTTGTGCAAAAATGTCTGCAACCGATAATCCAGCTAAGAACGACAAGAAAATAGCTCAACCATACAGAGAACATTTTGCCACAAAGTATTCCTGGTCATATCTCACTCAACCAGGATTTTTGTGAGTGAGGTTTCAACCTTGTGATTAATTAGCATAAGTATGAGCTTTTCGCTCATCAAGAGAATTTGTTCACAGTTACATCTCTTATTCCTTATTTTTGGAGGAAAAGATTTTTGATGCGAAAAGTTATCATCAAAAGAAAACGTAAAGAATGGAATCTTACCTGAAGGTTTTTGACCAGAGGAATTTGACATCCTGTTTATGAGCTCCTTGTATCCTTCAATTATCATATTTAGGTTGTCTTTCACATCTCCATTTTTGCTTTCTTCTTCTAATACCTTATTCACAACATGAACAACAACATCTTCCTTTTTAACCGAAGAGGATCCTCCTTGAAATCTTCTTGGACGATTTGTGTTAAGATTACTGTTACCAGTATGAACATTTGAGGAATAAATTATACTGACTTTCCCGGAAGGATTCACATGGTAAGTGCTAAAACCGATTGATTTAGACATACGAATGTCAGTTACACCTTCAAGAATTAAATCTAAGGTATGTTGAAGTCGAACAATATAGTTGTCATTCAAACTAGATTTGCTCTACTGTTCATTATGATCTTTTGAGTCACAAAATAGACACATAGACTTGACACCATCGTTAGGAGATTTGTTCTTTCCAAGTGATGTGGTGATTCCTTGATTTGAGGAAGATACATGCACATCTTTTCCAATAGGAAGAGAACGTGACTTAACTTCTGGAACTGAGTTTACAGTTGAGACAAAAGTGATTCGTATAGAGGACTCTTTAGAACATCCTTTACATTGAATAGAGAGTTTACTCAATAGATGGTCAATTTCCAATGTATTCTCCTTGAGTTTGGCCTCATGAAGAGCCTTAATTTGAAGAACACGATCCCTTGTTATACCAATGAGAGCATTTATTTTGTGTTTCAACCGATTGTTTCTATCAGCCTAGATTCTAACAAGTTTTAGAATTATTTCGCTTTCTTTAGCTGCTTCCCTTTCTTCAACAAAGTCAGACTTGTTTGAAAGGTAATCGGGGTAACACTTACCAATGCAAGCCTGTTTCGTTGGAACACAATGTTCATCTAAAATCAAGATTGAAAAATCTTTCTCTTTAATAGATTTCATGGAAACAGAACTTTTATATCTAGTGATGCGTTTATCAGAGATTGCACAATTGTCCATAGAGTCAAATCGCTACAAACACAGACTTATGAGGTCTTAAACGTGTTTGCCTGCTTTGATACCAATTGAAAAAGCGGGGGTCTAACAACCTCACCCAATATTTCTTTTAGCAATCTGTATGGACTAACTCCAATATAATTCCAAGAGCACCAGCTAATAAAGTGAGCTCAATTAAGAAATATATCTAAGAGTTATATCTCTGTTTCACAATGTAATCAGTAAATCAAACAGATAGAAATCCGTGAGCCTGATATTATGTGAATCAACTTGAACAGTACCAAAGACAAATGTTCATGTGTCAATCAATTTATATCAACAACCAAAGGTTGGATTATCTAATTGATTGAACTACGCACAACCTGTGATATTTCAATTATATAGAAAAATATAATGCGAAAAAGAAATAACACAAACACCAGAAATTTTGTTAACGAGGAAACCGCAAATGCAGAAAAACCTAGGGACCTAGTCCAGATTTGAACACCACACTGTATTAAGCCGCTACAGACACTAGCCTACTCCAAGTTAACTTCATACTGGAATGTAGTTGAGCCCTAACCAATCTCACACTGATCAAGGTACAGTCGCGTTCCTTACGCCTCTGAATCGCATAAAGACTCTACACACTTGATTCCCTTAGCTGATCTCACCCACAACTAAGAATTGCTACGACCCAAAGTCGAAGACTTGATAAACAAATCTGTCTCACACATAAAAGTCTATTGAATAGATAAATCTGTCTCCCACAAAAAAACCTAAGGGTATTGTTCCGTTTTTTGATAAATCAAGGTGAACATGAACCAATTGATACACCGGACTTATATTCCCGAAGAACAGTCTAGTAATATCAATCACCTCAAAATAATCTTAATCGTACGGTAGCGAAACAAGATATTGTGGAATCACAAACGATGAAACGAAGATGTTTGTGACTACTTTTTATCTTGCCTATCGGAGATTAAATCTTGAGTTAATCTTAAAGAAGATAATACTCAACACGATAGAAAACAATAAGATCAGATCACACAACTACAGAAAATAGTTGGGTCCACTAGTACAAAATGACCCTTTAGCCAAGCCAATTTGGCGTGTCCATAGGGCTTTGGACACGCCAAATATTTTTGGACTTGGCGTGGTTTCTGCTTGCGTGGTTTAAAGTTTAATGGCGTGTCTTAAAGTACTCTATGGCCACGCCTACCTTGAGTGGCTATATCTATGAAACAGACACGCCATGAGCCCATAACTGTTTCTATACTGTCACAAAATTTTTGTTTTTGGCGTTTTCATTGATATCCTATAGACACACAAAAAAGAATTTGGCGTGGCCAATGGCCCCCTACAGACACGCAGTTTGTTTTTGGCGTGGCCATTTGTTATCCTATGGACACACAATTTGTTTTTGGCGTGGCCATTTGTTATCCTATGGACACGCAATTGGTTTTTGGCGTGGCCATTGGTTATCCTATGGACACGCAGCTGGCTTTTAGTGTGTCCATTGATATCCTATAGACACGCAAAAAAGAATTTGGCGTGGCCAATAATCCCCTATAGACACCGTTTATTTTCGGCGTTGCCATTGGGTATTCTTTGGACACACAATTTTTTTGGGGCGTGGCCATTTATTATCCTATGGACACGCAATTGGTTTTTGGCATGGTCATTGGTTAGTTTATGGACACGCAATTGGTTTTTAGCGTTGCCATTGGTTATCCTATAGACACGCAATATATATTTAACGTGGATATATCTGATGTTTAGCCACACCAATGAAATATTTGATACAATCTTGTATGACCACGCAATATAGATGATGGAATTCCAGTCGTTCATTTCACCATTCATCGTGTGAATCTTCACCATTAATTTTAAACCAAAACTAACAAACATGATAAAATTTCAACCACTAAGCTACATGGATCTGTCACCGTCCACGTGTAACCATCTCGAAGATACCATCCACGTGTAACCATCTCAAACCACGTACGTGGTTAAATCTCTAACCGTACACATCTTTTAAAATTGATGAAAGCTGATAAAATCTCATCCGTCAAATTGGGTATATCCTTCACCATCCACTTGGAATTATCTAAATCCCTTCATTATAAAAGAATATTTTTATTATATAAATTGGATAAAATTAACAAAATAGCAAATTTATTTATAAAGACATGGTTTCCTGTTAGGGTTCTAAACCAAAATCACTGTACAAGAATCCTAAGATAGAATTTACAAATAAAAGAACAAATAAAGAACTGAGTTTTGTATTAATTGCTTGATTAAACCCTAGAACAAACTATGAATATATAATGAACATAACTTGAATACTAAGCAAATACAAATTAAGGAAAGCTATGTAAATACCTAAAATAACTACTCTCCTAATTGGTGTTGGTGTCCCAACATTTACCCTGAATAAAAAGAGAATTCAACAACACATTTCAAATAAGATCTAATTCCCCTTCAAGAAAAATAAAATAAGATCTAATCAAATGTTACAAAACAAATTGACTCTTGTGTACGTACATATAAACCTGGAAACATAAAAATAAATTTTCAGACATTGAATATTATCAACATAGTTGAACCAAAAATCTGAAAACATGACATAAGCACCACTAGCAGCCATCATAAACTGTGGCGATTTGAACACTATAATAGCATAGCACATCTTCCGGACAATGGATTTGAACAATACCCAGGCTAACCTCACTCTAACAAATTCTCCTTCTTGATTTCCTCCTTGAATTCTTGTTACCTAACATCAACAAAACAACCAATAAACTACTGTCAGCATCAGCAATCAAGAAATTTTATTTGCTTGATAAAACAAGTATGTAGCATAGTTTCCCATCCTCATCCTTCAGTTTTCCATCTTGCTTATCTGAATGTGTAACAATTGGTCGCAGTATCTGTAGCACTGAAATGATTTATAAGATCTAACGCAAATACATAAACTCAATGTGTTTAACCATACAGATAAAAAAACAGATTCATCCAAACAATATAATCGATGTAGGAGGCTTTGTTAGGTCACTTCATGTAGCATTACATGTCAGAAACAAGTTCATTAACCTGAAAAGCAAAAGCACAACGGGCAATATATTAAGACAATATCCAAAAAAAGATTCAGCAAAAAGTAAATTTCCAACTATCAATTACAACATAATAGCAATTCTATCTAAGAGGGAAATACTCTTATTAATTCTAAAAGTGAATTGTGAGAGACAGATAGAGAGAGAGAGAGAGAGAGAGAGAGAGCAAATATTTCGGTTTTTCAACTAAATCTGCAGCTCTTCTTGAACTTGGGCTTCTATTTGGCGAGCTATCTTATTAGATATACTTTAGCTTTCCCTTGTGTTTTCCTGTTGAAGCCAAAAAATTTGGTGAAGCATGATATAAAAAACACATCTTGAGGACGAAAAACTGAACATGTTCTACAAGGTTGATTATCACAGTAACGGCATACACAAGTTAAATTTAAACAAAATAAGAACCTAACACAATATTCAAGTTACCAACTCTGACTTACATTTTAGCTGAGTCCAGTTTACGACATCTATGTTCTACAAGATTGATTATCAAGGCTAAGGATTTCTATCTAAGGTTTAAAAATAAATATAGGGTTTCTAAGATACTCATCTGGGGAAAGTACTCCAAAGGATCCTAGCAGGAGCCTTGAAACAAATAGGATCATGAGAAGGTCAACCTATTAGTGCATGCTTTTTCACCGCAAACACCACAGAATCATTCAAAATTGTTGAGAAGAGTAAGCAATCTATAAAAACGAGTTGAACAGGGAAGTCCGTGTTCAACTATTAGACCTAGTAGTAAATTTACACTCTTCATCAAACAAGCAATCATATAAACTTGAGTATGTTCCTATTTTAATGAGTTGCAGACTGCATTATATGCTAATCCTTGGTATCAATTCAGCTTCAGCACAAGGTAAGGTTTATCATTATGTTAAAGTCTAAGAAATGGTATTAAGAAGATAGGTTTCTAACCCATGAAACTATATTTGTCAGAAGGAGAACTAGCAGCCACTCATGCATCCAAACAAACTAAAAAAATTATAGGCAAAATGATAAGACCAATTGAATTACATCTTTTAAGAAAAAGAAATGATAAATGCTAAAAGAAAATCACCTCAACAAGATGAACAATATGAGTTAGCTGCTTTCACACAACTCCGTCTCTGCATTGCACCAACATCATAAGCTATATCTGTTTCCATCTGCAATACATCCACGCAAAATTAAGTGGTTTATACACAAATCACTAAATCGGAAAACTAGATAGCACACCAATAATATCATCTCAGAGAACAAAGAATCTACAAGAGTTGCATCCATAAATGGGCTTTTTCCCAACAAAACTTTTGATTTTGGAAAGCAACAACATACCCACACACACATAAACTAACACAACCTAATGTTCAGATTCACAAGTAGACCTGAATTTCAATTATTTCTAAAGCACCGAAAAAAAATCATCAGCTATCACCAAGTAACCAAACTCAAACCTAATCGATCAAATCATAAAATCAAAATAAAAACAAAAACTGATTCAAATTAATAAATGGACAAAATAAGAATAAAAAACCTGTAAGAACAGAAGGAGAAGATGTTGTTAATGGTATTATCATAACCAACCCCACCAGTACCACCACTGGTTGTATGCTGCATTCAAAACTAGGAAATATTGATTACTCAATATAAAATCTTATGATAGCTAGAAACCTGAGGTGGTGGCAGTTCTTGTTACTAACTGTTACATCTTGATCTAAATATGCTCTTCTAAAGACTCTTTACACATTCGTTAACTCCTTGATATGATGAATTAGGGGTTTTAGATTTAAGATTCAGGGTTTCGGAAACATGGGTTTTCGATTTAAGGTTCAGGGTTTCAGGTAAGGAAAAATAACAGGAATCAAATGAGTAAACTGGATATATCAATGTATAAATCCAAGGTTCAATTGATTGGAATTTATAAAACACAGTAAGTTCTTGTCGGTAGAATTGAAGAATAGATGCCCTAACAATTTCTATTCTCGCTGAAGATTGACGATCCCCAAATCAGTGTTGAAAGTAATAGACCCGATCTGTGAAAATTGAGAGACATGTGACTCACAGATCGACTGAATCAAAATAATGGAGTAATGAAATTCAATAAATCGGTTGCTGAAATCTGGTGATGTAAGAAAAAAAAATAAGAGAAAGAAATCGATAGTCAGACTTATATCATATGGGTTTCGAATCTAGTTCCTGACTTTCAAACGTTATAAACCCTAAACAAACAAACAAAAATATATAAAAAAAATTCATGGTGTAGAAGCAACATAAATGGATTTTTGGGTTTTTCATGAATGGGTGAGAGAGATACAGAGAGAGTCGGGTAAGAATAGATTCATCCGATTTCGGTGTTAATGGTAGTGAGGACTGAGGAGGAGGAGGAGGAGGAGGAAAATCATGGAATCATCTGGGTTGGTTCCAGAAGTAAAGGTGGGTGACTGATTTAGGCTTTTCTTTTTTTCTCGATGGTGCTGAGGTTTGAAGATCGTGGGGAAAGAAAAACGATAGAGATGGAGAGGGAAGTGAGAGAAATTTTTTAAGGGTTTTGACATAAGTTTTGGATGGGAGATCTTTGTTCAAAGTTCCAGTCATACAGATTATGAAAAAATTTGAACGGTTGATATTTTTGTTCAAGATTGTCGTACGGGTTCAGGCAAGTTTATTGTCGGACACCAAGGTCGAAAAGCCTCGTGTCGATGCTTTCCACAAGAAAAATTGCACTTTTAATGGACATGGCTGTGTCCACAGAAACTCAGTGTTGGTAGAGGAGTTCGATGCAATTGATTGAAGTTGTTTTTCAGGCCTTTGTATTTTGATGTTGCGGTAAACTGCCCAAGAGATTTCTGTCTACTCCTTTGTTTATTAGCTTGATTCATAGCTTCAAATTGAATCTTTAACTTTGATCGACTCTTGAAGTAATAACCCAGCTCCGACCTTTAAGGATTAGTACTAAAAGTGTTGATCATGATATTAATTATATAAAAATACAATAGGAATTATAGACTCAACTAAACCAAACTAGTAAAAGGAAATACAACGCGCGAAAAACAAGGACACAAATAAAGGTGGACAATGCACCGAGAAAACTGAATGTGTCAATCTCACGTGTCAAGCGGATATGCACGATCTTTGAATCTCCTTTAAGAATAAAGCTGATTTCGAAGAACTCCAAAACCTATTAGTATCAAATTTAGTAAAATTTTACTCAATATCACTATATCATACTCACTTTCACCAATAATCAACTGATTGCATCCAATTTTACTCAATTTCACTATATCATGTACTCACTAATCATACTCACTTTCACTAACTATCCTAAAATTACTTCCAATTAAGTTTACTCGTTTTTAATACTATATCATGGTCAACTCTACTAGTTATTCCACTACTAGCATATACTCGAATCATATTTTACTCGATTTCACTAGATCATATCCACTTTCACCAATGATCAGCTAATTGCATCAAATTTTACTCAATTTCACTATATTGTATACTCACTTTCAACAATTGTACACCAACTACATCTAGTTGAGTCCAATTTTCTCAACTCCACTAGATCATAATCACTTTTAACAATTAATCACACATTATATCGAATTAAGTATAATTTTACTCAATATCACTACATCATACTCACTTTCACTAATTATCCTAAAATTACTTCCAAGTTTACTATTTTTATTACAAGATCGTGGTCAACTATATTAGTTACCACTAATTGCATCTAATTGAATCATATTTTACTCAATTCCACTAGATCATACTCACTTTCACCAATGATCAACAAATTGCATCCAATTTATTCAATTTCACTATATCATGTACTCACTTTGAACAATTACATCTATAGTTGAGTCCAATTTTTCTCAAACTCACTAGATCATAATCACTTTCAACTATTATTCACCTATTGTAGAGAATTAAGTATAATTTTACTCAATATCACTAGATCATGCTCACTTTCACTAACTATCCTAAAATTACTTCCAAGTCTACTCATTTTTAATATTATAGCATGGTCAACTCTACTAGTGATCCACTATTTTCATCTAATCGAATCATAGGTTACTCAATTTCACTAGATCATATCCACTTTTACCAATGGTCAACCGTTTGCATCCAATTTTACTCAATTTCACTGTATTATACTCACTTAGCAATTATTCACCAACTACATCCAATTGAGTCCAATTTTTCTATACCATAATCACTTTCAAAAATTATCCACCAACTGTATTAAATGGAGTCTAATTTTACTCATACCACTAGATTGTAATCACCTTCACAAATTATCCACCAATTGCATCTAATTTGAGCCTAAAATTAATGAATATCACTAGATCATAATAGCTTTCAACAATTATTCACCAGTAATATCAAACTGAGTTCAGTTTTACTTAGTTTCACTAGATCATACTCGATTTCACTAATTATCCACAAATTGCATCCAAGTTTACCCAATTTTACTAGATCATACTATACTCTACTATTAATTTGCAAATTATATTTTTAAGTTTAATCAATTGTACCAAACTCAACTAGTTATACTCACTTTCACTAATTATCCACAAATTGCATCCAAGTTTACTCCATCTACTATAACATATGCAACTCTACTAGTTATCCACAAATTATATCCAAGTTTACACAATTTTACTAAATCACAACTCAACTAATTTTCCACCTATCACCTCCAATAACCAATAAACATCCATTTTTACACAATTTCACTATTTCATACACATTTTCACTAAATATGCACAAGTTCCATCCATTTGAATCAAATTTTACTCAATTTCATTAGATCATTCTCGCCTTTAATTATTCTCCACAAATGACATCCAATTTTACCAGATCATGCTCACTTTAACAATTTTTTTAGCACTTTATTTTCAAATAGTAATATAAAAGACTACCAAAGTAACTAATACTTGTTTTTAAAAGATGTTAAACCGATACCGAAAGGAAAATAAATGCACGCTCAAATTTTAATTCAGACGTAAATATGCATTTTATGTAATCTTGATGGAAGATGAAAATATGCATATTGCTAACACATTTATTTTTGCGAGAAAAATACACATATGTAATACCATATCTTCAATGCGATACAAAAAATCTTGTTACTTTATTTAATTCTTGGAATATTATTAAATATATACTTTATATTTGGAAATCTTATTTGAATAAGAAAAATACCAGTAAAATCCACTTATAAATTTCCCCAGCCAACTAAATTCCAATCCAATTAACGTTGAACAACTATTTCCTTGCTTGGATTTCTATACAAATCTCTCCAAAAGTAAAACCAAAAATTCCCAAAATTAAAAACACTAGCGCCCTTAATTCCCAACAAAAATTTCACGAAAAATTAAATTCCCCTCCACATATTTTTCCATCTCTTGAACTGAACCATTTTTTCCCTCCGAAACTCAACATTCCCCCTTGCATATTTTTCTCCCATATTTTAGATTGACCACTTCTCGGGGTCGGGGATTCCTTTCTCCAGTTATTACACCCATATTTTTCTCCAAACAAAAAAGATTAAAAACCAGAAAGGCTTGTGAAGCTTTTCTAATGAAGATATCTTCCCCGTGAAAATTTATTTACTTCAATAAAAATGATAAATTATTTGCTCTCGTGAAGCTTTATATCATCCTCTTTTGGAAGATTCACCCGGTTCCCGTGTTCTTCTTCGAGTAATGAAATTCCATTATTGTTCTCTTCCCTATTCTATCGGAAAAATTATGAATTTGATTAAGATTTCGTTTAATTCCCGATTAAGATTATTTGGGACCCTTGATGTACATCCGTTCCTACAGGTTATAAGATTTTATCCTACAACTGGTATTATTAAATCGATCCCACACCATAACAAATCTATTCGGAAAACGTATTCGTAAAAAAAAACTAAAATTCAGCTTCAGATAGATCTTAAAATCTCTTTCTTGATTGTGAAGAGATTTCTCAATTCTCCGTGATTAAATCTTCTTCGTGATTGAATCATAAATCTGCAAACTAAACCCAGAAATTTCTTCTCTGCTAAAATTAGGGTAAAAATCTCTTTCTCTTTCTCTTTAAATATTTCAATTGGGTTTTAGATTACATGATTTACAGTTTGAAAATCTCTCACGTTGATTTGTGTTTTTTTATTTTAGGGTTTGGAATCGGAATTATAGTTACACACTCTCCATTTCTCCATCGTTTTTGGGTTTGAGTTCAGGTAATTTCTCATATCAAAGCTAAATTTCATAAGATACGATGAGTAATCAATGATTCCTTCAACAATTATTACTATTGATATGGAAATTTCTCTTTCAGTGAAGTTAAATCACAGCTTAATTACATTGATTCTAGTGATTTTCCTAAAAAAAAAATCGCAAACCCATTCCTTAAGTATTCTTAGGGCACATGTTTTATATCAATTGCCTTCTTAAGTCAAACCTGTGTTAGTTTTCTGTTATTAGATGATTTAGGGCATATGCATGGTAGTATGACTTCAATTTTCATATTGCGGTGGTTCATTTGTTAGTGATGCTTCTATTTCTGCTATATGATTGCACAATTTTCCTAGTAATACCCTAACTACGAGGTACAACTTAAATATTTCTGTCTAATAGAATTGCAGTGGTAGCTAGATAGTGTCTGTCACTGACCTGCAAAGAAGTTGAGATTGTTGTTTTTATTTTTGTTTGAATATGATAAGTCGCAGGTGATTAGAAATGATCAGTGATTAACTAAGCCTGTATAGTAATTATATAATTACACTATAAAGATTTTCTTAGTCAGACTATTCTGCAGAAATGCTTATGGATATTGTCTAGTTAGATTTGAAAGTTGAGCATGATTTCTTTTTTCAATTGTATGTGGAACGGGAATGTGGAAGGTCTTACCAAGGTAAAACCGATTTCTAAATTCTATTTATTGATGAAGTTGTTCTTTTTAGGGGTTTCTATGATACGGGATTCTTGAGATGTTCGTTGATTTTAACCCATTTAATAGATCTAGCTCTTTCTATCTTTGGTCGGATTTTAGTTTTTATGGGTCTGTAGTGTTGTTCTATTCAATCTGAGAAGATTTAGAATCCAGGGTTTCAATGGTTTTATCTAGAAATTTATCAAATTTACATTGATGATTATCAGATTCACAGCTAGGGGTGGAAAGATGAAACTCAAGGCAATGCTTCTATCCTATATGTCTCATTTGATGTATCAATTTGGGAGAATTACAAACCTTGGCCCCATCCTTGTTCAGGATGACGACATACAGATCGTTCCCAAGACACAAAAAAAATGTAAGACCTTATATTTTGTGGAAATTTGTTATTGTGATAGTAAATAATTTGAGCTTCAGGTGATTGATTGTGTTTAAATATTTAGTCATCACCCTTGTGCTTGAATGTAAGATACTGAAATTGCATCGAAACCAAAGCAAGAAGTGGTTGCTTAATCTGCAGGTCGGATTGTGCATGAACTTCATCATAAGTGAGTTTTCTTCAAATCTTAATATGAATGAGGTTGTTGTGATTTAGATAGAGGCTCAAGTTTTGAGGTCTGCCAGTATATTATTTACATTTCGTTGCCGTTTAAACCTTTTGAATTCCTTTATAAGATTTGGCAACTACTTTCCCTTTGGTGTTTAGCTTTGTAAATGACAGTAATTGGAACGTTCTCTTATACTTTATGCTCAGTAAATGGATAGATGTCGGATGTTTATGTTATCCTAATATGCGGAGGTGATATTATCATCAACTTTCTAAAAAAATACCATTATTTTGTTCGACACAACATAATCTGTACGAAATAATTTCTATAATAGTAAAGATTACTGTTGCAACAGTTGATTCGTGCCTGAAAATCGTTTGTGCATTACAAACTTGCATTTTTTGTTGGACATGAAATTGACTTATTCTATGTCGCTGCTAGAAAATTAGGTTATTCTATATTATTTCAATATAAATTCATATTTCATGCTAACCTGCAAAGAATTTTACTAATTCATGGTTGGTTCTTTTGCTATTTCATTTTAGTTTTCCTCAGAGTACTGGCTCAACTGCTTGCACGAGGAGAGAAGTTCAAAATTGGATGAACAGGTTGCATGGGATAAATGAATATAGGATGTTATGATTTTGAAGGTGTTGTCATCGCTTTGTTCCCTCTGTTAATAACTCGGACAGAAAAGGTATGTGCTCTGCATAAAGCATTCTATCGGAAGAACCTTGCAAATATGACAAATTGGTTGGCTACAGTTTTGATCTTGTCCATTGTTATCTACTTCCAAGGGTTTTGCATCGTCCTTCCAGACAGGACAAAGAATGTTTGCGGACAACTACACCTCTAACATGCCCATCATTCTACCATCTGCTCTTGTATCCAACCTTTACTTCACCTTCCAGGTTAGATAGAACAGTCCAGTGAAGTTGGATTCAAATACTTAATGCCTAACACTTTCGCTACTCTTATACTGTTTTTTATGCAGGTGATACAGTACAAACTTTTGTGCGCTATTTCATCTTGTATTTATGTTGTCAGCTTGTGCTGTGTAAGACTTGGATTGAAGTTTCTGGATTCTCTGCTAGAGATGTTGCCAAAAATCTTAGGGTATTCTTATATATTGCATTCTTTTACTTTACATTCTTTCTCCATAACGTATTCCGGTGATCGAGATCAATAGTTCTTCTTTGTACTTAAATATGTGGCATTGCTTTCCTTTCATGCATTGAAATTTTGACTAACCTAGTATCTTGTCATACAAGATATTTGGATCCCAGCAGCACCTTCGCGGTTTTGCCTTTGTTTGTTTTTTTTCTTCAGGAATCTGTTGTTACTAAAGTTGAATATCGTTTCTAAGTTTGATTATGAAAGATAGATTCTTCTTCTGAACACTATACTCATTACGGATTTGATGATGGTTTTGTTTCCATTATATGAATTTTGTTTTGTGATCTTATTATTTGAGGAGTGAAATTGACGGGAATCATTATGCAACAAAAAGCATTTTGTATGCTTTACTTTTAATCTTATTCTTATGTTTTGAGAATATTTGTGTGCAGTTTTCTTTTTTACTTAGTTTGGGTTGTGCTTTCAGGCATTGCTGGCCCTCTTTAATTATTGATTCAAAGGTCTGAATATGTCTATATTGATGAACACCTGGAAAATCTTGAGAAGTACATGTTCAGATGTTTTACGGGGCTTGGGATGGCACTCTGATGTACATGTTCGTATTTTGTAAACATTGAGTTATACTTAGTTTTGGATACTTTTTCACCATTGGAAATTCATGTTTAGGATCAACTTTTATTTATTTTTTAAATTTCTTATGTTTAAGTGGGATTATACCTTGTAGGAAACCTCAACTATTAATAAAATTTAAAATTTATTTTGAATCAATAGTTTAAATATTGCTATGCTCTCTTCTTTTTAATGCAAGTTTTATAAAGATGCACATTTGTATGCTTCACTTCAGCTTAGATGTTCATGAAAAAAAGAAGAATAGACTGATTCAACATAAAATATCATGTCTTTTTCTATCTTGTCTTTATATAGGCGTTCCCAGAGACAAACCTAAAAACAATTTACTTGGGCTAAATTGTAAAATAAACTTGTTGACTATCATTGTTAACCAATAAGTTTTTCCAAGGGGTCGAGCCTGGTTTAGACCATCAACCATAAGTCCGTCAGTCGTAACATGACAATATATAAATAAGTCCGTGGACCAGCCCAAAATTATCTTGTGGACTAGGGGGCATGAGCCCCGGTTACTGCCCATGTACGTTGTAACTCGAATTGGCGTGTCCATAGAACTTACACTATGAACACGCATTTTAGCGTGTCCAAAAAAAAAAAAATTTAGCCACGCATAAAAAATGGCGTGTCTATAAAACTTACCCTTTGGAAACGCATCCTGGCTTGTCTAATCAAGCAAACTTTTTAGCCACGCAAATAAAATGACGAGTCTACAAAACTTACCCTTTGGACACGCATACTAACGTGTCCAACAAAACTAACTTTTTAACCACGCTTAAAGTGGCGTGACTATTTTTTTTTTGGACACGCCACAATTTCTTAACGTGGCCATAGAGTGGTCTATAAACACGCCCATCAAAAACCTGAAAGTAATGTGACTAAATGGTAATATTTGGACACGCCAATAACCCTGGCGTGGCTGAAAGCACCTCAATGGACACGCCAATAAAACATGGCGTGGCTACATGGTAGATTTCTACCCTGTAGACACGCCAAAAACCAAAAGCGTGACTAGGAAAATTATAAGTGGCGTGTCTAAAGCCCAAATTTGTACTAGTGGTCTGGCTTCAAAATCCCAATGAAGTCTTCGAGTCGTTAACCTACAGGTTTTGGAAAAACCTAAGGTTAAAGGAGTATCGACTCTAGTCGCAACTAGTATCACACAAGGGGTGTGGATTAGGTTTCCCAGTTGCTAGAGTTCTCCCTTATATAATCTTTAAATCAGGGTTTGCAATCAATGTTACTCTGGTAACAAAGCATTCAATATTCACCGTTAGATGAAAACATGATTAGACGCAAGCTAATATCTTTCAACCGTTAGATTGAACTTAGCTTGTTACACACAAATGAAAAGTGACTTCGTTTAGATATGTGTAACCGTACCTAAACGTGTACACCTTGTTGTCTCAACAATAGTTAACCGAAGTTAGCCATATGAACACTTTCATATCAACCTTATTCATCTTAACCATAACTAGTTCAAATGACTCAAATGAAACTAGTTCTAGAGTTGTTCAATTGTTTATATTCTCATAGAAGTATACAAGACACAATTGAAGCAAAATCGATTTTGATTCACTCGAATCGATTCATGAACATTATAGCCACGGTTTGCAAAAGATTGCATTCCTTATATTATATAAATGTATTAGTTCATGAACAAACCGATTTTAGAACATAACCTACTCAAGTATGGAAACGTGTACGCATACCTAAGTAGCCGGACTAAGTTTGGGTTCCCCAGTACGCGAACGTGTACGCATACCACCACACCCAGTTGAACTCTGGAACTTGGACTTACGCCAGTACGCGAACGGGTGCGCATACCTAGTTCTCGGACTTTCATTAACCAACAAGTACGCATACGGGTATGCATACCATGGTTCCCGGACTTAGAATAACTTGCAACAGTTAGCATACAAGTACGCATACTCTGCTATATCCAATCATGGTTAATTTGTTCTAAACTATCATTTCAATCATTGAAACATTCTTAGAAGATGGGAATAGATGTCTCACAAAAATTATTAGCTTCGAAGCAATTTTGAAGTGATCGAATGATCAATACAAAACATTCCGAGTCTTCATCAAATGACTGTCTCACACAAATCATGTAAGATGTTACCAGGCAATTTTCACATGATCATCTTTTGACTTTCGTAAAGAATATAAGATGAACTTGGTTAAAGCGAAATTTTACCAACACATATTTCGAGAAATATGTAAGCGAGTTAAACTCATCTCGAAATATCAAATGTGTATAATCGAAGTCTATATAGCTATACGACTTTTGTCTCAAATAGGAGATAGAGTAGATAGACTTTTGAGTGATAGATGAGTTCAAGTATCCACATACCTTTTGTTGGTGAAGTTTCACAAGTTTAGTAGTTCTTCGTCTTCAATCGATGAACGCCGTGAAGTCTAAATCTCAACTACACTTTGTTTATGGGTGAAAACTATTCCTGCCGGATTTGGTAATTTGGGGTGTATGGATGAGGAATGAATCTAAACCCCTAAACAAATGCACTGCGCGGTGAGTGCTTGTAGATTCGGAAATCAACTGCATTCAAGTCCTACCTAAACCAAAAAATGGCCCAGACTTTTTCGGTCACAAAGTGAAGGAGATGGGGTTGATCTTAGGGAGGGAAGCGAAGAAGGTGTTGAGATTGTGAAGGTGTTGGCTTGCTTATGACTTGTAATAGAAAGCTGAACCGGCTTACAGGATGCAAGCTATCAGTTCCGGTGTTTTGTATTAACCCTTGGTTTCTGTTTTTTGTCTGGACTTGCTCTTGTTTTTGGAAATAGGGAGGAGAACCTATTTATACAAGTCATTGAGCCTTATTCACGTCTCTCGTGGGAAGTGGAGGAAGTGGAGTGATGGAGTAGTGGAGTTTGTGTGTCAGTGTTACACAATCAATCTTGCCCACTTCTCCTGTCATCGCTAACCGTCCATAACTTCCTAACACGTTCTTGTGATGGCGCGTTGCACGCTGCACGCTGTAAACCGCCAGACCAATACCCCAGATGTATCCCCCCAGGTTTGACATGATTGATGTCTGGAATGTGTGGATCGTGGATCCACGAAAGGTAGCATGTAATGCTGAATTGAATAACTGCGTTATTCAGGAAGTTGATACTTGTGAAGTATCATGTGTATTTTATTCAGGTACTGCATCCTGGTTTGGTAGAGTGATGGGTGGTGATTACCATGACGCCTCATTTGACCAATTAACTCCTGACCAGGGTTGTATAACCAAGCTGGTGAAGTTGAACGGACGAGATGTTCTTTGAGACAATCATCTGCGACCGTTAATGAATTAGGGTTTTTGAATAGGTGCGCAAGCATCACTCTTCAGCTTGGTCGAAACCAAGCATGGGATATAATTTTGACAAGGCGACCGTGCATGTGTGTAGACAATATGACGGTGTAGGCGCCTATACCCATTACCTCACAAAAGTATGATCCGGGCCACTCAATTCGTCCGGTGAAGTTGAGTGGTCGTGATCAATTTGTGACAGAAAACCAGTGCCGCAAGAGCCGTGCGTCATGCCCACTTCGGGCGCACGTTCCAAGATGAACAATCTTGGTAGGTCTTGGCCGATTGGTATGGTGTGAAGGTGGTAGGCTGGTGTTCACGCCTATACCTGAATATCCCATGAAAACGTGATCTGAGCCATCCAAATCGTCTGGCGAAGTTGAGCGGTCGAGATCAGTTTGCGGTTTGGGAGGTGCGACCACGCTAGTTTGGGCGCGCGTCTTGGAATGACCAGGCGTGATATGCCTTGGCCGATCGGGTGAGGGGATAGATGGGTCCACGGTGGTCATGCCGGTATGACCGGACTCGCTAATCTAATCTTGGACCCTCCATTCGTACCGGAGAAGATGGACGCTCGTGATGCTCAAAACCCTAATTTTGGGTTTCAAAGGCGTGCGTCAATGCTTCATTCGGCATACGAATTGGGATAACCAACCATGGTTGGTCCTGACCGATAGGTCAGGTATGTAGGCGGGCCCACGGTGATTGTGTTGACATGCTCCGGGCCCTTTGAATCTACATCTACACCCTCCATCTATACCGCGAAGATGGATGGTTAAGACTGTTTTGCGACACATGTAATATGCTGCAAACCCTAATTTTAGGGTTTTCCGCCCATACTGCTATGGTTTGGACGTTTTGGCAAGCTAGGCCAATTCTGGAGGGTGGCCGACCATGCGGGGTCCGCGTTGGTTCTAAGCGAGGGATATTCCATACCCGCTTGGGGGTGATGGAATTGATCTGGGTCATCCAATCATGCTTGTGGATTTGGATGATCAGATCATATCCGACCGATACGGTCAGTCCGGATGCTCAATCGGCTAGTATAACACACCGAGAGGGTCTCAATCGGGCTAGTATAACACACCGAGAGTCACACAGTACGGTATTTCGTACATGGTTTCATTATAATGCTTGAGGTTCGTGTTGCTCTGTAAGAGCAACACTCGACCGTCATGCCGCACCGATAATGAGTACAGAAATACAAGGCTGATTGCGCATTAATTAATAATGCTAGAAATTCACAGGGTGTATGGGATTGTTGCTACATGCTCCAACCTGGATGAATTTCGTGTATTCACAGAATGGGATTGTTTCCACATGCTCCATTCTAGGTGAATTAAGTGAGAGAGTATCCAACACTTATCGATGGCCTTATCTTTTACAAGATGTCAGCGCATAATTTTCTGGTTTTTTACAATTTTAACCTTAAATGAAAATCCACCATCAACATTAAGTCCCCTGCCTAGCACATAATGGTTACACTATTGTGGGGTAGGCATGAGATGGTGACATACATACGTGAGAAAGACAGGATAAAAGAAGTTTACCCGGAAGAGTATTGACCGACCGCTAGTCGCCCACGCCGTTGTGCTTGTATGGAATCCTTTGGTGGGACCGGTTTCCTTCTTTGGGTATTTGAATCGGAAAAGGAATCCAAAAGAGGTATCCTTGTTCTATTGGGATTCTTCTAATTTTTTGTCTATAAAAGAGACCAACCCCTTTTGCTTTTTCTCACGATTTTTTTTTTTTTTTTTTGGCTGCTCCCCGCGTGATCTTCTTTGCCGCTTGCCGATCGCCGCTGCCGGAGCTGCCGTCGCCGGAATCTGCCGCCGTCCGTCCAAGGTAAGTCTCGTTTTTTTTTTTTTTTTTTTTTTTTTTTTAGGAAAAGCCCTAATTTCTTAGGTAAAATCCTTTGATAGATACATCATGATTAGTTCCTCCACCTAAATTGATAGCAAAAATGCCCTAGGATTGCTTAGTAAAACAAGCCGTGAATCCATGTTGTTTTTGCTTCCTTTTTCCACCGTTGCATGCAGAACTTAGCTTTTAGGTTATATCTTGAAAAAACCTTGGCTTGAATCTCGTAGACACGATTCCCATGAATAAAGAAAAATCGTGTTATGATGTGTGCGGATGAACGCGGGCCCGCCGTGTATGCTTGATTGAACGTGGGTCTCACCCACATATGCTTGACTAAAAGTCGACTTTGTATTAGTCTTGTGCCCGGGCTTGAAACTTGAGTAACACCGAACTTGAAATTTATACCGGACTTGAAATAAATACCAGACTGAAACTTATACCGGATTTGAAATCAATACCGGACTGAAACTTGTACCGGACTTGAAATTAATACCAGACTGAAACTTGTACCGGACTTGAAATCAATACCAGACTGAAACTTGTACCGGACTTGAAATCAATACCAGACTGAAACTTGTACCGGACTTGAAACCAATACCAGACTGAAATTTGTGTAATACTGGTGTTTGGACCAAATCCCAGCTTTTGTGTATTTCAACGTGTCTTGTCGTGCGTATACGCTTCATGTTCTTTTCATACAAGTTCTAACTCATGTCTTTTATTTCATTGTGGAATGAAGAAAAGAATTCCTTTTGAGATGTCTTCCGGAGATAATGCTGGTTCCAAGCCAGGAAGTGTTGAAGGCTTCAAAGATATGCCGAACATCGATGATGAGTTGTTCACCTCGCCTTTTCCAAACATTAGAAGACATCCTTCTCATGAGATAGTCGTGCTTTCCGATTCGTAAAAATATGGATGCCGATCCATTTTCTTCTTCAACACTTGTGATGAGATTTTGTCTCCTGAGAAACGAATATCCGCCTTCCCTAATATCTCCACTGCCTTCCCCTATTGAATATCTTTCTTACGAAGGATGGATGAGACGCATGTTGAGTAATAAGGACCGCCTTCCCATATTGACTTCAAGATTTGTCATACTCCACTGGGTTCTTATGAAGGATGGATGAGACATGTTGAGTAATAAGGACATTAAAGATAATTTGACCAAAGCGCAAATCCTCAATGCGGTCATGGCATCTAAGATGTCCAGGTATCATATACCGTATCTAGATCGCTCTTGAAATTAAAAAGACGCTGATACAAAAAGATTGGATATCAATGTTCAATGAGAACGAACTTCGGGTTTGATTACCTTCATTTCTTGGTGGCGCATTTCTACTCATACTGGATCGCTTGAGGGCCTGGATGTGGACCATATCTAGATGGGGAGAGATGAAAGAATGCTATTACTCTGGAGAGTGTAGTGCTGGCTCATTAATGAACCCGCTTTAAGTTAAGAATTTGTGAACCGGAAGTCTTTCTTACGATCTCTTAACTCGATATTGGGAGCAACTTAACTATGATGCTATACTTCAAAAGGTGTCGGCATTCGACAGTCTGACAAGGAGGAGAAAAAGATACGAGATGCTTTTACACCTGGTGGGTGTGTGGTGGTGGTCTCCTGAGACCCAAAAAGGTGAGCCGGATCAAGAGTTGGAAAATGAGCTCGAGCGTGATTGCGTTTCGTCTTTATGGCTATCCGAGAGATATATTCGACGACGGTTCCGGAAAGAATACCATTAGAGGTGACCTCGTTAAGATCGTTATAAAGTGGCAAAAGGTAAAGTTCTTCCCCCGGGTGCCTTGTTCCTTGGATCGCCGTACTCTCATCCGGACGCCTTAGCAATGGACATGCATGTTTCTAACGGGTACAAGAAGGTGGAATCGCACGTTCACTTCGCTTTTCTTCAGGCATTCTTATGGGAACACTTCAAAAGCTATGCTCCCGCTCCCGCAAATTTGCTCAAAGAACTTGTATGGTGGCTCGAGAATACTCCGCTGGAATAAGAGGCGTCCAGAACATGCGCGAAACTCGTGGAAATATTTGACAATGTGTCTTCTGTAGATTTCCGTCCATGGGGGCCGATCCACCCTTCCATTGTTCAGCCAAAGACTTTTGCTACCGCTTCTGATGGTCCTGATGCTGTGTTGCGTACCGATGTTAAGACTATGAGATTTGGGGAAATTGTTTACCTGCACAAACCGTATCCAGGATATGTCCCGTCTTTATTCAACGAAGAATTTACTGTGACTCCGTACAATATTGACAGGGAGGCTCGTCAAATGGGATTTGATCAGGGTGTCCTATTTATCCGTCCACCAGGGGTTCCGAAAGAATTCCTCCCAAATATTCTTAACGCTGACGTGTTTTTAGAACGGGTGAGCCTTCCCTTTTGGCCTATTGGGAGAAACCCAGTGGTAACCGATAAGTACAAGGAATTTTGGAGGAGGCAACTGTTGATTTTCCAGGAATTCTCGGAGAGTGTTGTGACAGGTTCCCGTGGTGAACCATCTTCTAACGTTTTGAAAAATCATTTCCGGTTGAAGCCACTTCCAGCCAAACGGACCAGAGCTGAGGATTGCAGTCCCAAGTAGGAGAGAGATCCAAAAGGCAGGCTTGTGGTTCGGTGATCCTCAATTCCTCCAATATGCAGGTATTTAAATCTTTTCCCGTTGGTTCCTTCATTTCTCCATAGTAAATTCTTCTAAGAGTGATCCTTGCTTGAAATCAGGGAATTCCGAAAGAGAATGTCTTCACAAGGTTGGCGCGCATTCAGAATGAGAAGGCTGGTAACGTTGGCCTTCATGTTGAGAAGTCTGGCGGTCTTCCGATCTTCATGCTAAGAAGTCTGGCGGTACTGATCTTCATGTTGAAAAGTCTGGAGAAACCGCTCCTTTTTCCGACCATGACAGAGATGATGCAAACTCGGTTGGACAAGGCGCTTCCCTTAGTGATCTTGTTGACGGGGTCGTGATGGAAATTAGTACCCGGAGCGAAGTAGATGTCGGAAGGAATATAAGAGAGGTAACATCCTCTATAGTTGAAGCGGCTCCCCTTGAAGAACGTTCTGAGCAGGCTTCGGCCAATAAAGCTGTCGTGGTGACTCCTTCTGAAAGGCCTCTTGTAACTGACAAGGCTCCTGTGGTTGGTGAAGTATCGGTGATGCAGCCTGGGGCTTTGTTCGATCCTCCTTTTACTGTCCCTTATCCAGGCCATGTGTTGGTTGGAGGATTCAGTGTGCCGGTTCGGTTCAAGGAGTTGTACACGGCAATATGGGAGAAACACGGCCACATTGCTACCACTACGAAGCTCAAAAGTCGTCTTGCATTGGTCAACCGTGTTCAGGAGGCTTTATTTTCTATCCATGGGATGAGCGTCACGACTGGTCGAACAGTTTCTGAGGAGATGGTTGAAGACTGGAAGTGCCATCGAGATGTGTTTGTGCAGTACGACTTCAATGCTCCTTGGTTCCTCAAAGGGTTCTCCAAGATTCAGGAGCTCCAGAAATTACAAGGTGAAGCCCCTTCTGCAGAATGTGTTACTCGCCAGGAAGAAGAGGTTGAAAAGTTGTCTGAGGAGTTGAAGCTGAAGCAGGCTGTACTTCAAAGGATGAGAGTCGCTCTTGCCCAGAAGGACGAGTTGCTGCTGAAGGACTTTCCTTGAAGGATTCGTGCCATATACTTGTCTCTTCTTTTTGAGTGATAGTGAGGATTTCTTTTCATAACTTGACTTCTTGTTTTGAATTAATAGGTAATTGAATTGGTTTATTTTGAGATAGTTTTGTGAATAACTTTTATGAAAGAGGTTATTTTAAATGGAATTTGCATCTTGGTCATGAATGATTGCACATGTCATATGAAATTGCAAATGTCGTGTAAAAGGGAGGTATGAAGGGAAGCAAACATGCGTTTGATCACTGAGTCTCTTCCTCCATGTGCGGGATGCTAAGTCCCCAGTGAATTCCAAAACTATCTTTCTTGTAAAATTGCTGAATAGAACTTACTTGTTTTTGAAGTCTCACTTGTATCAAACCGAAGTAGCCTCTCCAAGGAAGTCGTCCGCATTAATTTTTTAGAGAATGAGAGTTATCCTTCTGAACCAAGTTTCTCCTGAACAATACGCTTCAGAGCGTTGCACTCACTGGTAGGGTGGTGAAGGAACCGGTGGAAATTACAGTACCTCGGGTCCATTATTTCTTGATCGGTTGGTGGACGCCATACAGAGAGGTAGTTCCACCTCTCTATTTCGTACCCACATCTCCAGCAACTCCAAAATCTTTTCTATCGGGAACGCAAAGTGTAGGTATTTCGAGTCCAGCTTTTCCTGCGTTAGTGGCCGTTGTGATATCTCTACATGGCTTTGATGTGGAGCACGTTCCGGAGATGAAGTTGGAAGATTTGCAAGTGCCATCATATCCGCGGATCGCTTGCCTGGGTAGAGGGATGTGGAAGGTGTCGTAATATCACTGCTGAGTGATCGAATTGAACGCTCCCATCCTCTGTATTCACGTATTTCCTGATCGATCTCTCCTTCCTCAAGCATTTCTTCACTTGGATGAAAGGCCGATGCGGATTGGACAGTCTTCCGGGCTTCAACAAGAGTTTTGAGATATAAATCTTCTAACAGGGCTCCATAGGCTGCAGGCTCCCCTTCTTTATCTGGTAGACGTTGTAGTACTCCGGACAAGTCCTTTCCTCTGTGGAGTTGCCTCGGTTCTTCATTGTTGACTGGACCATGTTGTTCATCTTTCCTGAGTCTCCTGCGGTTACGCGCTCTTTTTGCCTCTCCACCGGTAAAGGTGTGACTCCTGACTAAGGATTCAACATTTCTTGCACTGCTTGAGTAGATGCCTGCCGACCCTTCTTGTAATTGTGTTGCTATATCATTCAAAAGGCGAAATGTCTCGCTCTGCCTTCTGGTGATACCGGCTTGATTTGCCAAGACATCCTCGAGCATTCTAGCTACACTTCCCATGATATCTGAACCACCTGTGGTTTCCGGATACATTGCGAGATGGAAACCGAAAAATTGAGAATTCAATTTTGTGCAACCGAGAGATCAACCTCCCACTGTGGTCGCCAATTGTTTATGGGTGAAAACTATTCCTGCCGGATTTGGTAATTTGGGGTGTATGGATGAGGAATGAATCTAAACCCCTAAATAAATGCACTGCGCGGTGAGTGCTTGTAGATTCGGAAATCAATCTGTGCAAGTCCGGCCTAAACCAAGAAATGGGCCGTTCCCCAGACTTGTTTCGGTCACAAAGTGAAGGAGATGGGGTTGATCTTAGGGAGGGAAGCGAAGAAGGTGTTGAGATTGTGAAGGTGTTGGCTTGCTTATGACTTGTAACAGAAAGCTGAACCGGCTTACAGGATGCAAGCTATCAGTTCCGGTGTTTTGTATTAACACTTGGTTTCTGTTTTTTGTCTGGACTTGCTCTTTTTTTTGGAAATAGGGAGGATAACCTATTTATACAAGTCATTGAGCCTTATTCACGTCTCTCGTGGGAAGTGGAGGAAGTGGAGTGATGGAGTGGAGTTTGTGTGTCAGTGTTACACGATCAGTCTTGCCCACTTCTCCTGTCATCGCTAACCGTCCATAACTTCCTAACACGTTCTTGTGATGGCGCGTTGCACGCCGCACGCTGTAAACCGCCAGACCAATACCCTAGTATGTATCCCCCCAGTTTGTGACATGATTGATGTCTGGAATGTGTGGATCGTGGATCCACGAAAGGTAGCATGTAATGCTGAATTGAATAACTGCGTTATTCAAGAAGTTGATACTTGTGAAGTATCATGTGTATTTTATGCAGGTACTGCATCCTGATGTGGTAGAGTGATGGGTGGTGATTACTATGACGCCTCACTTGACCAATTAACTCCTGACCAGGGTTGTATAACCAAGCTGGTGAAGTTGAACGGACGAGATGTTCTTTGAGACAATCATCTGCGACCGTTAATGAATTAGGGTTTTTGAAGAGGTGCGCAAGCATCACTCTTCACTTGGTCGAAACCAAGCATGGGATATAATTTTGACAAGGCCGACCGTGCATGTGTGTAGACAACATGACGGTGTAGGCGCCTATACCCATTACCTCACGAAAGTATGATCTGGACCACTCAATTCGTCCTAAGTTGAGTGGCCGTGATCAATTTGTGACAGAAAACCAAAGTGCCCCAAGAGCCGCGTCATGCCCACTTCGGCGCACGTTCCAAGATGACCAATCTTGGCCTCGGTCTTGGCCGATTGGTCTGGTGTGAAGGTGGTAGGCTGGTGTTCACGCCTATACCTGAATATCCCATGAAAACGTGATCTCGAGCCATCCAAATCGTCCGGCGAAGTTGAGCGGTCGAGACAGTTTGTGGTTTGGGAGGTGCGACCACGCTAGTTTGGGCGCGCGTCTTGGAATGACCAGGCGTGATATGCCTTGGCCGATCGGGTGAGGGGATAGATGGGTCCACGGTGGTCATGCTGGTATGACCGACTCCGCTAATCTAATCTTGGACCCTCCATTCGTACGGAGAAGATGGACGCTCGTGATGCTCAAAACCCTAATTTTGGGTTTCAAAGCCGTGCGTCAATGCTTCATTCGGCGTACGAATTGGGATAACCAACCATGGTTGGTCCTGATCGATTGGTCAGGTATGTAGGCGGGCCCACGGTGATTGTGTTGACATGCTCCGGCCCTTTGAATCTACATCTACACCCTCCATCTATACATGCGAAGATGGATGGTTAAGACTGTTTTGCGACACATGTAATATGCCGCAAACCCTAATTTTAGGGTTTTCCGCCCATACTGCTATGGTTTGGACGTTTTGGCAAGCTAGGCCAATTCTGGAGGGTGGCCGACCATGCGGGGTCCGCGTTGGTTCGGCAAAGGATATTCCATACCGCTTGGGGTGATGGAATTGATCTCGGGTCATCCAATCATGCTTGTGGAGTTGGATGATCACATCATATCCGGACCGATACGGTCAATCCCGTATGCTCAATCGGGCTAGTATAACACACCGAGAGGGCTCAATCGGGCTAGTATAACACACCGAGAGTCACCAGACGGGTATTTCGTACATGGTTTCATTATAATGCTTGGAGGTTCGTGTTGCTCTGTAAGAGCAACACTCAGTCGTCATGTCGCACTGATAATGAGTACAGGAAATACAAGGCTGATTGCGCATTAATTAATAATGTTAGAAATTCACAGGGTGTATGGGATTGTTGCTACATGCTCCAACCTGGATGAATTTCGTGTATTCACAGAATGGGATTGTTGCCACATGCTCCATTCTAGGTGAATTAAGTGAGGGAGTATCCAACACTTATCGATGGCCTTATCTTTTACAAGATGTCAGCGCATAATTTTCTGGTTTTTTACAATTTTAACCTTAAATGAAAATCCACCATCAACACACTTTCTATCCTAATTCGGGACTTAGCTATATATAGACTAGAAATCAAGACTTATAGTTTTGGCAACTAAACTTGACAAACAAGCTTGAGATAGAAACGCTTGCGTGTTTGACCGAGAAATGCTCTAACACCTTTCTCTTTTATTTTTGCTTCTCTTCATATTTTCCAAGCACGGGTGTTGCGTTCTCAGGAAGTCCCTTTATCCAACCCTATGGGGTGGAAACCGCCTTCATATCTGATAGACGAGTATCTTAATATGCCTGAGTGTGATTGGTATCCAAAGAGTCTTGCTAAACATGCTAGACGAGGCGCGGATATATTATCTAGTGCCCGCACTTGTTCATCTGTTGATGCCTCTCCTGTACAGACTCAGCGGGATGCTGATGGTAATTTTTCACAGACTCAGCAAGATGCTAGTGGTAGTTAAACTCCTTCATTCATGGACCGTATACAGGGTCTTGGTGTCAAATTTCCGAAAGGTTCTGGATGGGTATCTCCACGTTTGCACATATCGTCGGTTAATCCTTTACGAGCAGAAACCATTCGTGTTAGGGTTCAGGCTCTGGAGTCTCTCAGTGACATGTTACATTCGCTGAGTCCTACCGAGTCGACTCGGTCGGTTTTGGGTGGGTCTTCTGCTCAAGTGGCACCTCGTTCGAATTTTCCTAAAGGTAACTGCCATTCACTGTCTCACACGTGTCTCGTTATTTAATTTGGGGTGTCTTTTGTTTTTGCTCTATTTATACGTATAAGTCTTTCTTCACAGTGTCACATTTTCTTTATTTTGCAGGTTCTTCAAGCGACTCAGCGTCCCCTTCTGGTTCCTCGGCTCCTCGCTCAAATCCTCGTGATCCTTCTCCCGATCCTCCTATTTCCGAGGTTGGCTTCTCCTTTTTTTTTTTTTTTTTTTTTTTTAGGTGTTTGATGTTTGTTTTGTTGTATTGCTGGTTCTTACGTACCGGGCCAAGGGATTAATCTCTCCCGTGAGAGTTGAATCCTGTCTATAGGGTTGAAATGATACTTTTGCCCTTTATCCAAATTTTACCATCTACATTAGGTCCCCTACTCATAATAGAACCTTGATTGTTCTATGATGAATATATAGATGGTAACAAATCGTTCGTAGCAATTACAATTCGTTCATCCTTTTAGGCTTGCAGAATACCCGAATTGATATTTAGCCTTCGATTGTTATGACTCTGATCTTGAAATCGATTCTGGACCTTGGAATTTCCCGGGACTTTGTGTTGAACATCAATGACATGATAATGAAGTCTTGATGGGACAAAATTTCCGAGTGTTATGGTTTTACATATATAACTTTTTAACGATAATTACCATATTAAATTTATTCAATGTTATCACGTGTGGAGCGTGCAAGGAGACACATCACCTATAACAATTGAATATTTGCTTGGCATAAAGATTATGGTCCATGGATTGACACACAACACTTTTGGATGTCTATTTAAATATCTAGTAAAGATCCAACAAGCAGCTTACGGTACTATGAATTTAACTAGCATTTTCCTCCGGGTCTTCCATATTGCAAGCTATGGCCCACTTCCTCCACGAATCCAAAATATTCTACGTCATAATTTGTCTTGCAATCAAGAACCTTTATCATCAGATTTTCATCGGGATCTAAAAGAAAGCCAGACGCATTGTAATATTGCATGGATGTAAAATAAGAACCATGTTTGCCATATCCATATTCAAGTGGAAAGTGACCACTTCCCATTTGAGGAGCATGTCCATCTTCACTCTCTCGTGAATGACCTCCCCAGTGTATACGTTCTGCACCTACGCTACCAAATAGTGGAAAAAGTTCTGCCGGCCAGTATCCAATTATGTCTCCAAGAATTGTATACCACCATTTATTCTCAGTGCGATTCTATAATTGGAGTTTTAATTACAAAAATAAGTTAATATCATCTGCATATATAACATAGTATCTCAAACGTTGTTATTTCTATTCAAGTTATGTGTTGCACTAGATAATTATTTAAAATAGATATAATCTAATTACCAGATATATACGAGATCGTGAATCACTCAAAATCTTTCCATAAATAGACGGGTTAGGTATTGGCATATCGGGAGTAAATTTTGGGTGAACTTGGACAAGACCAGGACAAAGCATATTAAAGCATCTCGTTTGTTTGCCATTATCAGCCTGTCAAAAAAAAGTATATTTAGCCACGCCCGTCAATACAGCTGAAATATATATTATATAATAAAATTAAAAATAAATCTTTGTTTATTAATTAGACGTCAAATCATTGTATGATAAAATGTTGAATATATGTGTATATATTGTTTGAAACTTATAGTCCAGTACATAAAAAATCGGACTCTTGTGTCATTACTGTAGAGCATGGGATTCACCTGATAAAATACAAATGGATGCAACCAAAATCAATAATAAAATTAATATGGAATTGTTAACATAAATATAAATATTACACCTAGTACAGAGTAATGAGTATAGTTTATTGTATCAATTTTCTCACTTTGAATAGATAAATTTCTACTCACATATCCAATATATCATTCTTGATCATTACATCTCTCTAGTAATACATGGTTTAAACAAATATGCTTACCTTATGCCATTAATTCGTTAATATAAGCATTTTGGTATTGGGCCCCATACATACAACTCATAGTGCAATTATATAGTCTCCAAACAAACCATCATGATATTTGTGTCCTAGTTAGAAAATTGACCTTAGAACAACAATTTTGTCGATTAAAACATATGGTTACGAAGCTTAAACCTAAATAATGTTTGTTTAATCTGTTGATGGATGAGGTAATTTGTTTGCTGTAATATTTAGTGAAAGAACATAATCTCATATGTTGTTTATAATAACATAATTATAGACGGTTAGTGAAAAACTAAGCCTCGGGTATGATTGCATCATATTAAGCTAATTTTTAGTGGAGTATATTCATATAGCTTCTTATACATGAAGAAAGAGAAGGAGGAACTAAAAATAAAATAATTTACAGCTCCATTAAGTTGTACGTCATTTTGTACGGTAATATACGCCACTTTATTTGTAGTATATATTGTTATTGTGATGTCATTAATAATTAAATAAAATGATTTTACCTTCCTTATATGATATTTTTTGTAGTCAACATATGTGATGAGTCAACCAATTCAGAAAATGAACCCAGTCATTTTGCAAATTATGTATGTTCAACAGTAATTTTAATGGGACTCAAAACTCATATAATTTTTAGTTCTTATGTGATTAATACTAGGAAATATGTTTCACGTACCATCCATCCGGTATGTATTCGAGTGGATTGGTCATTCCAACCCGACCTAATAGAAATCTCAGCTAAGCTATATTGGTCCGAGGTCACGTTTAGTTGCCACACACTCATGTTAGCCGTTGCCCCATACAACTTTTCATCTTTATTTTGATATACCATACCTGCAAACTGAGGAGTTCTTGATTTACATAAGAAAATGTATAAATAAACAACTTGCAACATCATATAAATAGTGAAGGAAACATATTCGTACATATTCTGATGGATAATTTGATACAGATATTGTTGATGACAGTGATGTGGCTCTAATCAAGTCTTGTTTATTTGTCCTTCTTATGGGTATTGATCCTTCTGGGCACCTCTCAACTCTAGTTCTAAAAATTGATGTTTCAACTCTATCTTGTTCCAACTCCGAAATAGGCTTAATCTGAAAATCAAACCCAAAAATAATTACATGAAAACAAAGTAAAAAGTATAAGGTTGACGACATCCACCTAACCTGAATTTTATGATTCCTAAGTAAAGGATGATCAAGTGCAGGTTGTTTGTAGATATCGATACAATCATAGGTATCTCCCCATGTCGACTATCAATATAACAAACAAGTATAAGTTAGTTCATCATATATATATATATAACAAACAGGTATAAGTTAGTTCATCATATATATATATATAACAAGATTAGTAGATAAAATAACTGGTGAATAGGTTTTAAAATATAACTAGTTATCAGAGGTTCTTAGTTTATATTCATACAATAACCGGGTTCTACTAAGTTTTCTTCTAGGTGGTGATTATTCTTCAAAGATATTAATTGTACATTTTATATGAGATTGTTATATTTATATTATACTATAAGTTTGAAAGAAAATAAAGATTAAATTTTATTGCTATATATATTATATATAACTAAAAAGTATTTCGCGCGTGGTTTATTAGCAAAGAGATTACTCCTCCTTCATTCTTCTTTTTTTCTGACAAAATACAATTTTTTTCAAGATAGGTTAGATATGTAGGTACTCAATATTTAGTTTTTACAGTCAATTGGGAAAAATATCTAGTCGGAGAATATCCCCATTATCTTATTAGTGTGGCCTAGTTATTTCAAAATTTTCCCCATAAAATATTATTTTTTCTGAGAATGTATTGGGTACCTCAGTGTGGGTTTTTATTGTTTTTCTATTTGCTTGTTTTCGTTTTAAATATTGGTGGTGGTGATGATGAATTCGAAGCAATATTCATAAGAATAAAATAAGAGGTTTTACTTTGGGTGATGCTTTAAGATAAATGAATATATAATTCCAGTTTACAAATAATCCTGGTAGCATTGTCTTTACTGGGAAAATTAGGAAACCAAAATTAATGTCCATCTTCAGTTATTGTTAATAAGGGTGTTAGACTTAAAGCATAAACATCGCGTGAGTTAATATAACACGTATGCCGTATTAAGGGTGGAAATGAAAAATATATTAAACTACTTATACCATATATGGTAAGATGAAGTGGTATAAACCATTCTAGCTAGTTTATCTATAACAAATATAGCACATGATTTTTTAGACACTGAATGAGAATTGAAACCTCGTTCACAAAATAAATAAAATCTAGTTGTTGTTTAGGACACCACATTAAATTTTTGCGTTGTTTAAAAGACGACCTAAGGTTTTGGCGCAGTTTAAAAATATGCCGAAGATTTAGGTTTTTTTTAAAGCACAACCTAATATTTTGGTGCTGGTTAAAGCACCGCCTAAGGTATTTTGGTGGCATCAAAACTTCGCATAGGTTTATAAAATCCAAAAAGCAAGCCCATCATTTCTATGAAAAAAAATATATATATATATATATATCCTTTGAACTTTATAAGTAGTATTAAATGTTATCAAAAGATACATCGTCTAGGTAGCCACTATACCATCGATAGAAAAAAAAAACAAAGACAAAAAGATGGTATGGTACCACTACAACGACAGAGGTGGCTCAATTAATCTAATTCTTGTCAAATTTGAAATAGGTATTGAACGAAGATTTTTTTGTGAACACCTTGTTATTAAAAAAGATTGTCGACGAGGGAAAGGTTAGTGATTAACAATCATATCATTGTTTTGGAAAAAATAATTAATAACGATATGAAATCAATTTTTTTTTTTGTAAAAAAGATATGTAACTCTTGAATGAAAAAACCAAAGTTCTATAAGCATAAATAGTTAGGTAAAATCTTAAGAGAATTGTTTTGACAGGAGGTTTATTAAGAATCTTGAGTTGTGTTCCTAATTCCATGTCTTCTTCTTTTGATATACTTTGTGCTCCTTCGACCACATAGTTCACAATATTCCTAGCAAAAACATTAAGTATCACCACCACCAACAGAAAATTGACAAACATACCTAGAGTGATTCCCATTTAGAAATAATATGATAATCGTTTGATATGTTGTTTTTATACTGAGCAATAGTTATATTATATATATATTTACGATGGGGATCGGCTAAAAAAAAAACTTTTAACAAAACATAATGACCATAGGATCCCTAACATCTAACGGTCCAAATATTTGATGACATGGCATATTAATCTTTTTTAGTTTGTGTTTGGTTGTGATTCGCTCTAGGAATATTAATCAAAACTAAATATCAGTATATATTCTTCTCCTACCTACATCTCTGTTCTCTTTGGCATGAAAAGAAATAGTTTGAAATACCAGTCATGAAGCCTTCATCTACAAACTATAATCCTTACTCCCCAAACCACCACCATCCCTGCTACCAAATCCATGACCAGAGTAACCACCAACCCTTCTACTGCCATAGATTTCACCACCACGATCAATCTGCTCCATCTAAATAAATCAACCAAATGACCAACTTTGCTCGTCATTAATTAATCACCATTCCAATATCAAAATTCTTATGTTATTGCTTAAAACGATTTTTACTAACCCTAGACGTGACTAGGGCTTGAAAAAACTTTCCACTACTATTTATTTATGAATCCATTCAACCCTGCTACTCATTCCAGTAATTTATTCAATTAATATCGTAGGATTGTGATCAATTGGAAAGTTGTAAATAATGGACAATTCATATTTTTCGATCTGATCAATCACATATGTAACGAGAAATTGTCTATTAAATTGTCTTCCCAATATTATCGGCTCAATTGCTAGTGATTAAACCAAACGCAGCCTAAAACCTAAATTTGTGCCATGTCATCAAAAATGTTAGCCATTAGATATATTAGATCCATCGGTAAATAAGTTTTGTCAAATGGTTTTGTCAAAACCTTTTGTTAGTATATCCCGACCCATATATTTATACATGCAAGAAAAAGAAAATTGTGCATAAAGGTAGGACATTCCAAATCTGTGTTCATTAATGACTAGTGACTAGATTTTGTCATTAATGAATAGATTTTGTCATTAGTGATTGATTATAAAAATAAAATAAAAATACCAGCAACTGTAGACCATGTGAATAAACAAAATATTTCATTTTACCACTAACAAGTATGTGTTTATTGAGTGACCCTGTAGATGGTGAAATTTGGATAAAGGGCAAAAGTGTCATTTCAACCCTATAGACAGAATTCAACTCTCATGGGAGAGATTAAGCCCTTGGCCCTCAAGGCATCCTTAGCCACGATTTCTAGTATACGTCCCCGTGAGACACTGCTGGTCGTGATGCCGTGATTCCTAGCACACATCCTCAACAAGATACTGCTGGTCACGTAGGTTCTATAGAGCGTCAAACGTCCCCGACAGACTTATGAACAAGAACAACCACAATTCCAGCATGTCTTCGCTAGACGCAGCTGATTGTGATGCCATGATTCCTAGTATACGTCCTCAACGATATGCTGCTGGTCATGTAGGCTATGTAGATGCGTAAATACGTCCCCAGCGAACTTATGACCCAGAGCGGAGATATACGTATCTCCTGTAAGCAAGACTCACCCTATTTGAGATCAAGGACTCATTCCTAGTACATCATCGCGAGATACACTGGTCATGTCTGCTATAGGCTCTGACTCGACTTATTGAGGTTTCTTGATAACTCTTAGGACATACCCGCGAGATACACTGGTTATTCTACCTCTAAGCCTTTTCGACAGACTCCTAGAGCATCCTTTCGAGATACACTGGTCTTGTTGGCTCATCATATGGACACATATTTTATTCCTAGCACATCTCCGCAAGATACGCTGGTCAAAAGACAATTGAGCCAAAGTCTCGCAGAGACATTAATCGGGCGTACAAAGCCTTCTCTCTCTCCAGGACGAGTCCCAGCTGACCATGGAGAGATACGGATCCGTTAAGAAAATCTTCGGAGAGATTTTGATCCGTCAGCAAAATCTCTCTGCAAAAATCACGGAGAGATTTTGAGCCGTCCGCAAAATCTCTGAGAGATTCAAATCTCTTCACCAAATCTCGGAGAGATTCAAATCTCTCCTCAAAATCTCGGATAGATTCACATGATAGGCACACGCCTTACCTAGTGCTCAAGCCTATTTCTCAGCTTCTCAAATATATACACTCACGGCTAGTAAATTGAGCCTGAACTATACATGGCTATCCAAAAACGTGGATAAGCTCCCTTGAGCTCCGTATGCTCAACAAAGGGACCCACAAACAATAATACAGTCTTCATATGACATATGTGACCGGCCGTGGATAGAGGGAGATCAGCCTCAGTTCCTCTCACACTCTGCACACGATTCCTGGGGAATTCCATACCCTTTCATGTGACTCATCCTAGTCATTCTCACAAATCAGAGAATATCTCTCTATCTTGGCCAACTCGGATGAAGAGAATATTTATCTCTCAACACTTCATCACAAAGGTTGACTCAGCTTCACACAATGGGGGGATATCAATTAGGGTTTTGGTCTGGCGGTCTACGGCACGTGTGATAAATAACCGGCTTATTTCTCACCGCAGAAGAGAGTAAAGGCGGTCTTTCTTTTATTTTTTAGAACATGGGTAGTGAGCTTAGATATTATGTCAAGCAAGATGGTTCTAGTAGTGTGGGTGGTGGGAAGCGCGTTAATCTTGCTGGTGATGGGTTCACGTAGCGTGTCAGACTTGATGTGGATGGATTTGTGCCGGCTTGGCGCCTGGAGAAGCGCTCTGATGCTCCTGATTCGTTGTTGGTCACTGAGGATGTTAAATTTCGCTTCTCAACAGTGGTAGATGCTACCGATGATGGTGTTGATCCGTCAACTTACAAGCGGGTGCATGGCTTCTGGGTGCCTTATACCTTGGTTGTCACTTATAGGGATATCGTGGAGCGGTGCGGCCATATGGTGAAGGAGGGAATCCTCGACATGATGACTATATGCTAAAAATATCTTCGAAGTAGCTGACCAGCTTTCACGGGTGAAGGATAGTCATATTACCGTTGATGTGTTGCAAGGTTGGGAGGTTGCTATTCAATCAGAACTTGTCCTTGGCTTTCCTGTGGAGTGGTTGAATGAGTTGTTGGTTAAAGTGGAGAATCAGAGTGATTCACGTGCGCATCTTCCAGGCCAGATCGCCCAGCTAGATAAAAAATTAGTTAAACTTTCCAAGGTGACTTCCGAGAAAAAGATGGCGTTGAATCAACTTGTTGATAGCGTAGCAACGGCGACTAGTGCGGCTCAGCAGGCGGCTGAGAATGATATTCACGTAGAGCTTGACAGGAAGAGGAAAGAATGGTCTGCGTTCCAGTCTATTTGGCGCGCTCTATTTTCATTCCTTCTTTCCCCCTCCTCTCTTTTTTTTTTTTTTTTGAACAATGTGTCGTGCTTGGTTATGCTCTTTGAGGATATTGGTGGATACTTTAATCTGTGTTTATTTGTTTTGAATCCTGCTATATTGGCTTTCTATCGTACCAGCTGTTGTGTAATATTGAAGGATGTTCACCCTCCCCCCACACACACACACCATCCCCCCCCCCCCCCAATTTTTTTTTTAGGTATTTGATATTACAGGTTTTAGTTGCGTATCATTTGAGGTGGATCGAGGCGTTTTTATGAAAGCTGCTTGGACGGTGTCGTTGCGGAGCTTAGTCTATTGCGTTGATGTGAGTGGCGCTATTGTGATAGCGAGTCATTGTAATAACGAGTTTTGTTTGAGAAGCTTTCGTTTATAAGGATCGTGATGCTGGCGTGTATGCCCTTTTAGGTTTATGTAAGAGGCATGACTACAGAGGAGAGTTTGACCATAGTGAAATCTTATTGATGTGGTTTATACGAAGTGTCTCTCTTTTTGAGAATGATCTGTGTTAATTGTTGTATTTATCCCCGCAGAGTTGTGGACGGGGATGTTGCGCCTCATACGAGCTCAAAATGACCTCATTTCTTTTGTGTTGGCCTTGTAACTTCATTCACTAAAACATAGATCTGAACACTTGTGAATTTGATCGAATTCCACTTTGCTATTTGGTTCATCTTCACTTCTCGTCCATTTTGGCACTCTTTTGCTCTTTTTGGATGATTCTACCTAATTGAGACAAAAAAAAAAGAGTAATACAAGATAATATACAAGAAATATAGCAAATACAAGCATGATATCAAAAATATAATAAATTATGCAGTTATCACCAGGTTAACCAAGATTTACTTTTAAAAACCCAGCCTGAAAAGGTTGGATTAATGTTTTTTTAATTGTTTTTGTCTTTTTTTAACCCAGTCAAACCAGGTTTGATAATTATTTTCTTAAAGCCTTATTGGCTCTTCAGTGATAATCTATTTAGCATCATTCTCATACGAAACTCTTTCAACCTACTCGTCATCATACTAGAAACTAAGTTCATCTGAACAATATTCAGGATTAGTTTTCACAAAAGACATAATCATCCCCACTCTCATAAATAATAAAAAAAAATTGGTGCTAATCTTAGTGATTATAGTCTCAATTCTTCATTTTGAATAGGTGATCAATTATTAATCTATGATCAAGAATTGAGTTAGCGCTATCTAAAGTAATCACATGTTCGTCGTTTTCGGAATCTTCATCGACTTTATAATTTTCATCATCTATATGTCTTTTGTTTTCCGCACATATGTTCATTGTAATTTCTTGAAGATCAATCTCTTCTGCTGATCCTTCTTTTCCAGTTGTTCATACTTTTTAGGAAGTTTTTTCTTTATATGTATACATCTTTTTATTTTACCTATAACAAAATTTTCAAGACCGTATCTCTTCCCGTTGAATGGGTGATGATCATAAATACGATCAGGAATAAATCTAGATACACCACCACAAATTTCACTTTGTACAATACTCTGAAGCGTCTGCAAATGACTAGAAGACAACTAATAAGAAATGTAAATTAAGATTCCCTTATCTTTGTGCTTGTACATACCCATTATACGTATGATAATATGTATCAGAAATAACCAAAAGGTTATGTAAGATAATGATATTGACCAAAGAATTGGTTGTGATTGTACCCCGTATGGTTGTTTGTGAAAATCTAAAAGGCACTAGGAGAAAAAAGTGAAAATCTACAAAGAAGAAATCTAAAACAAAAATAATGTTTACTCTCGGCAAAGACGCCAAAATTTAGTCGATTGTCAGCCGATCAAATGCTCTTCTACTTATAAATCGTCGTCGAAATCTTTACCAACCAAGGGGGTTGTGTTGTTTTCTAAACTAACGAAATTAAAAGAAAAATATATAACTAAAGATCCTAATCAACAAGATGCAATGTTGGTCGAAGGTTTCACCGTCCATCACTAAATATTTTATCAACCGACTAGAATTAAGAGTTTATCTTTCTAATGCCAATTATCTGAATACCTCATGGCAAGATTACTCCAGTGATCGTCCTTATATCATCTTATATTGCAAACCGTATATAAGAAACATTTTCACTAGATAATTCCGTGCAAGAGCCACTAAAGTTTATATTGGTGTTTTGGGCTTAAGTATGAACACGAAATTTGCTGTAATTAGTTGTTCATCAAAACATCCTGTTCAACGCATCATAAAAGCTGCTATACAAAAAGAATTTGTGACAGAAAAACAAAAACACGAAAAAACATTGTGTTATCTCTACAATTAGACCATTCACAGGTTCTTATGTGAATATGACCATTGTTGCGTTTGGGTCCTAAAAAGTTTTAAATTAGAGTTTGGGTATCAGGATCAAAATTGACTGGGTTGACCATTACAGAATCTAGTTAAATACAAAAATTACCTATTTAATATTAATATTAAATTTATTTACTAACTTTGCCATCTAACAGTATCTTAGACGCGCGTATGGTGAGGGGCTACCCGAAAACAAGGGCTGAAATTAATTGCACATGACATGAGTAAGATAACAATTATTTGGGAATTTAGGTTTCTTGGCTGAAAATAAGATTTGGGGACTTTCTGTTTGAATTAATTGAATTTCAGAGAGTAATTGTACAATTGGGTTAAATGGTTGTTTGAGTGGATGATTGAATGAGGTTGAAGATTACTACTGCTATTACTTCTTCTTGCAGCCATAGGAACGGTCGAAGAAGCTGAAGGTAGGGAATAAGATTTCATGATTGAATTAACTTTACCATCATCACCATCATAAATCTCTGAAATTCATGGCTTGTTCATCACAAAAACTATTATTAACAGATTTTCAATTCGACACTTGATATAGCCAACTGATTTTCATGTGTGATTCAAGGATAGACACACCACAAATCTCACGGTTTTTTCGACTGCCTCACGTGCTCTATTTTTCTTGCTTTACAAATTATTTAGATGGTGAGTTTTCACGTTTTACGATGGTGATGGGTTAATAATGCAATTTCTTCATCTGAACAGAAAGAGAAGGGGAAAGGAGGAAGATGATTGGTTAACCGTTGGATTAATCATCTTCAACTGTACACGTGTGTTACATAGAGGATATTTTAGTTAGTTCAAAACAAATGATTTTAGTTGTGCGCACACACATTTCGCACGGAAAACCTAACCAGAAGAATGGATGGAAAAACTAACGGCGTTAAATAAATATAGAAGAATTCGTTTAGGTTCGAATTAAAATAAAGTCATTAAGTAATTATACAAAACTGTTGGTCGGTAATGGTAGGAGCTCAAAGAAGCTTTTCCTACGTCTTACTGCAAGTGCACAGGCCTATTGGAGGTGTGGAAAGCACAGGTCGATCCCACAGAGAAGTGGTGTGTGCTATGATTGAACTAAGGGCTTACTAGACTGATTTTTAGAATTGTAACACAAATGTTTGGGTGATTGTGTGTCGATACGACTAGGTTGATGTTGTATGAACCTAAACTAAGGCAATGATAAACACAGAATGTTGGAACTGATATTGTTGTGACACTAGGGTGTTTAACTCCACCCTCTGATCTCATACTAAGGCAATGTGAATTTTCACTTGTTCTACTGCCTTCCTTGAAGACCTTAATTGGATAAATGATGACCTAACTCACCTTAACTACCCCTAGTATCACTGGTCTTATCACAAGTACCGGTGATCACGAAGCGATTCAGCTCACTAAATCACTACTTTCCTAAACAATAAACACATTAAGAACAACTTGATAATTTACTTGTTTCATATTTAAATCAGAGGGTTTCATTACACCCTAGTTTAATTACTTAAAACATGATGTAAGAGTAAAAACAAAATCAAATTAAAGTTGCAGAATTCAAAACCCTAAAACATGCTACCCTCTCTCACAACATAAACTTCCATTTTTATACCTCACAAGTGCTGAAATTAGCATTTAATGGAGTACCCAGACCTGTCTCTTCTGTTCCCTCGGCTCTGGTTCGCATGCAAGAGTAAACCCTAATTCTATTTATCTCTAACATAGCCTCTTGGGAAGAGAAGCTACATGAGAGATAACTAGAAATAGGGGTGTCGGAAGAGATGACTGTGGTGTTGTTGGCGTTGGGAGTTGAGGCTGGTACGGGTGGTGGGAGAAACGAAGGAGGAGATGGCTCTGCCATTTTTGGTCGGGGGAGAAGAGGGGTGATGGGTGTGATGGTTTTCTCTGTGACTTTCGGGTGAGAAGGAGAAGAATGAGATTAGGTTTTGGGTGTTGAGGGTTTATATACGGGCTGTGCTGTGAGGCGGGTGCATCAGGAGTTGAAGAGGAAGGCGGAGCGAGCGTTGGATCTTGGGGGACAGATCTGAACGGCTGAGGAAGTGTTGGGGTGTTTTGGTGTTGAGCGGAGACATCAAGGGTCGATGCGTGTGGAAGCAGTGAGCGTTGGATGTGGAAGATAGAAATCTCAACGGCTTGGAGTGGACGGGCTCGGATCCGGGTCGCGGGTCAGGTCTAGCTCAAGCCCATGTCTTGCAGATGAGTTGCTACTTGTTGGGTTGCAACCACATGCTTGTGCGCTTTGGCTTTCTCTCCATAGATGCTTGACTCCAATTCTTCGCTCTTTGGCTCCTCGGTTCTCGAGCTTTATTTATTACCTAAAAACACAAAATTAATTAGTACAAATATTTATTCTTGAAAACAAAGAAAACTCGTAATGCGGGATAATATCTCGATTCTTGAGCACAAAAGATGAGTAAAATGCCAATAAAAAGGTGTATAATTATGCAATATTTGGCACTCATCAAATACCCCAAACCCGAATTTTACTTGTCCTCAAGTGAAACGAGAAATGAAGAAATCCTAACTATACCCCGTCAGCAGTCTCTCGAATGCATTTAGCATATGCACTAAGCCTTTAAACCCCCTAGGTGTCCCTAGTGGACGAGTTGTAGTCTCGTGAGGGTTTACCGAGGTGTACCCACAAAACCTTCTCCAATTTAAGAGTGTAAAAGAGTCTCAAGCATCCAAGGAGCTATGAGTATATAGAGTTTCTGCATGCTAGTAACAAGAAGTTAGAACTATCAACGAACGCATTCTCATCCTTAAGAGTTGAGCGAGAAGTAACCATACCATATGAAAGAATTCGGATTCGATTGTGATCATAAGCCTCGACTTCTGCCTCACTATTAGGGTTTTATGATAATTGCACTCAAAAAGATCGCTTTTTTAGTCTCTCATGTGTGCAGGCAAGAATAAAGAGAGAAATCCTGCACACGTTGTAGGTAAGAAGGCTAACCTTCTGAAATAAAATTTGGAGACTCCACAGAAGTGTGGACAAAAAGAATCTTTTTCTGATGATCTCTAAGAAGGGAAATCAACCATTAGCAAGGATGGGAGTACTCACTTACCTTCTCACCCGATCGGAATTAACATCATACTCTCATAGAAACCATAGAAACGTCTTCAATCTTCGGTCTTCGGTCTTCAACTGTTGATGACGAACTTCTGAACTTTACAAAAACTTGACAAACATACATTTTTTTTTTTTTTTTTTTTTACACTTGTCTTGATTTCACAAACTTCATTAATTCTCATCCTATTTTTCTTTTCTTTTCTTTTGTTGCACGTAAACCTTGGACTATATCAACTTTTCCTTCAAATATTCTGATGATGCTCCGCTTGCTGATGATGATGTGTTTCTATGGGTCTGCTGATTGAGAGAGAGAGAGAGTGATGCTAACTGCAAATCGGTATTTAGAAGAAGTTTTCATCTTTAAACGTCACCCTCATGATTGACGGAATTAGCACTCAAGAGATCAAAAGTAGTGCTTGAAAGTGGTGTGAAGTTGGGTAGCTCACCATTCCTACCCGAATTGACGTACGGTGACACACACTCTAACAGCTTTTCTAGAAAGTCACAAAGAGTGAAGGTCGGTACCTCGCTTGATGTAAAATGGGTAGTCTCTACTATGGGTGATCACAATTCTACTACCGAATATCTAAACAGCACCTAATTCGCCCTCCCAAGATGGTTAAATCCAACTTTAACGCTCTAATCAACTAAGAAACCCGATTGTGTTCTCCTAAGTACTTCCAATTTCTGTTATTTCGGCCAGATTCTCTATGTAAACATAGCTAGAAGCATGCTAGTGACTCTAAAATCTCTAAAAGTTGGAGTTTTTTACAAAAAGAGTTTTTTTTTTTTTTTTTTTTTTTTTTTTTTTTTTTTTTTTGAAAATAAAAGGTAAAATAAAAGACTAAAAACTCTAAATGCAAATGCACCCCCAAACCTAAATAAAACATTGTCCTCAATGTGTCAAAGATAGGAAAAATTAAACAGTAACATACCATGAGAACTATGTTGATAAGAGAAAAGGGAAGAGATTACTGGGTATGTCGGCGGGAGCAAGGTTGAGCTTCATTAGTCAAGGCTAGAATCCAACATTCTCAGCGGAGATCATATCGGATTAGCATAATATAAGCACAAGAAGACTCAACCGTTTCAAGAAAAGAAAAATTTAACAAGTCCTACTGGATTATATACATGAAAATTCACCATAAACCAACAGTCTAAAGAGTTGAGGTCAACCCAATAGAAAATATGTACAAACATCAACAAATTTACACAAATATAATATGAGAGTGCAAGTAAGACTGTGTATGTGAATGAGTTTCCCCAATCCTAAACTTGTGAGAACAGTGCGGTATTGAGCACAAAATCTTGCAAATTTAAAGGTACATCATGCAAAAGGTCTAACTCAAAATGAGTTTTGCTAATAACAGAGACATACACATTCCAACTGTGGCTCCTTAAGAGTGTTATACTTTGATGCAAAATAGTCCAAGAGGACTTGGGAAGCACAAAGTTCTAGGCCTAAGTTAGGCATTTTTAGAAAAGTTGGTTTTGCAATTTTGTTACAAACTACACCTAGGTTTGGTGGAGGAGTTTCAATTTGTGACTTAGGAGAGAAAGTAGGTACATCTAAGTTGTTTTCATGCATAAGATCATTTGCACCATCACATACTTTCCTAAGGTCAAGAAGGTAAATCATGCTCACCAAAGATAGAACAATTAAATCAATCACCATGTCATGATCATCGAGCAGGCAACATATTGTGATACGGGAAGGGAATCGAGACACAACAATAATATCATGATCCAAAAGAACATTAGTGTCAACAGAAGATTCATCATTTCCTAAGTCACAAACAAGTTGTGAAGCATGCTCACATTCACTGAAGAATTTCACAAAGCCAAGCTCAGAGTTAATATCACATGTATGAATATTAGAAGAGGCATCATTCGTAGGGTTCACAGAAGAGACACTTAATGTCTCTGAACCTAAAGATTTCATCATATTTTCAGTATGCACATGCTCTTCTAACATATCATATTCATCATCATCATCATAGCAAAAATGCGTTTCCCTATTCAAAATTGTAGCATTTCTAGTGTACTCATTTACCTCTAGATTAGGTTCATATTCAGTGTTAATTGCATGAGTAGGAGTAGAAACACTATTTTCAAAATGATCAGAGATAACAAACATCCTATCATAAGTTTCCTTCCAATCTTCATTTTGTAACTCAATCAGGTTCCTTTGAAGAATCATAGTGAGTTGTTCTATTGAAGGAGAGTCTTCACTAGTGGGTATGCATTCCTCATATGGATATTCATTGTATGGTTGAGCATGAGGTTCACTAGAGAAGGGAAATTCAGACATGTTGCTATATGGATGGTCATGTATTGCATTCAGTTCAAGCCTAGCATTTTGCTCCATGAGCGTTTCCATTAGTGATTGTAAACAAGGAGTCGGGGGAGTATAAAATTGTGCATCTCCCCATTGTGGTGACTGATACATGTGCTCATGATGGTTAGGGTATGAGTATTCAAGGTCAGGGCCCTGAGAAGGCTCATAATACTCCCTAAAATCACTATGGTATGTGGGGGGTTCGTAACATGAATCATGCCCGTAAGCAAGTTCTCTAATTGATTTGTTTGTATCCCCAGTTGCAGACAAAAATGATGACATGATTTAGCACTCAAATTGAACTCAAAACCCAATTATAGTGGGCTCAGTTTGGTTTATTGGGTTTCATTTGGTTTATGTGGGAATTGGTTTATTAGGCTTTTGGTTTGTTGGGGAAGTACAGCCCAGCAGTTGGGTAACGAGTTAATGACCAGTTAGGTTGAAAATGTATAGCCCAGATTAGGTTGAGTTGGGCTCGGTTTTGTGCATGCCCGACCAGTGAGTTGATTGTGAGCAGCCCAAGAAGAGAGCCCGGCTTAGGCGATGCCCAAAGATAAATAACCGCACGACCCAGATGCACAACCCAGTATTTGGGCTTCTGATTTGGTTTTGTGTGGGCTGGTTTGGTTTATTGTGGGCTGCAGCGTGTACGGAGCCCAGGTCGTGCAGTGGCACAGCCTAGCAGTTGAGCGGAGCCCAGTTTGTATGCAGGGGTTGTTTCTGTGCAGCTAAGGTTGTTTGCAAAGATTAGGGTATGTGCAGAGGTTGGTTTTATGCACAGGTTGTGTGCAGGTTGGTAGCTTGCACAGGTCTAAGTGTAACTCACAACACAGCTCGGATGTGCAGGCGAGTGTATCACTCACGGATCATGCATTCCACCAAAAAATGTATTTAACAGATTAAGCAATGCCAAAGACAATTCACAACCCAGTTAAAAGATTAATAGCTTAGCTTGTGCACGGCTCGGTTTGATTAGTTATGCACATTGGTTGTCAAGCACGGGATTGAGTGCACGAGTTTGGCTCAACAGACTTTCAGAGGGTCGGAGCTCGGGTGATGGTAACTAAGCTCAGAGCATGCAATCGACTCAGGGGTGATTGGTCATGCAAGGTAACTAAGTTATCATGCAATCAGAGTTGTGCTCAGGTTATCACAGGATTGACAGTGTAGATCATGCACAGGGGTTGTCACAGTTTGGCTCAACAGGCTCAACAAGCTAGTTGACAAGAGTGTGTCCATCGCCAGGTTTTATCATGCAATCATGCCAATAAATTTAAGGTTCACAAGGTCATGCTCATAATGCATGATGGTTCACACAACACATGGTTTAAATCATTCAAGGTCGTCACAGTAAGCTCAGGGTTGACAACGCAGCACAAGTTCTACAGGGTCAGTTGACCCTTTTGGTTTTCAATGGTTATGCTCAGGGGTGTTGGAGTCACTGGGGTAGTTGATGTCAACTATCACAGTTGACTTCACTTGGGAACTATGGTCACAGAGCATACAAGTGTAAAGCTTTCAGGGTGCAGAGCATACATGGCACAGATCATACATGGCACAGATCATACATGGCAATACAAAGTTCAATTACTCACCTCAAATCCCTGCGCTTTTCTTGTGTTTCTTGGGCTTGCTCAGCCTCAAGAAGATAGCAAGCACAAACAAGACTCGCTAGCTCAATGACCCAACTCGGTTCTCGATATTGCACAAACTAAGCAACGAGTTATAGTGCTACAATTGCGAGCTCGTGGCTATGCTCAAAGTAAGAATCAAGCTACGGGATATGCACCGAGAGTATCTTGGACTGATTGGGACTAAGATTTACAAGTAGCACTAAGATACGAGGGATGCTTAGTCTCCTTGTAAACTATCGACAAAGCTCCAATGAGCTACAAGTTCTGAGGGCTAGTGAATATTGCAGCTAAGTTATAAGGCAAAGTAACTAACTATATGCAAAGTAAACTAACTAGATGATGCACTGAGATGGATGAAGATGAGCAAATATGAATATGCGAGATGGAGCAGATATGAGCTAACTACAACTAAGTTATACTAACAAATTAAGTGCAATGAACTAAATGCACTGAAATGAGGCAATGATTCAGGTGCAAACAAAAATGTAAAAAGATGCACTTCAGTTGATTTATACTAATACAGGGGTTACAAAGAATAATTTAAAGTAAATATGTACAAGGGAGGATTGGAACTCAGTAAAGCAAGCCAACAGTCAACATGGCACACGCCAAGTCCCCGGCAGCGGCGCCAAAAACTTGGTAGGAGCTCAAAAAAGCTTTTCCTACGTCTTACTGCAAGTGCATAGGCCTATTGGAGGTGTGGCAAGCACAGGTCGATCCCACAGAGAAGTGGTGTGTGCTATGATTGAACTAAGGGCTTACTAGACTGATTTTTAGAATTGTAACACAAATGTTTGGGTGATTGTGTGTCGATACGACTAGGTTGATGTTGTATGAACCTAAACTAAGGCAATGATAAACACGAGAATGTTGGAACCCCCGTATTGTTGTGACACTAGGGTGTTTAACTCCACCCTCTGATCTCATACTAAGGCAATGTGAATTTTCACTTTGTTCTACTGCCTTTCTTGAAGACCTTAATTGGATAAATGATGACCTAACTCACCTTAACTACCCCTAGTATCACTGGTCTTATCACAGTACCAATGATCACAGGCAGATTCAGCTCACTAAATCACTACTTTCCTAAACAATAAACACATTAAGAACAACTTGATAATTTACTTGTTTCATATTTAAATCAGAGGGTTTCATTACACCCTAGTTTAATTACTTAGAACATGATGTAAGAGTAAAAACAAAATCAAATTAAAGTTGCAGAATTCAAAACCCTAAAACATGCTACCCTCTCTCACAACATAAACTTCCATTTTTATACCTCACAAGTGCTGAAATTAGCATTTAATGGAGTACCCAGACCTGTCTATTCTGTTCCCTCGGCTCTGGTTCGCATGCAAGAGTAAACCCTAATTCCATTTATCTCTAACATAGCCTCTTGGGAAGAGAAGCTACATGAGAGATAACTAGAAATAGGGGTGTCGGAAGAGATGACTGTGGTCTTTGTTGGCGTTGGGAGTTGAGGCTGGTGCAATTGGTGGGAGAAACGAAAGGAGGAGATGGCTCTGCCATTTTTGGTCGGGGAGAAGAGGTGTGATGGGTGTGATGGTTTTCTCTGACGTGGATGTCGGGTGAGAAGGAGAAGAATGAGATTAGGTTTTGGGTGTTGAGGGTTTATATACGGGCTGTGCTGTGAGGCGGGTGCATCAGGAGTTGAAGAGGAAGGCGGAGCGAGCGTTGGATCTTGGGGGACAGATCTGAACGGCTGAGGAAGTGTTGGGGTGTTTTGGTGTTGAGCGGAGACATCAAGGTCGATGCGCGTGGAAGCGTGAGCGTTGGATGTCGAAGATATAAATCTCAACGGCTTGGAGTGGACGGGCTCGGATCCTGTCGCGGGTCGTCGTCTAGCTCAAGCCCATGTCTTGTAGATGAGTTGCTACTTGTTGGGTTGCAAGCTGTTGCGCGCGCGGCTTTGGCTTTACTGCTCCATAGATGCTTGACTCCAATTCTTCGCTCTTTGGCTCCTCAGTTTCTCCGAGCTTTATTTATTACCTAAAAACACAAAATTAATTAGTACAAATATTTATTCTTGAAAACAAAGAAAACTCAGAATCTGGGATAATATCTGATTCTTGAGCACAAAAGATGAGTAAAATGCCAATAAAAAGGTGTATAATTATGCAATATTTGGCACTCATCAGGTAACCTAGCAAAAAGCTGGGCACCAACTCCCCTTTGAATAGCAATGCCTAGTCTATAAAAAATAAAACTACCCAAACCGCAACTAGCATCATTGCTGATAAGGCAATTCTTCAGACGCTTGAAGAAACTCAAAGTGTCATCGCCAAGTTCTCCTAAAGTGGAGAAATCTAGGACCCTGAGGCCAAAACCATGTAAAACGCATTTGTTCAAATATTTAGCACGTTTTCGTGAAACCGCACTAGAAATGGCTTTACCTGGGACAAAAGAGCGAACACCTTCACCAGTGAAAGGCGAGACACCTGTGACATCCATACAAACATCTTGTTCATTATCCCGATTAAGAACAAGGATATCGGCGGGCTTCAGATCTCTGTCGTCGTCATCCTGTCAGAAAACCAAGCGAAACCTGCTTGCGTGCAGGTACACTAGCCTTGTAACAAATATCAGCAACAACATCTCGAACAACATCATGTCGAAACTTGTAACCAACATCTTTAGCCAAATGAAGCGCATGATCACCAAAGATATCCATAGACTTTCTACAACATGGACATAAACTATTCTCAACAAACAGAGACGGATGCCAAGGTGATAGCAAAGTACAGCTCTGAATTATCGTGGACCGAGGCACTGATTAAGTCCATTAATAGGTACTGCTAATAAATAATCTTGTGCATGCTTGACCCGGTTACACTGCCATAAGATAGAATCTCTTACAGACATAAAAAAATGGTCTGGATTTGCTTCTTAACGGTCAAGACGGTCAACTAGAGTCATGGGACCCAAACTCTAATATTTAACTTTCTGGGACCCAAACGCAACACTGGTCACATTTTTGGGACCCAAAATCAAAATATCCCAAAAAAAAAATTGCATGACCATTGTTTTCGGCCTTAAATGTAGAAGATTCTTAATATTTGTTTTGTTTTTTTTTTTTTTTTTTTTTGGTTTTGACACGATCACCAGGGATTAAAGGGCCCCCAACCCAAACAAACGAAAAACCAAAGAAACAAAAACAAAAAAGAGAAAACAACATTCTGTTATAGAACACCAGACTGTAAACAATTACAATTTATAGTAAGTCTTCCCACTGCTGTCATCAAGCAAGACCTGATTAAAATCTTCTCTCATATTCCTCCAAACAAGCACCTCATAAGGTGATGGTGGGTAGATACCAGCTAGCCAATCAGCAGCACGATTGGTCTCTCTATATATGTGATCAATCTTTAACTAGTCAAAGTGCTTTCTCAACAAACAGATATGTCTCCAAATGTACAACACATCCCAAGGGACCTTTGGATTCCTGCTATTAAGAAGCACATTTACGGCCATAGAGTCCAAACCCAAGTGAGCTCTCCTACAACCCATAGACACATCAACCATTAATCCAATTTCAACCCCTGAAGTTCATGACCCAATACAGAGATAGCCATCCCAGAGCTGCAACAGCCATCAAACACTCACCAGGCCTATCCCTGATAATAGCACCATAACCTCCTAGAGAGTCTCTCATGGACCCATAAGTATTCTCAATATTTGTTGCTCGCAGATGCTTAGATTTACATTGTTCTAAGAATTCAGCAGGTCTGGGGTCCAGACTCTCCAGTACAAAATCGCCCAGCTGTCTATGCCAAGAAAACTCAACTTTCTTTGGTTTAAAGATGTTCATTGTTTTTTTCAAAGGGAAAAAAACGGTTTAGTCCAAAAACGCGTCAAAAGTACAGTTAGTCCATCCCGAGTTAACTAGGTACAACTTAGTCCAAAAGTTATTTAAAATATGAAAAATACACATATAACCTCCTGATTTACAATTTAGTCCAAATATTTACGGTTTAGTCCAAAGTGACTCACGATGATGTCAGCAATATTAAATTATATAAAAAATAATTAAAAATAATATATCTTTCGAACCGTTTGTCCAAAATTCACAAACTTTATATATTCGAAAATCTCTTTCCGAGAGCTACAAAAAGAGTACCCATATGACTATATAATTCTCATTTTAAAAAAATCTTAGTTTACATTGGCGTACAAACATGTACATGTCTACAGAAATCCAAAAAATCAAAAGACAAAACAAGGTGCACCAGTTTGTACACCAACATAGCAAAAGTAGACTGCAGCTGAATCTCATACGGTAACAAGTTAGCTAGGTGATCCATTCCCAAGGGTTTACCGAACGCTCCTCTCATACCGGTTTGAAGCTTGTGACTCAGACATGAAAGCATCTTGTTGATACGCAAGACATGGAAATGATGTATTTATCTTGTTCATCTATACATACAATGACGATGAGGAAAAAGTGGTCAGCACAGAGATCAAACTATTGTTTCATGAAGTTTTTAACTGACAAGGAATCTAATAAAACAACAAAATAATTATACAGTGGGAGCTAGATATTGGTGACTCGTAAGCTAAAATATCGTTGTAGCACCAGTTTTTAACTTATTTTTCACCTAGGCCTATATAATTGAGTAATCACTGATAGCACGAATAATGGGTAATACATTGATAAACCATCCAGTTCTTGCAGGCTACAACTCAGAAAAAAATGATTATACTAACTTACAAGTATGAGCTTAAATCTATTTATGTGTCTGCAGAGATTATTTTAATAAAACTGTTCGAAAATGGCACTGAAGCTGCAACAAATATCCTAGAATGTACATTATCTTTGCCTAAGAGATGTTACAAGGATCTAAATTTCTAATGAGCGGACAACTTTTGATGGTATAAGAAAGAGATGCAGTAACTTTTGATGTTTTGTGGTATAAAAATCCAACATTTATACCACAAAAATGCACATATTACTGTGATAACACAATAGTGTACAACTTTGTACACACCTATAGAAAATCCAATACCTGTACAATTAGTGCTTTCCCTAATTTTTGTTATGTATACATAAATATAGTCCTACAAGTGTATAACTATTTACACCTAAATAATCAACATTTGGACTACTATGCACACTTAAATAACATAATATGTGTGTACAACTATGTACACATTAGTGCTTTCCTAATTTCTTAGACTTCAAAATGAATAACATGTATAAAACTATGTACACTTTAATAATCAACACGTGTAAATGAAAATGAAAATGAAACCACCAAACAGGGAGAATTTAATTGGTTGAATCGGAACAGCTAGACTACTAAGTGATAAAAGACGATTCTTCGATATACAAACAAAACGGATGATGGGCATATGGTATGTGTATATAAGAACAACAAGCTTTTAGAAATTCTTCAAGTAGTTTTATGCAAACAAAACTAATGATGGGCATTAAGTATTTGTGACAAGCTTTTTGCAAACCTTCATGTAGTTTCTGACATGAGTCAAGTTCTCTGGAACACTCCAGCTCGAGGTGGTAAAACTTTGGCGCCAAATTCAATAGTATTAGCCATTAACAGGTGTACAACTATATGCACAATAACCATAAGAAGGTGAAATAAACAGAATTCTAAACTCAATGTTCACAAACAATATTCGCATGTGGTAAATAAACAGAATTCTAAACTCAATAGTTAGAGATTGCGTGCATTATCCATTAACAGGTGTACAACTATATGCACAATAACCATATATTGTTGAGATAACACAGTGGTGTACAACTATGTACACCTATAAAAAATCTAAAACAATAAACATCCATACCCACAAAACAAGTCATATATATTATTGAGATTGTACATGGTGTACAACTACGTACACACCTACAAAAACCCAACAAATCCAACATACATACGAAAAAAAGACCATCAAAAAATGAGAGACCACAATGATGGACAACTAGGTATACACTTACAAAATCCACCATCTATATCCAAAACATGCATATATATTATTGAGATAACAATTATATTAGATAGACAAAAGTATAAAGCAGGTTTCATGATGATGGCTTATCAATAAGCATGGAACTTTGTCTAGGATATTGCATTAGCTAAGTTAACTTTTTCGATTAACAAATTATACCTTTCCCTTTGGTAACAAATCCATTTATTTGGTTTCCATCCACATACTCAACCCAATCAATCTCTTTTACATTGATCTAGTGAGTCTAAACAGCTAAACCTAGCTTATGTCAACATGTGTTTCCTCCAGATTATGTCAGTTGGCCCACTTTTCTCATTAGGGTATCTCAGTGATGCGAAAAACATACCGGTATGTACACTTGTACTCAGTGCACTAATATGTACACTTGTGTACTGGTGCACCAATATGTACACTCATAGAAGGATGGTAACCTAATTTCCAAGAGAGACTGTCAAGCTAAATCGGCAACTCTATAGACCATGCACTGCTAGAATAAAGCATCCTTTATTGCATTTCGAAGATCACTAGGATTACACAATATCATTTTTCTGAGCATTATGTAAGAATGAACTAAGATCGGACCAAAGAGACCAGCATATTAGAATTACAAAACATACCTCTCTTTGTCAGAGTGGTAAGACATTCAAGTCAGGTTAGACGTGGTAGCTCACCAATTTTTTTGCATGTTTGTTGTCAAACAAAAGCGGAAACAGATTAGAATAGGATTATCTGATCAAAAGCATGACAAGTCTATATAATGATACCAAGCATAAGCTTGTGGAGCCATTATTTTCACGTGTACCACTTTGTACACGCCTATAAAACATGCATGAAATTGCTCATTCATGCCCACATTTGGACTTACTTTTTTCATGGAAAATACACTGGTGCACAAGTACGTACACACCTACAAAATATGGATGAAATAAAGCATTCTTACCCACAAACATGCCACTTCTCATAGAAAATAGACTGGTGCACCAGTTTGTACACCAGTTTAGACTCTCCTCATAAAAGAGACAGACTCCCGACTCCTCATCATAATACCAAACCTGTAGGAGCAGAATCTGCGCAATATGTGCCAGCGAAATTATGACTAATAAGAATTCGCGGAGACTTCGCAGAGTACTTAAAGAATGACGTAGCAGATGACATCAGCATAATTCATGAGGAAAGTATGAGTAACTTGCGAAATTATAGAGTGAACCTGCGAGAAGGTGACAAGAGCTTGCGAGAATATGAGCTGTATGTGAGCTGTCATCCACTATGTAAACACTATATAAAGAGGAGAGTAGGAGAGAGAAAGGAAGAGACACATTTTTGGGGAGAGAATTTTAGGAAGAGAGAGATATTTTTAGAGAGAAACTTTATTTTCTTTATCATCTTCTTCCCCTAAAACTAGATCTAGAGCTCTACAAAATATCCATTAATGGAGATTCTCAATGTAACCCAAATGTAATTTCAATAATCATAGTGAAGAACCCTAACCCCGTGGATGTAGATCACATTGATCGAACCACGTAAATCTTGTGTCTTATTTTACAATTTTAGCACTTTAATCTTTATTTTGATTATGAAATAGATTTAGATCTATGAAATATTACATGGGGTGTGTTGTGGGATTTCCTGCAACTACAAAACCAATTCAACTAAAAGTATCCAAAAGCAAATCCATAATAAACCCCTTGAATGTCATAAGGTCACTGTAGTAGACAAGTTCGAATGCAAATATTAGTTTTATAATTTCTGATACATAAACGATGCAGAAACAAAGTGCACAACTTACAACCAGTATGATAAAACTGGTGCACTAAAAAGTACACTACGTAAAAATGGTGTACAAATAACTACACCTCGTATAGTGAAGTAAACTTATTCTATTGTAAACTGGTGTACAAATAAATTTACTACCGCACACTTGTTCTATTCTAAACTGTGATCTACATTTCCATGGCAGTAACAGAAAAGAACCGCAAAAAAACTCTATCTCATCCTTTTCGTCCTAGTTCCAATCAATTACATAAAATCCAAAATTCAAAACGGCATTCCAGTGGTCAAACCCATAAAAAATATACATGAAAAAATATCTAGCCAACATTCCAATTGTTTTCTCATTTCCTTTCACTTGCCTATTCCTTTAAACCAAATCAGAAAACAGAAGTACTTGTATTCTTATAAGAAACAAAATATTCAAAAAGTTAAAGATCAAAATCCTTACTTGGCAGCCGGTGGAGATGCAACGGCAACAGGTGACTTCTGAACAGGTTCATGGAAGACATAATCAAAGTTAGAAATTATCCGCAAAGAACATTTGGAATGTTATGCTTAATATCGGAACAGAAAGTCCGTGGACCAATTTAAGATATCTCAATGTTTTTGTAACAACACAAAGGAAAACTACTACGTGTCAACTCATGTTTTCAGACCAGGTAGCTAAACTTCAAAAAATAGGAAATTAACATACATCGATCCCCCCTAATAACCCCAATAACATGTAGACAAATTGCATATCAAATTTCAGTTGGTTCTTAAACGATCTAAAATTTTAAATATAACAAATGATTAATCAATTAGTTGGAGTGCAAGACTACAAGTCAAGAGTGACTGTTTAATGTTTACGGCCTGCAGGATGACGCTAGCTCGGCTGAAAGGTCTACTACATTTTTAGAGTGCTTTTTCATAGTTTACCAAGAGTGTCTGTTTAATGTTTTTTTGTTCAAACATTTCCCTTTGATCTGGCATATTTTTTTTTTGTAGGTCGGATTCCTACCAATCAATACAATAAACTGAAGAGTATACTTTCATTTATCTTTTAACGACAAAAGCGCCACAATCAAACATAGTAAAGCTTCATATGAACGAGTATATTAAAGAGTTTGAGTGAAAATGAATCTGTCCACTACCCACTACTATGATAGAATAGAGTGTTACTGTGTGCTCAATTCTATGGATTCTTTGAATTAAGCTTAAAATAATAATAAATAAATAAAAAACTAAATGACAGATTTATCAAGATCGACAACCTAAAATAGTTCAATAGATCAAACTTACGGCGACGATGATACCTACTGTTGTTGGCTCCATCAATAAACTCCACCTACTCTGAATTCAGCATAGAACCAAAATTAAAAGTGTACAATAATATACACAAGCTGTATAAACTAAAGGTTAATAAATACTTTATCAATTCATCTCCACTGATGAATTTCAGTGTGTTATTAAAGAAAACACACCTGATTAGCAAACATCTCACACGGATGATACTTCTAAGATTTGAATCACGTACAAAAAAATCAACATCTATTCTTAAATAAAGCTTACAATCAAAATTAAAGAACCACAAATGAAAAATCAAAGAGACAATCAAACGAATTACCTCACCCTACTATCACAATGAAAAAATTTGTATGAAATAATGATCATTAAATCAATCCGTTATAGATTCAAAAGCTTCAATTGAAACAAAAGAATCGATCCAATAATCCCGACGAAAGAAAAAATCAAACTTCAAAAGTTAAAATATGATGAAACAACAACAATATTAAAGATGAGGAATGAAAGATATGAGAATAAAATGAAAATCCGTAAGAATAAAATTATGAAAAATGGTTGGAAATTCCCTTTTTCTCACTTAAACATCTTAGATCTGAAAATGTTTTCTAATAAAACACATTTTCGAAACCACCAACCACACCGCCACTTGTTAAGCATCCACTTGTAACTAGAATCACCATCACCATCTTCAAAGAGATCTAAGAGAGGAAGAAAGACGAGGTTTGCACGATGGATGAAAAGTAGAAAAACATATATGGGAAGAATATTAGACAGGGTTTGACAGGAGGGTTATTTTAATCATCAGAAAAATTAGATTTGGACTGAACCGTTAGGATTTGGACTGACTCATTCAGGATTTAGTAAATTTGGACCTCCTAATACTAGGCTTGAAGGGACGGGACTAGAGTGTCCAAAGCCACAAACTTTGGGACTAAACGTCAATTTCTACTTTTCCAAATTGTTTTGGCTGCTGCTTTCGACTAAGATTTGAACTATAATTTTAGAGTCGTTGGACCAAGACCGTAAAAGAAGCAAAGCTCGACCATCAACTTGCCCCACTTAAGAGGTACTTGAACCACCAAATAGTACTCAGGGAGTGAGGGACCAAAAAAACCTCCAGACAGATAGAGAGAATCTACAAAAGAACTCGAAATATTAAAAGAAAACTGTTCTCGTTTTTGATTTCTGTCTTCCTTCGTCGTTAAGATATGGGAATGAGTTCACTATTCATGCAATTCTGGTCTCTATATCATCTCTTTTATTTAAACTTAAAACCAACAAACCCCAACTTTTCTCGCATAAAGGAGAGGAGAGGGAGAAGGAGAAGGAGAAGGAGAGAGTATCTTTCTTTGTCTATCAAAACTAATATATTCTACTAAGTACCAACCGAACCTTGAAAGTACATTCCCGTACTCATCAACAAGGGGGTCCCAAAGTTACTACCAACACCCAATATTTCCTTATTTGGTATGGTAGGCTGAGAATGTTGAAAACTTGAAATGCTGATCAAGCTATGCATGAAATATGAATTATGTATGCATGAAATGAAATGAATTACTTTAACAAGTTTTCTTTCTTTCTTTTTTGAGGTAAATATTTGAATATATATAAGAGAAGCAGCAAAAACAAAACCAAAGCAACAGTTTGTATTGCTCTCTCTTTTACTTTATAGATTTCATTTAAAGTTATTTAAGAACAAAGAACCAAAGACCAAATTTAAGAAAAAAGGAATAAAAGGATGAATGCAATATAAGCTTGGCCCATCATATTATGTGGCATCTCATTAAACTTGAAAGAAAGAAAAAAAAGCCAGATAAGGCCCTCATTGATGATCACGATTAATTTTGCCCAAAGTTAATCTTCAAGAACTTGTGCTTTAGTTGTTTTTTTTCTTCTTCTTGCCCTTGTCTAAGTAGCATGTAGTATTTGAGATCGATAAAGAGGAAAATAAAGATGGTCTACAAGGACAGCCAAAAAAGAGAGAGGCTTGTTATGGGGGTGGGAGTGGGACTCTTAATTGTTTGAACGAAGCTTTGAACGGAGGGCTTGGGGCTTAACACTCCAAAGAAGAGCAAGAAAAGCATAAAGAAAACACATTTAGCACAAGAAACCAAGTGGTGAAGAAGACTGCTTATCTATTTATTTTTTTGTTGCATCGAGAATAGAGCTTGGAATTCTAAAGTTAATCAACAAGAGAAGAGAAGATCTATATGTGAGGAGATAAAGCAAGTGTTTGTTTTTTCTACTATTTTATTGTTAAGAGGCTTCTAATTCCCTCTCTTTGTCCCCCTTCGATTACCTTGCTTTATGCTTTTATGGCTTCCCCTCCATCTCTAACATCTTCTTCTTGCTCTTGCCTTGGCTTTCCCTACCCATACACTGTATTTGGGTTACATTTTGAACTAGGACACTACAATGTGTCATAAAGATTGGCCAATTAGAGTGCATATGACATGACATGAGATTGGGTGCATATGTCCATGTCAAATACATTTAGTTGGCCAAACAACATATTGGAAAGTAAGAAGGGGGAGTGACTGAGAAATGTAGAGAACCAATATAAATGATAAAGATACTTAGCTTCTCAAGGGTTTTGTTCCAAGTCTCTTTATTCATATATACCCTTCCCTGTCAGAGTCTTCTAAAACACAGCCTTAATCTTTGCTTAGCTTATACAGGCAGGCAGGCTTATGATTGAGAAAAGAGAGAGCTGAACATCAACATCAACCAAAAAAACAAAAACAAAAACAATCTCATTCTTTCTTTCTTTCATCGAGTGTTCATGGGTCCCTCTTCATCTTCTTTGCTTTCTTTTCTCTTCTATTAAATCCTTCTCTAATTCCTCATCAAGGGAATAAATCACAAGCTTATATCTACAGGGAACATAAAGAATTTACAAGGGAAGGTTTTTAACTTGCAAGTTTCTTATTCTCTCTTATCAACAACAAGAGTAGTTAAGATACATACATTCTATCAATTCCATTTGTTCTAATCTCTTCGAGTACTCAAGTGGAAGAAAAAGAAGAAGAAGAAACAATTATGGTTTTCTATACTTATAATAGGTTGCTTATAGCACTTCTTGTTTGTAATGGGTTCTTTGTTTTTGTTGTGCAACCGGAGAAAGTTACTGCCATGACAAGTATAAGTCATGTACTTAGATTGGAGAAACAAGCTCATGAGCTAGTAATACTACTATCGACGAACCACCAACGGGTTCTTAAAGAAGTGAGTAATGTTTTTGTTACTCATCAAGACTTAAAAACCAAGAACAAGAAGAAGAAATCTGAAGCAGCATCAACCTTACCGTCACCACCGAAATTCGATCCAAATCAGTCGAGTGAACGAAGATATCGAAAAGGATCAGACCCAATTCACAACAGGTGTTAAAACAGTTTAGTTCATTTATTTTGCTATTTATATATCCTTTAAAGATAAACTCGAGCCGAAGGAAGGGTGAATAAACATAAAACGAGCTATATATAAGGGAATTTAAATTTCTCTCGGCGTACATGATGATGCAGAGAGAGTATCAGACTCTCAGATATATTCTTCCTTCAGACGATCATTTCGTGATGGGTTGGTTGGAAATTTATCTATATGTAATAGTTTTTTTTAGCAGTTTTGCTATATATAGAGAGAGATAGACATGTGTATAGACAAGAGTTGCATGTTAAGGACGTAAAAAATCCTTACACAGAACCTTTCGAGTGAGCCAATCAACATTTTGTAAGCTGAAGATGTTTAACCAATGGATACAAATGCGAAAAAAGGTAAGATTCATGATTGTGGCTTACTAAAACAACATTACAAAGAGTTTTTTTTTGTTTTTTTTAACTCCTTTTGTTCTTTGTTTCTTTTAGAGAAAAAAAAATCAAAATCTGTTTGAGTTAGGAATTTTAGTTCTTACAGAATATAGTGGAATTCCTTAGTTTAAAGCTCTCTCTCTATGGTCTCTATTACGGTTTCACAGCATCAATAATGATATTCTCAATCCTTATCTCTTTTTTTCTTACAATTTGAATTGGCTGGCTTCAGAAGACCTGAAATTTGAATAGGCGAAAACATTTTCCTTTGAATCATTTTTTTAAGAACCACACAAGGAAAAGATTCATTTTTCGTGCAAATGAGATTGAGCAGTTTTGTAGCTAACAATTGTGAGCCAACTTGAACTGAACAAGGCAGGAAACAGGCAACATTTCAGCAGCCAAGACGTTTTTCGTCTTTTCCCTGTTCTGTCATATGTGGTCCTGTTGTAGACATCTTAAACCTTCTGAGAAAATATGTACCGCAAAGCGGAGAGTACCCTACGAGATGAAATGAAAACCTTAAATGATTGATAGAATAAACTATTTCTTGTCGGAGCTAGTGGTACCGCCAGAGAAGGTATGAAATGTCCCAGATGAGCTAAGGCCATGTAGGATTAAAATAATCCGCTCCAGAACTGTTATTTTCTCCATTGTGGTTTCACCACACCACATCTTATCTTCAGAGTTCAAAGATAATTTCACAGTATGACCAAAATAGCGGATTTTCAAATAAAAGACTACACAATACAACCTAGCACTACGACTGAAAAATTGGTAAAAAGATTCCCACTAGCTTTAGTTTTTTTTAGAGCAAAAAAAAACAAAAAACAAAAAAAACAAATCAACTTGTTTGCTTAATCAACTTGTTTTAGTATTTTGTGACTTATATGTGATCGGCCCATAGAGAACCATATTGACGCATATGTATTGTTTAGTCGTATTGAAGTAGTTGCTAAGCATAATGTCAGGTCGATACATTTAACAAGAGTGGTTTTGGCTACATGGCAGTGGGGTGGCAGAGCATCGCTCCATTGCGATTTTTAGATATTGTCCCCTTCGTAGCTAACAATATACTCCCTCCGTCCCTAATAAGATGAGCTACTTGTGGGCCTATTTTGAGTTCTTCACTGTGATGTCAAAACTTAGCTTCCCAAAAAAAAGCTAGTGCTGTCCAAGTCGTTCTTTGGTTTTGAGTATCTCAGGTTTGTTTTGTTAACGTTTTGTTTATCTTTCTCTTTTCTTTTTTCGATTATGTCTGGCTAACTTTTTCAGGTCTCTCTACTCATCACGATATGAGAAGCATTCAGTGTTGGACCTCTCTCCTTTTCTGTCTCCTACTTAAAACATTGTTGTTTCAATCAAATCTCACAAGTTCCTCCAGTATCAATGCAGTTTTGCAATCCTCTAATTTCGAAGAGGATCTCATCAGTATGAACCAGTATTATTGTCTTTATCATGTTTATGATTTAAATGTCCTCTCCGATCAAATGGTGAAGACTCGGTCTGCTACAACTCAGTTCAACAATGGAGTTCCAAAATTCAAAATTTTCAACTTTCCCCCTATTACATCCCTTAATTTCAGGATCCAAGCTAAATTCAAGCATTCTATTCCAAGTAATGTCAACTTTCCGTTTAGGTTGTATTCCTCAAATCCTGGAGAATATATCAGCTTTAATGACTCGAATAATACATATCTTCGATATCTTCGATTTTATCCCTTCTTTTATATAAATCCCTCCCAAAACCCTGACAATATCATTCAACCTAAAACTCCAAGAGAAAATACCTTCATAGATATTTCTTCTACACGTTTAATGGCCTCCTCCTCAAACAATCAAATCTCTGCTATCACTGGGAAAATGAAAAATACCCAGATAAGAGACATTTGCGCTAGACAGATGAGAAGAGCAGTAGGATCAAAAGAAGTTTTTGTCAAGGTAGCTAAAGATCATAGCAAGACTTTGATTGGAAAATTATTTTCTAAGGATAATTTTGACACAGATGAAATAAGAAAAGAAGTTCAAAAGGTATGGAACAAATACAGAACTAAGGAAGTTAGAGCTATTGGTAGAAACATCTACCTATTCAAGTTTCATTCTCTGGAGGTCATGAACACCATTCTCAAAAAGGGCCCCTGGAATGCAAAGAAATGCCATTTGAACCTTCAAAAATATGATCCAGCCATACCAGTTGATCAATGGGTTTTCTCTCACCAAGAATGGGATGTACAGTTCAAGAATCTTCTCTTAGAACATCACTCAAATGAGATTGTGAATGAAGCTATTGAGGAACTGGGAACAAAAATCAGAACTGACCCAGAAGACTGCACCCAAGTGTATGGTAGTAGTATTACTGCAAGAATCAAAATAGACCTATCTAAACCTCTACATAGAGGGGGGTGGTGGAATAATGCAGCTGGAGGGGTCTCCTGGATTCGTTTTCATTGGGAAAAACAACCTCATGCTTTGTGTCCTAAATGTTTTGTAGTGGACCACAATGATGAACAATGTGAAATTGTGGCTGATGAGCTCAAAATAAGGGGATATACCAATGATGAATATATAGCTTATATCCATGAACTAGCTGATGCTTATGGTGTTGAAATCTCTGAAGACTTGGACACTATGATTCAAAGGATAGCTGAGGCAAGTCTCGCACAGAAAGAACAAGAAGTAAAGGAGCAAGAAGAAATCAGAAACAATAAGAGAATGAGAACTGAGGATACCAACATTACTGATGATGGGGAGGACATGAATAATAATACTGGTTCACATCCTATCTCCTTAGAGGTGGTTATAATGGACCATGATTTGATTGAGTATGGACCTAAGGATGCTGAGGAGCCTTCTCATGTGATGAATGGAGTACCTACTAAGCTGGTAATAATCATCCCCACCTATTTTTATATCTTTAATTTTAATTCTCTTTTTTTCAGTAGTCTGATCTTTATTTTTCTTGTTTTAATCATCCTCATTATACTTTGCATCCTTTTCACTTTCTCACAAACTTAAGTATTAAGTTTAAGAATCCTTATTTCAGTTTCACTATGAAACTTTTGAGTTGGAACTGCCAGGGTTTCTTAGGCAAGGAAACAAGAGAACACATTCTGCATCTAAATAACTTGCATTCCCCAGACATTATCTTCTTATGTGAGACCAAGATAAATGATACTAGAATCCTCAATCTTACAAATTGTCTTAAAATGCCCAACATTACTTATGTCCCATCTCGTGGTCAAAGCCGGTGGCATTGTCCTTATGTGGAAAGATGGTTTCTCTTTAGAAATTGTCAACTCCTCCTCCAATATGTTCCATGCTCTGGTTACTAATGATCCTGCTAGAGGAGAATGGTTTTTATCTTGTGTCTATGGCACACCCTATAGAGAGCATCAAACTGCTCAATGGGACTACATTAAAGACCTTAGTAAATCTGTCAAGATTCCTTGGGTTCTTTTAGGGGACTTAAATGTTACTTTTGATTCATCTGAAAGGAATACTAATACTAATGCTACTCCAGATGAAGTTCTTGATCTCATTAGAGAGGCAAACCTCTTGGATTTAGGTTATAGTGGAAACCCCTTCACTTGGACTAGTAATAGTCACGGCACTGGTAAAATAAAATCTAGACTAGATAGATCCCTGGTTAATAATGACTGGCTTATTACTTTCCCAGATTCTAAGCTTCTCCATCTCCCTATAAAGGGTTCATACCATGCTCCTATTTTGTTATCTCTGTATACTAGTTTTGCAGGTTCAAACAGAACATGGAAATTCTTTGAACATTGGTTGCAAAATGATACTTGTGTGGAGGAAATCAAGAATGCTTGGGTTACAAATACTTCAGGGTCTGCAGCTTATATGATGTCTGATAAATTGTCTAATACTAGGCATCTTTTATCTAAGTGGAGTAAAAATAACTTTGGAAATATACAAGGTCGAATCACTGCATTACAACAACAACTGGAGCAATTACAACTTACAGATGTCCAAGGAATGCACACAGATAGAGTTCTAACAATTGAGAAGGAAATAGATGCTCTTAATGAAATTCAAGCTTCATCTTACAGACAGAAGTCCAAAGACCATTATTACAATGATTTGGATAGGAATTCTAAGTATTTCCATTTTAGAGCAAATCAGAGAAGAGTAAGAAACCGAATTGATTCCTTACAAGCTACTGATGGTACATGGTGTCAAGATAAAAACTCTATTGAACATCTTCTAGTCTCTCATTTCAAAAAAATCAGTACCACCTCAAACCCAGCTGACAGTGAAGGTTTTTTGCAGTATATACCCAGTTGTATTTCTGATGAAGATAATTCAGCTCTAATAGCAATTCCAACTCCTCAAGAAATTCATAATGCTTTAAAACTCATGGAACCTTGGACTTCACCAGGTCCAGATGGTTTCCCACCTGGCTTCTATCAATCCCAATGGTTGCTAGTTCAAGATGATGTGTGCAGAACTGTTCAATCCTTTTTTAGATCTGGTTATATCCTAAAGAAGCTCAACCACACCAGAATCACCTTAATTCCTAAGAGTCCTTCTGCCCATAGACCTGAAGATTTTAGACCCATTGCTTTATGTAATACAATCTATAAGCTTATTTCCAAAATCATTGCTCTCAGACTCAAAAAACATATGGAGAAACTTATTTCTCCAATGCAATCTTCCTATGTCCCTGGTAGACTCATATCTGAAAATGTGTGTCTGGTTCAAGAACTTGTGAAGGCCATGAAAAAGAAAAAAGGTAGAACAGGTCATCTGGCTCTCAAGATGGACATGTCAAAGGCTTTTGATAGACTTGAGTGGTCTTTTCTCATGGATGTGCTAAAAAAATTTGGTTTCTGTCATGAATTTTGTCACCTCATAATGCAGTGTATCAGTACTACTCAGGTGGAAATTGTGGTGAATGGTTCACCAACTAAAGCCTTCAAACCTACAAGAGGAATCAGGCAGGGAGATCCTCTTTCTCCCTATCTTTTCATACTAGCTATGGAAGCTTTCTCAAGACAACTCCATTATTGTGAGAACACAAACACTCTGACAGGTATGAAGATTTCCAGAAGTGCTCCAAAAATAAATCATTTGTTATTTGCAGATGATTGCTTACTCTTCTGTAAGGCAAACCAGCTGCAAACTAATAACCTTCTTAAGCTCATACAAGATTTCAGTAATTGCTCAGGTCAACTCATCAATTTTCATAAGTCTCATTGCCTACTTCAGTAAAAACATGAATCCTCTTTCATGTCAGCTTATTAGTGGTTTACTCCAAGTCAGGCAATTAAATATTGATGAAGAGAAGTATTTAGGTCTCCCTTTCTTTGTAGGTAGAAATAAAAACATTCCTTTCTCAAGCCTGGTAAATAAAATGGAGAACAGATTATCTAAATGGAATGCCTCTAATATGTCAGAAGCTGGTAGAGGTGTTATGATCAAAAATGTCACCAATGCAGTCCCAGTTCATCACATGACAATTTTCAAACTACCAGATTCCACAATAAATCAACTGAATTCAATGCAGCAAAAATTCTGGAGGAACAAAAAGTCTAATAGAGGAAGGCATCTTATCACCTGGAGAGAAGTCAACAATTCCAAAGAAGAAGGAGGTCTGGGTTTCAGAGATTTACACTTATTCAATAGAGCTCTCCTTGCAAAATCTGCATGGAAATTATGCTCGGATGATACTTCTATTTGCTCCATCTCTTTGAGAGCCAAATACTTTCAAGATGGCAACATTTTATCAGCTGTAGATAAATCTAACTCTACATGGTCCTGGAGAAGTATCAGTTCAGAGCTGCCTTTTGTTAATACTCATAGCTGCTGGTGTGTTGGAAATGGTCAAAGAATCTTAATCTGGTCTCATAGATGGATCCCTGATCTGCCACTTCCTCCAGTCCCAATGAATGGTGTTTCAAATGCTCATGAATATACTTATCTTCATCAACTTCTCTCAACAGAATCAGATGGATGGAATACTGGGCTAATTTTTACATTATTTGATGATCATGTTGCGGCTCTAATTCTTAACATCCCTATCCATAAGGATCAAGAAGACAAAATGGTTTGGACTCTTGAAAAAAGTGGCAACTTCTCTGTTAAGTCTGCTTACAACAAACTTCTCAAAGACAGTAACACTAATCTTTCTGTTGGAACAAGAATGCAAGCTATTTTCAAAAAGTTATGGAGATTACCTGTTTTGCCAAGAACTAAACAGTGTCTTTGGAAATGCCTTAAGGGAATCCTAGCCACTAAAGATAAACTTCATGGTATTATAGAAGATGACAACTACTTCTGTCCTTTGTGCTCTCAAGAACTGGAAACTGCAGATCACATTATACTTCATTGTTCTTACTCAAAAGCTATTTGGTTTGCACTCATGGGACTGCACATTGATCAAGGAACACTGCTTCCAGACTGGTTGAGTATTTGGTTTGATAAACTTCTCACTAGACAATTGCAAGACCAAATCATTTGCAAAATAGCAATCATTTCTTGGTGTATCTGGAACTCAAGGTGTGAGGTGGTTTTCAAAGACATAGCTCCTTCTGTGGAAAGCATTATTCATAGATGCAAAAGAGAGTTTGCTGTCCTCGACTACAAACCAATTAAGAACTATAGGAATTTAGACCCTCAGAATAGAATCAATGCTCACTGGCATACCCCTTCTCTGAATTTTCTTAAAATAAATTATGATGGATCTTTTAATGCAGTTAATAATACCGGTGGGGTAGGACTAATATGTCGTGATTTTTCAGGTGCACATCTCGGATTAAAGTGCTTCTATTTAGCTAATGCGACAAGCCCGAACAAGGTCGAAAGTAAAGCTCTATGGAAGGCAATGCAAAGGGCACTAGAGGAAAAGCTGGAGAGAGTCATCTTTGAGCTAGACGCAAAGCTTGTGGTGGATGCTTTATCTCGGGAGGACCTATAAACATAGACTGGAGAACTCATAATTTGATTTTAGATATAAAGAACTTGTTAAGTTCACACTCCTTCTGGCAATGCTGCTATGTGCCTAAGGAGGCAAATAAAGTTGCAGACTCTCTTTCTAAATTAGCTAGAACTCAATGTATTAGTGGTGTTTGGATTACTTCTCCTCCAGATGAAATCTTAAATCAATTACACAAGGAGGCACAATATGTAACCACTACTTAAACCCTTAATGAGAATTTTCAGTTTCAAAAAAAAAAAAAAGATGAGCTACTTGTAGTTTGCACAAATTTTAAGGCAAGGAGGAAAGTGGAGTTGCTGATGGTGGTTTTTAGACAAGGGGTAAAATCGTAAAACCCCATGACCTAGTGTTACCCGCAACACATTAACTAAGAGCATTTAACTCAGGTGTAAATAATTAATAGGGGTATTTTTTCAAAATACCCGGATTAGGGTTTTCAACACGTAACCCTAATTCCAAAATCAAAGCCGCACTCTGCGCACCATGGCAAAGAATGCCAAACCAAGCCGCCCTCTGCGCATCACGGAAGAATGCCAAACCAAGCCGCACTCTGCGCACCATGGCAGCAATGCCAAACCAAGCCGCACTCTGCGCACCATAGCGAAGAATGCCAAGCCAAGCCGCGCTCTGCGCATCACTAAAAGAATGCCAAACCAAGCCGCACTCGCACACCATGGCAAAGAATGCCAAACCAAGCCGCACTCTGCGCATCACGGCGACAATGCCAAACCAAGCCGCACTCTGCGCACCATGGCAAAGAATGCCAAACCAAGCCGCACTCTGCGCACCATGGCAAAGAATGCCAAACCAAGCCGCACTCGCGCATCACGAACCATGCCAAACCAAGCCGCACTCTGCGCACCATGGCAAAGAATGCCAAACCAAGCCGCACTCTGCGCACCATGGCAAAGAATGCCAAACCAAGCCGCACTCTGCGCATCACGGCAACCATGCCAAACCAAGCCATACTCTGCGCACCATGGCAAAGAATGCCAAACCAAGCCGCACTCTGCGCACCATGGCAAGAATGCCAAACCAAGCCGCATCTTCATGCATCATTGGCAACAATGCCAAACCAAGCCGCATACTGCACACCATGGCAACAAATTTCCAAGTCGCTATGCCATTGGCACACGCCAAATATAGCGCCCTAGGCTTGCAAGACTTGCAACTAGGTCAACATGGCCGCACGTGCCATTGGTACATGCCAATACGTGCCGCAAGCCATATTCCAAGTCGCTATGCCATTGGCACACGCCAAATATAGCGCCCTAGGCTTGCAAGACTTGCAACTAGGTCAACATGGCCGCACGTGCCATTGGCACATGCCAACACGTACCGCAAGCCATATTCCAAGTCGCTATGCCATTGGCACACGCCAAATATAGCGCCCTAGGCTTGCAAGACTTGCAACTAGGTCAACATGGCCGCACGTGCCATTGGCACATGCCAACACGTGCCGCAAGCCATATTCCAAGTCGCTATACCATTGGCACACGCCAAATATAGCGCCATAGGCTTGCAAGACTTGCAACTAGGTCAACATGGCCGCACGTGCCATTGGCACATGCCAACACGTGCCGCAAGCCATATTCCAAGTCGCTATACCATTGGCACATGCCAAATATAGCGCCCCTAGGCTTGCAAGACTTGCAACTAGGTCAACATGGCCGCACGTGCCATTGGCACATGCCAACACGTGCCGCAAGCCATATTCCAAGTCGCTATGCCATTGGCACATGCCAAATATAGCGCCCTAGGCTTGCAAGACTTGCAACTAGGTCAACATGGCCGCACGTGCCATTGGCACATGCCAACACGTGCCGCAAGCCATATTCCAAGTCGCTATGCCATTGGCACAAATATAGCGCCCTAGGCTTGCAAGACTTGCAACTAGGTCAACATGGCCGCACATGCCATTGGCACATGCCAATACGTGCCAAGCCATATTCCAAGTCGCTATGCCATTGGCACACGCCAAATATAGCGCCCTAGGCTTGCAAGACTTGCAACTAGGTCAACATGGCCGCACATGCCATTGGCACATGCCAATACGTGCCGCAAGCCATATTCCAAGTCGCTATGCCATTGGCACACGCCAAATATAGCGCCCTAGGCTTGCAAGACTTGCAACTAGGTCAACATGGCTGCACATGCCATTGGCACATGCCAATATGTGCCGCAAGCCATATTCCAAGTCGTTATGCCATTGGCACACGCCAAATATAGCGCCCTAGGCTTGCAAGACTTGCAACTAGGTCAACATGGCCGCACATGCCATTGGCACATGCCAATACGTGCCGCAAGCCATATTCCAAGTCGTTATGCCATTGGCACACGCCAAATATAGCGCCCTAGGCTTGCAAGACTTGCAACTAGGTCAACATGGCCGCACGTGCCATTGGCACATGCCAATACGTGCCACAAGCCATATTCCAAGTCGCTATGCCATTGGCACACGCCAAATATAGCGCCCTAGGCTTGCAAGACTTGCGACTAGGTCAACATGGCCGTACGTGCCATTGGCACATGCCAAACACACACGCTGGTAGCCTACCTTGCAAACCGTGCAACCTACCACCAGGCATTCCGCACATGCCATTGGCACATGCCAAACACACACGCTGGTAGCCTAACTTGCAAACCATGCAACCTACCACCAAGGCATTCCGCACATGCCATTGGCACATGCCACACGCGCCATTAGCAAGCACCACTTGCACTCAAGGCGCAACCAACGAGATATCAACACAAAAAGCTGGGGGATGCTTCTTTAGGGTTTTGGTTTGGCGGTCACAAAGATGCGGCGTACACTACGCTCACATTAAGAAAGCGTGAATAGGAATAAAGCGGTCAAATAAAAGAGGAAATAATGGTAAAAAACGTTTTCACCCATTAAACCATGCGATTACCACCTCCTCCCATTATTTCACCCTTTACTCTCTTCCTTCATGAGGCCAGGGTACGTTTCAATCTCGACTTGTATAAATAGGTCTTACCTATTTCCACCAGACAACAAGTCTCGGTCAGGAGAAATATACTACACTTACACTCTCAGAAAGGCAACTTTGCAAGCTCTCCAAAAAGCTTTCATCTCTTGCAAGCTTCCTAAGCTTTCACTTTCTGATACAAGTCGAGATACTACTCTCCTCAACGCCTTTCTTTGCTTCCCTCCCCAAATCAACCCTTCTCCTCCACTTTGTGACCGGAGCAAGTCTGGAACGGCCATTTCTTGGTTTAGGCCGGACTTGTACGGATTGATCTCTCGAATCTATAAAGTGCTCACGTGCGGCACATTTGTTTAGGGTTTGAACCAGTTTCTCACTCATCTACCGAATTTACCGAAATCGGCGAAAACGATTTTTACCCATAAACAGGAGTATATTTAAGTATTTTTTACAATTATAACCTTATGGGCAATAATTAGTAAAATTTAGAAACGATTTATCTCTTAAACTATACCACGGTTTTTTATAAATTTTATACCGTTGAAAAGCATTTTAAAACACCTACGCAACGAATATAAACATGACTATCAAATTATACATATTTCTTATAAAAAAAATAATCAATTAAAAGGATAGTTTTAGAAATATCCCCTTGGTTAGTGAAATAGCTCATCTATTTGTGAACAAAACTAAAAACCAAATAGCTCATCTAATTAGGGACGGAGGGAGTACGTATGTATACACGCACACAATCAAACAAAGAGAAGTATATGTACGCCTTACAGGGAGATTTATAATATTATGTCTTAATGATGATGGGAGATTTATAAAAGATAAGGTACAAGAACATATTCTCCCTCTAAATTTTAACTAATAACATGATGGCAATGAAATTACTTTAGCCGAGAATCTACTTTCTCTGTTTTTTATCATACTAAAACTGCAAATATAGCTTTAAAGTATACTGCATGATTCCTTTTCTTAGCTAGATTTTCCACCAGATTGGGTAGTTACTCCCAAAGAAGGCTATTATTAGGGCGTCACACTCCTTTAGAGGGGCTTCACTTGGATTCTTAGTGTCTAAAAAAGTGGTTATGGGATATCCTTCATTTAGGTACAAAATGTCTAGAATACCCTTTAACTAAAATAAAAACATAAAACCCTAATCTTTTCTAATCTAATCCTAAAAAAAAAACTGCTCCTCTTCCTTCCTTCATCTTTCTTCTCTTCCTCTCCTCCACTGTTAGTGCTACGTCTAGGTTCGCCAACCGTAATATTGGTTTATTAAAGAACTTACGTCCAAGTTAGATAAATTCCAACCGTATAAATAGTTTGCACGTTGGTTTACGTTTGGGTTCCCTTAGTTCCAACCGTATAACTGAATTTACGTCTAGGTTTATCTCATATGCTAACCTAGACGTAATTGTTCCTGTATCTTTTGAGAATTTCGTTCATATTGGATTACGTCTAGGTTTTGTGAATTGATTTTTCAGACGTAATTGTGTACGTCTAGGTTCGTGGCTTATTTTTTCTGGACGTAATTATCTACACTACAAGGAAAGATAAATGGCAGCAACAAAACAACACTTAAAAAAAATTTACTTGTTAGACCTCTGAACTCAGAAGTTTGGGGTAAGAAATGGAGAGAGACTATGAGAGGTTAAAGAGAGAAAATGGGAGGAAGGTGGATATGTACGAGGGGGTTAGACTTTGACTCTTTCCCTACATAAACAAATTTTCTTTTAATGATAATAATAATAAATTTATATGAAGAAACAAATTATTACAATTTAGCCACACCTACAATGAGTCCCGCGGCAGTAAACCATCATGTTGCCGCACACCCTGGCTTGTTGCGGCAAGAACCGGATGTTTTGCGTCATCAATTCAATTTCTTTCACGTGGCTAAAAATACGTTTATGCCACGTCATGATGAAAACCGTGCAATACAACTATGTGCTCAAATAAGTGGTGCGTCTATAGACTGTGTTTCTTGTAGTGCTACGTCTGGGTTTTTGAAGAAAATCTAACCCAAACGTTTTAGATTACGGTTGGAAATCCAAAAATCTAACCTAGACGTAAAACGGGTAATAAATACCCATGCAAAATATAATTATGGTTGGGTTGGGGAACCCGGACGTAATTCAATTTTTGTCTTATTGGAAACCAGTTACGGTTTGGAGTTCTTCCAAACCCAGGCGTAAAATTGAATTACGGTTGGAAACGAAGCCCAACCCAGACGTAATTTGCCATGAAAGTCTAAAAATCTGAAATTATTTACGTACTTAAGTTAGTTTTGAGCGAAATTGAACCCATGGGAGATACTTTAGAGGTGTACATGTTGATTTTCAACCATTGGTTCTTCACTTTGTTGATTTATTTCTTCAATTGGTGGAGATTCATCATCACTTTGTGTTAAACCCTCTCTACCATCTAACAAATCATCAATCTCTTGGTCTGCAACATGAGAAATGTAAAACTTGTTTTCTCCATCGTACAAAGATTCACCCACCTCGAATTTGTAACTTGTTTCATCCATTTTTGTTGAGTGAATCAAACAATCTAGGTTTTGAAAAAAAAAACTCCAATTTTTTTCTTTTTCCTCTTCTCTTTAGCTTTTTTTCCCACATAAACTTTGTCCCAGAATTTACAAATACTAGTATCTAACCCGTGCTACGCACCGGGGCTGGTGGAATCGGCCAATTTAGCGTGGCGGGGCTTCGCCCCGCACCCGTAGACAAATACATTAATATTTTTTCTTGAAAAAATTGTGATTAGTTTTATTTTTAAAGAGACAGGAAATTTTGACACCCATTAGGTGTCTTATTATTCTTAATTTGGTACTAAAAATTCATGTTAGTGTATTGGTTGTATGGACAGATGTTACAATAATTTAAAAAAAAATGACCCCATGATTAAATAAAATTTTATTTACAATTGAAAAAAATCATACACTTAGTTATTTATGTTGAGATTTAAATACATTTAATCTTGGATAGGGGCTCGGTTTTTATGTTAGTAGGAATAGGGATTTCTAAGATATTGCTTGTAGTTTAGTAGTCAATAATATGTTGTCCTAAGTCAAACTCATATCAGATTTTTTGTTACTGGGTCCTTTATATTATGAATACATTTGTCCACAACACGTGTTGCATCATTCATGTGCCATCAAAAAAGCCTTTTCTTCACTATTTATAATGAAAGTGAGAACAAAACCTTGTTATTTGGAAAGTACGGGAGAAAATGAAAATTCTCTACATAGTAGAATAATTATGAAAAACATACTATAGTAACATTCATTTAGAGAAAAACATGAGCGTTTTAAAGAAATTTAATTAATATACTATAGTAGAGTAATAATATGTTTCAAAAGCGGTGTGTCTTAAAATAAATAATCAGATTATCCATAATTTCTACCAATAAGTAAACACTTCATTGCCATCTTCATCTATCTCGACCAACGGTGGCATGTCAGGATCTCTCTCCATTATATTGTCCACTTCTCTGTCACGTTCGTCCAGCCTTATCAATGTCGACATATCACTGTACTTCATTTTGTTTTTCAGGTCCTTCTTAGGAGGTATTTGGAGTTGTTCTATGTCAAAAATAAATACATCGACAGTTGTTTGTTTTTTGTAGAGATCTTTTCCTGGTGATCTGCATGGACATAATGATTGATCTCCAATTGTATTTATATCCTCCAAAAACATATATTTTTATTATTTGTGACCAAATCAATTTCACTGTATGGGTATGCTTGAAATAATGCTAGCATGTAGTTACTTTTTCTTTTCTGTTCAATGGATATGCTTCCTATAAAGTATCATCATAATGAAATATGTCATGTGCAGTTAGACTGTGATAGAGGAAGCTACTTTCACCAAGAATGAGTCTAAAGCCCTATTGCATCTATTATTTCTTCAACACAGTCTGCTCTGTTTTTCTACAAAAGAAAGTCATTACTCAAGAGTTATCTTGACCGAAAATTTTGCTTATTTTAGACATTTTAGTTACCTTTATATCCACTTTTGGCAATGACATCATCTCTGTTACTCTAATGTTGTCCACAACCATTTCATCCGTTCGTCCCATTACCGTGATTACACCACTGTTGTTGCCGTCATATATTATTAGTTTGAGAATGTAACCGTCACAAAGCATGTGTTAGTTTTGCATTTTTTATTTTATTTAAATGTAATAAGACATATATAGATTTTTTTTTATTACCGTGGAATTGGTGCATTTACTATGACTACACATGTATTGCACCATGGTGTGCGTTCCATGTACACATGTTTTTCTCTACACCCTGGACATGCCATAAAGTACCACAGAGATCCTTCCTGAATTCCAACTATCGTTTCTTTTACGGTAGAAGTTGCACCCTGCATTGCATTTGATTCATTCATAAGATATTTTTGGTAGCGAAATATAATTTAAATTGAATTACTTTTTAGATCTCACCATGAACTTTCCTCGTCATGCAACATTTTTAGTGCTTCGTTGAGTGGTATACGATTTTCAGACATCAATTTTTCCTTTGTCTGGTTTGAAATTCCTGGAGTATTTAGGTTTTCCACCGGCGTATATTTTCTGTTGCCAATGTGTCAGTGTTAAAATCATAAACAATTTATTACGCATTAATTTGATTAATTCAAACATGTATGTATCATAACGTACATTTCCTTATAGATTTCTAAATCCGGTACATCGAGATTTATGTAAATTCTTGTAGCTTTAGTGGATTGAAGATAAATCTCCCTTGTGATCAGTCATATTCATTATCTCAATGTTTAGCTCAATCTATGCTAAAATATGATGCTCAACTCAATTTTATATAAATGTTATATGTACCTTGAAACCGCTCCTTTTCTAGTGTGTAACCCGTGCTACGTACCGGTGCATCTATTGGTGTGGTGTGGCTGGGCTTCGCCCCGTACCCCAATTGCTTTTGGAATATTTAAAAAATATCTTGATTAGTATATTATTTTTTAATTAATAAAAAAATTTGATACCCTTGGATATTCAATATTATTGTGGAGATATCTAATTTATTATGTAATATAATATAATAATCAAAATAACTATTCTCATTATAATTACACTTGTACTCTAAGAAATAGTAAATCTTCTCATTTATAGTAAAACTATGAAAGAACAAAGCAAATCATAAATGCTAAGTTTACCGTACCTGAGTTTTAAATCACGTTCACACGAAAATCATTACAAATATAACTTGTAAAATTACGGTTTTCTAAAAAAAAAATAAAAAAATAAAAAAAAATACTTGTTATGCAATTGAATATGATTTATAAAATTTTACGGTTTTCTACATCATTTTTCCCACTAACAAATACTATGCAAAAGTGCATTTGTGCAAGAAAATAACGAATAGATATTTATTGTCTGATGCCCAACTAAAACAATTAAAACAACATATAATCATTAGTTTGTTCCGTATGCTTAAAAAAATGAATCCAACTTCAAAGATATTTAACAAATAAGCAACCAACCAAAACCTGAATAACCTAAACATGATTTCAAACAATAAAATTAGCAGATGATTGATTTGGCCTTCTATTATTATTTCTCGGGACTTAGCATTTTGTTAAACCTCTTTTTCTAGGGGCATGTGGAGCCATTTATTCAGTATCTCTAAGTGCACTTCTTTTACACTCTTTTTGTATATCCCCACCTTTAAGTTTCTCAAAAGCATTCCATAGACCTACAATAACTCGAAATTATCTCATTAATTTGTTATGTTGCGTTCAAAAATCAATAGCTTAATTACGAATGTCTCCTTCACAAATTAAACACTTTCGTAGCTCTATCCAGGTCATTCATATGTGGAGTAAATTGAGTAATCAATGGACATAAGTTCCACGACGCTAAAAATGAAAAACCTATGTTTACTAACAAATTATTCCTTGATTTCGTGCATTATGAGGTGGTAGTTGGGTACCCGTATATAATAAGTAAATACTTAAACTTAATCTCATTGAGTTAATTATGGGCACCATGAATTTTAAAAATGAGATCGTGCATTTTATAGCCAATCACATATCATATACCCGCGTCATTATATTGGACAACATGTGCCACTTGAAAAATATCTAAGAGTAAGAGGAAGATGTTATTTGTTATGTGCAAATCATCACAGAAACAAATTCTCCTTTCAAGGGATCGATGATTTATAGGGTACGGTTTTGTGAGACATTTTAACCAAGAACAATCGATAAAACATTAGCTTGAATCCTTTTTTTCTTTTTTACAAACTTCGCAGCTCATTATATGTCGGTTGAAAAATCATTGAATGTGGGATTTTTCCAGTTCTCCCACGTGGTACGTTGTTGGTTCAGATTTTTGGATAACGGAATCATGTTTGTTTATTTTTCTTGCTTTTTGGCTAGGCTAAAGCCGAACCCAGGCCCCTACCCAAATCCATCCATTAGGACTGGCCCTACTGCCAGACTCAACCCACCAAGCTCCTCTTTACAACTAAATTAAATACAAACTTTTACAGTGGGGGATTGAACTCCTGACTCCTCCTTACTTGAGTTGATGGAATATCAATGAGTTATTCCCTTGGACCCGAATCACGTATGTTTAAATGATGTTTCGATCGCAACTCCTTCATAGGCTCCTCCACAAAAAAAAATGCAGACCTCCCTCGTATTTGTGCATTTCCAAGGTTTGTCTTAGAAAGTGGTTATTATGTAGGGTATATTTCATGCCTTGAGAAATGAGTTAAGTGATAATCTATTATCAGAACATAGACCCCGCGTTCCAAACTTGGAATTGCAAGGGGCGGGTTTTTGAAACCTGCATTTCAGCTTCCAATGTATTTAACAGTAAATAAGATATTAATTGAATTTAATAAAAAAATACAAATCAGGAGACCATATTATTAATGTTGTACATTTATTTTTTTCTCTAATAATCCACGTGATATTACTTAAAATCCTTAAAAAACAACTAATAAATAGAGGATTGAAAAGGAAAGAGCCAATAAAAAAATACAGTCCGGAGACCATATTATTAATGTTGTACATTTTATTGTTTTCTCTAATAATCCACGTAATATTACTTAAAATCCTTAAAAAACAACTAATAAATAGAGGATTGAAAAGAAAAGAGCCGTATGTTTAAACATAAGCTAAAAATGCTGTCATTTGCATACTTCAAAATCCATTTACCGCCGCACCAAATAAGAGATTATCAAAACAGCGAAATCGTTCCGCTGCACTTTATATATAAGATCCACAAATTAAATTTATTTATTATATAGAAATTTGTTTATCAAATTAGTGTATACGTTTTAGTCTTTTCTTATGATGCTTCTTTGAAAAATAAAAAAAAAATGAAAAATATTCACAGTTAAAATGTTAATACCTTGAAAACCGGTTTGCCAGTTTTAAGTGCAGCTAACTGCTAACGTAAGTTGAACACGTAACCTTCTGACATGGAGTCAGATGCATGCGCTACCATTTGCGCCATAGATCCATAGTTTAAAAGACTTGTCTAAGTATTTTGTAGAAGCTGGTCATTGCTAGTCTTTTCAATAGATATACTTTAGGTAGTAGCAGTTGTACTTCAACAACTGCATTCTTGTGTTTCATTAATAATAATCACCAATCTCTATGAATAAGAAAATCTACAAAGAAACCATATAACCACAAAAAAATAGATAAACTAAAGTGATCACCTTAAACCAATTTGTTTCTCAGTAATAGTGTGGTAATACCTATCCAAGCACAAAGAAAAGTAAAACATAGATAGAAAAGTAAAATATAGATTAAAGTTACCACAAAACTGCATGTCAAAGGATCTTAATGGACCTTGATCTTGCCTAAATTCTTATTGTACAGACGTATATAAGATGGAGAATACTATAATTAGATGGTAAGCAGCATTTTGTAACGGGATTCTTATTGTGCCAAAGTTTATAAGATGGAGGTAAGTAGCAGTTTAGGCATTTCATCATGCCGAACATCTCCAGATACCCTTAAACTCTTGTCAGCTAAAGGAAAACTTAAATCACGAAAATCGTCTGCACTCCACAACTTCATTAGGCCTCCAATAGTACAAAATCATTTCCCTAATAACACAAAATTAAATAGAAACAATAATGAAATCATAAACTGTAATTTCAAAATGGCTTATATCAATGCGATGTATCGACAATAAATTTCTGTGGGAACTATGAAATTTATCTGACACCCACTTTTCTTTAACCAAGAAGTTTGGTTGGATGTTAAAACTTGCACCACCATTACTAAACAGAGCCTCTTGAGCCCTAGAATAAATTCCGTCTAAACTAATTTAAGAAACCTGTCCCTAACCCTATCCTTAACCAATTACAAAGAATACCTATAGCAGCCATGTTCTGATTTCGGCCGAACCATCCTTCCCACCCATTGAATGTGCAAGTCAGCTATTATATATGTGATCGTAATTGAATGCGCAAGTCTGGTGATCTTGTATATCTTTTATATAGACTTATGGAACTTTATTATTACGAAAACAGTAACAATAGTTCATTCGGAAAATACCATAACATTAACATCCCAGCAGGAAACCATTAACATACATTGGTAATAACATCCACTATGCTCCCATCTTACCGTGTCAAAAAAAAAAATCCACTATGCTATGAATGGTTTATGTGTACCCACCCTAAAACATTAACGGCATCACTTTTTAGTACGACATAGCTAACTGCACAAAATTTAAATCTTCATTGATGGTGCACGTAACCGAGAACATGTACTCCTTTTCTATATTGGCTTGCAAATGTACAATACCAGGTCTGAGTCTTGGTTCAATACAAAATACCTATAAAATGAACCACATCTTTAACCTTTAATCCATAATTTTTTTTAGTCGGAAACACAAACACACAAATTGGTAGTCCACTCAAAAAACGATATAAAGGGCCTGGTGAACACCTCACATAATTTGTATGTCGAATAGCAAGATATTTCTTTGACACTCCAGCTCATCATCACCTGTAAAAATACCGTGATAGTGGTTTTCAATATGAAAAACATATTAAGAATACCAATGTTATTAAGAGCCAGACGATGTCTTATTTATGGAATATACTACAGTCGTTCTCATCCGCAATGAATGATCCTGCAGAAAAGGGATAAAAATTAGTAATGAACCTGTAGGAAAGGGGAAAAATTCAATAACTGGAGAAGATAATAAGACGAACACTACCAATGGAGCGGATCAAGAGGTTTTAGTGAATTGTAACAGATTGAGACCCTCATGCCATCTATTGAGAAAACAATTCTTTAGAGACGTGATAAATTTTGGGTCTTAAAGGTAAAAGCTCCCATGAGTGGCATGTACCTCCACGAAGGTCAAGGTATCTAACAACTGTCAACCCTGCACACTGGAGCTACTGGGGCACTGCTATCCCAGTTAAAAACTACCTGTAAAATTAATAAAAACTAAAGCTCTGTTAAGAGGTCTTACTGACCGCGAGTAAACCTTGATGCTATCAGTTTCTTTTGTTTCTAGGGCATTAACTTATCAATCCCATTTGTTTGCTCAATCAATCACTTTCTGTTTAAAACCAGCAGACTTGGCGATACTTGAGCACTGCGTTTTCCAAAGCTTCCCTATGGTACTATAATGTCGTTCCTTCCTATTTGTGTACAAAAACAGCTAAAGGTGTAAGGGACAAACCTCTAGAATGTGTCTTGGTAAAAGTCGGACATATGACACTTCACTTGGCGAAATAAGAAGCCCACCATAACACAGATACAAATCTAATATACATGCCTCACTAACACAGTAACGTTGCCCTATATACATCACGAAAAATGACAACCTGCATCATTAATTTAATAAAGGTAGTTGAAAGGTATGTTGACTATTTAAATGCAAAGTTATACAGAGAAAAAAAAGTTAGCAGGATGTCAGTAGGGTGATTGATCAAAGAGAGGTTTAAGATACTGGATAAAAAAAAACGTACAAATTGAGTACCTCATCTGGTTCTTTTATAAGCTTTGACTTGGCGAAGCGTAGAAGATGCTTCTCATTCACACCGGCTATGATGTATGTGTATCAACGTGTCCATTTTAAAAATACCATTGAGGTGTACTCCTTTGTGGTGAAGACGGAATGCCTGCGGAACATGTACAAAACTTAAGACCAAATTCTTTGATGATAACAGGCAACTTCTGCCGAAGTCCTAAAGGTTTTCCCATATAAAGAACAGTCCATTATGAGATATATAGTTCATGAAATTGGACTTGCATTAGTCCTAGTTCAAGTTTCTACTAAGCGACAGTTTCTACTTTATACTAATTGGTTAATACATCAATTCTGTACATTGTCTATCAAAGTAAAAAAAAAAAACACCCTAAAAAAAAAACACCAAAAAAATATAATCTTCACCATAATGATATTGCAAATGCCAGTATCCAGGCCCTCAAAATTTGTAAAAGAAAAATTAAGTATTCAGAGAACCTTGGAAATTTATTAGTTTCTTATACAAATCTACTAAATCTAAGCAAGATTAATAGTTACTCAAATGCATAGCTATTATTAGATACCTTGATTTCATGAAGTCCCTGCTCCTATACCTCGGACAACCTTTCCGGCAGCTGCTTGCCCGCTTCCACCACAACCTTGATGGCTGGAAGTTTACCCTGCCAACACTAAAGCAGCAGTAGAAAGTTAGAATAGAGAAAGTTAAAAAAATTCAAACAAAAATTTCAAAAAGAATTTAGAAAAAACAAATATTAGTTAATGTCAAAGAATACAATCGAAATGCAACACTCAGAAATGCAACACTCAAATTGTAATTGATATCAAATCTTGCAACAAAAAAACTTAGCTCCAAATAATTAAGAGAAAAAACGCTCATCAATATCATAAAACGTCAATTAATAAACACCATTTGGTGAAGTATTAGAAAAGACAATTATGGATCATGGACCAATTACACAGTATAGAAAGCAAAAGGAATCTCCACAAAAAATCTTAAACCCTAAGAAAAAATAATGTTTATACCTGGTATGCTACTCCATTGACGGAATTAGGGACCGTGTCAATAGATTAAGAAAAATAGAGAAATCAGAGAGTTACTCAGTAGAGTTAAAAATAGAGAGCAAGGAAAAGAAGAGATGGGAGAGTCGGGTAAGGATCTTAATTCTAAAAACTAAAATCAAAACGTCAAGGTCACTGCAAAAGGAAAAAAAAAAACACCAGCCAGCTTATTTTTCCTTTAAATGTAGCGCTCATAAGTCTACAAAAGAGAGAACAAATTGCAAAATAGATAAAAATTACGTGTTACAGAAAAAATTAGTGTTTATCACAAAATAAAAACAACCTAAGCTAAGAACTTGGATCGTCAGTAAAAAATAACGGAGAGAACAGTTTCCACAATACCTACAAAACAAACAACAATCACTGTAGTTGCAGGAAATCCCACACTACACCCCTCACTATATTTTGTAGATCTAAATCTTATTAATGATATGAATTTCAAATATAAGTGCTAGAAATTTAAATAGACACATAAGATTTTTTACGTGGTTCGATCAATATGATCTACATCCACGATTCTTCACTATGATTGTTGAGGTTACATTGGTATTACATTTACAATCTCCATTAATGGATATTTTCTAGAGCTCTAGATCTAGTTTTAGGGGAAGAAGATGATAAAGAAAATAAGATCTTTCTCTCTCTAAAAAAATATCTCTCTCCAAAATATCTCTCTCTCCTACTAAAATTATCCTCCCCCTTTCTCTCTCCTGCTCTCCTCTTTATATAGGTGTTTACATAATGGATGACAGCTCACATATAGCTCAAATTCTCGTGACCCCTTTAATAATTTCGCAGGCTCTCGCTACCTTCTCGCGAGTCATTCTCGCGAGCCCTTGCTACATTCTCGCGAGTTATGGAAAATAATGAATCTCGCAAGCTCTTCTCGCGAGTTAATGAAATAATTGAATCCCGCACGCTAAGAAAATATGTTGTGCGATATTTGAGTCCTACATCTTGCCTCTTTTTCCTTGAATATTGCTTGAAGAGCGATCTTTAAGGAAAAATCTGTTGTTGTAGTAATCTTTGATCTTTGTTGATGAAGGAACGAGCGGAAGAATACTGGACTTGAAAAGTACGTACTTGCCTCTATTCTTTGCGCGAAGTTCAAGCTTTGCGAAGTGAATAAGAAATACTATCCCGAAGTATATGAAGTATGAAGTATCCTTGAAGAAGTATAAGAAGTATGAAGTATGAAGTATCCTTGAGAATTATAAGAAGTACTTAATCTTCTAAATATAAGAAGTATTGCGAATCCATCATGTGAAACTCTCGCTCCATGTTCTTTGCCTCATGCAATGCTCTATTCTTTTGCGAAGTTCCGAAACTTTGCGAAGTGAATAAGAAGTATTAATCCTTGAAGTATAAGAAGTATTGCCTCTGTTCATGCGAAGTTATTATTCCATTTTTGGTGAAGATTCTTGTTGTTCACTGGTGAATATCTTCTTTGGAAGTGATTCTTGCCGAGAAGATAAAGAACATAAATTTTTTTTCTTGGTTATCCATAATTGCCTCTGTTCTTTATCTTTGAAGGTAGAATCTTTAAGAAAATGTTGGATGAGGGAGTTGTATCTTCATTCTCATTTTGCCTCTGTCTCATGCTTTGTGCTCATGCGATAGTATAATCTCTTCAAGTTGCTTATAATTTTGCGAAATAACCACATTTCGCAAACTAATCACATTCTGAGAAATTATGACTCATTCTCTGCGAAATTCTGAATAATACCTTGAGAGATTCCAAATAATATCGCTGAGAGATTCTGAATAACACTCTTGAGAGATTATAAATAGTTCTGCTGAGAGATTCTGGATAATTCTGTAAAATTTTGTAAAATACTTGTGCGAGTATAATGCTTATGTAATGATTATGTTATGAAATGTGTATGCAATGGTTATGCCATGAAATGCTTATGCAATGCTTTCATGATGCGATTATGATGCTTGTATGATAAGAATGCTTGTCTACTGCAATGTATAGCTAATGTTTGTGTTACTTAGCTCATTTTACCGCTATAAAATTGATGTAGCTTTAAATCGCTTCCATTCTTGATTTCTCTGGTTTTATCTTGATATATCCTTCTTCGCGTATTTATTGTTCCTCTAAGTTATTTTGCTTGTGCTTCATTTTTTCTTATTCCTGCAATTTCAAAATGCTTATGTTGAATTCTATCATTGCGACAAGATCGCAGGACGTCTTTACATTTTCATGTAATGACCCATTGGTCTTGCCTTATCAATTTTCTTGTGTGGTCTTATTTCGCCTTCCTAGTTAAAGGTCTTATTATGCCACCCCTCATTGCGACAATATGACAGGCCTAAATATTCTTGCGAACATAAAGCCCCATGACATTGCCGTCTTGCGACGAAATCGCAGGACGTCGTTACACTTTCATGTAAAGACCCATTGATCTCGTCTTATCATTTCTTAGTATTATTGCCTCTGCAGGTGTTTTAGTTGCGACAATATGACAGGCCTAAATATCCTTGCGAACATAAAGCCCCATGACATTGCCGTCTTGCGACGAAATCGCAGGACGTCCGTACACTTTCATGTAAGGACCCATTGATCTCTTCTTACCCTCGCGTTAGTATTATTGCCTCTGCAGGATCATTGCACAAATATGACAAGCCTAAGTTTCCTTGCGAAAAAAAAAGCCTCATGACATTTGCGTCTGTTTTGACACTCTCCCTAATGGAGGGTGTCGCCCTTATCATCTCCCCGGGTTGCCCCTTCAAGGAGGCGTACATCGGCCATACAAGGCTAGCTCCTCCCATCCGGTCTTAACAACAACCAGTTGTTTTCGCAGCCTCTTATCCCTTATACCTATAGGGTTTATGGTTACAAGGCTGCACCCTAAGTGGAGTTTTCTTCGGGCGAGTGCGGATGCGCCAAGACTTGTCAAGAGTGGTAAGGAAGTTCCATGCTCCCCGCACTCTTGACTCAACCGTGTACCTCGGCGCCTTGATCATACGCCGACTCCTTGAAAGAGACCCTCGGTCGCCCAACCAGGGTATAACCTACATATATAGTTGGGAATCCAAGGTACCTCCTCCTGGATAGGCTTTCATGGGCCCCAAATTTGCATGACCCGGGTTCCGGGGCGGTGTAACCTTTTCCCTGAGCCATGTTAAGAGATACCCCCTTATATGACGCACTTTAGGTCTTACATTTGCCTCTTACGAAATATCATTCGCGAACTAGGGTGTACGCCATAAAGGTTCGTCCCATTCACTCACTTATTCATTTTTGTCAATTCATTCAATCATTCATTTTTGATTATCTCTTCTCATTATCTTTGCGAAATTATCGCATGTCTTCCTTCTTTCATTCATTTCTGTCACTTCTTTCATTCATTCTCATAATATCATATCATTTGCGATTTGCTCTTTGTTGTTGTCTCTTGCGAAGTATATGATTTGCTTATGAAGCTATCATCCTTGAAATGTATTAACGTCGCATAAAATATAAATATCTCGCAGCAAAAAGAATTGTGGGAAATGAGATTTGAACCCTTGACCTGCCTCTTGCATATTCTCGCACCATACCAACTGTTCTAACCCTCATTTGCGAGTTTAAGTTGCGAGATAATCATCAACTTTCTTCTTTGCGAGATAAGCAAAGTCTGTGCGGAATTTCGCTTAACAAAAATAAATGTGCGAGAGGTGGGAATTGAACCTGCGACCTCAAGCTCATTGTCTTTACCTCTGACCAACTTTGCTGGCTTCCGTTTGCAAACTATCTCTGCGAAATAATAACTTACTTTCTTCTGTGTGAAATACCCTTGCGAAATATCCATGCGAAAAATACACGTTCATTGAGATTTGAACTCGCGACCATGAACTCATTAACCTCGCAGGTGACCAAGCGTGTTTGCCTCTTGTTTGCGAAAGAATGAAACAACCTTGCGAGATTATCCATTTTTCCCCTCTTTGCGAAGCAAAAAATTCTTTGCGAGGAGGGAGATTCGAACCCGCGACCTTAAGCTCCTCATGTTCGCTCGTGACCAATTATGCTATCCCTCTTGTGCGAACGGATCGCAGAATGCTAATACATGATTTACATTCACCCTTTGATACTCAAGGAAAAAGTTGACAAAAATTCTATGCGAAGGGGAAGACTCGAACCCGCGACCTTATGTTTATACTCTTCGCCAGTTACCAATTGTGCTAGTTGTTGTTTGTGAAAGAAACACACAATACTATAACTTTATTCACTTCTTCGCTCTCGGAAGTTCAAAAATATGTAAAGGTGGGATTGGAACTCGCAACCCCAAGCTTGTTCTCTTCGCAAACGACCATCTCATGGGCTACTTGTCGCTTGCGAAGGAAACACACAATGCTATAGCTTTATTCCATTTTTTCCCTCTTAAAAGTTCAAAAATATTTGAAAAAAATATGACTATGGCGAGATTTGATCTTGCGACATCAAGCTTCTTCGCTCCCACTCAAACCATCTGTGCGAGCTTCTTTTTGTGATAAAATTCCACATGGCATTTTGTTCTTATCCTTTTCTTCGTTCTTCCTTTATTTCCTTCAACAATTTTCCTTTTGATTTTTCTCCCGAACATGAAATTCTTTCATTCAAACTTTAATTTTCTTCCTTGAATTTCACCACGGCAACTAATTTTTCTCTTCTTCTTTTCATGTCTTTAAATTACCGATGATGTTTACTCCCCCGAAAGTGTGATTTCTTCCATAAAACTTCCATTTTTGAACCTAAATTTTATAGATCTAAATAAAAAGTATGGAAATTTCTCTTAAAGTTTATAGATCCAATTGAATTCATCACCAACAGTAGCCGTTTTTTCTAAACTTTCTTGAACCAACCAGATTAGGTCCCCTGTTTCTAGCGCCAATATGTAGTTGCAGGAAATCCCACACTACACCCCTCACTATATTTTGTAGATCTAAATCTTATTAATGATATGAATTTCAAATATAAGTGCTAGAAATTTAAATAGACACATAAGATTTTTTACGTGGTTCGATCAATATGATCTACATCCACGATTCTTCACTATGATTGTTGAGGTTACATTGGTATTACATTTACAATCTCCATTAATGGATATTTTCTAGAGCTCTAGATCTAGTTTTAGGGGAAGAAGATGATAAAGAAAATAAAGTTTCTCCCTCAAAAATATCTCTCTCCAAAATATCTCTCTCTCTCCTACTAAAATTATCCTCCCCCTTCTCTCTCCTGCTCTCCTCTTTATATAGGTGTTTACATAATGGATGACAGCTCACATATAGCTCAAATTCTCGTGACCCCTTTAATAATTTCGCAGGCTCTCGCTACCTTCTCGCGAGTCATTCTCGCGAGCCCTTGCTACATTCTCGCGAGTTATGGAAAATAATGAATCTCGCAAGCTCTTCTCGCGAGTTAATGAAATAATTGAATCCCGCACGCTAAGAAAATATGTTGTGCGATATTTGAGTCCTACAATCACGACAACCGCAACCCCAAAAAAAAATTAACGTAAGCAGCTATACGCCGATCATGCACAAATAAAAATTACTGAATATCCAAAAAATATTAAATCAGAGATTATTGAAATAAGTAACGATTTTTATCACAGGACAGAACCCTACCAATTAACGACACCAACAAACTTTAAAGCGTGATAAAAAAGAATCACCCGATCTGATAAAAAAAAAAAATCCGTCTGTTTAGGATACCTGTAAAACAAACAACAACCACGGTTCAGAAACGAAAAAAAAAATGCAGCATACAAAGAACCCCAAAAACAAAAGTCAGACCGCCATTGGAATGCATTCTGTCAGACTATGTTTAGAAATACCAAATTTTAAAAAATCAACAATACCAAGTTTTAAAAAATCAACAAAAACCTATAAAAAATTGCAGCGTGTAGAACAACAAAATTCCAATGTTGGGAAATAATATTGGCCTATCTATAATCAATATCTTTATAGATAACCACGTTTAATTGTTACCATATTGTTTTGTCTAAAAGATATTGAACATCTTTTGCACGTCTGATAAAATCTTTTTTTGGAGGAAACTGCATGAGTTGCTATGGAATTGTACCGCTGTTGTTATGGAATTAAAAATCTCTATGCGGTAATATGATAAAAATATTAACTTCCAATGATAGCATATGTTTCCATTGAATAGACATTTAAAGATACCATAATGCAAATAGAATTTTCGGAAGTTTTTAGATTTCGTGGATACCTACAAAGATACATTAGTCAGAATAGAATTTTTGGAAGCTCTTAGATCTTATTCTTGATTTTGGATACTTTAATATATTATTTTTTAAATACGGAAAATTTACGGATTCTTTTTAAAATTCACAGATTATTTTTCCAAATTTTTACAAATTCTTTTTAGAATTTATATAAATTCTTGGATTTTCCTAAAAATAACTACCCTAAAGATCTTATAAGATTTTTGCTTTGGCATGTAAATCTCGTAAAAAACTTATATATGTTGATTTTCCTTTTATGAAAATTCTCGTTTTTTCCCAAAAAAAAAATCGTCAGGGCCCCAAAAAAGATATTTGTAGATTTTGCCGCTAATCCGAAGGTCCGTTTCATATTATATTAAAAAATTGACGGCCACGAAATGTAAGGGGCTAACTTTGATTTCGGCCAATCGGGAGGCGAGGGTTTCGTTGACTGGCCAATGGGAGGGGAGGTTTTTGCAACTCTCGACATGGTGTGAGAGATGTGATTGGGTGTTTAGGTTATTGATTGATTGATTGATTGATAGACGATATGTATTAAATATGTTTTTGTTTTCTTTTCTTTCCTTCTATGTATTAATTTGGAAAAAAAAGAGCCATAAGTTTCCAAACACAAGTAAGTTAAGTTTTTCTTTTGAGCTATATTTTGTGCCCACACCGAGCATCTTTGGAATCCTATTTTTTATATTAGAATGAGCACACCAAAATTCAGGATTTTATTATGAGAATCATTATAGTACGGGAAATTAAATTTAACTCTCTTAGAAACCGTACTACGATAAATCATGTGTATTATTGGGTAATAATTGACCTTTTAGGTGTTAGATTCTATGAATCTTTACTAAATGTTTTCCCCATCCTGATGAGGCTGTTGAGTTTCAAACTCAGGTCGTTGATATTACCACCAACAATTTTACCACTTTACATCATGAAATTCAACACATAAGAGGTTAGATTGCAGAATCGTAAATGTTTTCCCTTTTTGTGCAATCAACAAAAAACCATTTCATATATAAGATAAGAGATCACAAAACACAACAAAGTTGGTTACACAATGCATAAGAAAATCCCTTCCACCCTTCTCCAGCGCCACAACGCTTGGAAAGTAAAGTTTACCAATTCCCTTATATGCTCTAAACCACAAAACAAAACCTCACTAATGGAAAACAACATAAGCCATAGTATTGCTTAAATCTCTCTAGTGCAGATAAAGTTGATCCCAGAAGGGCCAAAACAGCGAAATCAGCATCACCATAGCTCAATCCATGTAGCAGCCAATGAACCAACAAACGATATTGTTATAATTTTCTTTAATGGCGTCTACTTTTAGGAAATGAAGAAATATCATACAAATAAAACAATGAAAATTATCACCAACACCTTTTGACTCATATACCCCTGTATGACAGACCATACATACCATACTTAGGAACTTAGGACTTGAGTTAAAGACTTGCCTTTATCTAATATATATTCAAGATTGAGTTCGAGTGAATTTATAGTACCATACCTTTAGCATCTCTCTTGCAAGTTACTTCTTTCCATCCATTTTTGACTGTTTTTTTCAAGGCAAAAGTCCCACTAACTTACTACTACCACTATCTGTTGCCACACTACACTACCACGATAATACCGACCTCTTTAGCATTTCAAGAATATTTGAATGAACTCAAAAACAATTTGCAAGTAGCTACTCACCAGTTCTTTACTTCCAAAGAAGCCTTTAATATTGATTATTATTTTTAGTTGGGTGTTGTAAATATGGTATAAATTAAATAGGTAGAACCTTTGAATTACACCAAAGAAGAAAGAATAACTCTGATCCAAAAGTAGTACAATACTAATTTTTACAATTGGGCAAAGGCTGAATCTCTCCTTCTTAAGAGATGGGTATTTATAACCCTCCTAAATTTCCTAAGTCTCTCGGATACCGTACACTGCACCACCTTGACTTCTCTCACTCCGACATCTAGAGTCCTGCCACGCGTCCTTGATATCCCTCCCACTATGGAACACCGCCTCTCCGGGATGGGGCTACCCTTCCGTTGGGACCCACTCACTATTGGCACTCTTCCATTCGGCTCGTAGGCGCCCCCTTTCCCTTCCAATATTTATCCATACTTTGTGACCCCGTGTAGGGTCTTGGAGTAAGTCCCTACACTCCCATCATTTCTTCATTACATTTCTATGTTTCGCCACAAGTCGTAGGGTCTTGGGGCAAGTCCCTACGCTCCCATCGCTTCTTCCTCTCATGCTCGTTGCATCTTCATGTTTTGTCACAAGGTGTAGGGTCTTGGGTAAGTCCCTACACTCTCATCACTTTCTTTTCTCACGCGCACCGTTGTCTCCACAATTTGCCATGAGGTGTAGAGTCTTGGGGCAAGTCCCTACACTCTCATCACTTCTTCCTTCCGCG